>JAKGUB010000556.1:21305000-21905000 GCA_026261675.1 Hippocampus mohnikei | reverse complement strand
TACCCTCTCCTCTGCCCATGCCTACTCCGTATGGCCCCGCTTGCTGTTGGGATGGACCCTGTGGGGGCTGATAGTTGTTCTGTGCCTGAAAGCCCGCGCTGTAGCTGGGCCTTGCCGGGCAAGAGTTGTAAACCTGCATCTGGTTGGGGTCCCCATGTGGATATGCCACAGAATTGTTGGAATTGTAGGCAGTATGTGGAGGAGGAGGGGGGTATTGGGAATTGGGGGGAGGAGGTAAGGGTGGGGGTGGGGGAGCAGCAGGTTTGTCTGAGGTTGGGCTTTGGGGTGGCTGAGGAGTGGAGGGCGGTTGAGGCTGAGAGGTGTAGTTGGGGCTCTGGTCTTCAATTCCGGGCACTGGGGGAGGCTAGGGAAAGAAACGAGGTCATTTTAGGCATAAAACCGTGCCAGCTATGACAAAACACTGTTGCGTAACACTTCCTGTGCACTTTTCACCACCAGTCTTTTTTTTTTTTTTTGCCCTCACAGGAACACAAATGAACAATAAAACAGTCGGTAATAAAGTCAAAAGTGAAGTTACTCTCTCATGTATACATATATTTTTTTAATGTATTGGATTCTATAAATTAAAATTTTTCCCTCAAACCTGTTGACAACAACGCTATTGAAAGACAAGTTTATTAACACCTGACGTATCATGTGAACAAATATGGCCTATGTTCGGTTCGGTAAACACAATAATAGAAATGGGGGGACTTCTGTTAGGGCCTGTTTTTCATAATAATTCTTGTTCACCAGGATGAAATGGATAGATGAATGCTAGACTGATTAGCTGAATGTGTATGGCGGAAAGCTACTAATGAATGCTATTTTGATGTGATTACAATGGAATGCAACTTTGGCGGTCTTTAAGAGTGTCTAAAATTAAATAACACTTTTGAAAATAAATGTTTGCAAAATATCGGCTGATTCAATCCAGATCGATGTAAAGTCTAGAGAATAGACCAAACAACTAAGATATGATTCTTCTACATACCTGTCCATTTGTGGTTGGTGGTGCAGGGTGGTAAGGGCTTGGAGGAACAGCATACTGGTTTTGTGTGTATCCAACTCCATACTGTAAAATAGGTTGAGTATGTTATGCTCTGCACTAAAGGGAAAGCTTTGTTTTTATTGCAATTTAGGTCTATACGTACCAGATTCATGGGGTAGTAGTAGCTATATGGGTATGTGTACCCTGGATACTGAGGCTGATTTTGCTGGTACCATTGATAATACTGCTGGTGTTGCATGGCGGCGTCATTGACTCCTGCCTGAAACTGACAAGTAGGATTTACCTTATGTTCAATTAGGCGTAGAAAAATAAGTAGTGTGTTTCCGGTAACATGAAATTTCAGCATAGGGTCGGTAGGTCGGACAAAGTTTTTTAAATCTTTTTTTCTCTCCCCCCCCCCCCCCCCATCAAAAACGTAAACAAAATAACCATAAAACATAAAACATGGAGACATTGAAACCAGTGCCGGATGCTCGTCTGTCAAAGAGGGGAAGCTCAATTTTGGTCGACATCATAAAATGTGTCCGTTTATTAATATGCGAATTCTACTCTAGCTCTGTTCCTTTACAAGAAAATGATCTGTGACCCTGTCATACCAACAAGGCGTCTTTTCCCGGTACTTAATTAGTGTCCTACAACTATAGGAACTACAATAAAACCCACCAGAAATAAAATATTAATTTGTCGCTAGTTGTTTGTTTACAACAAAGAGTGTCGCTAAAATGATTAGGAGAAGTCTCCAGCTCAACTCGGAACAGAATGCGAGTTGAAAAATTGCTCGCGACAGAGGTCTACACTAAAAGCTCGGTGACTGTCTCATTTCAATGTCAATCGAACTGGCACACAGGCTCAGACAGATCATCCAATCTGATGCAGAAAAGCCTGGCGTCCGGTACCCTCCCACTGCCATCCAGTTCCAGAGATGACGAGCGTCCGTGGGCGGGACAAAAACCAGCTTGTATCCAATGACTCGTCTCCGTTCAACGCATTGGGACAACCTACCCTGAACTCACTACCGTTTAAAGCACAGCGAAGCTGTGGGATGAATGAGAAGGGAGTCGCGTCGTAACCAGTAAGAAGAAGCTGATTCGGAACAAAAGTTGAGCACGTTGTAGCGCATATTTAGTCAATGACATGTACACACAATTAAATTTACATTCATATATTTGATTAATTATTCTTTGACATTTTAGGGGAAGCCGAGCTTCCCTTGCAGTCCGAGAGCAATCGCCACGGACTGAAATCCCCGCTCGCCGCCAAAGGCGGCGAGAGAGTTGGGTACCCAGCGGCTTGGTGTTACAGCCATCTCGTTACCTCTGCGTCCCGCGTCCTAAACGATACAGCAGTGGATGCTATTTTCTTCATATTATGGTGCGAGCATGCGACTGCAACACACAAAACGCGGTTTAAACTGTTGTCGGAGATCGTGGCCGCCGCCACAATTCAATGTTGTTGACAGACGACAGGGCAAACGACGCAACGTGAATATCGCGCGGGTTTGCACCAATGTAAACGCTCTAAATTCATCTTTCCTTTTATTATTTATAATTTTGTCTGTGGTTTTATTGTTCTTGTTTTGATTGTAAAGCGTCCTTGAGTGTTTTGAAAGGCGCGTATAAATGAAATGTACTATTATTATTATTATTACACAAAAATGTAGAAGGTTTGAAAAAAATGCCGACCGTAAAGTTTTTTTTCGAGGTAGAAATTCTCGGTCGGTCGGGTTACCGGAAACGCACTACTTTTTTTTCTACGCCTTATGAGGACAAATAAAATGTGGTCGTTACAGATGTCACTGCAAAATAAAGGCACGACAGAGCTGGCTTACCTCTACTGCAGCATGGTTGGCAAGTGCGGCCTTGGCATTGCTCTGAGTCTTACTAATAGAAGCAAGTGCTTGTCTTGCTTTCTCCCATTCTGGGTTTTCTTGAACATGGTTCTCTGCAGCACCAACACCGTAAGACCTACCATTTCAATGAGAGTCAGGAGTAGTGTGCATTTAATGATATGGGAGAGTAACATGTAGAACAGAAAACCAAACATGGGGTGTTAAGTCTCCTCACACAACGAATCCAGCTCAATAGACATTTCTGGGCAATTTGCCTCATTAGAGACATATCTGCGTGGGTATCATTAGTTTTGTGAAGCACATCAAGGCTGCAGTCATTTTTTGCCATGTTTGCGGACTTCACTGATGTTTCGCTTCAGGTCGTTCATGGTCCGTTTCTTTAGTCGTTATCTTTAGCATTACCAGAAAGAGCTAAGTCAAAGCAAATGATACTGTACCTATTACACGCGTTGGCCAAGGAATTGAGTAATATCTTTCCAATTAACCAAAAAGGAAATATTTGATTTATAAACCCGTGAACATTTTCAATGGGATTAAAAACGTTGGTAAGCAGTGACAAGAAATGCCACTTTGACGAGTCTCAATTATTTTTGAAAAAAATAATGAGAATAATAACGTGGACACCCCGTGCACAAAAGAAAATCCAACTATTTTAGTGACAAAATAGATGGACATTTTTCCAACTTCCGTGTATTGAAAAGTGCTCGTCGAGTTGGTGACGGCACCACCCTAAACCTTATTTAAAATCTCGACACGTGTATACATGTCCGCGGACACAGTTCAGTTTAGTATAAATACACCCATGAGTGTTATCTTCTGGAGAAGTGTTACATACCAATTATTTTTCGGGGCTGCTTGTGCCGCGTTGGCCGCCATTTCGCCTCGGATCAAAGCTAACTAGGACGGCTTAATTTTCGCTAGCTCGAAAGCTAGCACAGATGCTAGGCTAACTCCCTTAGCTCTGTACTGTTACTAAACCTCGAAGTGAAGAAAAAAAACACCTGCCAGTTATCCGTCGGTGAACTAAACTGTATGTATATTGGAACGCACACTTATCGTTACGCTATCGCGGTTCAATTACAAATCTAGTGAAGAGCACCATCAGGGGTGTCAAGACACGATTTGTTCGTCCACGACAACAACTCGGACGGACTTGCTGAGGAATACAAAATGGCAGAAACGCCAAGCTCTGTGACTTGCTAACGGCAGGAAATGCGTCACTGATTCATCGCTACAAAACGTACCGTACTTGCGACCTCAAAACATTTGTTTAAAAACGAGAGAATGTGACCCAAGGACGTGTTAAATGATGTAATATTTCGTCATTCCTTCACATTTTATCGCTGCACCAGTGTTGGGATCCCACTGGGAAAAAAAAGAAGTACAATTTGGTATCAGTAATAAAGTAGATTTTTTTCCCCATTGGTATTTCACTTGACTGTTTATTTTAATGACGACTTTTTACTTTTCCTCCTTACATTTGAAAACGTATTTATTAACTTATACTGCCCATCAATTTGACAAAATATCACTTTTATCATGACGTCACACATACTTGCGGGTGGCAAACTCGATTGATCAATATGCCAACCAAAAGCCTACTTTGTCACACTTTCACATCGATACCATTTCCTATTTAAAACTTTAAAGTTAATCTAATCGCAATGCTGTGAAAGCTACAAATGTTTGTAAAACCTTCCATTCGTTGAAATTTATATGAAACCTCTGACATTGTTGTTGTTTTTCTCTTCGTTGTACACAAGTATACTTCGTGTTTCAAATGTTTATTTGATTAACATAGTATACTGTCCTGTGCTTGTTTTTTGCTATACGGTAATAAAGATTTTTTTTTTTTAAAGCGCTCCATAAATCGAATTCCATGATTCCCTCGACATTTCTAGACATGACACGCCCATCTCCAATGTTATTGGCCCTGTGTGCGGGCAGGACACGCCCTAGGCTATTTCAGAGAACTGTTGGCTGCAATTATTTATTTTCTGGGTTCAATTATCATCTCAGTCCTTCCTGGAGTTTGCATATTCTCTCCATGTTTGTGTGGGTTTTCTCTTCTTCCAAAGACATGCAAGTTAGATTGATATAACCCTTTTTTTAATAACAATTATTCACAGATGTGAATGGTTGCCATATGTACCTTGTCGGGGCGGCCCGGTAGTCCAGTGGTTAGCACGTCGGCTTCACAGTGCAGAGGTTCGATTCCAGCCGGAGCCTCCCTGTGTGGAGTTTGCATGTTCTCCCCGGGCTTGCGTGGGTTTTCTCCGGGTGCTCCGGTTTCCTCCCACATTCCAAAGACATGCATGGCAGGCTGATTGAGCACTCTAAATTGTCCCTAGGTGTGAGTGTGAGCGCGGATGGTCGTTCGTCTCTGTGTGCCCTGCGATTGGCTGGCAACAGGTTCAGGGTGTCCCCCGCCTACTGCCCGGAGACAGCTGGGATAGGCTCCAGCACCCCCTGCGACCCTAGTGAGGATCAAGCGGTTCGGAAGATGAATGAATGAATGAATGTATGTGAACCTTGTGATTGACTGGCGACCAGTCCAACCTAGTGCCCTGCTTCCCACCCAGTCAGCGGGAACAGACTCCAGCTCACTAGCACTATAGAATTTAATGGATGGAGACATCATTAGATTTTTCCACAGTTGATGAAGGAACTTTAACCCAGGTCTTACTACAAATGGCCTAGTAAAGTAAAATACACACTGTGAATAATATTCCACTTTTTTATCTGTTGTCATGATCAAAAACTGTGTCTAAAAGTGTGAATGTGTGTGTGTGTTGGGGGGGTCTTTTTTTTCGTCTATGCATCCTAAAGTCAGCCGGGGATCACCTCTAGGCCAGGTCACCTAAAAGTAACCCCGATGAGGACGCGCGCCACCACCGTGTGTACATCATGCAGCTGGAGGCAGGACATGTGACATCAGGGTATGCTCCGTCCTCCATACACTCAACCGATATTGTGGCCTTCCCATTTGCGCGCATGCATCGATTCTCGCCCGTAGCCACATTGGTTGATGGCCTTTAATTGCAGAACATCCAGTTCCTCCACTTAGTCTCTGGACAACAGATGACCAAAATAATCCGACGGAACAATGTACAAAATCCGTGCATGATACAGTACGGGATGGAGAAAAGGTACTTGGTTTAGCTATATTATCAGGTGGACTGTTTGTTTAATCAATCAGATTTCAAATGTGTCGTCACAGGACAAGAGAGCTGATGTCAACATTTTCCGTCGTCTGATTGGTTCGTCAGAGAAAAACTTGTGACAGCCAAATGCAATACATCAAAAGCAAACTGTACATATGTACCTTTAATCGTCAGTATCGATGGTAGATGTGATGATGTTTATATTTTTAAATGTTTTTGTTACGTTATTGGATCAATAGAGATTCTAAACTACTCCTGCGTGTTCATTGTGTGTGGGTTTTTTTCATAGAAGCAAACTCCATTTTGCCTCAACTGCATTAGGACGAGACAAATCAATTGTACCTAATTGACAAGAATCATGCTCATCCAAATCTTCTAATAATTTACTGATGAGCGACAGTGTAGGGACTTCAAGACGCCAGTGACCACATCATCTGTTGTAATCATTTGGAATGATGCAACATTCCAGACGTACACAGAAATGCTTGGAGACGATTGGGATTTTTTTCATAGTAGAATGAAAAGGGGCAGGGGGACTTAGACGGAAATGTAGTCATCATGATGATTGTTTCCAAAAAGGATGTGTGTGCTCGTAAGCGTGCGCAAGCACGTGCAAGTTACCGAAAAGTGAGTCATTTCCTCTCTGCTATTCCCTCTCTCTTTCTCATCCACATTGGTGATATTTTTATCCTTGGTATTTCATTTCGAAGTTTCTGATGGGTATAAACTGCTATTCTGACGTAGAAGTGGCACGACATTATAACTTCCTAGTTTGTTCATCCATCAGTGGACACTACAATATTCATCTGCAATGAGTAATTTCTTCCCATCGTTGCCTTGTCTCATCACGCAAATATGTTGACCATTTGTCACAACCTCTCTGAAACAATGACTCACCCACAACCTTTGTTACCTTTTTTTTTTTACCCTTTGGAAGGAAGCTGAATGAGATATACTCCAGACATACATCAGTAGTGGGAATTTTACAACCGGTGGGCATTTGATTCAAGTCCAAACTCATGCCAATAATTACAAATGTTAATACATCAAGCAGATGCACAGTAATAATGTTGACCCATAGTCACATCTCTTTTTTTAACCATTATTTTAATGATCTATGACTGATTATATGTGAACTATTCTCCATGCCAACTACGTACGGTAAGTGGCATTTTCAAAAGTACAGTATGTTAAGCGACAGCTGCGGCTGGCTGACTTCCTTGACTGCATTGTTGAAACAGCACAGTAATTGAAATAAAAAACTGGAACCACAACCTCAAGACCTCAAGTGCTAAGCTACTCTCATCCTATGTTTTTCCTTTGTTCTGACTGTCTCTATAAGAAGCCGCTCTAGCACAACTCTAATTGCCCCACGGGGATAAATAAAGTTTTCTGAATCTGAATCTGAAAAAAAAAAGTAATTGCAGTGAGTTCATAGTCAAATGTCACACATTTTTTCAGCATCCCGTGAGATTTCAAAATAAAATAAAATGATATATTACATATACTGCGACTGTCTGAAGACAAGTCCTGGCTGTACCTTGTATCTTTTCAATAGGCAAGGGTTCCATCTCACTCACTGTGAGAAATGATCTTGAAAATAGATGGACAATGTCAATAGATGGTGACTAGGTGGGAAGAGTATACTGTGTCTTTGCTCTATCTCGATCTGGCTGGACATTTATAGTTGACATATGGGCAGTCAGTCTCGTCTCAGTTTGCGTACAGTCAAAACTCCTGTTTAAATGCCAAAAAGGTAGATTCATCGCAAAACACAAAGCTCAAAGCTAACTATTTAGTTATGTATTCATTTTCCAGCTGGAATGTGACCTAAGACAAGTGGATGGAATTCTGGGCCATTTGAACCATCAGCCAGTGGGAGCACAAAACCTCCAGGCTTCTGCTAGAGAGCAAAAAAAAAGTAAGACTGTACTGTATTGTGTTTATACGGAGTATTTTTATGCATTTGTTTATAATCTAGAACTGAAAAAAGTAATAGATGGGAGTTTTTGAATGTGTGAAAATATCTGTTGAATGTTTGACAAGTGCCACCATTGTTATTATTGTTTTGATTGCAAACGTAGCAGTATTGAACAGCATTGATAGAATAGGATTACTGGATACAACTCAAACTACTTGGTTTCTATAAATCTATAAAACTCAGGTTCTGAAGTTTTGAAAGCTCCAAAAATGTCTCAAAATAGCGACAGTCAGTGTGATAAGGTGCAAGAGCACAATAATGTGGAAAGGGCAGCTGAGGCAAAAATAAGAAAATCCTCCCGTGAAAGACATTTCACACCTAAAATGGAGGAACTAAAAGAGAAAGAGTTCATTCAAAAGGAAGGCAAATTGAATGTAACATATGAGAAATGGAAAAGTCATGTTAGAGAAACCCAAGAAAGTTAAAACAATGGTGCCTCTGAGCAAGACATGTACGACATGATGGATGAAGTTGAGAAGCTTGAGGGTGAGATTAAAGAAATATATGACAGTGTCCGAAGCCAGACAACACCAAGTCAAGAATTACGGCTAAAAGTTGACGATGTGTAGCGGCAACAGCAGACTTACTGCAAGTAATGAGAATCCGCCTAACGGAAGATGAAGATGATTTTGATGTTGTGGCAGAAAACGCAAAATTACACATGTTGCTAGATAATGAATATGCCAGGTCCATATATGGTTCCACCGCCTCCAAAGTTACAGCACCCAGTGCCAAGTCTTCTGGGCACACGTCCGAATCACCAAGCATCTCAGTTAAGCGGCCGAAATGGCTGCTCTTCTGGCTGCGAAGAAAGCTGAGATTAACATGGAAGAGGCTATTGAAGCTCAACGTCAGCAGTTGAAAAAACTTGAAAATCAGAGAGACATTGAAGTGATTAAGGCACAGTTAAGTGTGTATGCGGAAGAGGAAATCAAGGAAAGGAATGGGACAAGCAGCCCCGTGCGCACCAATGAGAATGTTGCATTTCCTTCTTCTCACCATGCCCCACATCACGAACAACAAACTGTACAAAATGAGACAACCTTGGTTCAGACATTACAGGAATCATTAGCTCTTAGTCGCCTTCCAACCCAGAGCCTACAGTATTCTCAGGTGATTCTCTGAACTTTATAGAGTGGAGTACAAGCTTCAAAGCTCTGATAGAGAGTCGATGCTCAAACCCTGCAGATAGGTTGTTTTATTTACAAAGGTACATAGCAGGGGAGGCAAAATCTTCTCTTGAAGGCAGCTTTTATAGAAGAGATGAAGAAGCCTATCAGCAAGCATGGGATCGACTCAACGCCAGATATGGTAATTCCTTCATTGTGCAAAGGGCTTTCAGAGAAAAACTCAATGGATGGCCAAAGATTGGTGGGAGGGAATATATCAAATTGAGAGAATTCAGCGATTTCCTCCAAACTTGTAGTAATGCTATGCCTTACATAAAGGGTCTGCAAGTTTTGAATGACTGTGAGGAGAACCAGAAAATGCTGGTGAAACTACCAGATTGGGTGACATCCAGGTGGAACCGTCACGTCACAGAGCAGTTAGATGAAGGCAAAGATTATCCAGGTTTCCATAACTTTGCGTCATTTATATCGAAGAGGCACGCATTGCTTGTAATCCAGTGTCGCTCTATACGCCTTAAAACAAGCTACTGAGATGACAGTAAAGGGAGGTAGGCACCCAAAAGCAAACACATTTGCTACAAAGGTGAGGATCCCAGATTCGCAAATCTCTACAGCCGATCAAGACCCCAATGAAAACGATTTACGAGATGCCCAAAATCCAGGCATATGTATATGCTGTGGAGAAGAACACTCTCTACATAAATGTAAGAGACTTATGGAAATGACTTCAGAGGAAAAGAGAAAATACATCTATGAAAACAAGCTATGTTTTGCATGCTTGAGAACAGGTCACACTTCTAAAGAATGTAGAAATAGAGCCACGTGTGGATTATGTCGAAAGAGTCATCCAACTGCATTACATGAAGATCGTTCTCCAACGGAGACACCTCAGCACAAAACACCACGGAAGAAAGTACATGCTCACTATCTTCTTGTGTCAATGGAAGTGATGGTAGGAGTACATCAATGATTGTGCCCGTCTGGATCTCAGCACCTAATGCAACTGATACGGAGGTCCTAGCGTATGCGCTCTTGGACACACAAAGCAACCACACGTTTGTCGATCAAGAATTATGTGCAAAGCTTAAGCTAGACATGGACCCAGTTAAACTGAAACTCTCACGATGATGGGAAAAGACTCAGTGATAAAGAGCAAAAGAGTTTGTGGACTTAAAGTAAGAGGATTTTCCTCAAATATTTCCATTGACCTACCTCCAGCCTACACAAGAGACTTCATTCCTTTGACCGCACACACATTCCTACCCAAAACAGCCACTTCATGGAAACATCTGGTTGACATAACCCAAGAGATACACCCACCGATGGATTGTGGTGTTGGACTATTGATCGGCTATGACTGCTCCAGAGCCTTGATTCCAAGAGAGGTCATTACTGGAGGTGACTACGAGCCTTATGCTGTCAGAACTGATCTCGGCTGGAGTATTGTAGGAAGAGCAGCACAATGTGTAAATGCAGGAGATGAGACAAGTCTTTGTCTTCGAGTATCTGTCAATGAGTTACCACCCAAAACACCATCATCCATCATTGAAGTTCTGAAGTCTGATCCTGCAGACACAAAAGCAGGAGAAAAGGGCATATCTCAAGACGACGTTCTCTTTCAGCAAGTCTTAAAAGGAGGCCCCAACAAAATGAGTGCGCCATTGTGAAATGCCTGTTCCTTTCAAAGCACAACCTCACCTACCAGACAACAAAGTGCTGGCTTTGGCACGACAGAAACGATTTCAAAGAAAGCTGGACAGAGATGACAAGTTCAGAAGTGACTGTCTGAAGTTTATGAAGATTACTTTGAAAGATGATGATGCAGAGAACGTAGACTCCAACTCGAAACTCGAGAAGACCGGAAGGAGGTGCACTTATTTGGAGTGTCATCTTCCTTGGCTGTGCCAACGATGCCATGGAATGTCTTGCCATCCATAATGAGAAACAGTTCCCAATGCAACTAGTTTCATGAGTAAAAATTTCTATGTTGATGATGGACTCATAAGCGTGGAGTCAGTTGCTGAATCGAAAAGCTTGTGAAAAAGGCTCAAGCTCTGGGTGCAAGCGAAACGCACACCTCCACAAATTCCTTTCCAATAACAGAGAAGTGCTAGATTCAATCAATGTAGCAGAATGTGCTGTGGACGTGAAGAATGTTGACGACTTACCAGTGCAAAGAGCGCGTGAGATAAGATGGAAGATCGAGTAACAGTTTCTCCTTCAAGGTGTCACTAGATAAAAGACCCACCACACGAAGAGGGATTCTTTCCGTTGTAGCCTCTTTATACGATCCTCTCGGATTTTTAGCTCCATTCATCCTTGAAGGAAAGTGGATACGACAAGAGATGTGTCAGGGGTGGTCCAGGATGGGACGATCCACTACCTCTGGACTTGTGGGTACCCCATTAAACACAATTTCCCCAAAGAGAGATGAAAAGTATATTTACATCGTCAGGTTCATAATTCCACCTTGACCTCAAAGGCAGAAAGTTAACTCGGTTGCATTGAATTCACAGCAAGGTTCACGGCTTTCCTGTCACTTTAGAGGTACATCTTGCACTCATTTACTCCTTATCCCTCAAATCCCACAAGAAAACCCAGAACCAGCTGTCACCGTCAACAGTGCGCGTGTGTGCAGCCAAAGTCTGAAGCAGCTTTTCCCCTCTATGTCATCTCATTGTCCAAAAACACTTTCAGCCAAGGGTTTTCATTGGTTTGTGTCACTTTTACTTCAGTTTTTTTCCAAGTGTGGTAAATTTCGGTTTATTTTTGAGTCAAAACCATCCATGCTGTCAAGATCAACCCTTTTTCTCATTCCAGAGGGAAAAAAAGCCATTGATGACGACGGGGAGGAGGGAACACCCCCCCCCCCCCCCAAATATTCACAATTTAGAACGCTTGATAAACTTGTGACAATTATTATCCTATTTGGAAAATAAAACAATAGCGATCGCTACTCCCTCGATCCAGCGCCGCGAGAAGCACTTGGATTAGAGTCAAAGTCAACTCCCGACACCGTTAGGCACAAATACTGTACACAGCCGTTGTTATCCCCGAACCGCGTGGAGGTTAAAGAAAACGTTGTGTGAAATGGTAGCTGTGAAAATTTGAGGGGGTAAACGTTGGATTCCAACTCCCCACGTCGCGTCACTTCCTCGGCTAGCGCCCATCCCTTTGGAAGAAGAAGAAAAAACGACGGCGAGGGAAAAGAAGAACGAAGGGGGAAAAAGACACCCGAAAGTCGAGAGGGGAAACAAATATCCAGATGTGAAAGAGAGTCGCATCTACGTACGAGAGAGGGTGAAGCAAACAGCAGAATTGTATCCGTATTCTAAGTAAGTTATTTTATGGTCAAAACTTTCACGTGTTTTTGTGTGGCGCGCGACGAGCGCACCGATTGGCGAGGAGCTTTTGCGGCTGCTAGCTTAAAAGTTAATACAGAGCATATTGAAGTCTTTCGAAAACTCTCATTCTGATTCGAGTGCGGATACGTTTGGTGGGATAACGCCTAGAATGCCACGTTCCCCTTCTTAGACTAAGTCATGTAATACGAGGAAATTATTTACTTGTACTTGGCGAAGTTAATATTTAATTGCACTCACGGGACGCATAAGCTATCTGATTTTTCTATCTATCTGATATTTACCGAAAAATAATTGGACTATTTAGGTGGTCTTTGTTTTTGTGCGGGGCGATGTAGAACCTCGCAAAAGCTCGCACGCTGGGTAATTTGACTGTTAAAGTAATGTAGTCTTGTTTTGCTCCCCATGCAACCCCGAGGGCAGACAAAAATATGCGCTGAGTGCGTTCAAGTACAAGCCTCAGCATGGCCTTCGTCATAGCAGCAATCATTGGCCCTCCACCCTCTTGCACAACACTGTTTGAAGCACGTGCTTGTTGATGTCTCTTTTTAATCAAGAGTATTTTCTTCCTGCGCCGTATCTATTTCGCACCGCGTCGCTTTTCCACTGCCTTAAATGTAGCGCGTCACCGCTAACGTTCAATCTTTTTGGCAGTTATGCCACTCCACAAATCAACCCGGGCCTCCCGCTTGGACCCCACCATGATCTCAGCCCCTCTGGGTGACTTCCGCCACACCATGCACATTGGCAGAGGTGGCGACGCCTTTGGGGACACCTCCTTCCTGTCTACGCTGGGTCCAAGCCCGCCCACCTCCGACCCGGGGAGTCCAGGTTCTTCGTCCGTGGACTACCCGGCATCTGTAAATCACAATGATGTGTTCCAAGAGCCTACGGGGAGTCTCCAAAGCGATGAGCTCGATTACTCCGAGTCGGTGTCGTCGTTCACGCTGGATTTGGATCTAGATCTGGGCCCTTCCATGCTGGGGGACGTACTAGGGGTGATGGATGGATTGGGACTGGACTCCAACAAAGATGTCTTTGGTCCCAAAAGCGCTGCGTCCCCAGTGGAAATTATGGAGATGTCCGTCGTAAACAGGCACAACGAGCTTAATGGGAAGAACCTGGATGAGAACCAGATGGGCGAGGGCAGAACGTCAGATGGGATCAAGCCCAAGGGGCTGCGACCCAAAGTGAGATTCAGCGACAAGCGGGAAGAGATCATCCGCCAGGCCTCCGAGGAGGAAGAGGGTGAAGGGTTCGACTTCCAGGAGGAGGACCCGATGGAGAGTCCGAAGAGGGGGATGCGGGTTGAGGCGGAGCTGGCCGCCCAGAAAGATCTGCCTCCCAGCCCATCTTCGTCTCATAGCTCTGATTACGAAGGAGTGAGCTCGCTGGACCGGAGGAGGGTCGGCAGCAGCCACTCGGAGACTGACTCGGAGGAAGAGGAAGGAGGGCGAGGTTATACCTTTGAAGACGAGTTTGATGATGAAATTGGACTATAGGCCCGTTTACTACCAAGCGTGTATTAATCGCCACGCACAGAGAGTTACAGGCGTTGGGCTTTCCGGTAGAATTTCAGGACGAACCTAGAGTGCACAAAAATCTTGATGGGACCGCGTGGGATTGAATTGCGCTAAAAGTAGCGAAATGTTCAAAATGTGAATTTGAAAGTCAAATTAAGATCAGCTGTAAATGTTCTGGAGCGGGGTTTGCACAAGTCCGGTTTCTGGTGAACATTGGAATCAGTGGTGTTGGAGGAGGCGCCCCCCCCCCCCGGTATAGGGCATTTTAGGTTCACCCTCAAAAGTTTTACTTGAACGTCAACTGTCCCTCAACTTTATCTTAATTCACATTACAAACTGATGGATTCAAACTTGATTTTTTTTTTCCTGAAAGTTGTTCAGTCTGAAGACGGTCTTGCTCTGCTGGGAGAAAAAAAAAAGACATTGTCCTATCGACAACTGTAACGGATATGCCAAAGACCCGTTTCATGACAAGCAGCATTTGTTTTTCCGACAGTGAAAAAGATGTAGCACTTTCTTCTCCCCCCACCCCTCAATTCACCTGGAGGCCTTTTAATCTCGACGTAATTCATCTTTCACCAAATGTGCCATCCATGTTTTTAAGTGCCTTAAAATGAGCAAACATTGTACTGTCTTTTTATTTTTTTTTTACGTTTTTGTTTTCTACCTTTGCATGTTTATGTGTCCAATGTCTGTCATTCTCTCAGAGCGTCGTCGGGGCAGATTTTGTGAACGTGTAAACATTCCATGTCTTGAAAATGTGACGTTCTCTGGATCAGATCTCGTTAGATCTAAGTGCAGAGTAGTTTTTGTGTGTGTGTGCGTGTGCGCACGCACACATGTATTCATACACTACTAAAGCTTTTTCCTCTTTGGGCTGCAGGGCTGGAAAAATGGGACAAATGCTGATACAATCATATATTGAGTCTTTTTTTTATTCCCCCCACCACCATGCTGTAAAATGGAGAGTGCAAAGTGTTTATCCATTGAGCTTGCTGGCATCAAATGTCTTATGGTTTACAGTGGAACAATAAAACAAAACTATTTGGGATTTTAAGTAAGCGTAAGCTTGGTTCATTTGTTCACAAAGAATAGCAGCTTCAACGTGAGGCTGTCACTTCACATCTTTAGAATTGATTCAGATTGTAAAATAATTATACAAAACCGTTTCCCCCCCACTGATTATTGTATATTTACCGATTATTTGGTATTAAGTGATTTAAAAAGTAATCAACAATTAAGCAATATCACACGAGAGGGATTGATGTACTTGCCATTCTTTTTCAACTGCTCGAGTCATTTTACAAAAACAAAAAAAGCAGATGTTCACAAACGTCTTGTGATTAAACGTAAAATGATTCGTCTGCTTTCTTGAAGGACTCGAAATCAGAGAACAATGACTGTTGAGAGGCTAAAATCAGATTTGGAGAATTTGAAGTCAAACAATGTCTCGAAACGATTCATTTAATTTCGACTTCTAGTCCATGTTGGATTTTAAGCATGAAATAGTTCATAAAACAGCCATCATGGAAATTACACAGACTAAAACTTTAGTAGAAAAGCTCATACAGGGCAGCTACATTTGCTTGCATCTGTCAAAACCCCCCCAAAAAACCCATTCACGATAGATCATGTCCCGTTTGAAAATAACAGATGCAATTGTTCCAGGTGACACAAAAGTAACGACTCCTGTGAATATTCCTCATCAATTTGATCGCAAGTGGACTCTCAGGTGTTTCCCCTCTCATCTGAGCAGGTTTCATTAGTGTCTTCCGAAAGACGGCTTAGGACAGCGCTAGTCCCAAGGGTTGGCGAAGGATCCGAGCATTCGCCCTTGTAGGTGGAGGCGCGCCCAACCAAGAATGGTTTTGGGATATATATATATTTTTTGCGGGGGAGGGGGGTACATCTATAAAAGGTTTGCTTATCTTACAATCGGTGCCTCCGGAGAACGCGTTTGCCATCCGGAAGTATGAAAAGAGGTGTTCCTCAGGGACCAGGTACATTGGGGAATTCTGTATTTCACACACACAAAGCACGCGGCGGTGGCAACACACTACACGGATATGGTCCTGAACACGTTGAATCCTGACAGCGCCGTGGAGATCATCACGCCGGGAATCTGCGGGTGCCAGTGGATCTCCTTGATCTCCGACTGGCCCTGGTGCAGAAAGAGCAGCTGCGGGGGCAGGTATTTCATGCCCTCCAGCCGGGCGCCGGCGTCGCACGACTCCACCGACAGATCCCATTGGCTGACCACATCGTCCGCCCCGGACGCGGCGAACACGCTCGAGTCGGCCGGGTTCCACTCCACCGAGGTGATGGGGGCGCAGTGCTGCTTGAAGTTGGCCACGGGCCGCCCCGTCTGATGAGGAAAAAGATTAGCTTTGTTTGGGGAAAATGGATTGCGTTCTAGAATTGTAAACATTTAAAACATTTTAAAAAAGAAGGACAAATCAATTTTAAATGATCAAACTCGAGCTCCTAAATAGTGACTTCTCCACGCAGAATAAGTAAAGTCTGTCCAAACCTGATCCGATGGGCTGATTGTATTTTGTGGACATTGCTGCCAGCTGCTCAATCCAGATCGGATCAGGATTGCGTTCTACTTTACAGCCGAAAAGTGCACACACCAAACTTTGACATTGGCTAGGATTTGAAAAATCCAATTGGTCCCGAATCGGATCTGCATTACGCTTGGTTTGATTTTACAACGTCACACTTTCACAACAGGAGAACACATTTCGGATTAGATTTGGATTCAATGTTGCTTTTACATTGCAGCTCCAAACACTGTGTTAGAATGCATTTTTCTCAAGCAATTTGATCAAGTACATCGGATCAGACATGTTACATTGCGGCCAAATGTGTCATCTCGGATCAGGTCGGATCAAGTTTGCGTTCCGTTTGGAATGTAAATTTGGATTTTCATTGGATACGTATTTTATTCCTCAAAGACACCCATTTACCAAATAACTTTTTATGTGGATTATCACCAGAACGGGAAACATAATTGGAGCAATACACTGCTTAAATAATGAATAAATAAATGATATTCAAATTGACAAACTAATATTGAAATATACTCATTGGTCCTAATCTGCATGCAAAAGGGGGGGGGGGGAATCCTATTCACACTTCTCCTGAAGTAATCAATGACAGCGTGATGAAGAAAAAACACACAGTCATCTGATGACGTCGCACTTTGAAGCCCTCGACAGGGTTACCACGGTAACGCTCGACGGTGCTGGTGTGACTCACACTCACTAATAGAGTTGCCGGTCACGGTGGCCAGAAGCGACGATGACTAATCGTCACAGGGAAAGCGTTACCTTGAACTGCCGCAGGTCCCACACTTTGAGAAGCCCGTCGTCCCCTCCCGAGAGGAGGAACGGTTCCGCTCGGTTCCAGCTGATGACGTTGATGTCTGACTCGTGGGCTTGGTTGGCTGACAGCATGGAGTTTGGCGGGGCTCTGATATCCCAAACACGGATGGACTGATCCACTGAGCATGACGCAAAAACCTGGAACGGACGACAACAATGAACTCGGGTTTTTCCAGAAGTCGGCTATCTGTAATATTTGAAGTTGCACATCTGCCGGTTTAAGAAAAAAAAAAAAAAGTACCGTAGCTTCAGTGGGCGACCACTGCAGGTCCTCGACGGACTTGCTGTGAGAGCTGAAAGGCCGCTGGTCGACCCGCCAGGAGGCTCCGCCCTCCTGAGGCTCCCACACGTGGATGTTCTTCTTGCTGTCGCCGCTGACGAGACGACCTGTGAGTGCGGGCAAACGACGTCACTGAAGATCACAGAATCTTGACCACGGTTTACAGGCTTTCATTAAAAGACCCAAAAGATCAAGAATTACTCTGCTACCTCGATTTAAAGGTTTAGGGGGCTGAAAAGTTCTTACCAGGAACCACGGGCGACCAGTCAATCGCAAAGCCTTCTGTCATATGACCCGAAAAGCTGAAGAGCGCCGCGGCTTCCTTCTGCTGCTGCGTGAACGTCGCCATGGCCGCAGAACTGTGGACGGCCTCCAGTTGAGGCCGCAGATCAAATATTTCCACCTGTCCCTTCTCAGACCAGACGGCGGCCAGTGCCTGGTCTCCACGCCGGGTCACCTGATAACAAAACCAAATGAAAAAAAATGGAACTTCCTGCCGCATGAAATATTCCAGTTTGGATAAAGAGCCAACATACTCGAACTCTGTTGATGCCTCCAAAATGAGGTATCATGGCCAGCTCCAACTGCGGCTTTTTACTTTCATCCCCCTCCTCCTCGTCACTTTCTTCATCGCTGCTTTCATCCTCTTGCTCCTTTTCTTTCTCTGTCCCGTGAAGATTGTGCATGCGCATGACCAGAAGTCTGCAGGGGAAGTCAAAAACATGGCCTGATTTTTTTCCCCCCTCCTCTTTCTGCCGTTGCAGATGCTCTTTGAGCGGGGAAGAGCAAAAAACAGATTACAAGAACAATAAATGAGAGCCGAGCGGCTTCCTTGCTGACATGATTTACTCAGACAGCCGGTGGAATTAAGCCATCATTCGAATGAGTTATTGTTTCCATCTGTGCTTCTGCCGCTTTGCCAACTCTTGTCGGCTGCGAAAAGTAAAACTTACGGAAATGAAGCAAACCGCCACATGACTGAGCCCGGAAGCCGTCACTTGGAGATGAAATATGGAGAGCCGCATCAATCGAGATTCATTGAGAGCAGAGATGGGCAAACTCCGATCCTCCACGTTGGACATTATATACATCGGAAGTGTATCTCGGTAGCAGTTGTTTTAATACTACACAAGGGGGCTTGCGTTTGACTCCTGGTACATACCAAGATTCACTGATTTCAGAGTTTTCACACAATTAGGCCATTTACCATTTAGGCAGGACCATTTTATGCACCTCTAAGGGCTATTTTGGACACAAACAACAACATCATACAACATCTTAACAATTGTTTAAATCCTTTGCAGTCGTAGAAAGCAGCAAGTGTGGAGTCCACCGACATTTTCAAACCAGATACTTTAGCGGGCCTTCAATGGCTGATCACGAGTGGCTCTTCCTGATTTCTCTTTTGTCTCTGGTGAGTCAAAACACGCTCTGTTGGGTTGAGCTCACTAGAGGGACATTTGTTGGCCTTCAGAAGGTGCCGAGGGGCTTTCACGGCACGTTTGGCCTCATCTACGTCTCAAACTTTTGCAGAGCAGCTTCTGCCAGGAAATGGAGGCATTCTGCATGAAATAACTTCAAACAGCAACACGCGGAGCGACTTGCCCGTTTGCCCGCCGTGTGCAAGCGAGCTCGCCAAGTGAGTTTCGCCTTGTTTGTGTTGTGCGCATGAGGCAACACCAACCTGTTGGCCATGGCGGTGTCAGCCTGTGTGCCCGCACACAGCAACATGGACAGAGGGAACTCTTTCCTGCCGTCTCCATCAGTGTCTGTCAAGACGTCGAAGCTCAAACATGGCGCGCCTGCTCGTATTGGATGGAAAATTGGAGGATTAAATTTATGTAGAAATTGAAGTGGAAACAAAAATGCAGGAATTCCAAAAAAAAAAACACTCAGAGTACAATATTGTTTCTAATTGCAGAAATACTAATAGTTATGCTAACATTTTGAAAAATAGCAAATCAAATCAGATTGGCATGTTGTAATTCAGCCAAATATGTGGAAGGACATGAATATGTTTGGTTTGGCTAATTCCGTGCAGAAATCTGGAATTCAGAAAAAGTGGAAACGTGCGGAGTGTGAGAAATGGTAACATGCCCCGACTGAGCAGAACAGTTTAAAGTTGGTTTGAATTTTATCATGCAAATTGTGAAACATTGAAAAAATATGGGAATTTGGGTAATGTGAAACCTCCCTTTTTCCAATACATTTGACATTTTCATTATTATTGAAAAGGACAGAACTACAGAAGGATTTGTTAAATTTGCAAACAATCTGAATTTGCTGGGGGGGGGGGTTTATGGACAACGTGGAATTATGACAAAAATTAGAATTTTGAAGAATGTGCTAAAAAAATGCTTCCCAGATATCCCGAATGAGCTGAATGTTTTTAACCAGAATGGAAATGAAAAAAATGATGGAATAATAGTGGCAAAAGTTCACAATTGGGTTTTGATCTATTAGTCGACCACTCCATTTACTGGTTCAATTGCAATTGGCATAAAAACAGTCCTCTTTATCATGCTATTTACATTTGGACATAAAACTGCCAAATAATATGGAAATGGCCTCTGAGCTTAGACTGTCATCAACAAAGAGACTAGAAGAGTCACTGAAAGGCATAGTGGACATCCTTCAAAACATCCTGGTCTGGCTCCAAGGTGGCTAAGCTCTTGTTGAAGGGATGCAATTACTGAGTCAATGAACAGCGTCACCTGACAGCAGAATATCCCAAATTTTTCGAGTGTACTGTGACCAACATTCGCGTTCTTCTTCGCACACAAAACGAATGCATTATTCCAACACTAGACAACATTCCCTTGGAGTTTTCTTGTCTCCCACTCGCCTGTTTGACACTCGTGGTACATGCGGTAGGCAGACTGGTCCATCTGCAGCTTCTCTCCCGGTTTAAGCGGCTCTATTCCGGGCACGTAAACTTTTTTGTCGCCGTCTCCGTCCGCTCCTTCGTCCTCCTCCATGTCGACTCCTTCATCGTCGTCGCTGGCGGGCTCATCCTGCCCCTGCGCCTCCATGCCGTCCGCTTCCTCGGCAAACGTGTCTTCGTTGGAGGCGGACATGTTGGCGAAGAAGAAGAAGACGAAGAAGAAGAAGAAGAAGACGAAGAAGAATACGCACTTCTGGTCACGTGCGTTCAGCCCCTCCCCCTTCGCGTCGTCGTTTCCCCCCTCCTTTCTGGTTTCACTCCCACCTAATTGTCTCCCACTCCTCATTTACGGGAACTCAGCTGGTCGGTCCCGAAGTACACGAATGACTGGCGGTCATAAAGATGCTTATTTATGTGCCGTCCGAAAATGTCTAATAACACTTACCGGTACTCTTTCTTGTAAGGGACATTAATAATTCTGACGTGCTAGCGAATGTACTCATGGAGACGCAGAGATACGTGTGTGCATGTTTTGTTTAGTGTCCCCCCTCCCCTCAAACATTTATCAAGTCTCGAATAATTTGATTTATTTGCAGAGCAGATTTTCTCGTCCATGACGTCATTCAAGGAGGAAAAATGATTTTACTTGTGTCTTCTTTTTTTAGATTTAAGTAGGAGTTTATTAAACAATAAAAATACGACAATATAATGATTTTACTTGTGTCTTCTTTTTTTTATATCATCAACTGTTTTTATTTCTTAAATTCACAGCCTGTTTAGCAGCAAATAATGTTCTTGTCAAACAACATTTTCAGATGGGGTCATTTGAAAAACAAATACTGTATACATGGTACTGTAATGTTTTTTGAGAACTTCAAAATCAAAATGAGAATGAGAACTTTCAATTTTCAGAAAATTTGGAGTATCTCTAGCTGATCAAGTAGCCAGCCAAAGCTTGCTACTACCCAGCTGTTGCGGCGTAAGTAGAATCAAGCTTGCCTCTATCTCCGACTACCCATGAGTGTGTCCAGCCCAGCAAAGCTTTATGGGATGTCTTGGCAGTTAATTCTCAGTTTTGCTATTCAATCCTTTTTGTTGCCGCAAAATGCAAGTTTTGCCTCTCGAACACCAATGCGAAAACGCTTATTTCGAGCCATGTTTGTCATGGACATCAATTAGACATGTATTTTTGATGTTTACTGTTCATTCTTTTATGAATGAAATATAAAAGTAATGTTTCAAAAACAAACAAACAAAAAAGCATAAAAAGATCAAATATTCACAATACCTCCCCAGCCAATGAAAAATGGCCCCCGGCCGGACTTTGAACAACACCAAGAGTCCCTCCCTCAGCAATTTAGCTTCCCCGCGCTAAATTGATTACGTTTAGTCTGACATTGTAATTTGTCTGACCCGTCCTTGGCCAAAAACCAAAACAAATCAATGCACTGTTAGCTCCCACAGTGTCCACGGCAACATGCCTTTTGCATTGTAAGGCTTGCGAAACAACAAGGAGGGGTTTTGTCAGGACAAGGGTGCACATTTCACGTGTGGGTGTATACAAGCAGGGGCAAGTACTAGCGTTTAAAATTCAGCTGCAAGTTCCTTTCACGTGAAGATCCTTACACTCACACAAAAAGTCTCATCCACAACACATTCCTCTCTGGGTTGTGATTATTTTTTGGCAGATTTATTTCTCTTTCCCAACGTGAGAAAAAAAGAGCCGTGAAACTATTTTTATCTCAGAAGGACTTTTTTTCAGCATGGATAGACGTGGACTTTGTCCCCTGCAAGCTGGCATGTCAAATCATTAACAAACCTTTTCAATTTGGGAAAACGGTAAACAAATAAACCAAATGAAGCACTGGCACGGGGCAGGCCACCGTAACTCCGACCACATTCTGGCTCTGTCATTCTCCTGCAGGCCTGTTTACTCAAAGACAGAACAATGAACAAGGGGAGGACAGTGGAGCCGCCAAAAGTCCAATGTCCCAGAAGGGGTTCAGCAAAGAAAATTAGCTGCATTTAATTTATTTGACAAATAGGCTTCAAAAGACAGCCGTCATGGAGTACGTTATTCATATGGAACAATAACAACATTGGTACCATGGCTTAAGGGGTTAATTTGTTGCATGATTCTCCTTGTAACTAAATGTACTCTTTGAAATGAATTGAAATGGCCGCCACAATTGTTTTGGTAACGTAATATTTTGGAAATAGCACTGTATTGTAAAACATAAATATGTAAAAAAAAAAAAGAAAGGAATGTAAAACAAAAAAACGGTTTCATAAAGTGCTAAATTGCAGACAATGTTGAATTCTTGTGTCGGTCCACGAGTGCCTTCAAGGGGCGTGAGTGACATCAGGATCTGGAGCCGGGTTGGCCGGTTGCGAGGGTTGCCATTTTGGATTAATTTGACTGTTGTGCCATGTTCAGTAATTGGGGGAAAATGCACCTTTTTTTTTTTTGCTTCGCTTCGCTCAAACTTGGTGGAGTATCCGATGCTCACTCGTACCCCAAAATTCGGCTTGCAACACAAAAGGAAAAAAATTCTACCAAGCGACATTGAAGGCAGCACTGTATTTTTATGTTGTATTTTGGCTTTTTTTGTTGGACTGAGGATTCCAATATTTGACAGAATCAAATTCCAAACCGAAAAATATATAATGGATCAAATATTTTTTTTCAGTAGAATATGACCATTACAAAATCAGTTGACAAGTTTGCAAACAGCAAGAAGCCAAAGCCACAAGATCCTCTAATAATTTAAGATACATCCATCCATCCATTTTCCGCCGCTTATCCGGGGTCGGGTCGCGGGAGCAGCAGCTTTAGGAGGGAAGCCCAGACTTCCCTCTCCCCAGCCACTTCTTCGAGCTCTTCCTGGCGGATCCCGAGGCGTTCCCAGGCCAGCTGGATAACATAGTCTCTCCAGCGTGTCCTGGGTCGTCCCCGGGGTCTCCTGCCAGTGGGACATGCCCGGTACACCTCACCAGGGAGGCGTCCAGGAGGCCTCCTAATTAGATGCCCGAGCCACCTCATCTGGCTCCTCTCGATGTGGAGGAGAAGCGGCTCTACTCTGAGCCCCTCCCGGATGACCGAGCTTCTCACCTTATCTCGAAGGGAGAGCCCGGACACCCTGCGGAGAAAACTCATTTCGGCCGTTTGTATCCAGGATCTCGTTCTTTCGGTCACGACCCATAGCTCGTGACCATAGATGAGGGTCGGGACGTAGATCGACCGGTAAATTGAGAGCTTCGCCCTTTGGCTCAGCTCCTTCTTTACCACGACAGACCGATACAGCGTCCGCATCACAGCAGACGCTGCACCGATCCGCCTGTCGATCTCTCGCTCCCTTCTGCCCTCACTCGTGAACAAGACCCCAAGATACTTAAACTCCTCCACTTGGGGCAAGATCTCCTCCCCGACCCGGAGAGGGCACTCCACCCTTTTCCGACTGAGGACCATGGTTTCAGATTTGGAGGTGCTGATCCCCATCCCAACCGCTTCACACTCGGCTGCGAAACGCTCCAGTGAGAGTTGGAGAGCCCTGCTTGAAGGAGCCAACAGTACTACATCATCTGCAAAAAGCAGAGATGCAATACTGAGGCCACCAAAACGGACCCCCTCAACGCTTCGGCTGCGCCTAGAAATTCTGTCCATAAAGGTGATGAACAGAATCGGCGACAAAGGGCAGCCTTGGCGGAGTCCAACCCTCACTGGAAACGATTCCGACTTATTGCCGGCAATGCAGAACCAAACTCTGACATCGGCAGTATAGGGACCGGACAGCCCGTATCAGGGGCTCGGTACCCCATACTCCCAAGCACCCCACAGAACCCCGAGGGACACGGTCAAACGCCTTCTCAAGTCCACAAAACACATGTAGACTGGTTGGGCGAATTCCCATGTACCCTCGAGGACCCTGCTAAGGGTGTAGAGCTGGTCCAATGTTCCACGGCCGGGACGAAAACCACACTGCTCCTCCTCAATCTGAGGCTCGACTTCCCGACGGACCCTCCTCTCGAGCACCCCTGAATAGACCTTACCAGGAGGCTGAGGAGTGTGATTCCTCTGTAGTTGGAACACACCCTCCGGTCCCCTTTTTAAAAGAGGGACCACCACCCCAGTCTGCCAATCCAGAGGCACTCTCCCCGATGACCACGCGATGCTGCAGAGGCGTGTCAACCAGGACAGCCCCACAGCATCCAGAGCCTTGAGGAACTCCGGGCGGATCTCATCCACCTCTGGGGCCCTGCCACCGAGGAGCTTTTTAACCACATCGGTGACTTCAACCACAGAGATAGGAGAGCCCACCTCAGAGTCCCCAGACTCTGCTTCCTCCAAGGAAGGCGTGCTGGTGGAGTTGAGGAGGTCTTGAAGTACTCTGCCCACGGTTCACAACGTCCCGAGTCGAAGTCAGCAGCGCCCCATCCCCACTGTACACAGTGTTAGTGGTGCACTGCTTCCCCTCCTGAGACGTCGAATGGTGGACCAGAATTTCCTCGGCCGTCCGGAAGTCGGCTTCCATGGCCTCACCGAACTCTTCCCATGCCCGGGTTTTTGCCTCAGCGACCACTGAAGCTGCGTTCCGCTTAGCCAGTCGATACCCGTCAGCTGCCTCTGGGGACCCACAGGCCATAAAGGCCCGATAGGACTCCTTCTTCAGCTTGACGGCATCCCTTACCGCTGGTGTCCACCAGCGGGTACGGGGGTTGCCGCCACGACAGGCACCAACCACCTTACGGCCACAACTCAGATCGGCCGCCTCAACAATAGAGGCGCGGAACATGGTCCATTCGGACTCAATGTCCCCCGCATCCCCCGGGACATGGGAAAAGCTCTGCCGGAGGTGGGAGTTGAAACTTTTTCTGACAAGGGATTCCGCCAGACGCTCCCAGCAAACCCTCACAATACATTTGGGTCTGCCAGGACGGACCGGCGTCTTCCCCACCATCGGAGCCTACTCACCACCAGGTGGTGATCAGTTGACAGCTTCGCCCCTCTCTTCACCCGAGTGTCCAAAACATGTGGCCGCAAATCCGATGATACAACCACAAAGTCAATCATCGAACTGCGGCCTAGGGTGTCCTGGTGCCAAGTGCACATATGGACACCCTTATGTTTGAACAAGGTGTTCGTTATGGACAATCCATGACGAGCACAGAAGTCCAATAACAAAACACCACTCGAGTTCTGATCGGGGGGGCCGTTCCTCCCAATCACGCCCTTCCAGGTCTCACTGTCATTGCCTACGTGAGCATTGAAGTCCCCCAGCAGAACAAGGGAGTCCCCGGCCGGAATACTCTCCAGCACACCCTCCAAGGACTCCAAAAAGGGTGGGTATGCTGAGCTGCTGTTTGGTGCATATGCACAAACAACGGTCAGGACCCGTCCCCCCACCCGAAGGCGGAGAGAAGCAACCCTCTCGTCTACCGGTGTGAACCCCAATGTACAGGCACTGAGCCGGGGCAAATGAGTATGCCCACACCTGCTCTGCGCCTCTCACCATGAGCAACTCCAGAGTGGAAGCAAGTCCAACCCCTCTCGAGAGAACTGGTACCAGAACCCAGGCTGTGTGTCGAGGCAAGTCCGACTATATCCAGTCGGAACTTCTCTACCTCGCACACCAGCTCGGGTTCCTTCCCTGCAAGAGAGGTGACATTCCACGTCCCTAGAGCTAGCTTCTGCAGCCGAGGATCAGACCGCCAGGGTCCCCGCCTTTGGCTGCTGCCCAGCTCACATTGCACCCGACCCCTTTGGCCCCTCCCATGGGTGGTGAGCCCATGAGAAGTAATTTAAGATACAAGTAAATTATTTACAAGCTCAGTAACGGAATGAATGATACGCGTATAAAGTTAAGTCAACCGCGTTAATATTCGAATGGTTCTCCACGGTTTGCCTTTCAGAGGGTCCATTGTACTTTGACACGCCTCGTACCTGAAAAAAATCACCGCACAAACATATCTCAATGGCTTTAATTCACATTTTTATACAAAAGTAAAAGTCCGTAGACGTCATATCTTACAGTTATGAAAAGAGTCAATGTAAACAAATGTGACAGATTCCACATCAGACACACACGAAGGCTTAGTGTGCATCGGCTTGGTCGGCATCTACCACTTGTTAGCCAAAAGCTTAGCAAGCTGGACTTTGTCCTACCTAGGCAGGCGAGTACTGTACTATGCTCTATATGTAAGCTGTGTTCGTACCACTGGAGAACGTTCAAGGAAGAAACGCTAACAGAAGCACTGGCATACATTTACAACCTAAATTTGTCCCATGAAATGGTCTGACGTCATTGCCAACACACAGAACGTCGATGTAGCGTATGTGGATGTTGGATTGTTTTGTCCAATCAGATTTCAGCGTTGACATGTTGCCGGGTCAATCTATTCAGAATCAGTAGTGCTGGCCCATGAAATTTTGCCTTTTCCATCCTCTGTTTGGTTGGTAGGAGCACAACTTGTCACAGCCAACTTAAGACTAGCGAAACATGTCGGTAGCAATCTGTACACACAGATACATTGGATAATCAGCATCTCTGGTGAATATGATGTATTTTATTGCATTTTTCATGGGGTTTTTTTTGGCATCTCTCGGATAAATACTGACTCTGAACAGAACTCTACTTGCAATTTGATATAGTACTGACGGCTTCTACGATGTGTGACTTGAAGTTGCGGTATTAAGCAACTAAATGACCAGGTACCAAATCCAAAGCCCGCCTCTGGTTTAAATGTTTTTTGCGCTATCAGGGCAGTGAACGTACAAAAAAAACAAAAAAACCTTTGGACGTTAAAAAAATGCAACCTGTGCATGTCACTTCATATGATAACACCAGCATACTGCCTCACAACACACCACAAACAGAATGGAAACAATCATTCAGTGCCAGGAAATGTCTTGCATTTTGTGTGCATCGTCGGCTTAAAAAAAAAAAAGATCCTTTTAGGTTCCTATGGCAACAACCACTGGTAGAGTCTGAACAGGAGGAGGCTCCACGCAGAGGCGGGATGCAAGGAGAGGGAGGCAGGGCCGCGGCTGGACGAGGGCTGGGTCAAGTCTCTCATCCGGGCCAGCTCGGCCTCCTCCATGCTGCTGCTGATGGCCCGGGTGGTCAGGAGTCGGACCCTGGACGGACTGTACTCCTTCTTCTCGGCCGCGGGAGGCAGAGTAGGGGGCTCGCAGACTTCCATGGAGGGCGAGCATCCGACCTCCAGCCACTGGGTGAACAACTCCGAGGTGAGCTTGAGGAGCTCCTCGGGAGAGGAGAAGAGCGGGGAAAACTGGGACGGGTCCATCTCCTCCCGCAACCTCTACAGCAGACAAATACAGCAGATGGGTAGAATTGCTGAGTGGCCAGTGATCAAGTATTGTTCTTTAATTTTTATTTATTTTTTATTTTTTGCAGACTTGAGCAGGCATGATCAAAAGCAGCATCATACGCAGTGCACAGCATCAAATTATTTTAGTGTGACCCACAAAAATTAGTGACTTGAAATTTCCCAGAGGCAAAGACTGAAAAGGAGTCACCGTTTTATATGACAATACAAAAAGTTACACTTTGCCCCGTGTGCAACGATGAATGAATTTGCTCTCAGACCATTTTTGAAATGTAAAAAAAACAAAACAAGTGACTGGAAATTTCACCAACGCGAGGACTGTTATTGAAAGCATTTCAAGTCAATGTGGAGAAGGTAATCTGAAAAGCAGCAATACGCACATCGATAAATGATCTTAGTGTCAGAACTCAGAACCATACAAATCCCCGGCTTGAAATTTCCAAATAGAAAAGGCTGGAGAGGATTTTACAAATGTATATGGTGACACACTTTTTGCGGTGCGTTAAATTATTTGGGAAGCCCAACTCATAATCCATGGGAATAACCTATAAAATTCCTCTGCCTTGAAATTTCTCAAATTCTGAGGTTGATAATTAAATGATTCACATCGGATATTGGGACAGCCATACGAAAAGCTGCATCAATAAATGAATAAATAAACCTCTCCGTGGGAGTTTTTATTTCGTTTTGTTAGTAGTACTGTAGCGTTTTTGTTCTACAGCAAGTGTTCCAAACCAAGGCCCTTGGGGCTTGTGGTGACTTTCTTACAGATGGCATGCATTTCAAAAACAAACCCCACCTCAGTGTTTTTATTCTTTCTGATGATGATATCCAGTGTCTGCTTCAGGTCGAAGATCAAAGAGTGATTTAGATGCTCATCCCAGAGGTTTCTCAAAAGTACATTCCAGGATTCGAGGAGAACGATTGCGGCGGGGAACACGCAACACTGCGGGGGCAAACGGCACAACAACAAGTTAGTGTTTGGTGGGCAAAAACACGCCACTGATCTCCACAGGACGTGCTCAATTTCAGTCCGCGTCTGGTAACGGCGAACGGGACTCACCGGATCCGTGTCACACAACATGCTTTTTGCGTAGTGGTGCAACACATAGTAATCTTTGGGGAAGACGGTGCGCTGAAAAGAGAGAAAAAGAAAGGAAGATGGCAAATGGGACGCTGGCGCTCGGGTGGAGCGTTGTTATTTTCAGGAGGCTTTGTCATGTGCTTACATCACCAGGTTGCAGCTGATCAATGGTTCCGCTTTGTCGGTATGACATCATTTATTTTGCGCAAACAATCTGTTCCATTTGTTTTCCATACGATCGCATACGGGGAAGCTTTTTTCCCCATCGGAGCACTTGAAAGGCTTTATAGCCTACCATGCATGTTTTTGGAATGCGGAAGGAAAGAAAAGTACCCGGAGAAAACCCACGCAGGCACGGGGGAGAACATGCAAACTCCACATCGGAAGGCCGAAGCCGGAATTGAACCCTGCATCTCTGCACTGTGAGGCTGACTTACTAACGCGTCGACAATTCAAATCATTACATTCCTGAATGATGTCACACCACATATCCATAGTGAGAGATGTACACCCAATAAAAATCGGTTTGACCTTGCCGTTGATTTGTTGTTTCGAACTTGGCTAGTTTGGTTGCGCCGTAACCACCATGACAAATGTGACGCCCGTGCCATATGCAATGCCTGAGACTTACAAATCCGGTCGGGTTTGCGTCGATAGCTGCCTTAACGTTCTTCACCACCTCCCAGTCACATCCACCACATTGGACAGTCAAGAGTGATAGCAAGAGCAAAACTGCAAGTGAAAAATGAAAAACAGACTTGCATCATTGTCTGGAAACCTTTTGTGGTTTGTCACCTTTTTCAGCGGAATAACCAGAGGTGGCAAAACCACTCACACGCAGTCTTTAAAGGGAAGTGCAGTCTCTGAATTGCAATTTTGAAAAAAAATAGCACTTTTTGTTTATCAAAAGTGTTAGTGTGACATTTTCTCTCTTTTTTCTTTTTTTTTTTTACACTGAAGATTACACTGACGTCAGAAGCTTGTTGTTTTTTTTTAAGGAATGCTTTCACCACAAATGGAACTGACAACACCAATTAAATCTTATCTTAGTTCAGAGAAGTGGAATCACTTGCTTCTCTGAATGTGTAGCATCGTGTCCGCTCCCTAGTTCACAATCCGCCATGTCAGAACTGACCGTTTTTTTCCACCTTATAACAGATCTCCGTCAATCAAGAGCTTGGCCGTGGTTGACTAAGCAAGCTAAAATAAGACAACCCTATCATGATCCCCAGACAGGAAATTCAGTTGAGATAGCAACTAACCACAAATTGTTTAAATAATTTAAAATAGAGATAATTTCTCTCTCTTTTTTGTGTGTTCTTATTTTACATCTTATCCGTGGAGGGTTTTTTTTCACCTTGCACCACAATTGGGCAAAATATTACTGACAACATGATGTAATATGGAACTTCCGCACGATCACAAAAGATTGTGCATGGAAGAAGCATGTAGTCATAAGCACATGAAAGCGCAATCGTTTTTTGACTTAACTGAGTAAAACATTATTTGAATGCTTTTATACATATATATATATATATATATATATATATATATATATATATATATATATATATATATATATATAAATCAGCATGTATTGTATTGTATTGTATTGTATTGTATATATATATATATATATATATGTATGTATGTATATGTATGTATGTATATGTATATACATACAATACACATACAGTACACATATATATATATATATATATATATATATATATATATATATATATATATATATATATATATATATATATATATATATATATATATATATATATATATATATATATATATATATATATATATATATATATATGTACTGTACTGTATGTGTAACATATATATATTCATTCATTCATCTTCCGAACCGCTTGATCCTCACTAGGGTCATGGACATATACATATATATATATATATATAGGTTGCACATAACAGCAGTGCACAATGGCTGGTGACCCTGAGAGAGGAGCACAGCAACCTCACTGAGCTGAACCCAGTTACCATAACAGTGGCAGACATACAGGAAAGAGTCTCAGATATGAAAAACTGGACAGCACCAGGCCCGGACATGGTCCACACCTACTGGCTAAAGAAACTCACAGCACTCCATGAGCGCCTAGCAACACAAATGAACCAGTTGCTGAAGGTTGGGACTCACCCAGGATGGCTAACCGAAGGGCGAACGATCCTGATCATGAAGGATCCCACAAAGGGTACAGTCCCATCCAACTATCGGCCAATAACCTGTCTCTCAACAACATGGAAGCTCATGTCAGGCATCATTGCGGCTAAGATAAGTGGACACATGGATCAATACATGAGTGAAGCACAGAAGGGCATTGGTAGAGATACCAGAGGAGCCAAACATCAGCTCCTGGTTGACAGAACAGTCGCACAAGACTGCAGGTCCCGACATACCAACCTGTGCACAGCCTGGATTGATGACAAGAAAGCCTACGACTACATGCCACATACATGGATCACTGAATGCTTGGAGTTGTATAAGGTGAACAGGACCCTAAGAGCCTTCGTTGCGAACTCGATGAGGATGTGGAAAACCACACTTGAAGCCAATGGCAAGCCACTTACCTAAGTGTCCATCAAATGTGGCATATACCAAGGTGATGCACTCTCCCCACTGCTGTTCTGCATAGGACTGAACCCCCTAAGCCAAGTAATCACCAAGACAGGCTATGGATACCGCCTCAAAAATGAAGCTACGATCAGTCACCTCCTTTACATGGATGACATAAAGCTGTACGCTAAGAGTGAAAGGGACATAGACTCCCTGATCCACACAACCAGGATCTACAGCAGTGACATTGGGATGTCATTCGGGCTTGAGAAATGTAGTCGGATGGTAACTAAGAGAGACAAGGTAGTCCGCACTGAAGGGGTCTCACTCCCTGAAGGAACAATAGCAGACATTGAGGACAGCTACAAGTACCTCAGTATACCACAAGCCAATGGCAACCTCGAACTGGTAACAAGGAAAGCGGCTACGGCCAAATACCTCCAGCGGGTGAGGCAAGTCCTAAGAAGCCAGCTCAATGGCAAGAATAAGACCCGGGCAATAAACAGCTATGCCCTGCCAGTGATCAGATACCCTGCAGGAATAATCAGGTGGCCAAAGGAAGAGATTCAGACAATGGATGTTAAGACCCGAAAGCTCCTAACCATGCATGGAGGGTTCCATCCCAAATCCAGCACCCTGAGACTGTACGCAAGCCGAAAGGAAGGAGGCCGGGGACTAGTGAGTGTGAGAGCCACTGTCCAGGATGAAACATCCAAGCTACATGAATACATCAAGGAGAAGGCTCCAATAGATGACATACTCATAGAATGTCTCAAACAATGGGGAACAGAGGATGAGATGCTGGAAGAGGGACCATCATGGGAGGACAAGCCCCTACATGGGATGTACCACCGGACCATAACTGAAGTGGCTGATCTCAAGAAGTCCTATCAGTGGCTAGAGAGGGCTGGCCTGAAGGACAGCACAGAGGCACTCATCCTGGCTGCTCAGGAGCAGGCCCTGAGCACCAGAGCCATTGAGGCCCAGATATACCACACCAGACAAGACCCAAGGTGTAGGTTGTGCAAAGAGGCACCCGAGACGATCCAACACATAACTGCAGGGTGTAAGATGCTGGCAGGGAAAGCCTACATGGAACGCCATAACCAGGTGGCTGGCATAGTCTCACCAAACATCTGTGCCGAGTATGGACTGGAAACCCCAAGGTCAAAATGGGAAACACCTCCAAAGGTGGTGGAGAATGACCAAGCGAAGATCCTGTGGGACTTCCAGATCCAGACTGACAAGATGGTAATGGCGAACCAACCGGATATCGTGATCATAGATAAAGGGCAGAGGAAAGCCGTTGTAGTGGATGTAGCGGTCCCAAGTGATGGAAACATCAGAAAGAAGGAACATGAGAAACTCGAGAAATACCAAGGGCTCAGAGAGGAGCTGGAGAGAGCCTGGAAGGTAAAGGTGACAGTCGTGCCTGTGGTGGTCGGAGCACTCGGGGCAGTGACCTCCAAACTAGATGAGTGGTTGCAACAGATCCCGGGAACAACATCGGACATCTCAGTCCAGAAATGTGCAGTGCTGGGAACAGCAAGGATACTGCGCAGAACCCTCAAGCTTCCTGGCCTCTGGTAGAGGACCCAAGCTGAATGAGGGGCGGACACCACCCGAGGGGTGAGACGAGGATTTTTTTAATATATGTGTGTTTGTGTATGTACAGTATATATTTATACATACAGTGCTCTATAAATACAGTTGAGTTGAGATACATACACACGCACGCACACACACGCACGCACGCACACACACGCACACACACACACACACACACACACACACACACACACACACACACACACACACACACACACACACACACACACACACACACATTCATATATATACACATGTATATATATGTCCATTCATATATTACGTCCGCTTTCTCCTCATGAGGCTAACGGGCGGGCTGGCGCCTATCTTAGCTGTCTTCAAGCAATCGGCTGGGTACACCTTGAACTGGTCGTCAGCCAATCGCAGGGCACCCATAGAGGAACAACTATTTGCGTTCACAATCACACCTAGGGACTAATGTTCCATTAGACCTGCCATGCATGTTTTTGGAATGTGGGAGGAAACCGGAGTACCAGGAGAAAACCCACGCCGGCCAGGGCAGAACATGCAAAGTTTACACAGGGAGGCTAGAGCCAGAATCAAACCCTGCACCTCTGAGATCGACGGGCTAGATGAGATTATTTTTCAAAACCACTCGTGCCTACTTGCTTACTTTGCACCAAGGTGAAAAACACGAATCTTTCGTACATGATTTCACAGAAAGTTGCGTCCACACTGCATCGCTAGTCATAAACACATAAACATGCTCACCTGGCAGTGACATCCTTTTATCTTTCAGAAAATGGACACTTCTCCATTTCTCTGGTTGACAGCAATCCCTCACATGAGCCTCCCCCGCCGCCCCCCACCCCCCACCCACCGAGAAGACAGACAGACAGACAGACAGACGGGCCTTTCTGTGTCAGTCAGTGAAAGGCAAAGTTTCCTCGTCGGTGCCTTGTGGCGGGGTCTTTGACACCGAGTGCGTTGTGGCGCGCCGCTGTCCTCCTTCCTTCCTCTTCAGCGTCCCACTGACATCGCCTAAAAAAAGAGTCGTCCTCGCTCTGGTACTTTCCAGCTTGGGTCCTCTCACGCCATCCTTCTCTCTCACTTTGGATTTCCCCCACTGCAGCCTTGTCAGAGCTTTTGTTTAAATCGCAGTTTCTGTCTTTCACTTTCTCCCCCCGCCCCCCCCCCCCCTTTCCCCTGTTGACCTAAAAGCTTCCCCGAGCAGCCTAATTTGAACTCCCCCCCGAACGCCCGCCCGCCCCCCCTGCACAGCCTTTGGAAAGTGGCTAATGGATGAGGCAGTGGCCTTCCTCTCCTCTGCCGCTGCGCCTCGTCCGTCAGACGGCTCAAAGTGAAAGTGCTCCGCCGGGGCTGTTCGTCTGCTCCCTTTAAGTGGCCGCCCCTCCCACCGCACACACGTTTTACCTCACTATTGACTGACCCGGCCTCCTCCCCCTGCTCCCCACATTCACTGACCCCCCCCCACCACCACCACCACCCCCCGGTCCTCCTCCGCCTCCTACGAGGCTTAGTCATGCTGTTGGATCGTATGGTTTTCATTTGGAGCCCCCCACCCCACCCACCCAACTCCGACACCTCTGAACATTTTTCTCCCAGCGGGGCCTGCGTGTGCGCAACGTCCGCCTGCTTCATCATCCTCACATGATCCAAGGATGGAAATCGGGATATTTCTCCAACAGCAAAAGTGTTGCAACACAGCCCAAACTTGCAAGTCACCATGTGACTGCTATCCAGCTTTTTCAATGAAGCGCCACCGATTGAAAGCGTTTGGGGAGTTTAGTCGAGATCCATTCCTCACTAGTGAGACAAACATGACGACGAGGGAACACGCGTAGAATGACTCCGTCATACCAACAACGCCCGCCCCACTTTAATGGCACTTTAGCCCACAAGAAGTGGTAGAGTATGACGTTGCATTCTTAATAAAAGGCCTCGGTGAATCGCGGGAGTTAGGTTCCAAAAGAACCCGTAATCCGTGAAATCCGTGAAGTCGGACGGAATATATGAATGGACATATATACATGTGTATATATATATGAATGTGTGTGTGTGTGTGTGTGTGGGCGTGCGTGCGTGCGTGCGTGTGCGTGTGTATGTATCTCAACTCAACTGTATTTATAGAGCACTGTATGTATAAATATATACTGTACATACACACACACACACATATAAAAAAAAAATCCTCGTCTCACCCCTCGGGTGGTGTCCGTCCCCCATTCAGCTCGGGTCCTCTACCAGAGGCCAGGAAGCTTGAGGGTTCTGCGCAGTATCCTTGCTGTTCCCAGCACTGCACATTTCTGGACTGAGATGTCCGATGTTGTTCCCGGGATCTGTTGCAACCACTCATCTAATTTGGAGGTCACTGCCCCGAGTGCTCCGACCATCACAGGCACGACTGTCACCTTTACCTTCCAGGCTCTATCCAGCTCCTCTCTGAGCCCTTGGTATTTCTCGAGTTTCTTGTGTTCCTTCTTTCTGATGTTTCCATCACTTGGGACCGCTACATCCACTACAACGGCTTTCCTCTGCCCTTTATCTATGATCACGATATCCGGTTGGTTCGCCATTACCATCTTGTCAGTCTGGATCTGGAAGTCCCACAGGATCTTCGCTTGGTCATTCTCCACCACCTTCGGAGGTGTTTCCCATTTTGACCTTGGGGTTTTCAGTCCATACTCGGCACAGATGTTTCGGTAGACTATGCCAGCCACCTGGTTATGGCGTTCCATGTAGGCTTTCCCTGCCAGCATCTTACACCCTGCAGTAATGTGTTGGATCGTCTCGGGTGCCTCTTTGCACAACCTACACCTTGGGTCTTGTCTGGTGCGGTATATCTGGGCCTCAATGGCTGTGGTGCTCAGGGCCTGCTCCTATATATATATATATATATATATATATATATATATATATATATATATATATATATATATATATATATATACTAGAGCTGTCAGTTTAGCGCTTTTGTTGGCATTAATTTAAATGAATTTTATCGGGATCAAAAATTTTCTCGAGATTAACGCGCAGACGTCACAGCGGATGTTACGTTGCTCTATAAATAAACCAGAAACAAAACATCAATCGCTCTGCACAGGTCCACGCACGTTTGTTTTGCCAGCCACGGCAGCGCGAGACACCGAAAACGGATACTTAACCCTATGTTGCATGGCTTCTGCAGGAGTTATTCAATTGTGGTTTGTTTTTAAATTTAGGGTAGATTATGGCCAAATATCATAATAAATTCACAATTTTGGGAAAACCAAAGTGCAGGTACTTCGTGTGCATAATAACTTAATCACTACACAATTACCTTGCCAAAAAGCATGGCAGTACTGATAGGTAACACATAGAAACTGTTATTTATTGTGTTCTATATGTTCTATATACTCTTCTGCACAAGTACAATAGGGTATTTGGACCTTTTCATCTCACGGATAGAAATTATTCAACATTTTGTGGACCCTCTTTCACACTCACCTTTTCCTCATGGAGGCTGCCATGTTGCTTTTGCTGTTGCGCACGCTAGAGACATCTCGCGGTGGATTTAAAAACTAAAACTGGTAACTTGAATGTGGTTACTGAAGTAACCCGTATGCAACATAGGGTTAAATAGTTTATGAATGGAAAGTTTACTTTTAAAAAGTTGCCAGATTGTTCCAATGACAAGACCAAAGTTACCTGTATGTTTTGCAGTCGTAAACTGAGCTATCATCATAGCACGTCGAGTCTGAAATACCACTTAATGGCCAAGCACACAGCTGACGTACGTACTCCGCCCCCTCGTCTCAGACCGACAGCTATGGATCATTTCAAAGCAAACAGCGTGGGCTAAAATGTTGCTAGAACAGGGGTGTCTTTATTTAGCGCATTTTTGCATAGTTGTCATGTTTGTCCGTCTGCAATCTGACGTTTAAACGAAGTAAATTGCGTTTCAGCTTGGGTTAATAATGCCGGCGCTCCACTTCCGGGATTGACTATTGGGACTTGTAGTTCTTTTGTTCGATTCGACTTTATGTTTGTGTTGTATGGTTTCTTACGTTTAAAACAATGAATAATGATGACGATAATGATACATAGTGAAATCAGGGTTGATTAAATTATTTATGAAACGTATTGTTAAATAAAGGTATTAATTAATGTCAATTATATACATATTTACATTGTGATGCAGAAAGATAGATATATTAATTTTTTACTGCATTTATGTGTAGTTTAGGTTATTACCTGCTTCTGATACTTCTGTTACAACTACTACTACTACTACTTCTGCTGCAAAGTGCTCCAATAAATGATCAAAAAAGTACAGAACGAGAGATCCTTCCATGCTGACCGACAATCCCTATTCAGGGGGCCGTGAAAAATTATAGGTTGAGTACTAGTTTACCTTAGATGTGCACTTTATATTGCGCTATTTTGATTCCATAAAAAGAGCTGTTCAAGCAGCTGTTGTGTGACAAAATATTTTTTTCACTGTTGTTGATGGACAGTAATATTGTGTGAGAGATGATATGTGAATAACTGCTCCAAGTGAAAAATGTTCATGTAAAATTGAAAATCGAAATTATTTCAGTAAATATTTGCATTTTGCACATAGAAAACTGATTCATGATTCCATGTTGATGAGAGCATTAAAATGGGGGAAAATAGGACAAAAAATATAAAAGGAAATTCAGAAACGATAAAAAATGCGTGAGTAATCATGATTTTTAGTTAATTTGAGTTAATTATGACAGTTGAGTTTTTAATTAGATTAAATATTTTAATCGTTTGACAGCTCTAATATATACGTTTTCTATCAAACAACGTTTTCTATCAAACAACTGACAGTTTCTAGATATACTGTACAGAATGTTTCGTGGACATTGTGGGTTTTGTCATGGAGAAAATTTGGCAAGCTGTGGAGCGAAGCGGCGTGGAGGCTGTTGACATTAGTCCCTTAGCCAATCACGATGCAGAACACAATGCACCTTGAAATGCAACTGACAAATATACTCGTTGATGACAGTCATGGGTTCAGCGAATGTGCAGAAATGTCATACAGTAGTGGAATAAAGGCGACTAGTAAGACACCATTGGTCTAACTACTTTTCATCAAGCCATTTGAGCATTTTTTTGCTAACCTTTGCTAATAAGTATTTGTAGTGTGCGGATGTCAACTAGCGCACAGTTTGGCCTCCTGAGAAAATTGTCTTTCTCGTGAGGACAAAGACTATACGAACACGTGTACCTGAAACTGGCTATCAAGGATATGAAGGAAATGCTGAAAATAGCTTGCCATGAAGCAGTTTTCAGTAGTCGACACATGAGATGTTGTCTTACTTGTCGATAACATCTCGGTGACACGCTCAGGTTCCCTGAGGCATCATGACTGATGCGAGGAGATCCTCAAATCACAAACAAGTTTTTCCCTCAACAATAGTCCCTTCAAAAATAAGAGCCTCCCAAAGAAATAAAGCACCGTGGAAAATTCCCCCAAAGGAATCGTGAAAGTGTGACCTCTGCACCAACGCTGGATCTAAATCATGTGTGTAAAATGTTCTGGCCCTTCTTTACTGTCGGATCCTCGCATGCGTATTTGTGGAGTAAATATGCAAGTGATTAGCAGAACCAGTGCAAATGGCAACCCCGCCTCTTCTTATTGGACCTTGTTAAAAAAAAAAACACATTCACGAATGCGTTCACTTTCACTGGTGACATACCATTTACACAGGTACACACCCCCCACCCCGCTCCAGCCCTCAAGTGTAATTTCAACAGCCGTATGTTTTGACTTAATTTTATTGACAAAATGTGCACATGTCAGGATATGTAGTAAAGCATTATTTTGATTAAAAAAAAAAAAAGGAATCCAAGATGTGGTTCATTAAGAATATTGCTGCCAGGGGTCATCTAGCTGGAAATTCTTAACATGCAAACAATGTGCTCCCTCCAGGAGTCAAGTAGAACCAGACAAAGCGTCTACTTAAATAAATTTTGATTTGCAGTGTGCGCAAGGCCTTAAAAAAAAGTGCGTGGGAGCAGCATTCCTCCTCCGTTTTACTCCCTCGTTTCTTTGCCACAAGAGGGCACAAATTGTGGAACAACAACAACAACAACAACAAAAATCAAACACGGCCGGTTTGGAAAACTACGGAAGAGTACAGTACTGCGGCCACACTAGGGGGAAAAAATACGACCCTATCCCGAAAAAACGTGAAATACATCACGTCAAATCGAGAAACTACAATGTAGAAACGGTAAAATTATTATGTAAAAATATACTTTCATGTAAAAACATGAAAATTAACCTGTAAAATGATCATTCTCATGTAGAAACGCGATCGCCTTCTAATCAAGTAAAAACTTAAAACAGAATGGCTCATTTAAATGGTTGGATTCAGTTCTACTTCATGCTTGGGCTGAGACAAACCGACATTTTAGGTTTAGTGCCATGGCATTTGGACGCAGTACGGAGGTACCTGCCTCAAAGTCCTGCTGGAGGATGGCAGCAAAGTCGCAATAGAAGTTGGGGAGCCCTCCGCGAGGCAACTTGTTCACATTTTTTTATCTTTCACGTTTTTACGTGTCAATTGTCATGTTTTTAGATCATAATTGTCACGTTTTTAACACGACAGTTTTCACGTTTTACAAAAAAAGTATCACCTTTTTACATGATGTTTACGTTTTTACATATTTATCACGTTTTTAATAGACGATAAATTTCGTGTTTTTTTTTCTCCTCCTGGTGTGTCAGCAAATACGATTCCGTAGTAGAAAACAAGGGCGGATTCAGACTCACTGCAAACAACTCAACTAGAAATTTTTGCTGTTATCTCAGATTTAAAAACAATTGGAGGATGAGAAGGAAACATAAATTCTGTATCGATATGCTACACTGAAATTAAAAGCGACAAGAGACCAATGGGCACAGTCGTATCAAGAATTACCTACGTGTATCTAAATCTCGACAGGTGTTTAACATTTTCAAAGGATTGCTCTGACGTCATCCAACAAGGCTCTGTAGGCTGACCATCTGAGCCCTGCAGGCTACTCACGTGGCCTTTGGGGGCCACGTGTTGCTGACCCTTGCGCTGAAGAGTCCATCACGTGAGCAACAACGCTATTCATGTCATGTGTGTAGCGCGCCTCTCACCCCAAACTCTGCTGCGATACTCCAATTTATCCGTCACCTCAATGAGGATAAGTGCTGTCGAAAATGGATCCAATGACATCATTCAAGTCCGTTCAATCATTTTATTACCAAAGCAACAAACAAGCATAATAAATTAAAATGGACGTATTTGTACAATTCCAATAGAAAAATACACAAGACTAATCTTAGATGCACAAATCCTCATCACTTTGGGGGAAAAACCAGGGTGTCCCTTCATTCAATTCTTGTAAAGAGAAGCAAATGGTGACAACCGTAAAAGGATTCTTTCCTTTCTCCAGTACAAAAACTTAATTGAGTCTTTCAGTCTTCGTCACTGGCTGGGGCTCCTCTCCCCTCCCCGGACGGCGCTCATCAGATGGCTCTTGTATGTTTTGCTGAGTCCCGTCATCCAGAACTTGAGCAGCCTCACGTTGTCCTCCTCGCCGGGCCCCGTTGTGCCGAGCAGAGCCAGAACCTTCTGGGTGTCCTCCCTGCCTCGCCCGTCCACTTTGGAAAATTTGAAGAGCACTTTGACCTTGCTGAAAGTGGGAGCGGGGAACACGTCGTTATGAGTTGAGGGCTGGCACGGGCGAACCAGAGTCAAAAACAACTGGCGGTATCTCACTTCATCCACTCCTCCTTCAAACAGAGCAGACAGTGGGACACCACGTCCACCGACAGGTTCTCGTTGGACAGCGCCACCTCAAGTTTGTTGAGTAATGTCGGGCCTGGATGAGGAACACACATGGTCACATGGCAGTCTTTGGAATTTGGAAAAAATGCTGGGGCTCAGATTTTTCTGAATGTTGAGTAGGGCCAAGATGTGCTTTTTGGTTCTGTTTGTTTGGTCATCATTTTGTGGTGGCTCATTTTGCGATACAGTATTCCACGGGGATGAAGAAAATTTAATGTCGATCTGCTCCGCTAGGTGCAAGATATCAGAGCCGCGCGGCGGGTGCAGCTGTGAGCGCACGTGACACCCGATCGTCACAACACGGTATGCTCACCTCTGTCTGTGGGTTGGGTGTTGGCACTGCTCATGTTGAATTGGTAAAGCGAGCAGATATTGTCTTCTGTCGGTGGGCTTGGGCAGCCTGTCTCTGAGCTGACGTCCACCAGCACTGAAAATTCTATGGGGATCAAACAGGAGGAAGACTTTTCGTTCAACTGGCGGCAATGGCAGGCTGTGAATTTGGTGCCTGGGCCTTCAGTGGTGACTCAACGGACTTAATCCACCGCTTAATACCACCAACTATGCCACGTATATCGTTTGGAGTTGAGAAAAAAAAAACATAAAAGAAAATACATCATATTCACCAGAAATGGTGACTACCAAATGTTCAAATGTGGACAGACTGCTCCAGACGGGATTTGCTGGTCGAAATTGGCTGTAACAAGTTTTTGCTCTGACCAACCAATCAGAGGACAGAAAAAAGCCGACATCATCAAGGGCCGGCTCACTGGCCTTGTGAGCACGAATTTGATATCTGATTGGCTAATGAAACACTCTCGTTGCAAATATGGTAGAAGATACTAAAAATAAAAATAGATAAAAATACAATTTCACGAAACACATTTAGATGGCAAATGCAGGTGAGCGGTTCGGTTCGCATTTAGGCCTCCAAATGACTTGTGGACACTGAGAATTGAACCTCCGCGTGCTTGTATTTCACCTGACGAGATGACATGAGCTGGAATGGCCACATCTGGGGTCAGGCCCAGGAAGTTGCACTTGTAGGCCTCTTCATAGTGAGCGCTGTAGGGAATTGAACGCACGCAGCCTACCGGCAGCAGCGCCTGATGGGAGAGACAGACAGACAGACAGACAGACAGACAGAGAGAACATTTATTCGAGATTCTTGATCTCCACCGAAAGGTCCGTGTACTCATACGCAAGAGTATTTTATATCACTAGTAGGGAGTAGCTGTCAACGACCGATGGCACATTTAGTGTTCGTACGAGTAATTTAGGCTACGAGTGTGTAACACGTGATGTTTATAATACCAATGTCCACTCTCGTGCTTCACTTCAAAAAATAAATGTAAAAAAAAAAAAAAAAGGAATGATAACAGCTGCATGCTCTGGCTTGTCTCTGGAAAAAGCACGTCAGGGACACAAGTCGAGGCAAGGAACACGTCAGGGTGGGGAAGGGTAACTCAATAATAATCTTATACCCACAGGCGGGAATTAATAACTACGTTCATAACAAATGCTGTCTTATGATCCGCCAGTCATTATCTGCAGTGGTTAGTCGTAAGCTTTCATAAAATGGTCTGGCCAACCTCCTTGGCAACGGGAAAAACAATTTTCCACATTGGGATCTGAAAGTGGACCCTTTATGAAACATGTTTCTGACGTAGTTGAAGTTTGAGAATAAATTAGGCGCCGCATATTCGGTCTGTCCGATTGAGCGTTAAAATAAAATGGCGGACTTTTTTTTTTTTTAAACAAAAATCAAATTTTCCATTTTAATCTTTTTTCCCCTATTGCTTACATAAAAAGCTTATTATTTCAAACAAATTTTGCTCACAACACAATCGCCTTCTGGGATTTTCTTTGTTTCTGATCTGATCCGATCACGCCATGGTTGCCATGGTTACCTGAAACCGATTCATCATTTTCAGCTGATTGTATTCGCTGAAAAAGGCTCGATTGATTTCTTCAGTAAAAACTAAAAGATTTGTATTGTTTCCTTGATTTGACGCTCTACTGACTCATAGCCATCTAAAAGTTATGAATTTGGAATATCTTGATTGGAATAAAAAAATTGCTGAAGGTAGTTTTCTGTTTTCGCCGATCTGTATCCAAACAATTTGGATACAGATCGGCGTGACTCAAGAGTCATGTGCACAAAATAAAATAAAAAAAATCTGGTGAAATGTGATCAGGACACCCCTCCTTGAAAGTTCCCCCCCAGCATCAGCTTCCACAAAAATAATCAAAGCAATGACTTCCACTGTAGTCAGCGCACACTTAAGTACCTTAAGTACCGTGAAAGCAGACTGGATGAGCCCGGCTCGGCGCCTCTCCAGATGACCTGATTTCCCATGAGCACATGCCACGCCACCTGCCGGAAGTCAGCGGCCCCGAGCGCCTGCGTGGACGACGCAAAGCAGACTGTGACTCACAAAAGCTCACAGCTCAGAGTCATGCGGCAGTGCTACGCAAACACAAACCAATTTGGGTTTTCATCTTTACCTGCCTCAAGTGCCTGAGTGACTGAAACTTGGGACCCGGCGACTCATCGTCGTGACCCACTTCACTGTCTAATTGGTGCCCCTGAGGCTTGGAAATGCCCCCTTCGGCTCCTTCCCAGCAGCTCAGTTCCTCCTCTTGTTCTTGGAGGAAGCAGATGAAATGCAAACTGAGGACGCGTTTTCACGACAGAGGTGATATTCTCCGGAAAAAGCTCACAAAGGCTGAGTGACTCACGCTTGTTATGGCAAAGCCGTGTGAGCATGTCTTCACAATTCCACTACGGTCGAACCTCGTTACAACGTACCTTCGAGGGGCATAACGAATCTGTACGTTGTAACGGGAGTTCGTCGTCACCGTGTCCAATAAAATGACCGCCAACTCCCATGCATAATACAGTCGGAACATTTGTAGGTGTCAAAACATGAACGTGTAACACAGGCGTCAACGTGTCAATTACAAATGCGTGGATATGAAAAAAAAAACAACGATTTGATAAGTCTGTCTCTATGAGAGTGTTTCATTATCAGTAATCATTATAGTAGGGACGTAATCCTTGTCATCGGGGAATCCCGCGCCGTACATTTTGTTCCTAAGCGACGCGGCTGTGGCGGCAGTTAGCTTAGATTTAGTGCAATTACGCTCGGTTCAGACCGGACATGAAATATCGGGTAGCGCCGCGTGTCTCGCCTGCTTTTGCACCCCGTGCAGCTACACAAGGTTGCTTCGAGCGGAGGAGGGGATCCTGTGACAGACGGAAAAAAATAAAACAGTGTGAACATCGCGAGTCAATGTGGTGCCCGGTGGTTGTGTTCTTACTTTTGCTAATGCTAAATGCTCCCTTGGGCGATGCGTCAACAGGTGCAAACAAGTCATTTCATGCTTCCTACAACCATGAAGCAATTCTGTTGGTCTGGTTGGGTCAACGTATTTGATCGTTTATTGAAACTCAGCCAGGTAAAATTTACGCCAACCGACAATGTCGTTTTTTTGGGGGGGGTTTTTCCTACTAGTGCGCAAATTGGCCTTCTGGTGAAGACAAAGTGCCTCTAAGTAGATGGACCTCAAACTACATCTGAAAGATACCGAACGAACGCTCAAGCAGGCATGCTCATCGACCGCATTTCCGAAAAAGACTCGGAATCACGATTGACGGCAAAACATATTGATTCCTGGGACGTTTGGCACCTGTCTGTCTCTCGATGAGCACAAGCGTGTCTTCGGTGGGGGCCCCTTCCAGCAGTTTTTCCGTCAGACGACTACCGCAGGCCTTCAACAGCCTGCGAAGAAAAATAATTACAAGTTTCAAGATGATTCACCACTCAGCCGCGAGATGACAATCATGGTGACGTGACGCCTCATTTTCAAAATGCTTCTTTTGGTCGTTTTGCGAAAACACGAGCGCAATTGCGGGTCACTGAATACAGACTTTCTGGAAACGTGTGCGGTCATCTCTTGACAAGAGCCAATTTGAGTCACTCTTTTCCTGAAATGGGATATTCAGGAGAAACTCCTTGTGTATGAGTCCTGTTATCTGTTAACATTCCTTTTTTGGACATAGTTCGTGATTGACTAAAACAAAACAAAAACAAAAAAGAAAGAAATAAACCAAAAACGAAAAGCTTAGGCGTAGAAAAAAAAAGTAGTGTGTTTCTGGTAACCCGACCGACCGAGAATTTCTACCTCGAAAAAAAACTTTACGGTCGGCATTTTTTTTCAAACCTTCTACATTTTTGTGTAATAATAATAATAATTTCATTTCATTTCATTTATACGCGCCTTTCAAAACACTTAAGGACGCTTTACAATCAAAACAAGAACAATAAAACCACAGACAAAATTGTAAATAATAAAAGGAAAGATGAATTTAGAGCGTTTACATTGGTGCAAAATCTTGCGATATTCACGTTGCGTCGTTTGCCCTGTCGTCTGTCAACAACATTGAATCGTGGCGGCGGCCACGATCTCCGACAACAGTTTAAACCGCGTTTTGTGTGTTGCAGTCGCATGCTCGCACCATAATATTAAGAAAATAGCATCCACTGCTGTATCGTTTAGGACGCGGGACGCAGAGGTAACGAGATGGCTGTAACACCAAGCCGCTGGGTACCCAACTCTCTCGCCGCCTTTGGCGGCGAGGGGGTTTCAGTCCGTGGCGATTGCTCTCGGACTGCAAGGGAAGCTCGGCTTCCCCTAAAATGTCAAAGAATAAGTGATCAAATATATGAATGTAAATTTCATTGTGTGTACATGTCATTGACTAAATATGCGCTACAACGTGCTCAACTTTTGTTCCGAATCAGCTTCTTCTTACTGGTTACGACGCGACTCCCTTCTCATTCATCCCGCAGCTTCGCTGTGCTTTAAACGGTAGTGAGTTCAGGGTAGGTTGTCCCAATGCGTTGAACGGAGACGAGTCATTGGATACAAGCTGGTTTTTGTCCCGCCCACAGACGCTCGTCACCTCTGGGACTGGATGGCAGTGGGAGGGTACCGGACGCCAGGCTTTTCTGCATCAGATTGGATGATCTGTCTGAGCCTGTGTGCCAGTTTGATTGACATTGAAATGAGCCAATCACCGAGCTTTTAGTGTAGGCATCCGTGCGAGCATTTTTCAACTCGCATTCTGTTCCGAGTTGAGCTGGAGACTTCTCCTAATCATTTTAGCGACACTCTTTGTTGTAAACAAACAACTAGCGACAAATTAATATTTTATTTCTGGTGGGTTTTATTGTAGTTCCTATAGTTGTAGGACACTAATTAAGTACCGGGAAAAGATGCCTTGTTGGTATGACAGGGTCACAGATCATTTTCTTGAAAAGGAACGGAGCTAGAGTAGAATTCACGTATAAATAAACTGACACATTTTATGATGTCGACCAAAATTGAGCTTCCCCTCTTTGACAGACGAGCATCCGGCACTGGTTTCAATGTCTCCTTGTTTTATGTTTTATGGTTATTTTGTTTACGTTTTTGATGGGGGAGGGAGGGAGAAAAAAAGATTAAAAAAAAAAAAACTTAGTCCGACCTACCGACCCTATGCTGAAATTTCATGTTACCGGAAACACACTACTTATTTTTCTACGCCTTACATCAGCAAAGGCCAGCACTGCGGCACTTTGAAGACAAATTGAAAATCGGACTGTTAAAAGAAAACAATCCCATCGCTCATCGAGATTGAATGACATCAGCCAGGGTTCAATTTTCTGAAGGCCGATTACATTAACACGACACGTCGAGGCGGAAATCTGATTGGACAAACTTCCACACCCGTTCACCGGAAGCGGTGTCAATAAATCCAGGCAAATGCGTGGAACAACTATTGCAATTTCGAGCGGAACTGTCATTTCGTGCTTGTGTTGGTGAGAGAAGGCCTTTCTGGGTGTGCGTGGCTGACGGACCAGCTGAAGGAGGAGTGCAGGCTGGCCCACAGATTGGGATGCTGCGTGAGAGACGTGAGGGAGCGGGCTGCGTTGCCGCTCCTCTGGTGCGGGAACACCGCGGGAGAGAACACGCTGTTCATCCTCACCGCTCGCTGGGGGCAAACGCCTTGCTCGTTGTCAAACACCTGACGGAGTAGCACAAATAACAATGAGGTCATTCGATCGATAACCGATCGATAACCAATCGATAACCGATCAGCGGAAAATGATATGAATGACTACATTCAATGTGATTCCGGAGAAAGTTGTTTGCCCTGAGATACTTTTGCAGCCGATAAACGATTGCCCCCAATGAGCATTTGTGAAAACACGGTGTGTGATGAGAGCAAAGACAGGGTTACCTTCAGGGCGGTGCTTTGCAGACTCTGTATGGTCAGTCGGAGGTGGCGTAGCAGAAAAGGCCAGGAGTTAATGAGGTAAATGCGGTCCATGGCCACCATGACGATGCTGTACCAGCGCTGGAAGCCTCTGGCGAGGCTATCCTTGATGAAGAACGTGTGTGAGAACACAAAACCGTGTTGCTCGTCCCCAAAGAAAATTGGCCCTTCGCGCCCGGGGCACACCTTGGAAACAAAATGCACGAGGACGCTTGAGGACAAACAGAGGTGAACGTTCGACGAAGGGGTGCATGAGATGTGTGACTCACACACACACACACACACGTGTACAAGTAGACATACGTCACCAGTTACCTCGCAGCTGAGGCTGCGTACGCAAGCCTGGCGCACGACGCTGAAGAGCTGCGGCTCTCTGGGATGCTGGTGGCTCACGAAGCGAATGCCCGTCTCGTCGTCGATGCTCATGAAGCCTGGGTGGGATGCAGGGAGGGAGCGACACCCCTGTGAAGCAACGGGGAAGAGGAACACTGTGAGACACATGACAGGGTAGCTACAATCACAGAGAGGCGGTGGTGTCAGCGTTGCGGAAGTAACACGGTCACAGGAGCTATCACGTTTTGCTGAAACGCAGTCATGATGTCTAACCCTTACTAATAACCCTCTGATAACATGACACAACCTCTACAATGCAAGTGGCCTATTTTTGATGTATAAACTGCTTATAAATGAATCCTATATTTAAGCTTGTCAGCGCAACCTCTTAATGTCACTCGGGGTTATGTTTACATCTCAAATTGATCTCAAATCTTTTTTAAGATCCATCAGGCAGGGTGAGCTGAACCCCCGCCCGTGACTGAGCTCACCTCACACATTTCTCCCCTTTGTGTGGCCGAACTGTTGGCCCTCATGGTGAGTCCTTCACCGTCCCGGTCAACATCTCTGTCCCCGGGCACTTCAACGCCTGCCAGGGAGGAAGGTGACGGGGACGGAGGGTGCAAAGCCTCGGTGCAGAACAGTGTACGCGGTCCATGGAGTTCACAAAAATGACAGAGCGCCACCAGCGCATTCATCTAAACGCAGAGGAAACATCACTGTTTCAGTACAATTCAATTGAAATTTTAAATTAGCACGGGTGCATGACATCGTTGTTACCACAATATTGACAGCTTGCCTTACCGTCGATAGAGGGAAGTTCACTTGAGACAGCTTTATAAAAGTACGTCCATTATTCGCTGTTTCCCCCAAATACGTCGCACAAAAATTAACATTTTTCCTGGGTCCAACCCAAAAAAATGGGCTTATTGCCTGCAGCCGCACGAGCTTCTATTGTGTTTACCTCCGTGCTGTTTTGTAGCGCTAGCATGACGTCATATGAGTGACACAGAGTCACGCGCTCGAACTCGAAAACACGTGTTTGCGTTTTTACCATATTTTTCCTTCAATTTTTACGAGTGCTCGTAATATATTATAATTTCGGACTGCCTTCTACTCTCGTTGTTGTTTGATTGAACATTGTGTTTTACACCACGTTTACAACGCTGCTTTTCGAGCGAAACAAATAAAGACTACATTACCCAGAATCTCCCACGGTAGGACCATCTTCGGGTCAAAGTTGAATTTAGGCGAAACTGCTTCGAAAAGGTGAGAAATGGAGCGAAAACATTATTTTATGTATGACTTTCAACGCTGTCTAGACGATATTATTGTGTATTTTAAGTCTGATTAATTAAATTATAGGGCTGTTTTGTTTCATGCCACTTCCGCGTTATCCACTGCGTTGTATTTAGCGTGAGGTGTGCCAGTTTCAGCGTGGGCGGCTGTCAAACAAAACAAGTTAAAGACAGTCAGTCGACATTTTAACTAAGTCTTATCTGTTAAATCGACAGCATGGCGTCAGAATGTACAGGAGCTTCCTCACGCACAAACAACGCTGCTGTACAACGAGACACAAGCAGAGCAGAAGGTCCAGCAGACACAGACAATGTCAAAACAGGTAAAGTAATACGTTTCATTCAGGGACATTCTTCAGAGGTGGGGAAAAGTACTCACACGCTCAGAAGAAATACAGATATTTGTGGAAAAAAATGCTATGATGAAAGTTGAAGTGCTGAGTGAACTATTTACTGAAGTAAAAAAGTACAAACTTGAAAATGGATTTCCACTCCATACGATACCCGTTTGGTAGACTTCAGCACACAAAATAGTTGACCTCTTTTGAGAAGAAAAAAAGCAAAACAACATAAAGGAAATGAAGTGAAAAAAAAGAATCAGAAAAATTAATAAAGCACAATTGGGGGACCTGCAAATTCTACTGAGGTACAGTCACAAAGTGTTTGTACTTTTTTGGGGATACTGGTGTTCTTTATGGCTTCATATATGATGGCATACAGTATATTGAAGTCTCAAAAACAGATTTTCATACTAAACTACTTTACTGTTATGACAATTGAACATGTTGTCATTTTTTGTTTGATGGCAACACCTCAGGCAAACAGGCATGGATCACAGCAAACGTTTTCCGTGCGCGTTGTTGGTACTGCTGTCTGGAATTTGGAAGTGAAACAGGAGTCTCGTGTGTTGAGATAACATGAGTGTCACTCTGTATCAGACTGTGCTTGTCTGACTGGGCTTAATTTAAAACAAAAAAAAAAACTCCACCCAAAATGTCTCCTCATTTTAGGCAGAATATCTTGACAATGTATCATAGACTGAGAAGTTGGGTGAACTTTTCACCCTTCAAAAAATGTATTCCGGTCGTGGGTCATGTTCACTTTTTCTCTGGAAGTTGTTTTCCAGGATTTATGCGCTATTTACTGTAATTGTTTCCAGTCAGTCATGTCACTTGGCTGATAGTGACGCCAAAGACCACATCTTTCACCAGGCATTGTACCAGTCCCCTGCACTAGTATAGCAATAGTCAGCCCAATTCCTTTATTAGTTTGGTTTATATTTGAATCTGGATATGATACAAAACTTAGCACCTTCTGTTTGAACCCAGCCATTTGAGTGGGATTTTGCCTAACCAACATGAAAACCAGAGAGCGAAAGCTTCAGGAAAGATGTTTTTTTTTTTCCCCATATGATTTTTACTCAACATTTTTTTCCCAACATATTTCAAATGTAATCATGACTTTACTCCATTTTTTTTGTATGTAAAGCGTTAATGTTTCAAGTATATGTAACGCTGCAGTGGCTTACAATCGCGATAAAGTGTGCATTTTAGGAATAAAACCTCTATGTTACTGTATTTTGATGGTGGTCACGATGGTGGTACATGAGAGAATCAATATACAGCAGACATAACGACACGTCTGTTGACCTCTGCGCCGTCTCTCCTCGTACAGCTCTGACAGATGAGAAAGGAGTCGACGTGTGCCCGTTCTTCCTGGAGGGAAAGTGTCACTTTGGTGTCAGATGTCGTATGGCTCACAGCTCAACCCGGCTGATCTGCGAAGTAACCAGCACTTCAGTGTAAGGTTTCCGATTGTAATTTGGTTTCCTTTCCAACTTTCAGGGCAACTTTAATTACGTCTCATTTGATCGCCAAGCTTCTGATGCGAGTCTTAAAGCGCCATGCAAAGAATTTTGCAAACTATTACAGGAGAGCAGTACCTTGAAAGCAAAGTCCACCAATTTAGGAGTCGAGAGATGTTGCTTGTCTGATTCAGTCCACCTCAGCAAGCAGTTAGTCGCTTAACTACGGGTATGGCTTGAAAATGCATCTTCCCTGGATGCCAAAATGAAAATGAAAATGGCGGATAAATCATTGTGTTTGATGTATTCAAAACAACCGAATGCAAGATTTTGCACTGATCTGCGTGTTTAGACATTTATCTTGATTTTCTTTGTGTCCTTTGTAGTGACCCGGCAGTAGCTAGCGCAGACGCAATTCTTCCTGAGCAGGAGGACAAATCTGATGAAGAAGTACAAAAGAAGAAGAAAGCCAACAAAAACAAAATGGCAAAAGCGAAAGAAAATGAGGCAATAGGTCACTTTGATTGGATGTTTCCTTCACGCTTTGCACCGTGTTGAGATTCTCTCCAACCTCAATACCATCTCTGTATCCCTGATCTCCCCTCAGACGTCAATAAAAAGCCTCGCATGCGGACAGCCGACGACGTGATCTCTCGGATCCTCTGGGACCCCTCGGCGGACGCGTCCCAATTCGTTGTGGGCTATGTGGACCGTTTCCTGGGCGTGCTGGAGCGCCCCTTCTGTGATTTTAACTGGGACACCAACCCATGCGACTGCGACTACGCCACGGAGCTGGCCCTACCCAGACACAGGATCCAGTACTTCACCTACAGAGGGCACAGAGTCTGGGACCGCCACAGCAGGACCGACAGGGTGTTTGGCTCCACTGGTCAATCTTTGGCTCCCCCCTTTGGAGGGGAAGAGGAAGTCGGAGGTAAGCGAGGACTGGAGGAAACCTGTATTGCTACACTTACAAAGAGTAAATACGCCATTGCCATCATTTTTCTTTTTTTGGGGGTGGGGGGTGCACACGGTCTGATGACCAAGAGCAACAAGTGAAAGTGACTTTGTATCACTCGGAAACAGCAAGAGAGCAACCGCCTGATGATCTTGTCCAGAGAATGGAGTGTACCGACGCTGAGAACGCACATCTGCAGGACGACAAGCACAGTGAGATGAACGCTCGCACCTCTGAGTCAGCGCAAGCCGGTCAGGCGTCGACAAGCGTTGCGGAGGAGGCTCCAAATAGGTCTGCTTTTCATCCGCTCTGAAAATAGATGACAAATCCCATCCAGCTCCCTTCTCCTCATGGCACGTTCTCTTGCGAAGAGCGCCAAGTTAAAGTCACTCAATGAATTTTCACTTTGGTGAAACAACACACACACACACACACACAGGTTCTCATTTGATTAGGGATGTTATGCAATTTTCAAAACTCCCAGAATGTTGAAGGTAGGAAAAAAGATTGTCGCTCCTATTTTACTTGGACCACGAACTGCATTCAGAAATCCTCCACCAGCAGGAAGTGCAGGAACAGGCAAGAGGTCAAGCTCTTGTTATGTAACGAGCGCCTCGCCTCGCTCTGCTCCAAATTGTGAAGGGTTGCACACCCTGAGAGGCTCCCTCGACTTATCTGATGTTCTGTTCTTCTTTTTAGCGCAAAGGACTCGGCAGATAAAGGAGGACAGTGTTTGATAGACGGAGACACAAATGAATGGGAAGAAAGTTTTGAAGGCCAGAATAATGTGGTAGGTGATACCGTTGACCTCCTTGTATCTCGTAGTGGGCTTTGCTCAGTCTAAAAGATGCCGCGCCCCCCTCGTTAATCGCTGGGCGTGTTGTCCACTTGAACACACGGGTGCGGTCGACGCTTGCGCTTCAGCCAAAACGCCGCTCAGATGGTGTACGTGTTTATTACTTTGGTGTGATATTCCTGGAGTGGCAGCACGATGGCCTATTGGGCACATTCGAGAGGTTCTGGGTTCGATTGCGACCTCTGGATTTTCTCAGGTGGGTTTTCTGACATGCATTTCAGTTTCATTCAACACTCTAAATTGTCACACTCAATTGCAAGTTGGGGGGGGTGCTTCATTTCGGTTGGTCATTGGGCTTAATTTTTCTTTCTTTTTTTTAATGTGCCGAATATGTATGTTCTATTTGTTTACGTCTACAGGTAGCGTCTTGATAAGTTCAGTACTTTCCATCTCGTTTCATGAAACATGAAAAGCCCCAATTTTGTTTGCTCTTTGGATTCTTTGAGAGATACAGTGTCATGTGACTTGTTTCCCATTTTCATGCCCCCGAATCTCTCGGCACCTCTCAAGCAGAGCGAAGAGAGCGGCGGCGGTCGTCGTCCCCCTAAAAAGAAACCCACCCACTTCATCACGTTCCGGGCCAACACTCCCGCCATCCTGGCCTCTTTCCAGCAACTCCAGGAAGAGGTCAGCGCCCTTCTCCCGTCGTCCGCCCCTCACTGGCAGGCCTCGGCCAGCCTGCACGTCACCATGTGCCTCCTGGTGCTGCGGGGCCCTGCGGAAGTGGAGGCCGCCGTGGAGATCCTTCGACGCTTTGCCCACTTGGACCGCAACCCCCCGGTGGCCGTCAGCTTTCCCGTCAAGCTGAAGCATTTCAACGGCAGGGTGCTGTACCTGAGCTCCCAGCCTCAGCTTCAGCTCCAGCAGCTCAACGGCGGCCTGCAGGAAGCCTACAGGAGCGAGGGCCTGCTCCACAGGGACTCCTACAACCCGCGCTACCATCTCACCCTGGCCAAGGTAACGGACAAGGAGGGCGAACGCATCTTCGACGGCGTTAGCGACCTGAAGGTGGGCAAAGGTTTACATTTTGGCCGTTTGCCTGTGAACTCCTTGCACCTTTGTGTCGTCGGGAGTGCGGACGTGGATGGTTTTTTTGAGACTGTATGTACAGTAAGTCTTCGATAATTGATAGTTCATGTGGGATGAATTCCGGCGCGCACTCGGGACTCTTCATTAGGTGCATCTGCTCGACGCATTGAGATCCGATCCAGGTGCTGTGTCGTATACAAGGATAGTTTTGATGTGGTCATAACTCAGCGAAATGTTGACGCCGCATGATTCTGACGCAGGGCGGTAAAAATGTTTCCAAACATCTCAGTGCACTTCTGCAACCATCACAACAACAACCATGATGTGGAATGAAATCCTTTTCCGTTTGTTATTGTCATTGTAAAGGCAAACTCATTTAAACAGCCATTGTATTAGATCTCATTCGATCATGAGTTGGTAATATCGGCATCTTTCAAAGTGTATGTGTGTGTTAGAATGTTTTATAACACCAGGTACAAGAATTTAGGGGTTGTGAATCAATCATATCTGGGCATGTGGTTTTTACGATTTTTAACTTAAATTAAAAAATGTTTTTATAAAGGTTTAATGAAGGGTGGGAATGCGGAAACATCAGGTCAGCCGCATGCAAACGACAGTTTGTTCAACAGCTCTTATATTAAGGTGAGCAGGGTGAATGAATGAATGCCTTTTATTGTGTGTCAAATGAATACCTGAAGAAGAAACACGAATATAGCCAGATCAATTATACAGTGACTTTGTGTTCATTTTGATCAGAACCTCATAAGAATCTGAGAAAAAAGAACCTTTTTATTATTTTGCTGACTTTTAATGTTTACAGAAGTGGCTTATGCATGGAGTCAAACTAGACCGGGGATGGGCAACTTAAATGATGGAGATCAAAAATTTTCAACGGCGCTACTGGAGGGGATAAACATAGGACCACAAACTTCTGAACTAGATGTATGACAAAAACGTTTAAAAATATGAGCCTATGGCTGTTTTCATTAAACCAGTGCACATCACAATTTTAATAGATTTCATTTTTCATAAAACATTTCTCAGTGGATGTGGTAAAGATTCAGCCTTCAACAACAAAGGGTTTGAATGATCAAAAAAAAATAACCATAAGTGATCTTTTTTTCTCCCCTGTACAACAGGGTCTTGTGCATAAACCCCTGCACCCTCCCCCCCAAAAAAAACATTCAAGGATGGCACAAAACGGCTGAACCGCAGCAACATGAAGTAAAATGATTATGCTCATGTTGTTGTTTAAGGCAGTATAAATGCAACTAAACAATGTCTGCCATCTAATGGTGATATTACAACTTAAAACTTAAAACTATACGGTGGGATATGGACAGGACGGCACCTGAAGAGTGAAAATCCACGTCATTGATGCTCATTGAAATGCAATGGCAAACATAAAACAAACATTAAAAACAAACTAAACTAAAAATCTATTGAAAAATCTGAAAATTGGAGACTCAAAGTGTGGGTGCGGACCAGCACTTGCCCTTCCCTGAACTCGAGCAAACCAGCCACATCAGGTACGGTACTCAATAACTCTGACATGCAGCTCTTCTCGTGCATCCCTTTTGTGCAAGTCTACTCATGATGTCACGCCCCGAAGAGAGGTCAAATATTCGGTGAAGGAGTATTGCACAATGTACAATCAACGCAATGTATTGACACAAAATCTGCACCAGCTATCAATGTTGATGTGCGGCTCATAAATAGTTCATGAGGCAAAGTACTTGCATTGTGCGGCTCATGGTTCAAGCATTTATGCAATCTGTTTTCAATGTCTATTGAGTGGACGTGTTATTGTGTGTGTGTGTGTGGGGGGGCGCTTGGATGAATTAAAACCTACATATCATCCAGCTCTTTCACTATTAAATTGCGAGTGACATACTTTATGTGACGATGGTGCTGTGGTCAAGCATGAGTAGCAGCTCTTGGATACGTAACGACATTTTCTGTCTTTGCCCTCTTCCTCCTGGAGACGCACGCACACACACTCGCACGCACGCACACACACACACACACACACACTTGCACACGATACACAGGCTCCATATGAGTCAATGGGCATGCTCTGTGGCTCGCTACGGTTTGTTCCCTCACTCGCATTATCTCCCTTCCCCCACTCTCTTTCAGTGACACAGAAAACTAGCCCTCCGCCTCACCCCCCACCCCTAATTTTTTTCTTTTTTTTCTAGTTTGCTTCTTCCCACCTTTTCAATGCCCCTCCTCAATTCTCCCAAATCATCACTTCCCCCCACGTGGTCACATGTTCTCCTTGTCACTCTTGTGCAGCCTCCATGCCAAACCGCTTTCATTGTTCACTCCATCGCCTCTCAGCATCACTCCCTGGGAATCCCCCCCCCATCCCATTCTTCACTGCCTTTTCCAACATCCCACCCCTCCCCTGCATTCACCAGAGTGCTTAGCCGTCACTTACACTCATTTAATGTGCATCTCTCGAGTACATTCGCTCTCCTCCTTGGCCAGGAGCGCACTGTTTTGCATCTCACATGTGAGCGGATTGCTAAAATGGTCCTGCGCTGTTCCCGCCGTAATCTGGCCAAGCTTCATTCCGCCGCTCCGGATGGAGATTGGTCAGGTTGATGTGGAGTGGGGGGTCGGAATGAGAAGCGGTGCACCCACCCCGACCCCCTCTCGTTAAATCCCCGTTAACAGATTAATTATCTTTGGGCGACATCGTGTTGGGCGTTAAGATACGGAGGGCAGCAGTGAAATGATAGAGAGTCCCCTAGGGGTGTCTCCTCAATCTTAAACACTCTCTCTCTCTGTCGTTTTCTCTCTCTCTCTCTCTCTCTCTCTCTCTCTCTCTCTCTCTCTCTCTCTCTCTCTCTCTCTCCTCCTTTGCTCACTCGCCCTCACTGAGAGCTCCTCTCCCATCCATCAACACGAGCGGCTCTCCACTGTCAGCCGACAAGCATACAATTATTGGCTATTTAATATTTCAACAGCTGCCCAAGAATTACTCGCTCGTTCTCTCCACACCATTGCTCTCCCACCCCTTCTGACACATTTTTTTTTTTTACAAATTCTTTGGCATGTCCTCGAGGTTTTTTGTCTCCTTTTTTTTTTTTTTTTGAATCTCAGCAGGATGTTTTTGCAAGAGCATCAGGCGGTGATTGCCGGCAGTGTACTTCTTTGAGTGGGTAAATATTTCATGAGTGGCGGCGAGAAGCGGCAGAACACAAAAAGTGAAGCCATCCAACGCGACTGTCAAAGGTAAGAAATGGATCAATCTTGCCGTCAGCCGTTTTTTTTTAAATGGCTTTTTATGTCTGACCTGGATGCATGAAATATAAAATCAGTTAAGATCTGATGCCGTCATGCCTATTTTGCAGCCGTCACATCGAATACACAGCTCATCATATCACTGGAAGGGGATGCAGCAAATGCTGCATTGATGCCGATGCATTCATTGCATCCACTCGTTTTCTTTTTTTTAACACCGGTGGGGAGGTGGCGACTATTTTGTGTCTGTCGACTTGCTGTGTCGTACTCTTGCGCACTGATTTGCACCGACTTACTGACTGCGCTCACTTACCTTCGGTCAGCTGCACTCACTTTGAGAGGAGAGCGCGCGCGCTGTCAGGAGTGGACGTGAAGCACGCAGATGAAAATGGACGTGGAGCGATGCGGATGCCAGGGAAGCTTTGCCTACGAGTTGAAGCATGTAAACACACGAGATGTTCATGAATCTTCCCCAGCTGATGGGAGCGCGTCGTAAGCCTTTCATGCCCTCCTGTAAATTCCGGTCGTGAAAGGTTGTCGTTAAGTGCTGGTTCCTCTTTCTCAGCGTTGACTAATGCGATGTCGGTTGTTTGCACATCATTCACATCAGCTGGAAATATTTTCAAACATAACACGCATTCCGCCCTAGCTGCAAATAGCCAATGCGATGAATTTGTTCCAGGCCGTTTCCCAGGTTGCGTGGCCTCACAAAATGGCCCTTTTCTCCCTTCCGTCTGCACATTCTGACATCATGGTGTTTCGGAGTCTCCAGCCGGAGATTTTGCGTGCGCGTTTTTCCTCAGGCCGCCGCCATCGGTCAGCGAGCGGGCTCCAAATCAAATGTATTTGTCTTCACTCACGCAAGAGGCAAGTTAACGAGATGGCATCGCTTTAACGTGAGGCTATTGGTGTGTGGCAAGCATTGAGTAACTGCTGTTACCCACCGCCCACTTTCACCCCTCACGACCATCATCACCTTATTGGGGTGGCCCAATAAGTTTCTGAAATGCAGCAAACAGGTCATTCGTACCCACCACTTTTGATTTATTTGGATAGTTTTTTTCACCTCCCTCATAGGCGTGTTAAGTGTTATCGTCCATCATCGGAAATGCTTATTAGCGCATTTCACTTGGCAGTCATGTAGATGGACAGCCTCTGCCTTGGTTAGTGACTCATTGCTTTAGTTCACAATCCGAACAGATTTTTCTCTGCCAAGACAAGAACCATTTTGGACAGATTAGATCTTCTTTCCGCCTCTGACACAGAAAGGCTTCTCCCTTTCTGGCATCCGTGAAATAGTTCATCGGAGAGTTTCTGGTACAAGGTCTAAAGTCGACAATAAAAGGACCTGGTGAAGGTTCCCTCAGAACTTTTCAATCAGTGCCGTGACCCGAATAGGTTTGCCGAGGACTTCTCATCTCACGCTCGGCTTTTGTCCAATTGCTTGCGCCATAAACATTGCCCAACACTATCAGGTATAAGCTCAAATAAAACCGCCAATCTTCTGTAAGAGTTGAAACTCCACCCATCCATTTTTTTTCTAGCACTTACCCAGATAAGATGGAGCCAATCAACTCTCTGGAATGGTTGCCAGTCAATCCAACGGCACATAGAGCGACAGAGAGGGACAACCATTCATGTTCACACCGTCACTTGCGAGTGGGAACTCAACCCACGCTGAGTGAGCCCCGTTACACCATCAGTGACCCAGGAGAAGAAAAGGTCACGACTAAATCAAAACCGAAGAAAGGTACACTCGCGTGATTCAAATAAAACCGTGACCTGTGCTCTGCACACTCGTCGCTCCTTGTGGTGGTTGTTGGATGGAGAGCCACAATAATTTCCATCTTTCCCTCGTTGGACACAATTATATTGCAGAGCACATCAACAAAAAGCTCTTTAAACAATGAGAAGCGTACACTGAAATAGCAGGGCCTGTGATTGGCTGGACACCAGTCGAGAGTGACCCAAAGGTTCGGGTGCAACTGGGGACTTGTAGTCAAGGCAGAAGCAATGATGACCAGTTGGAAATAGCAGTTGGTATTTGCACAACACCTGCAGGCTTCTACTATAGAAAGCCAAGAAAATGTCAGGAAAAGCCTACTGGAACACCTGAGCTTTATTTGCGGTGGATCAGCTGCACTTTAAAGGGTGCCAGGTGTGTGCTGACATGAGTTGAATTGGTTAATTCTGAACACATCCCACTTATGAGGGTGTGCATACTTGTGCAACCCCGTCCTCTCAGATTTGACTTCCCCTCTTAAAGACTTCATTTTGTTGAGGCTTAGTTCACGTAAATAGCGGAGAAAGTTTTGGAATGACTCTTCATCTCGTTGTTTTTAATGATCAACAAAACCTAGCATTTGCACAGAGGTGTGTACGCTTTTCATATCCACTCTACATGTAAAAAAAGTTCTGAAATGCTTTGCGCCTGCGAAACCAGATGCCTGTGAAGGGATCAACGTGTGACTTTCTAGGACGGTGGTTTTAAAACGTGTCTCATGAACGGCGCAAAACGTAAACCAAAGTTTGCTACCTCACAGCCTCGGCGGGCCTCGGCGTGTTTCCGAGCAGCTTGAAGCGCTCGGCCGCCCGGATAAAATAATTTTCAGCTTCCGTTTTAATAAGTGAAATGGGGTGTTGGCAACAATTTGATTTGTAACTGTTGGGCCTAATGGCGGAACCATTAGGCCCAACAGGCTTATTGAGATGTGCTTAGCGCCGGCCCCATCCGGCCTCTGAGCGAGCTTTTAAACTTCTCATCAAATTTGAATAAGGCAATTGTCACGTCGCCTCTCGCCATTTGGCTGAATCCAAACTTTTATCTTGGACGGTATTTAACACAAAGACGCGCTGTGTGGATCAGCGGGGAGGGTGAAAAGCATTCTGTGTTGAATATTGACTGTTGTGGCCAATGCATAATGGCCGCCTTGAATGGTTCAATCGAACATTTAGCTTGAAGTAACGGTCTCAAATGGAGGGTTGCGTGCGCGCTTTAGTACGTAAAGCGCCACGTGCGCTTTGTACTGTCCGAAAATGAGCCTTTTCATACGCGGTGACGCTCGTATCAGACGCCAACCAGGCTGTGTCTCAGCCACTGTCCCCCGTCTCTTCCTCTCATCGGATCCCAGTGTGTGTTTTGGCTAACCGGATTTGCCTTTTGTATTTACCCTACTTTCTAGCCCACTTGGGCGGCTTTAAAAGACACCAAGCGCTGAGCAGTACTCAAGAAGAAAGTCCAAACGCTGCCTTCTGGCACCGTGCTCCGATTGCATTTAATAGTGTTCTTCCTCATGTTCATACATTTGCCGTGGCCCCCTTCAAAGACCCCGTATAGCCCCTACATAAGCCATGCTAGTCCACATGGCATACAGTCTGTGCAAAAAAAACTCTAACTTGGTCTGCTTTTTGTTTCATAAAAGCCCAGCATTAGAAGAGGGCCGGGTAGACTTTTTAAAATCCACTGTATGTACATTTCAAGACACTTTAGCAAATATTTTTTTGTACTCCTGTGTGACTGCAGCCGACATGTTGACCCTGGCATCTCTCAGGTGGTGCGGCTCTTAAATCATCCGCACTGCGCGTCGCAGGTCGGCGGCTGCCGTGAAAGCTCGCCTCGGCGGGGCCTTCGGCTCCCCCGCATACCGCTGGCACTTCACGTCCTAACGACCCTGACACTTTTCTCTCCCTTGCACAGGGTGGAGGAGGGCATCCAGTGACGGTGGACAATGGCTGCCATGACGACGGTACCCAGCTATACTCCTTCGCTGTGGGTGCGTATGTGTCACGCTCTCCCTCGGCTGGACCTCACCATGCAGATGAGGGACAACCTCTTTGCCCCTGACAGCTGGGAGTACCAGCAGGTAGTGCATGCGCACGCGCGGACACACACGCACACACACACACACACACACACACACACTTGCTACTAAGTCACATACTCTTTGGTGCACTGAAATCATCAAGTTTGCACACACACTGCGGTTTTCGTGATGTCATGCAATCGGCGTTGTATCACGCAAGAAGTCCCTGAATGCAAGTCTAGCTTTCAAATTTTGCAAATTGACTGTCATGGGTGTCGAACGGGTTTTCGTGATATGTGCAATACAGTATACTGAGAGCAGTGAATTACAAGAATTTTGTACAAGCATGGCTAACAATGTACTCAATCCTTTTTTTTTCCGATAACAAAGGTATCCTCTCACAATATACATCAATAGTCATGCTTAAAGACGGACAGAACATTATAAAGTGAACCAAAAGCCGTTGCCGCCTGTAGGCATAAAAATGTAAGGTACACTGTGATATCCCCCCTCTCCCCCTCCCACTCTCCCCAACCTGTCCCGTTTGGCTGCTCAGTCATGCAGAATGCTGGATCCGTATGCCTTTTCATGCCGGAACGGCGGCTAGGCTTCTCGTGAGCAATTCTTCAAAACGAGCTTTATTGCCATTGCTCCCAGTTGAATGTTGATGTCAAACTGCAGTGGAAACACAACACAAAGAGACTTGGATGGTCTTGTATTTAAAACAACCATTTCGTTTTGCCTCATACGAAAGTCCGCTAGCTTAATGCTGGCGCGGAATGCAAAACGCCATAGATGGGCTAATGAAACTAGCGTCCATGTTGCGTTGTACTCTTAGCAACAGATGTTTGAACACAAATGGTGTAGCAACACGTCAACAGACAAAAGAGCAATACTCGCAGGCATATATTAGTAAACGACCACTCTTACTCCGGCCTACTGAGCAGTTCATTTATATCCCAATGTCTAATACTTACCCCTGATGGCCAATGAGTGCACACCAGAAAGAGCTGCACATTGAATTAATCATGATGCACCAACTGTTTAATCATTTACACTCTATTTAAGTACTGTATGTTGTTTATGTTTATAAAAGTACAATTCTGTAGAGTGCTATTTTTTTTTCAAACTGTGACTTACACCATCATTATCCTTCTGAGGGCTGCCTTCCCTCATCCTCCAGCTCGCATAGGATTATTATTATTATTTCTAATGCTTCTATATGAGGTCACTTAGCTGCACCTGCTCCTGTGCGTGCGCGCAGCCTGCTATCAACTTGCGCGTGAAAATCCCAATTGCCACTGGCTGCGCGGCTCGGAATTTCTGCACTTTGCCGCGCATAAGATGAGGTCTCGCCCGTCTTCAACTAACTGTCTCACATTGCGTGCTTGTGACTTTTCTGTGGCACAAACGGGAGGATGTGCGTGGCTGTGGTGAGTGGGGGTAAAAAAAAAAAAGAGAGAGAGAGAGAGAAAAAGATCCTGCAGAACACAAAGACAAAAGCAACTTAAAGTGCTCTGAGAAGGCAAAGAGAGAGGGAATGAGTAATGCAAGGAGGTTGCTGAGGAGAAGTCCGGGGCTGGGGGAGGCTCACAGGGAGTCAGCCAGCGGCGGCAGTGAGAGAGAGTCGCACTGAATGTGTTTAAGTAGGTCACAGATTATTAATAGAGATTCAGGCGCTGTGGATAGATAGAAAGAAACAGGAGGGGAGAATGGGGGAGAGAGAAAGGCGGCCAGAGTGTGGGGAAAGCGAGAGGGTGGGAAGAGGAGGAGTAGGATGAGGCAGCGGATGCGGAGGAATGGGTCGGAGTGACAGACGGCCAGATGGATGAGAGGATAATACGGGGAGATGGGCACTGAAAAATGTATTTCAGTAAAGTTGACTCGATGACACACGGCCCGATCAGATGACTGATATGGCTCGCTGACATCATCCGTCTCCGTGTGATAGCCGACGGCTGCGGAGCGAGCCGCTGGTCGCGAGCAAGGACTCGCTTGCTTTAGCACTTGGTGGCGGGGCACCAAACACTTTGGCGGGCTGCCTGCTCGCAAAACCGCACGCCTCTCTCTTAACGTCCGATGTGATTTGAATTGACGTTTCGATACCGATCAGCCTGCAGCCCCACCAATGACTCCCAATTACACGGCTCAACTTCAAATTTTAAACAGAAATGATTTTATGTGTCCCTAAATGTAGTTTTGATGCTGACTTAAAACATTGTCTTTCCTTTTTTTTTTTTTTCAAGCGCATCGGAGATATTGTCATGTTTTGAAGAAAATTCATTTGCAATGTATAGCTGTGACATTTCAGGAAGAAAATTCCACCTGTGGCCGAACCTAACCCTTCATTCATAAATATTACTAGATTACATATCTATATACATTTTTGGGGAGGGTGGGGGCGTCACTTTCAATGTTGTGATTGCAATTTGATATGCGATTATTTTTAGGTCCCATGTATTGTTTATCATACACAATAAATACCTTAAGGGCGGCCCGGTAGTCCAGTGGTTAGCACGTTGACTTCACAGTGCAGAGGTGCCGGGTTCAATTCCAGCTCCGGCCTCCCTGTGTGGAGTTTGCATGTTCTCCCCGGGCCTGCGTGGGTTTTCTCCGGGCACTCCGGTTTCCTCCCACATTCCAAAAACATGCATGGCAGGCTGATTGAACACTCTAAATTGTCCCTAGGTGTGAATGTGAGCGTGGTTGGTTGTTCGTCTCTGTGTGCCCTGCGATTGGCTGGCAACCGATTCAGGGTGTCCCCCGCCTACTGCCCGATGACAGCTGGGATAGGCTCCAGCACCCCCCGCGACCCTAGTGAGGATCAAGCGGTTCGGAAGATGGATGGATGGAATAAATACAGTAAATCTGTATGACTATAATCAGTATCGGATTCATTTTACATAAATGAATAAGTTAGTTAGCTAACTAGCAAGCTTGTTTGTTATCGAAGTGAATGGAGTCAGCACTCCATGTAGTGCTCAAACGGCGCTAGGACATTATTCAGTGTGACTCCAACACTCACCAGCATTTCCTGTTTTAAAAGAAGGTAACAATATTTCAGTATTTTAGCTGCAACACTCTGGCCGATTATGATTATTAAGAAAAGGGCCAAAATCTGCTGACCAATGAATCGTCGGGCCCGAGAATATACAGTCTATGGAGTTTTATCGTAATGTTTAATCTTACTTATCATTTCAACGTATCGCTGGCTCGAAAGCAAAGCGTGGGGAGTCTCTGGTGGCAAAATCGATCACCGCCAATCCCCTTTCAAAAATATCCACTTTTTATTCCGGCTTGTTGACGCTTTGTCCCCAAATGGCTTCTTCCTTGAGAGTCGCACCATGTTTTTATGGTTCAGTGAAAAACGATCATCGTATAGTTTATATGTGGAGTCCTAAAATCCGATACAGGGTAGCCGCGTTTCTGTTGCCCAAGCACTTTTTGTGCGGCGAAGATTTGCCAAATGGATTCTATTCCGAACTGTTTAGGTCAGTCGTGTTGGGTTTGAGCATTTAATTCAATGATTCTTCGTGGACTATTAGAGGGAGAAAATAAATGATGATTATGATGAAGGGATTCACGGGCGAGTTCATTAATATGAGTGGAATTATTGAGTGTGTTAAATTGTATTCCCTTAAATCTCTTGTGCCTGCTGCTAATGAGGGCCATACATTACATTGTAGGATAAGCGAGATGACTTCGTACTTTAATATCTTAAAAAATCAAAGGGACATTTTTCAGAGCCACCCCGCTCACGTCTTTGATTCTGTCCCTCTCCCTCAGACCCTGCTGGTTTTGTCCAGTGTATCGGCCATCGCCCTCGTTATCTCCCTCTTGGTGGTTCTGTCTTTCCTCATACACTACTGCTGCTGTCACCGCGGCGACCGTGGCGAGGGATCCGAGGAAGAGGAGGAGGACGAAGATGGCAGCACGGGTCACGGCTACAGCGGCAAGAAGGGCCGAGGGATCTGCTGCGTCACGTGGGTGGCCGTGGCGTCGGTCACGCTGTGCTGGTGAGGAGGCGGATGGATGCACGTGTCATTTTTAGAACGCTGTTGCCGTGGCGATGCACTGCCTTGACCCGTTAGATGGGGAGGAAATTTGAATATCGTGGAATTGGGCTCTGATCAATATGGGGCGGGGGGGACAGGTCGAAGACATTTCTAAGTGTGTATTGAGAAACGCATTCAGAGAGATGGAGGAATTCTGAAGAAAGAACGAACGGTAGAAATCACGTGACTGGAGAAAAAATACATTAGGTACACGTGCACAATCAGAAGAATTTGATGAAATAATCGAACTGCTGGGAGTTGTTTAACTGGATATAAAATTAGAGAGAATAGTTTGCCACATACACAATGCAGTACTGTACACGGAGTACAGTACTGCATTGTGACATATTTACACTCCAGCTATTTTCATACAGTGGCTAGAGAAAAAAAAAACGATAATTGGTGACTAAGTGCAGTCCGTGCAATATTTGCCCTATAAAAAGTATCCAAAGCAGGAAGTGACATCAGTATGATAGAGTGGCACGTTGACGTCACCAACCACGACGACGACACAGCCGCAAGACATTTACTTAAGGTTGAGCGGCAGCAGCAAAGCCGTGAATCACACGCTGTCATCGCCTTCATCATCATCAGCAGCAACAGCAGCAGCAACAGCATCATCGTAATCATGTGCTTTTTTTTTTCTCACCAATGTCACCAGAAACAAGAGGAAGGCCTACTTGACATCTGACTCTCATGTTGTGCTGGTCTTTGCCAACCTCGACCCATGACATGACGACACACATACGATATATTAATTTGCTGAACGACACTTCTGTTCCAGAAGGAAGCAAAAGTCACATCAGTGAAAAGTCACGGGCAGAATTCTGTAACAATAATACATTGTGTTAATCTTCTGGGCTCTATGACTGCCATTTATATATATCTCTCTTTTATATCTATCTCTTGATGTACATCCTAGTGATGTCATCAGATGCAAACTTGACATGCGGTCTCCCCCTTACGGAGCGTCCTGTAATTGTAGTCCCTTATGAGCAGATGTGCGGGACCGCTAGTGGCGATGTTTTAATTGAGTCTGGCTCCCCTGGACAGATGGGGGCTTTTTCGTCTCTGCTAAGAAAAAACAAAACAGTCTCAGTGATTTCAAGTAACGTTTGCATTGGGCGGCTCGCGACGCACAAAACACACAGGCAGACGTTTCTCTCTTCAGACCCCCCCCCACCCCCCACCCCCCACCCCCGTCCACCCGTTTTGTAATCTGGGTCACATTCTATGGGAGATTGGGTCATACCATTCGTCTGTGGTCGGAGGGGATTTGATGAACAGCTGGCCCGAGTCTTAATCTGAATACGGTATTTGAATAAGAGAATGGTGCGTAAACACGCTGCGCTTAAAATTTCCATTGCTGTCCTTCGAATGGGCTCTTTAATTCTCAGCGTTGTCGTTTGCGCGTTCACCAAGACATATCGCGTCCTTGCCATCTCGTTTGTTTCAAATGTACAGTCACGCATTGCTCTCCACGCCTCTGCTATCTGCTCGCTCGCATCCCACAGTCTTTTCACGTTTCCTCCCCCCCTTCCTTCTCCTCTGCCTCCCTCTTTTGCAGTGTTGCCATAGGCATCGGTTTCTATGGCAACAGCGAGGCTAATGATGGGATGTATCAGTTGACCTCGTCTCTTCTCACAGCCAATTACACGCTAGCTTCCATCGATTTGCTGGTGAGTGGTGCTCTCTGCAAGTAAAATGTCATGCAGAATCCCTACCCGGCTTCGCGCTGCTTGCAAGTGTGTGCGTGCTTGTGTGTGTTTGTGTGTGTGTGTGTGTGTGTGTGTGTGTGTGTGTGTGTGTGTGTGTGTGTGTGTGTGTGTGTGTGTGTGTGTGTGTGTGTGTGTGTGTGTGTGTGTGTGTGTGAAAGAGAGAGAGTGAAAATGGCATACAAATGTCGCTCTGATTGATTCTCCCCTCCTGGTCAAACAGCGGTTAGTGTGTCACTTTGCTAATTGTCCTCCTTCCGGAGCAGTCTGTGAATTTTGCAGGTCAGTCAAATCCGATGGTGGATGATGAATACCTGGTCTTTCAGTGGGGACTTACCCAACTTCACCCAAATCTTATTACCACCGTTATCATGTCGCAGTTAAACTGTGATACAGGGACATGACTCAAGTGTGAATTTGTGTGTGTGTGTGTGTGGGGGGGTTGTTTTGTTTTTGAAGGAAAATTTAACCTAAGGTATAGTTGGGATAAGAAGTGAGACAGATATGTCAGGATTTCAAATATATACCTCACAGCCAAGTCTAATTTGAGTAACTGTGGACAAGCAACAAATGCTACTTTTTCAGTGTTCAATGTAGTTTCAGTTCATCTTTGAAACTGTGTGTTAAAAAAAAATGCACTCAGATCGACGTGAGGGACATCTCATTTGATTTAAAATAAATGTGTCTTAGCGTGAATCTTATCTCACGTTCATACGTTTTCTTCCTCGGGGATGCAAATAGCGCCAATTTGATTGAAATTGCCTCTAACCTTAGATGGGCCGGGACTACTGATTGTGAAGACTCTGGATGGATTACAATGAAATGGCAACACATCGAGGCTGCAGTCTGATTGGACAAAATAATCAACCATCCCCATATGTACTCTCAGCAGTACAGCTCCAGTGAATCAACATTTAGACCATTGATTGCCACAAAAAAACAGTGGTCAAAATATTGTGTCAAGAAGGAGCCGCTTTTAAAAGCAGTTGCACGGCAAGAAAAGAAATGGAACTGCGCTGAATGTTTTATGACCTTCAGGAACACCGGGTGCAGGTGCTGCTGATCCGATCTGAGCAGCACTATTAGGGGAGATGCTCTGCTCCACTTAAAAACACATGCACTCACTGAGGTAAAAAGTTGACTTCTTCATTAACGCTCTCACAGCTTATAAACGTCTTAATACACCCACACATAAAAAGAGCTTTCAGATAAAAGGAAAAAACTAACAAACTGGAACTTGAGTGCCTTGACTCGCATCAGCAGTTGTCCAGCTCAATTGTGACATGCAGTTGGATAGCGATAGCTAGCTATGCCGATACCCCATAAAATACATCTGGCCTCCAAATAGTCCACTGGTGTGTGGCAGGATTAGAGCACCTCGTTGTTGGCCCTGAGTACACGCGCGTCACACAGAGAAAGGCAGAGTTGTGATGAGGAAGAAACTATTATTAATAAAAGGCGGCACAGCGATCGACTGGGCAGTGCGTCGTCCTCACGGTGCAGAGGTGCAAGGTTCGATTCCGGCTCTGGCCCTCCTGTGTGGAGTTTGCATGTTTTCCCCGTGCCTGCGTGGGTCTTCTCCGAGTCCTGCGGTCTCCTCCCCCATTCCAAAAAACACGCACGGTAGCTTAATTGTTTATTCGAAATTGTCCCTAGGTGTGACTGTGAGCGCGAATGTTTTTTTTTTGTCTACAGTGTGTGTGAGACCTGCGACTGGCTGGCAACCGGTTCAGGGTGTCCCCCCGTCTACCAACAGAAGACGGCTGGGATAGGCTGCGGCACGGCCTCGACCCTCGTGAGGAGAAGCGTATTCGAAAGTGGATGGATGGATTGATTTTAAAAGTCCAACTTGATAGTCAGAGAGTAGACCAGTGCTTCAAGCTGGGATGGCTTCTTTCGAGTGCCTCGTTATTGTGGCGTGGGAAAGCCTCCTTGATGATCCGGTGGGATATTGTCCATTCACCGGACAATTAAAACCACGGGTGTCCTCACAGTTGTCGTATTAGGTCCTTCCACAACAAAAGTCATCCAAGTGGACCCTTATAGAGCTTGTTTTCTGCACTTAGAACGGAGAAAGGCAATAACCAAACTGTTTTCATAATGTTGGAAGCATACAATAGTCCCGAAGATCATCAGGAGACACAAACCTTGTGTCTCGAGACTTTTGTTTGTGTAGCGAATGTGTTAGGCAACTTAGTGAAGCACTTCAGGCATACTTGCGGTTCAGACAGAGGAGGACCTTCGCTTGTCTGTCCCAGATCCGACCACAACTTAAGTGCATCCCAAATTTGCGGTTTACTCACATCCTCCTCCTCCCTTTCCAGATTTCGGACACAATCAATGGTCTGCAGCTGTCCGTCTCGGGCCCGCTGACCACAATGGAGGAGATGTTTACGGGCAGCAAACCCTTCCTGGTTTCCACGCGGAACTGCCGGCGGTTGTCCGAAAACGTCATCAGCCTCCTCTCCTCCATCTCCGCGGCTCGGTCCGGCTTGGACGCGGGGCCGGGGAACGACAGCGGCGTCAGCGGGGCCTCCATCATCCCTCTGACCCCGGTGCCGCCCTCGGTGGCCCCCACGGTGGCGCCCTCGGGCGGCCTGATGCCCGGCCCCTTTTCACCTGGCTGGGCGGCCAACACCTTAATGATGAATGAGGACTACAGGTGAGAGGAACACGAGCAAGGGTATCATGGTGTGGGATTTGCCATTAGTGTAGATATTTCGGAGCATCTATCCATCCATCCATTTCCTGATCCGCTTATCCTCCTCACAAGGGCTGCGGGGCGTGCTGGAGACTATCCCAGCCGTCTTCGGGCAATAGGCGGGGGACACCCTGAACCGGTTGCCAGCCCATCGTAGGGCACATTGAGACGAACAACCAGCCGCGCTCACACTCACACCTCGGGATAATTTGGAGTGTTCCATCAACCTGCCATGCATGTTTTTGGAATGTGAGAGGAAAGTGGAGTACCCGCAGAAAACGCACGCGGGCACGAGAAGAACATGCAAACGCCACACAGGAAGGCATACCCTCCATTATTTTTCAGTAAAACATTTTGCTTTGGCGCCATCTTGATGTCTACCAACATGTTGAAGTGAGTCGAAGAGCTTCATGGAGTGCTTTGCCGCCATATTGTGCAGCAAAATGTTGCATAGTCCAGATCCTTCATTTGCAAATTCAAAGATTTTGGTTTTTTTTTTTGATGGGGTGGTGGTTGTTGAGAGCGGAGATAATGGCTTGAATTTGAAGCCTCATTTTATTCCCTTTTAAAAGTCATTCTAGATTTTTTTTTTTTTAAAGAATCCAAACAATGTGTTCTTTCTACATTTGGTTTTGTGGAAGTCCATTAAAAACTTTGCTTCCGCGTTTAACCGCACATGAATGCTTCGGAGTCATTGAACAAATCATTTATCCATCTTGCGAGTGCGTCTTCACATAAACAAGCCACACACGCGCATACACACAGAGGAGAAATGGTGCAGCCTTTCCCCACAACATCCTCACCACACATTCCTCTCCTCAGGAACGGAAGCGCTGTGTTTGCATATCTTCGCTAACCCCTAAAATGGAAAATCTGGTTTGCTTTGTTTTTTTTTTTAGGTGGTTGTCATACGTCATGCTGCTACTGCTGGACCTCATCGTGTGTCTATTCATCCTGCTCGGATTGGCCAAGCAAGCACGATGGCTGCTTATTTTGTGCGTAAGCCGTCACATTTGCGTCTTCGTCCACACGTGTGTCCTCCTAACGCGGGCGTTAACGCTATTCCCTGCAGGATGACGGTGCTGGCGTGGCTGGCTCTTTTCCTAAGCTGGGGCTCGCTGGGCTTGGAGACGGCCACCGTGGTGGTGAGTGGGCGAGTTGAGCGAGGAGATGGTGGGCACGTAACGCCGACAGAGGTGGCAAAAAAAACCTCACGCGGTGCACAAGTAAAAGTACAGATACTCGGTGACATACATTCCTGATTGGGACGTACAGTACAAAAGAAACAAACAAAAACAAAACATGTATTTTGTTTTCATCTATCAATGTGGCCCAGTACCAACTGGCCCCGCAGATCGGCACGGGGGGAGGGAGGGGGCATGTGACCCAGGGGAACATGCTCAGGCTTGTCTGTTTTGCCGTGCTATAATAAAGTGTAATTGAACATCTTTTGAACACATGTAATATCCAGTACACAATATTTGTTAAGTACATATCAATTGCATTTAACCTCTGCCGTAAAATGGATTTTAGAATGTTTGCGCAGCCATCGTGTGAGCTTATCTGCACTCAGTGTGTCGAACCGAGAACCTCGGAGGGAGTGCCGCAGCGATGGCGGAGCACCAAAAAGACAGGGGGAAAAAAATGGAGCAGCGATTAAATATTCAATGCACGTGTTCACGAGCAGCGTCTGCAAGCAAAGCGTGCCCCGGTGGATGCGTGGGCGTTTGGCTCGGAGACGCAACGACGGAAGATGAAGGGAAGCGCTCCGAGCGGGAAGCACGGGTGGAGGGAGGACGAGTTGGAAAGGTGGCGGAAGACGGCTTCCCGTCTCTCTTTGGGGATTTCGCTCGGATCAAAAGCAAAAGTGGCATCGGCGCCATCCAGTCAGAGTGAAACTCACAAACGGGAGGGAGTTGTAACCTTTTTTGACATGAGTTGGTAACAGCGCGCAGAGGGAGCTTTTCCAGCTTTCCCCTTGAAAGAATGTGTCAAGAGGCCAAATAGTGGCTGTTTTTCTGCTCTGCTGCCTGTTTTGTGTCACCCGGAGCTTGTGGGAGATGTCCCGAAGCCCGTTTTGTCCACACAGAGACGCTCTGTCTCTGGCTCGTGAGAAGGAAACAAAGGGCTCGCTGTGGGCCCGGCAGTGTATTCTGTCCTCCGTGGCCACTTTGACGCGCCCGATTGAGCTTGCTTCTCTCTGGGACTATCGCTCCCTCTTCTGGTGAGTGCATCCAGCTGGGAGCGTCGCGATCCTCCACAGCAGCCTTTGCCCAGCCGATCGGGGTACATTCAAAACATCTTCCTGCACGTCACCTATCAAAAATGTGATAAATCTCGTAAATCGTCTTTCCTCGTTGAAATAATCGCAAATCCCAAAGAAAATCAAAAAAGGAAAATAGCACTGTATAATTTCAAAAAGAAAAATCAGTCATGTCACAAGTCAATTGAATGAAAAGTGAAATTGTTTTGCCATATTTTGTGCTTCAATTCAATGGACATCGTCGTGCTGCTTCTGCTGTGTACGCCATGGCCACTTGGTGGCAGTATAATGCAGACATGTGGATATAAACGAAGACTGTTACATGTTACTCCTCTGTAAGCCGCAGTTATATTTGTCATTCTTTGCAGAGGATCAAGAATATATGCTTCCACGTGCCTGTAATTGGTCGGCTCCCGCAGAGGGAGGGAAGAGGAGGAGACAAGCGATTTTTAATCCTGCCAATTGGTTCGCCGTATCGATTCGTGAAAAAAATAGGAACTTGAAGTTTCTGCCTGACATCGAACAAATATTGAAAAGATTCGCAAATAGAGGCCAGTGCTTCTGAGAGTGTTTGGAGCAGCAAAGATGGCCGCTCTTCTGCAGTCTATTGACGTTCTGAGGGGGGGGGGGTTATGCGAATGGAAAGATATGAGAGGCCGGTGCAGGTTTATTGAGAACAGCAGCATTGCGTCAATTTGTGGCTCCGTGCCATCTGCATCCTGTCAGATATGTCAAGAGGCGAGTATGTCACTCGGTCAGCGTGCCTGCTGTCGTCTCTCTGACTGTACGCTCCCTCCTCTGCTTCCTTGTTTGACCTTCTTTCTTTCTTTTTTTTTTTAACCCTGCTTGCTTTGCCAGGCCCTCAGCGACTTCTGCACCGATCCAAACACGTTTGTGCTCAACTCCACAAACTTCAACACGGGAACCAGCTCAGGTACCCATTGCCAACCACCACACACACACACACACACACATACAAAATGGTGGTTGTTGTCGTCGTCCCCCTCGGCCGCCATGCAACTGTGCCCACATCAGCAGAACGGTGTATGATGATGCTGGATAATCCCACATGACCTCCTTTGTGTTCTCGCTCTGTTTGCCGCTCAGATGTGCTGGATTATTACCTGACCTGCAGCCGACGCATGAACAGTCCGTTCCAGCAGGTACCCAAGGCTTCCGCCTCCGTCGTATAGAACACCCATGCGTGAGCTACACTTGCACAACCTAATCAGAGCCAATAAAATATAGCCAGAATTCCGGCTTTACAAATAGAGTTATCCTTAATTGGTGTGGATCGTGTCACGAAATCGGGTTAAGATAAGAACAATCCATCGGAATACATGGCCATGCATTTCGAGTTATCGCTGTAAAAGCCGAATTTTTAACACGGCTCTTACTTGATTAGATATAAGTGTACTTACTGCTAGTGCCGCCAGATGTAAGGTCATGACATACTGCTTGGGTGCGATGCTCGTCAATAAATCTCCCTGCTCTGTCTTCAGCTCCTCACCCAGTCGCAGAGGGCGCTGTCCAACATCCACACACACCTTTCCAGCGTGGAACGTAATGCCCTCACACCGTTCCCCAAAGCCGAGGTGGGTTTGAGTCATCCTGGGGGGGGCGTCGGTCATGTCCCTGTATTGATTTCCCCTCGCGGGACACTTTTCTTGCAGAAATCACTCAGGGATGTTCAACAGATTCTCAACAGCACGGAGGGCAACTTCCATCAGCTGGTGGCGCTGCTCAACTGCCGAGGCCTCAACAAGGTACGAAGCAGTGGCGGGCTGTGATATCTGGCCGCTCAGCGGTGACTTTCATCCACCTCTTCGTACCACCGCAATCGCAACGTTGCGATTTGAGAAACCAATTAATACGGCACAAAAACACATGATCACATCATGTAACTGTTCCGCATACATCATTGGTCAACATTGATTCAAACATGTCCGTCCCGCAGGACTACATCGACTCACTGAAAGGCCTGTGCTATGACGGGATGGAGGGGCTGCTATACCTCTCCCTATACTCGTTCCTCTCGGCTCTGGCCTTCACTGCCATTCTTTGCTCTCTGCCCGGTGCCTGGAGGAGTTTCCCAAGGTGAGGGAGGAAGACCCCCCCCAAAAAACCCAAAACAAAACAACAACAAAATCCACCTACTGTTACTTCGGATGAGAAGTTTCTTCTCGATGCTGCTACTGCACACGATTTTTAACCTTCTTCCCAACTGCCACAGTTTGAATGTGTGTCAGTCAAGAAGAAGACGTTAGGTGAGGTAAATTGCCTCCAGAGGGAGATGAAACCCATGCGGTAACTTACATTTTAACAGGTAAGTTGATTCCAATATAGATGTGGTGGAAATTCCAACAGAGTTAATTCACATGTTCTGGTTGGGACTGTCTGGCGAATTGACTTTTCTGTTGAAATGCTGAAATGGCGAGCACCTTGTTAGCGACTAGCCGGCCAACCGTTAGAATTTGCTCACTTACTGCGACGACTCCATCAAAGATTTTAGACATACCTGTGAGAAAATGTTTTCCACACGCCCCAGGAGGAGGGTTGGTTACCAGTCAATAATGCAAAGCCAAAGACGCCAAGACTAAAAATGACTCTTGATGTTACGTCTTTATCCACCTTCTCAATGTTCGCCATCCATCCTCACACATCTCCATCTTTCTCTCTTCCATGGGCGCCGTTTGGCCAGTGATTCGGAAGAGTACGAGGACTCGGACAGCGAGAGTGAGGACCCCTTCACTTCCCATCAGGCACGTAGACAGACGGCCTCGGGGTCTCAGCGCGGGGCCATGGCCCCCTTCTATAATTACCCGGGGGCCGGGTGGACACCCCCCTTTTCTAGCGCGCCGCCCCTCCCGTGAGTAACACCAGACACACGGACACGCAGACAGACAGACAGTCAGACAGACAGACGGAAGCTTCCAGATGTTGCAGGAGAGTCCATCATACAAATCACATGTAGACTTGCATATTACATATACCAACCAGCCACAATATTAGATACGCCTGCACAATCTAATGAAAACCAATTGAAGAGGTTTATAAAAGGTTGGCTGTAATTTGCATCGGTGTAGAACAGCTCTGTCTGTCTCTCTATATCTATCTATCTATCTATCTATCTATCTATCTATCTATCTATCTATCTATCTATCTATCTATCTATCTATCTATCTATCTATCTATCTATCTATCTATCTATCTATCTATCTATCTATCTATCTATCTATCTATCTATCTATCTATCTATCTATCTATCTATCTATCTATCTATCTATCTATCTGTCTGTCTGTCTGTCTGTCTGTCTGTCTGTCTGTCTGTCTGTCTAGCTAGCCAGCCACCGAGGTAGCTAGCTAGCCAACCTCCTAGCTAGCTAGCTAGCAAGCCATTAATCTATTTTGCTATTAGTAGTTGTAGTTGTACAAGTATCGATAGTACAGTAGTTGTAATGGAAATAGTACAACTTGTTTTAGATGTAGCAGATATCATCATAGAAACAGTAGTGGGAGTAGTAGACATAATATTGGAAGTAGAATCAGTAGTAGAAGTCCAAATAGTCGACAGGTAGCACTGGAGGTAGTAGCGAAAATATTGGTGGTACAAGCAGTAGGAATTGTAGTAGATGTAGCAGAGGGAGTAGTTGTGTTCAAAATACAAAAAAATTGTATTCGACTGAATATAAAGTAGTTACAGAAGTAGGAGGAAAAGTTGTTGAGGCAAAAGTACTGTAGTAGAAAGTGTAGCAGAAGTACCTGTTGTAGTGCCGGTATCGGTAGTGGAAAATTGTAGGAGTAATGGTTGATAACCATATTGGCATAATGGTTATTTTTCTGATAATGAAAATAAACAATATAACAGTAGCGGGGTGTATTAAAGTAAAAATAGTAGTAGTCGTTGTACTGATGGTAGAAGTCGTCTTAGAAATTATCCGAGTGGAAATCGTATTGTAGATAGTCGAAGTAGAAATCATAGTCGTAGTGGTGGTAGAAGAAGTAGCAAACCATCCGACCATCCCTGTGAGGGCATATTCCACCACTGCAATCTACAACGGCAATCAAAGCTTTCCGGCTGAGCGTTACAGCATTCACTTTTTGTTTTTTTCCATCCAGCTCTTTTATTGGATCTCACTGGATTGTGCAGGTGTATCGAATGTTGCGTCCACTCGGTCTGCATTTCAATTCCACATCCCTCCTTCATCATATCCAAGTTTGACTCGAACCAGGACACACAAGAGGCAGTCAGTGAGCCTTGGCACGCTCCTACACTACCATGCGCTTTTCCACATGCAGCACTAGTTGCTCCTCCGCAGACAGACAGATATACAGACAGGTCAACGCGGATGCCAGTGTAGACAGAGGAGCGGACACAAATACAGAGGCCTGTCTGTCTGTCTGTCTGCCCGTGTTTCTGTCCAATTCGTCCGTCTGTCTCGAGTGTTTTCCGGACAGACCACGCAGGCCCGCCATTTTTTTTTTCCTTCACCCCAGACTTGAAATTCCGGCGTCACAATCTCCACATAGTAAGACCACTGCTGTGTTTTTTGATGGGGATTCGGGGAGGGAGTGGGGGTAAATTGGCAAGGAAACCCGAGTAGGTACCGACCTTTTCTACCCTCCGCATCACTCGTCATCACTTGTCTCTTCACTGTGATCTCTCCTGGCCTTTTTTCTCATCGTGACTCCTCACACCTCTAACATCTTTCGTTAAGCGCAGTCCCACGACAGAAAGCCGTTGGATTCCATGTACTGGAACACTGTCCTCACGACTAAGATAATTCAGGGCGTTGCTACAATTACTTTGTCTTACTGCTATGTTTTGCCACGAACTGAAACACATTTCTGCACACTCGTAGGACAACTAAATGTTCTTAGGAAGGAAAAAGTGTTAAGCTGCAGCACTGAATTGCCTTCCCAGTGAGGTCCGAGAGTGTATGGGTCGAAAATGATCAAGGATATGGAACAAATTAATGCTCCAATGGCTTTCCATGTAATAGACTCACTGCAGGCTACCACATTAGGAACAGCTGTGCAATCCAATGACAGTGTCTCGCATTGTCCTGTCAGATTCAAAACATCTCTCAATGTGACACGGGGCAGTTTTGCATCAGGAGAATTTGAAAAATACACCCAACTACTATCAATTCAAAAGTTTGGGGGTCACTTTTTTTCACGGCGCATTAATAATGTCATATTTGTATTTACTGAGCTGAGGAAGAGGAACACATTTGACAATTTGTACAGTCTGGTGAACTATGCAGTTGAATCGTCCCTTCGGACATCAAGGAGGATGAGTTTTTAATTTTCTGTCTGTCGCTACACGTCGATTGTATAGCGAAATGAACAAAGACAGGCGATTTGAAAAATCGGACCAATGACCTGAAGTGAAATCGGATGACTGGGAATCACTGTTCCAGACTGCATTTCTGTTTCATTCAGGGAGACGGACGGTGCTTTTCTTTCAAAAAGAAGGACAATTCAAAGTGACTGCAAACTTTTGAACGATGTCATTTCATCAAACGAGATCAAAAGCGAAAATGGGAAACCAGAGAGAGCGGAAGCAACGAGGAGGAATGTCTACTTTGCTTTCTTAAAACGAAGAGTTAACATGGAATCGGATGTGATTGGACTGCGCAGGTCGACCTAAGTGGCACTAACATGCAACAGTAACAAGTGGGAGTGCTTTCCCCCCAAAACTTTTTTTTTCTCTCTCTCTCTTCCCCCATCACGCATTCACTAGCACGGCAACCGAAATTCTTGCACCTCCAGTCAGGAGCGGAGATACACAACTTACTGAAAGCGAGCGAGAGGGAGAGAGCGGGAGCTGTGCTTTGTGCGCTTGATCTCTAACCGCTGATTCTCCCTCTTCCCTTTTTTACCTGCCCTCGACTCCTGTGCCACCGTCTCCCGTCTCTCTCAACGTGTCTTCTTCATCCTCCATCCCTCCTCCTCCTCCCCTTTTGTCTCTTTCTACTCTCTCTACGCAGGACTCCAAACGTTTCCTCCAATGGCAACCCTGGCTATGAGAGCCTCCCCTTGACTGACAGGCAGTCCCCACCCCCCTCTGTGAGTTCCTCTGTTCTTGTGTGTGCCATTTTATCATCATGCTCATCGCCGACTAGTGCAGGACTAAACTTTGTTCTACTGGAGCTCATTTCACGTCACTTTTTTTTTTTCCCCCCCTCAAACCGCGCACGAAATTGAACTCTATTCAGGGATTGAGGCCTGCCGCGAATATTCCAGAGTACTTGATGTCCCCTGTGGTGGGGCAAAGCACTACGTTGGGCTGAATAAAGATCCTCAGCTCACTTCAACATAGTTTCTTGGTACTAAGCTCCCACAAGATGGCGGCAAAGCAATACTTTTATTACTTGGGCCCTAGCACAAAAAAAGAGCAAATACCAGAGGGTGGTTTGGAAAAAAATGAAATAACCTGCTTTTTCTGGCAAAAGGCCGTCAGATGTTGTGGCGTGTTCATGGATTCCAGATGACATTGGCGTGTTTGAATGACATCTGTGTTCTTTTTCCGCAGTACTCTCCCAGCATGCTGACTGGTTACGGGGGAAGTCAATCGCACCCTAACCCCGCCCATTCAAGGAACCTGTATTCACGTTGATAACTATTTTTCTTTTCTTAGGAAATGTATAGAAGAAGAAAACAAATGTTTAGTTTTCATATGAAAGGACACTTTAAAAGGAACGGAAACTAATTTTAAAGAAGCAAAACGATGGCTTTAGTGTTGCGTATAATATGGCTATCACAGAAGTGTATTATCCCGACAATTCTGATGATTAGAAGCACTTATTTAAAAAAAAAATGGAGCAGGACTAAAAATGACTGTGGGCACGCCGGTAGGATGTGAAACCAAACCCTCCCCTTGTTTGTCCAAACTGTGTAAGCTGTGAACAGTGGTGAGGCACGTGGAGAATGTTATTGACGTGACTACATGATGTAGTTTTTATATTCTTCAATGTATCACCCGTTTATTTGAAAGTTGTTTTATATACATATAAATATATAAATATGAAACTGTTGTAGAAAAAGCACTGGCACGTAGCAACAAAGCACATTTTTTTTCTGTCAATGGTTATGCAGTTCCCCCTCACTTGGTATATATTTTTTATTATTACTTTTTATAGGTGGTAATTATGTATTTTCTGTGTATTACCTGAATGGTATTGAGTATATCTCACTGTCTATATGTCAGAAGAATAATCATTTCTCTTTAAAAAAAAGAATAATAATAATCACCACAGTTGAGGGCTACGAGACCCTTCTTTTGAACGGAGAACCCTTAAAAAACGGCAGCAACAGCGGGTACAGAGCAATAAAACTAATGTACAGTGGATATAGAAAGTCTACACGCCCCTGTTCAAATGCCAGCTTTTTGCCATGTAAAAAAAAAAGAGGCAAGATAAATCAATTCAAAAATGTTGTCCCACTTTGAATGTGACCTCTAACAAACACATAAGATTACGGGAGGGAGGGGGAGAGGGGGAGAGGGGGAGAGAGAGAGAGAGAGAGAGAGAGAGAGAGAGAGAGAGAGAGAGAGAGAGAGAGAGAGAGAGAGAGAGAGAGAGAGAGAGAGAGAGAGAGAGAGAGAGAGAGAGAGAGAGAGAGAGAGAGAGAGAGAGAGAGAGAGAGAGAGAGAGAGAGAGAGAGAGAGAGAGAGAGAGAGAGAGAGAGAGAGAGAGAGAGAGAGAGAGAGAGAGAGAGGTGTATATATACTTATATCCGAATTAGGGTGTGCGCATTTTTGCAACCACACACAATGTCATTTGGTTTTGCTTATCCTCCCAATCAGATTTCGCTTTGGCCACAATGGTGGTCAAAGTTTCGAAAAGGATTTATTTTGCACTTTTTTTTTTAGATCACAAAAGCCTGCCAGGGGTGTGTAGACTTTTTCTATCCGCTGCAGAGCACAGCATTGGGTCTCTGCAATTGTTTTTGTGTGTGTGTGTGTGTGTGTGTGTGTGTGTGTGTGTGTGTGTGTGTGTGTGTGTGTGTGTGTGTGTGTGTGTGTGTGTATATTACGGTATGTTGGAGATTTCATTGAGTCCTCCTCAAGCCCTCCCACCCGACCGTGTTAACCCCTCCAACTGAGTTTGTACTCTCAATGCTCCTTTTGAATGGCATCCTTTTACACTCAAGAGTCTAACATGAATAACAGTAATAAAAAAATGTAACAATAAGCTCACGCTCAACGTGTTTTTGGCAGTCATTGAGCTCCGCAAAGATGCACATTGAACCCTCTAATGGGCATTTGTGTCCATCACGCTTCCTATTTTTGAACCAGTTTTGTTGTGTTGATGCAAATGTAGTGAAGCGAGGGATGTAGCAGACATTTATGTTCTCAAATCAAAATGGTGATCATCATTTGAGGCAATGTAACACAGTACGTTTGTGTCCCTCCGTCTGTGGCCACAATTGCAGAGTATAGTGACAGTTGGAACAAAAGAAAACAACATGTGGACCGATAACAGAGCAATATTCAGAGACATGTTCTTTCTCCTCTGTGAAGAACGACTAATATGACTGCAGCCTACAAAGAAGCTGCAACCGTCTCCATACACTCTATGTCCGTATGTCTATTATACTGCGCCCGCCCCAGTGAAGGAGCAGCAAGATGTCCATGGAATTAAAGTCAAAGAAGTGGCAAAAACAGTTTAATTCTTTACATTCTGTTCAATTGCTCAAAAACAGACAATCTTACAGAGTACGGACTGTCTGAATGTGTTGCTGAAAAGGAAGTAAAATCAAGCAAGGCCTGAGTGTTAAAACAACAACCAAAGTTTATTATAAACACATGTCAACGATAAAAACTTAGGTTGTCAGTCAATAAGTCACAAGTGCGCACCACAGACGGACACGCACGCCGGCTATGCATAGATCGATAGGAGACACCGGGAACGGCCGTGTGACTGAGCCAATTCATTGCTGTTGTTTTGATACGTTACAAGCTTGACTGTCATGGTATCGGTCGCGCACAATCTTTGTCCACACGAGTAGGACACTTGGCAAACAAGTTGAACAACGACTGAAGTAAAACTGTTCGCCAGTTGGCACCTGTGCCGCGAAGACAACGAGCAGAATAAAAACCGAATTAACATGGCGTGTTGTACCGGTAACGTGGTGATGACGACTCCAGCACAGTTTTGCCTCGCTAGAAACAAAGACCAAACAGTTTCAGTGTTTTGGAATGAATCTTCTTCGTTACAATCATGAGCCATCACTGTTATTATTAGTAGTAGTAGTATTAATATGATGACATCATGTCGGCACTTTGTACCACGAAACCGTTTAAGCGTTGAGTCTAAGATGGCTTCCCGCGCTACTTTAGCTGCAGAGGAAAAAGTTACAATCATCGGATTGGCGTCACCCGTGCACAAGTGTATTGGAAAGCCGGTCGTGCATTTCGTTCACATCCTTGATATCCAGCGACGGCCCCATGTACGAGTAGTGGACTCTTTGGCACACTCGTGCGATAGCTGCATGTGCGCTCGTCAACAACTGCGAGCTACTAAAATGACAAGTGACATTGAATTCTTCGAGACACCTGCGACCTTGTAGTACTAGTAACAGGCAGACATCAACAAGTGGTAGAATGCGGATTTGTCTTACTAGTGAGGACAAAGAGTGCACTAGTGCATGGACCTTAAACTGGATATCAAGGATTTGGAAAAAATGTTCAAAAGCTTTCCAAGCGAGCTTCTCTTTGGCCCATATGGTCATTTCATGTTTGTTCCCTGAATACTTTCCTGGCATGAAGTGTGTTTAAAAACCCCAAATCAAAACAAAAACAAAAAGTCCTTTGTTTTGCTCTCAAGCCATACTGTTCACCCCCTCACCGGCGGCGTCGGGGTTCAGCCAGGAGCCGTCCTCCTCCACCTCCCGCGGCACCACCAGGAGCATCTCCGCTACGTCTTGAGAGAGCTGCTCGCTGAGAAACGTTCTGGGAAAAGAGCACCGAATACATGTCAGTGGATGTGAATTTTTTCGTCCAATCAGATTTCAGCCTCTGCGTGTTAATCTAAACTACTCAGCACCTGCACAATCAGCAGTGCCGGCCCAAAGTCATTTTAACCAGAGCATTTTGCCGTCTTGATCGGTCGGTCAGATCAAAATATGAAAAACTCGGGAGTGTCTGGATCCCGCTTATTTTGTTTGATGCGACCACTTCATAAAATAAAATAAAGTGAATTCCACCAAAGCTGTTCTCAGCGTACCGTAGTTCCGCTTCCCCGCCGATGCAGACGGGACTCTTCAGCTTGGAGTCCAGGTTGTAGTACTGCCCGTTGACTTGACGGACGGCGAGCCAGTGGCGCCGCCGCAGCAGCGGCAGGGAAAGGATGCCAAGCGAGACGCACGAAGGGACGTTCAGGATGAAGCCCTGAACCTTGGAGATGCACAGGCTCTGGACCATCCTGTAGGGAAACAGAAACATGGCACGATGCCGTTAAGCAACAGCCTTCACATGCTTTACAGTGAACCCCCGTAGGCAGTTCCATTATTCTGTTTCTGCCACCCCCCCCTCGAAAAAAAAAATATATACAGTATAAGTGTTTTAGTAAGCCACATCCTGATCATGGCCTGCCGCACTCCAAGTGACAAGGCAGAAGTGGTCAATCGAAACCTTCTCCATCTAAATTTGGTCGGTTTCGTATTTCTGAATCCGAATGGGTTTTGGAGACGCGAGGAATTCCGCCCCATAGTGACCTGAGCGGAATAGTTTAACGAGTGAAAAAAAATCCCTGACGCCCCGTCACATTTTCCCTCGTTGTGATTCTTCTGAGCCACCTGCGTTTGTCCCACCACACGGCTGCCAGTTCCCTGCTCTGGAGCGCCGCCATGATGACGTTGACGTCATAGTTGCCCGTGCCGAACACTGAGCGATGTGGGTTGACCACACACTGTGGAGCCAGCCTACAAAAAAAAAAAAAAAACGGGAAAGAAAAACACACAAAAATTCTGATTCAGTAATGAGGAATGTGAATTTCCATTCACCAAGCTTCCTTCCAGGATGCGGCCACAGTTGCAAACAGCTGATTCATTGCGATGACTTGTGTTCATCCACAGGCATTCTATGGTCGGGATGGTAAACAAGGCAAGTGGACAATAACACGTCTAAAGGGTCACTTTGGCTGCGTGCCGACGCCCATAAAGTGACCACTTTTTAAAAAAATATAATGAACGAATTAAAGACATTACTTACTTAATTATATTTCTTACAATACAGTCTATTCTTCTTGATTCAAAACTTGGTCTTGTTTTGGGGTGTGGGAGCGAGAACGCATTTATGACATCTTCATTCCAAGAGAGACATTTCATTTGATATGTATAGTATGGGTTAACTTAGTTCAAAGTTGTCCTTGGAACGAATTAAAGACTTAAATTAAGTTACCATCGTGTAACCTAATTGGCCAAGGTACCGAATGCAGATGAAACTTAATCTCTTTACCCGAGGAGGCAGATTTCAAAGGAACGCCCCTATTACACACCGACACACACACGATTCACTGTTTGGGGCTTCGTTTGCGCGACTTCAAATGACATAATCATGCTTGTTGATCACCGGATAGCAAACGCATGTCACACACAAGCACACGCATCAGGAAATAAAACGAGGTATATCATTTCGCGCCGTACCGTTTGCAGATCTCGTCGGCCGTCTCTTTGGTAAACACCCGCTCCTGCAGCACGTTGTTGAGCGCGTGGATGGCGCACAGCTCCAGACGCTGCTTCTCGTGGAAAACGCCCCCTTCGTTCATGATTGTCACAAAAATAACACCAGGCAAATTTTTCAGGAACCCAACCAAACTAAAGTCAACCGCGTTGGCGCCTACATCAGCAGCACTGAGCTAGCTGGCCGTGTTAGCTAGCAAACATGGCTACTAACGCCTACCAGGCTAACATCTATTTTTTTTAAAAACGGCGTGGAATTGTTTGGCTTGTTTTTCTCCAACGAGCGTGTCATGTTATTGAGAGCAAATGAAATAAGTTGATGACGAAGCGAATCTCAGCCAAAAACAAGAAGGCGGTGTTATGCGCTTGACAGCTCCATCCAGAACCCGGAAGTGCTCACGCGTTGTTGTTGTTGTTGTTGTCACGAGTGTTTCATATCATTCAAAACAATACGTTTCCACAGTTTGCCCCCACCCCAGATTTTTCCTTCTGTTTTTCAGAAATTATTATCCTCAGATTTTCCGAATTAAATATTTTTCTTTTTAATCAAAGTAAATTTTCAACAATAAAAACATTACTCGGAAAAAAATCTTCATGTGCAATGCACTTCCGGAAAATAGATTGTAATTTACTAAATTGATTCATTAACTTTACTTATTTACTTTTTATCGAGAGGCACAGGCATCAGATTTTGCCGTTGTGTAGGAGCGCCCCCCGGTGCCTATTCTTGGTTATTTTCTTTTTCTTGTTTCTTGTTATACTGTACAGCAGTTAGCAACAAGACGTTATAGTACATTACCGCTACCTACTGTACTGCATTGTGAATTAGTCGAAATGCAAGTTGCTGAGGTGTTCTAGGATGCCCGGGGCAAATGGGCTAAGGTAAGCATCACAAACAATAACGCTAATGAATTAAAAGCTTCATTAACCAGGAGCGAATGTGCACGGAAGCTCAGTTAGCTACCAGTTACAAGTTATAGCAAACATTTTGCCATTATTCCAAGATTCCTGACCACGTACTCAACATTTCAAAACATAGAATTAAGCCAGATATTAAATGAGCACCGCAAACGCAACTATGTCTTTGATCCAGTCTGTTTCATAGCTTGCAGGCTGCAGCCACAGACTCTTGCGGTGTAATTTTTTTAAATGGCCTGTTTCCTTTTGGAAGTAAGAAAAAACAACTTTCCACTCCAGCTCCCACTCCCGTACACACAAAAGCTATACATGTTGATATTTTGGAAAGTATTCAAAAACTAAAACAATTAAATACTACTGCTACTACTACTAATAATAATAATAATAATAATAATAATAATAATAATAATAATCTTCCCAGCTCCACAACGTCTACTGTACTTGACTTGTGCACCAGATATGCACAGGCATCTCATCTGTTGATGACGTCGGAAACAAAACATAAAAACTAATTATCTTTCATGTAATCAGGGACAGATGTCACTACAGTATCTTGAATCTATTCCTTTGGGGCAAAATGCAAAATAAATATTTTTTTCTGCAAGATCACCGAAACTGGCATTTGTTATTGACGAGGCTCGCTCTCACTCTGTGTTGAAATTCCTTCTAAATTTCCCGATACATACCGCGTTGTACATCGTCTGTACACACAGTATTAAGTAATGTAAATACATCCGTTTTATTGTCTCCCTTGTAACAGGAATGTTTTCCTTTGTTATACCCAAAAGCGTTTAATCCAGTCTATTTTATATATTTTAACAATTTCCTCGTTTTTTCGGGTTTGTTTCGTGTATTTCCGTTTTTCAAACGGACCAATGCCAGATAACTGTTAAACCTCTTCAAGCGGATGGTTGGGCTCTTGATAATGACGTGGGTGTATCTACATTCCGATTGGTTGAATTCAAACAGCGCACGCCACTGCCACGATTCCATTGGACCTTGCAGCCAGGTTAACCGAGCGACGTATTTTTGTTCCTGTGTCAACGAAAAAGAAGAAAAGAACGGCAGCTCGTGAAAACCCAACAAGTTATTCCCAAATATTTATTTTTTTCGTCGTACATAAGCGGGAATTCCTCGTGTGTGAAATCTAAAACCCTTTTTTGAAATAACTCATCTTGAAAATGGTAAGACGGACGCCAACAGTCAATTGTACGACTAGTTTATGTTCGCCATTAGCTTGTTTTGGTGTTTAGCTGTCGCCAGGCGTCGAGCTTCCTTACTCCGATTCAGTCATATTAACACAAATGCTGATGTCATTTAAATATTCTGACGAATTCTGTTTTTAGTGTGGCGCGTGTCTCGGTGAGAAGAAGTACTTTACATCAAGAGTGTTACACGCGTTTTTTTGTGCTAGCGAAGCTAACGTGACGTCAATTAAAACCCCAATCTGATGCTGCTAGGCTAATGCAAACGTTTACATTGGTTTTCTTTTGTCTTTAAACAACGACGGCAGCTTTGTGTACAGTCACAGTGATAGACGTCTTTATAAATAATTTAGTCTCGTCAACAACCGCCGTGAGAGTAAAATTTGACAGTTTGGTTTCATGCAAAGTTTATTAAATGGATTTTAAATATGCAGTGACAAATTGTGTAGGAACTGTTCAAGCCTTTTAAAGGGTGCTTACTGATGTATCGTTTGCGTGAGTTCTGTAGGCTAATTGTTTGTGTGCGTTTGTAATCAAGCTGAGTTACAATACAGTGAACCCCCGTTCATCACGGGAATACGTTCCACACCCACAGGCAATAGGTTAAGTCCTGTGCAAGTCTGATTTAACTTCTCTGACTTACAACAGAACTCCAATGTGGAGAATTTGCCCCCCCACGTTCTTCGCTTGGTGTACAAAGAAGTTTCAGCCTTAGCCGCCGACCCGCCGGAGGGTATCAAGGTCTACCCCAGTGATGAAGACATAACGGAACTGCACACGACCATTGAAGGGCCCGGTAAGAGGCCTTTCATATTAATAGTACTCAAGACTTAAGTACACTATTACAGTACCTAAGGTTGATTTGCTATTGCCGTGTCTATCTTTACTGACTTCCTTCTCTCTCAATGATGTAATTTGTGATTGAGCCCATATCATCCACGTAATCTAGCTCAAAGTGGCCTTCGGAAGGTTTTAGAGTTGTCTTCCCCGAGTTGGTGCGGTGTTTGCCGACTCAGCTTATTGAGTACGACTGGCGGGGTCGACTTGATGTGATGAATTGTTTACGCGTCCACAGAGGGAACCCCGTTTGCCGGCGGCGTGTTCCGAATGCGCCTGGTCCTGGGGAAGGACTTCCCCGCCGTTCCTCCCAAGGGGTATTTCCTCACCAAGATTTTCCATCCCAACGTGGGCCACAAAGGCGAGATCTGTGTCAATGTCCTCAAGAGGGACTGGAAGGCAGAACTCGGGCTCAGACACGTCTTGCTCGTAAGATTGACCGCCTGGTCTTTTCTTCACTTTCTCCCCCTCGCGCCGTTTCTAATGGGCCCCAAATGTCTCCCGCCCCCTCCTCCTCACAGACAATCAAATGTCTCCTCATCCACCCCAACCCGGAGTCGGCTCTCAATGAGGAGGCGGGGCGCCTACTCCTGGAAGACTACACGGAATACGAGGCCCGCGCCCGCCTCCTCACGGAGATCCACGCCATGACGGGGCCCGGCTGCTCTTCGGGGACCTCGCAGGACCCAAACGACGGGCCGCAGCCCAAGAAGCACGCGGGAGACCTCGGCAAGCGGGCGGGAGCCGGCGCGGCAGCCGTGCCCGCCGCTCTGGGGAACGGCGCCAGCGGACCCAGCACGACCGCCAGCAGTAGTAGCGGTAGCGCCGTTAACAACATAGCCGTCAAAAAGAAAGCGGATAAAAAGCGTGCATTGAGGCGACTTTAATGCAACATTTTCAGCTAGTGTGTGTGTGTGTGTGTGTGTGTGTGTGTGTGTGTGTGTATGTGTGTGTGTGGGTGTAAATACAGATATCCAAGTTACTTTTTTCATTTTTTTTCCTTCTCAACCACGATCCAGACTGTCCACTTTGTACCATAGCGTTTTTGTCAGAATTAAATTCCAAATGAAAATATTGACAGATAATGGGTCTCCCCGCTTTTAAGACACACACAAAAAAAGACGCATCGCAAGAATTTTCAGAATGAGCTAATAATGTATTCAGGAGGATTGATAGTGATCTCAAGGTCCTTGTATTAGGATGCTCTTCGTCTGAACGAGTAGACCACTTGGGGTTCCTGCACATCCATGAAAAATCCATGAAAAATCATTGAATCTAAGAATTTAAAACAATGCCGCAATTGGCATTAGAATGTCTTCAATCAAACTTTGTCCGGTCTTGAAAATGTAATTAGGAGGATTTTGTTCCTCTAAGTCAGGCATGGCCAGCTGGACATGCGATTCACCTGATTCACATGATCAGCTCATCAGCCAGCTCTGAAGCAGCATTAGAACCATCCTGATTATTTGAATCAAATGTGTTGTTGCTCCTGGGAGAGCCGGAAAACGGGCAGGACAGCGGCCCCGCGAGGACCGACTTTGGACACCCTGTCTCCCGCCTGGCTTGCGAACCTCTCTGAATTTTCCCGGACTTGGGGCGGGGAAGTCTGGGCTTCCCTACTTAAGCTGTTGCGCCCACGACCTGACTTTGGCTCCGCAGAAGAGAATGAATAGATTACTAAGGTCAAATTTTGTGACGTCGTTGCAGTGGATGCTTAAAAGACCGCGTTAAATGACTGAAAGAGATAATTGTCTTTAATGTTGATCTGCGCTTCATTTGCCTTAACTTTTGCATAAGCCAGAACTGTGTGTTGAAATGTATCTATATGTCGATCCATCCGTTTTCTCAACCGCTCCTCGGGGCGGCGGCACGGGTGTGCCGGAGCTGATCCCAGCTGTCTTCGTCCCTCAACCGGTCGCCAGCCAATCGCAGGGCCCACCTTGACGAACAACCATCCGCGCTCACAATGACACCAAGGGACAATTTAGAGTGCGCCGTCAACCTGTCATGCATGTTTTTGGATTGTGGGGGGACCGGAGTACCCAGAGAAGAGCCACACGGACAACGCCACAAAGTCCACACAGGAAGGCCGCAGCCGCAATCAAACGCTGCACCATGAGGTGGACGCGCTAACCGGTCGACTGCAGTCGCATATCTTGAAAACAGCAGCTGATGTTTATTGTCATACAAATTCATTTATTGTGAGTTTAAGAAAATGCTGGTACCCTTGGAAGAAAAAATGGCATTTTAAATCACAATATTGAAGAGGCGGGGCGGATTTGCAATTCAATTATTTCGCCCTAGTTGAAATAAGTGTTGATGTGTCTTTCAAACACAAGTGTCGAGTACTGAGCAGAATATCCGGTCCAGTGTGCAGCATGACTGTTTTGGATGAACACAAAAAAGACCCCCGAAGACGTTTCTGGACGTCGTGTGGTTTCCTCGCCTGCAGGCTGGCTTTCATTTCCCAGCGAAACAGTCCAGCTCTGCTTGAAATTGGATGGAAAGGAGTCTTTGGAAGAACGACTGGACTGGATGTGCAAACTGCAGGGGGGGAGACTTTTGAGGTCACTTTGACATTTTTCCAAAGAAGGCACAAATGAACAATGTAGCTTCCTGTTCTGTTTGGGTTTTTTTTTCTTTTCTTTTTTCTTGTGTGTGTGTGTGGTTTTTGTCTTGTCAGGGAGTGGAGCTGCTGCAGCACGGCAGCGAGTGCTTTGCTTTGCGTTCTGAGGCTCAAATCTATGTGGCCCTTTTGGAGCCTTTTTTTTTCCTCTCACTGTGCCGGTTTTGTAATAAGGCGACTGCGTAGGTTTCATTGAAGACTAAATCACAGGTGTCGAACTCAAGGCCCAGCCCACCCACCACATCTTTTTTTTTCCCTCCCCCCATCTCGCTCTCTTGTGGCTCACCAAAGAAAATGGTGCGGCTGCTTCATGTTTTCTTGCTAACCCGACATTCCATCCCTAATTACAGTTTAGTTTTTTTCCGCCCCAGTCATTTTAGGTATTCCGACCATTTTTTTCCCTCACCAAATCCCTCCAAGAGTTCTACAGTGGGTCTATTCAAAGTCTACACACCCCAGTTCAAAACCTACCCAGGTTTTTGAGAGACCCAAAAACAAATAATTTGAAAACGTTTTTTATCATCAATGTGACTTGGATCTTTTTTGAGAGTCGTATGATCTTATTAGGGTGGCTCGGTAGTCCAGTGGTTAGCATGTTGGCTTCACAGTGCAGAGGTACCCGGTTCGATTCCAGCTCCGGCCTCCCTGTGTGGAGTTTGCATGTTCGGGCCTGCGTGGGTTTTCTCCAGGTGCTCCGGTTTCCTCCCACATTCCAAAAACATGCATGGCAGGCTGATTGAGCACTCTAAATTGTCCCTGGGTGTGAGTGTGGATGGTTGTTTGTCTCTGTGTGCCCTGCGACTGGCTGGCAACCGATTCAGGGTGTCCCCCGCCTACTGCCCGGAGACAGCTGGGATAGGCTCCAGCACCCCCCGCGACCCTAGTGAAGAATCAAGCGGTTCGGAAGATGAATGAATGAATGAACGATCTTATTACTGGTGATGCTTTCAAACTCGTGTTAAAAGAGAGACAGTGCACCTGCCAAGATTTCAATTCTGATTAGCCCCTGTGCCCCAGAAATCTTTGCTGTTTCCTGACACGTTGTCTTGCGTGCTAATACTGTACTTCTAGTTGGAACTGTTCGTAATTCTCTCGCCCCAGCCTCATCTTAGATCCAATTTCCAGCTGGATTCATGAACTGTCCTGATTACCACTCAGTATTAGCACAAAATGTTCAGCAAACGGCCACCAAAACAGCTGAACTTGATTTGACGTTAATCAGAGGCACTTGGAATGGTGGCTTGTGTGTCCCGACTCCCATTGAACACGAGTTTGAATATCATCGTCTCGTTCTGAACACAGCCCAGCACATGACAGCACATGAGGGTGTGCACACTTCTTTGCTTATTTAATGGAGGTTTTTGCTTTTGTTAGTTACCGGTCACGTGAATGGTGGAAAACGTTTTGAAACAATTTTTTGTTCTCTTTTTTATGGGGTGTACACTTTTGCTGCCACTGTGATTTCTACTTTGAAGTCGGCACACCTGCGATGGAGGATTCATTTGGTACGGTTGTAGAAATCGACCATATTACGCCGACGTTTTGGTCACCTTTGTGTTTCCAGTACCAGCGAAAGCGGCATCACCGTCTCATTTTCTGACCGAGTGAACGTACACAACGAGCTTGTCACCGTTCACATTGTTTATCGTCATCCGCTGTTCTGCTGCGATGGAATAAGCATGATGAGGGAGCTCGTAATTGCATGCAGAGCAGCCGGTGGAAAAAGCACACCCTGTAGAGCGGCACTGGAGCGCATCTAATGACGGCCCGCACCGGCCCCCCTCCCACCTGTGTGGCAATCGCAGCCTGACATGCAGGTAATTACACCCAACAGCCCCAACCTTCTTTTTCCCTTCTTCTAGGCGAACCTTTGGCGCACTGCCCGAGGGCCAAATTTGATAGCACAATTAGCATTGCTATCAAGCTTCGACTTTGACGTATAGTTTCAGAAATGGCATCTTAATGGGCAGACGAGAGGATGGATAGGCTTGCAATTCGAAAGAGTAAAACGCTCTCTCAGCGATGCGGAAATGGGGGTTGGCAAACGTATACGATTTGGTGGCGACTTGCTCACGATGACACACTCCAAGCCTTCATCTTCATGTGCATTTGAGACGATTGACACGGATGCTGTACACTTCGAATAAAAACACTCCGGTGGCCAATGCGAGGCATATACTTTCCGAGAGTACATCGGCGGCAAGAGGGCACCGGTGACCAGTATCGGCAGCCTTCGTAAGTCGTCGATACTGGTGAAATGAGCATTGATACCTGGTATCTTTCTCCTTTACTGCTCCATATCGGCGAATGCTTCGAGCTACAATATCTTTATTGCTCTCTGTCGTGCCATTATTCGATCGACTGTATATCAATCTCTCACTCTGTCCACATGGATCGCTTTGTCGCTCACTCTATATTCATTCATCTCTCCATCACACTCGATAGCCCGATTGCTCTTCATCAATCCGTCGAGCAACAGCATCGATCTGCCTACCTATATATCGATCACTCGATCCATCTCCATCACCATTCATGCATGCACTCTGTCCATCCACTCCACGCAAGAAGATGGAGGCCCAACCCAAAATTGAAACTTTGAATCTCAGAGACTGCGAGGCAGACTTGCTCACCACGAGTTCACCGCATCGTACATACGTACTCATCACATGGCGTTTATTTTGCACTCGTCCTTGCATTTGTGCACCAACAAATGCGTTGAAGGAGGATGCGAAAGCACTTCTTTCATGCACCATTACAGAGACCATATGCGACACACCGTGCCCGCCCCCACCCCACCCCCCCAAAGGAACAGCAACACACGTTTGTCCGTCACAAAGCAAAGTCGCCTTCTAATTCTTCCATGCAAGTGACTAGAGTATTCACGCTTTTTTTTCTGCCAATCTTTTCCCCCTCCGCTCCCTCCTCTGGTTTCATCTCTTTCATAATTGCCACCAACATAATGACACTGTTGCCTTGGCAACCATGTTTCTATGTCTTCCCCCCCCCTCCCCTCCCCTCCCCTCCTCATCTTCTTCCTCCCACCGCCCCCCACCCCCCCTCGCACATTCACCGGAGGCTGATCACCCTTCTGTCGGCTGCCGCTTCAATTAAACTTCTTTGCCGCTTCTGCTTCTGGGGTTGGCCTCGCACTTTCAGTGATTAAAACAGGAGGGATGAGAAGGCGCCTAATCAGCTCGGAGGAGAGTTGAGAGTCTCATCAGCAGCAGCCAGTGAAGGTCCAATCACAAGATGCGGCAGCAGCAGCATCTCGGCGAGGATCAGGCTTGCTATTCTCTTCGACAAAAGTTGCATCGTTAACCCCGCTGCGGTTTTCCTCTGAATCGGAATCTTCAAGCTGACATGTGTGAGAACATCTCAGAACATATCGTCTGGTGGTGCTGACCGCCCCCCCCCCCTGCAAAGCCCCCCTCTCCCCTCCCCCCGCTTCCCTATATGTCGTGCGTGTGCGTGGATTTATCAAGAGCGAGGACGATGGAGACCTGCGACACTTGCTCGTTCTAATTAAACAACACAGGGTAGGAAAAAAAAGGTGGTCTAGCTCAAGATCCAGATCCAGGATCCGGGGTTCCGGGATCCGGATCATCTGCTGGTCTAATAACAACAGGCTGCCGGTCTGAGTGAGAGACGCGGAGGTTGAGTGCGCAGACTCCAGCGTCAAACCTCACACAGCTGCGCACAGGTAAGACACGACACTGCACTTTGGAAAAAAATTGCATATTCATCATCGAAGCGCATGTTTCTGTGAATTTGTCATGTTATATCTGATCATCACTTTTTTTGGGGTGTTAGTTGCAACCACGTGCATGGATTCTTTTGCGCGATGATTTATTTCATTTTGGGCTTTTAGCAAGAATACTCATAGTAATACATGAGCAAACCGAACGAGCGTATGTGCACGCGCATAATGAGAATAATTATGTTAAGAGCACTCCCGAAGAAGCAGACACACAGCGGCGAGGATACACCCACGCAGCCGCAAGCAGCGAGCAAGCAAGCAGCCCCACAGCGACATGCAAGTCATGTCCATTTCCCCGTTACAAGTTCCAACTAATTCATCTGTCGGTGCGGGTAGGGGGGTGAAATCACGTCACTCATTAATTGTGCAGCAGCGGGATATAAAACATTTTTTTTGGGGGGGGGGGCGCTACGATATTATGTTTTTTTATTAATCTGTCGCGCACTCGTGTTTTGAATATCCCCCTGAATGTTTCCAATTGCATGCTGGAGTTTCCCCGACAAGCACCTGTTGCAACGCGCTAGCGCCAAAGTACCACTTGGTGGGTGTGGCTCAATCACGCAGGGTCATTTTGTGCATTTTGATTCATTTTTGCTTGTTTGGATCTTGTTGCGTCCTCCTCTCGGTGGCTGCTCATAACTATGCATCTTCACACTCGTCAAAGTGTGCCATTCACCCCCTCCGTCCTTCCTCCCGCCCCCTTGCTGCAATGCCTCAGTTGACACAGTGTGCCTTTGCTGGAGACCGCTGGCCAAAGTGATGCTTTTTTTTGGGTGTTTTGGTCCAACGGAAAATTCACACGAAGCTGTTGTTGAATACTTTTACAAGAATGCGTTTTCACCCGTTTGGGGGGTTGTTTTTGCCCACGGGTTCCAATTGTATTCGCTTCCCTTCCCTTCCCTTCCCCATCACACAGACAGCGCTGCAGTGCTATTCTGAGAGAGTTAGCTGCCTCAACCCACGCACGGAATCTGAGAGAAAGTGAGAGAAAGGCCGAAAGAAAGAGGCGAGATTTGTCTCAAACATTTTCACACAATTATATCCGCGAGTTACACGGTGTGCCCTTATAATGGTTTATCATTCGTAAATATTCTATTCTGCTTATGAATTGTAGAATGGATACGTTTGTTGATCAGCGGGCACGCGCATTTTTATTTGAGGAAAAACGTCACGCAGTTCCAATACTCACAGTTCGCACATTCGTTCCACATGTCGAAAGGCCAGTTCCCCCTCCGTCCGCTAGGAAGCGCTGTCGTTCTCTCAATTGAACGGGAACGAGCCATCTCTCGTTTTTTTTCGTCCAAATAATTGAAATTGAAAAACGGAAAATTAGCCTTTTCTGAGCTCCTACGATGTGTTTATTGAACACAAGTGGTGGAATCACAAACGACCGTAATTTGTTTCTCTCGAAATCAGTTTTCCTTGGGGCTGCAAGACGTTCTTCTTCTACAACTATTTCTTCTTCTACGCCGTGGCTGCACCTGCAGCCCAAATAAAGGTAATCGTAGCAGAGGTTCTTCGAGGGAAACACATTACAATCGCATGATTTGGTTCCAGACTAGTGTTAAATAAACACATCATTGAAGATCGTTTTCCAATTTCCATTTTTGGGCCGAAAAACGGGAGATGACTTGCTCCCATGTAGTAGAGGGAGCAGCACTGACCTCTCGCGGACGGAGAAGGGACGGACGGGCCTTTGACACGAGGATGCCTGAAAACCTTTGGCTGTGCTTAAAAGTGAATTTGAATGGAATTGAATACAACTTTATTGTCAACTTTATTGACGCCCACTGAAATGGTTTCACCCCCCTCCATCCTCCAAAAACACCAAAATTATTGACAAATATTGGGAAAAGTCTGACATTATATGCTGAGAAACATTGGTGAATTAACGATGGCCACTCATAACGCCCCCTGAAGTGAACGAGACTGTGTTTGGTGTAATGTCTTAGTGTGCAAAACCGATCAATGGTGCCATTGATCGATCGTTTTTGTTTTTTGTTGTTGTTTTTTTGTAAACGGTACACACGTTTTGGATGGAATTCAATATCCACCAGATCAGATGAATCACGATCAATGCACAGACAACATTCTGACTGTGAAGAGGTGTTGAGGAATGGCCATTGACTTTGCGGCACAAACACCGCGGCGGTTATTTGGCCATCTATACGTGCGTCCTAATGTTGCAGCTCTCGTGTGTGCCGTGGCGCTTAAGTGCTGGGAGAAATGTACTTGATTGTGTAGCTCCCCACCCACGCGCCGCACTCCCACTCGCGGCCGTCTCTGCTCCTATACCTCTGGCTCTTCCTCCTCGCCTCTCTTTGTGCTTCCTTTCAATCCCTTCCCCTGGCTCACCTTTCCTCAATTTACCTTGCCACTAATCACTTCATCTCTTGTTTGTATTCCAGCGGACCCCCTCCGAGAGAGGCCTTTTTTGGCCCTGCGCCCCTTGAACCAAACCCCCCCAGCAAAAGCTTCCAGGGGCCCACCCTCCCCACTGCCTCTCCCATCCATACATACCTCCATTCTCTGCCACACATTTTTCCAAATTACATGTCATTATATTTTATTCTCCAGCGGGAGCCGGATGTGCCATCGTCCTATTATTTGCCGGCACAATAACTTTCACAAATTTACATATTTCTCCACAAAAGTCATCGTCTTTGAAAGACACTCCTCGTTCCCAGTGACAAATCAGAGATCGTTTTCCTCCCGTTTGAGTTTGGTTTATTTTTTTGTGGGGGGGTGGGGGGAGGGGGAAAGAGACGTCATTTATCACATGCTTAATTAGTCACCCCAGTTGAAATGGGACTGGCAATTTGGGAGCCGAGGGCAGAAGAACGGCAAAAGTGGTCGCTTGCAGTGTCTCTGGCGGGCGGGGAGCCATTTCCTCGGTTTGTGCTTACTCGTAATTTCCAGCAGTAGCATCCTCCTCCTCCTCACACTTAAAAGCTCCCTCATTATCACCCACCAGCACCCCATCACAGTTACAGCCTGTGCCAGGCCGGCGCCAATGCACGCTAATCCAAACCCGGAATAAAAAGCAGGAGATAAAAGTACAGCGTGTTATCTATAGATATGCCAGAGAAAGAGTTAGTACGACGGGGGGTAGGGCGGGAGGGGGGGAGTCTCCTGCGGGCTCCCCTGAAGTTACTGAGCCAGTGACAGTCCGTGTTTACAATGTGCCGATGAGATATCTAACGAGTGCCTACTTTTGAATGTGCCATACCGTCATTACGGAAGCCAGCAGATGCTAACTTTTGCATTTGAATCGATGCGCTGTTCAAGTGCCGCCATCAGTACAGGAATGTAAAGGACTGCCTCCGAACTTCAAGTGATCTCTTTTCCAGGCTGAGTCTGAAAAGATTTGGCAACAATCTCAAATCAAAGCTGCCAGTTGAACTCATTCACTACCAAAGACGTTTTTAAACGTCTTTTGAGACTTGGTCCAGAATTGGCTGGTACTGAATGAGTTAAGAGTATTCGCCTGCGACCCTTTCTTTTTTTTTTTTCTCCCTCCGCCAAATTTGATCTGGTCAGCTTTTCTGAATGAAGCTGCTTTTGTGTCGCCAATATTCACAAGTCCGATTTTGGAATCAGCCAGCGAGCTAGAACCTGCACAACAAAAGCGCCGTCCCATCGTCATGTAAAAATGACGCCCACGGCCAGGCTCCGCATCCTCGCGCTGGTCGTCCTTCTTCGTGCCCCGCATAGCAACGGTGAGGACGTGGCCCGCCCTCCGCCCCGTCCTCCACCCAGCCCGGCCCCTCTATGCCACAGTTTGACCCGAGACCGGCCGCCCTGCGCAGCCGGCCCGAGGCCCCCAAGAAAGTTCCCCAAACCCCCGCAGAGGGAGTCCTGGAGGCACCCCCGAAGCCCATGGCCCAAGCGATGTTCCCCAAGAACGTGACGTCGTCCGAGGCCCTGGCCCCGCCCCTGGGCGCCGCCCAGGTGGCCCCGCGCCTCATCGACGTGTGGATGGATGTGTGTCAGGGTTACTACGATGTGATGGGACACTTTGACAACTCGTTCAACTGCACCAAGGACACGTTCATTTACTGCTGCGGAACGTGCCACTACCGCTTCTGCTGCCCCGATCGAAACCGGCAGCTGGAGCAGGACAGCTGCAAGAACTACGACTCGCCCGCCTGGGCCAAGACCGAGTCCAACGCATTGGTCATCGAAGAGGAGCTGGGCCCCGACCCGGACTTCGACCCCCTGAAGCAGCAGAGCCACAACACGGGCTTCGTGATCGGAGGCGTGGTGGTGTTCATGGTGGCCGTGGCCGTGGGCATCAAAGTGGTCTTCAACAAGGTGCAGCACGAGGCCATCCAGAGGGACCTCAACATGCCAAGGTCAGCAGTTCACCACCTCTCCCGCTTTTTGAAAAACGACAAAGGACTGCTCATTTTACAGCCGTCTATCTATCCATCCATCCACCCCTCTCTGTCTGTCCGCCGTCCCCAACGTCTCTGTCTCTCGGAGTCAGTGGTTGTGTGTTTCTATCACTCGCTTCCTCGACACTGCTCAACCTGTACTCGATGGCTCTATCACTCCATTTCGCTCTCTCGACCACTGTGGCCGTCTCTTCATTGCGATCATGTTCTATCTCTTGCTCTCTCTCTCACACAGACACACGATATCGTATATGACTTTGTATCGCTCTCAATCTTTCTGTTGTTCTCTCAGGCCTTCTGCTTACAGCTCTATTGATTGCAATCTCTTCTAGCCTCTCTCACCCAACCTTGTCTCTCACGCTCTCTCTTTCACTCAATCCCTCTAACTAGCGCTCTCTCTCGCTATCGCTCTGTTGCTCCCTCGATCACTCTCTTCCCGTAGATCATTCGGTCTCAATCTTACGCTATCTCTCACTCTCTATCACCCTCTCTTGATCGCTATCATCACTCTATCTCTATCATTCTCTCCCATTTTCCCTCTCTCTCTCGATGTCTGCCTCGCTCCACGTCTGTCTACACGTTATCCGCGGTCTCAGTGGTGGGAAGTATTACTTTCAATTAGGCAGTATCCGAGTATTTTTGACGTTTACGCTGCGTTTTAGCCTTTTGACTCCTTTGTGAAAAATAGCCTAGTTGCCTTTTCAAACTCAGGACGACGACGCAACGGTTGAGATCTGGGTCGATTGAGGTCTTGGGGCGGGAGTGACATGGAGGAATGTGAATTTAGGGAGCATTCGGCGACGACGTGAAATGACGATTCCCCGCCACGGCCTTGTTTCGGACAATTGTTGAATTATGCCTTGCCCTGCGCCAGACTAAAACCCGCCAGCTCCCGGTGTTCATTCATTCGCCGTCTGACCTGTGAAAACACCTAAGGGGTCAGGTGTCATTTTGGGGATCGAAAAAGGCTATTGGATAGAATTGACAGTAAAAAAAAAAACAAAAACGTCATTTTAATTTGTCTACACTCCTAAATGTACATTTGATGCATCAGTACTTCTACTTTTTTTTAGCATATGAGAACTGTGGCTGGCGCTGGCTATTCCGCACATGCATGTCTGAATGATGTGAAGAAATGAGGTTTTCAGGACTCAATGAATGGCCCAGATTCATTATTCTGCCTTCACAATCAGTCTCTTAGTCATCAGCAGGAAAGTGCGAGAGGCTGCCGCCGCAAACTCCTGCGGGCCTTTCAGCTCAGATGCTGCACTGGATGTCACCGCCAATGTCGGCAATGCGCCCATTCCAGAAGCCCACATTTGATGGATCCGGGACACAAAAGATTGAAGGATCCTCACGTCCAGTTCGTTTCACAACAGCTCGAATGATTATGGCCGTTCCCGTCGTAGTTCGCCGCGTAGAGACAAAGCGCAAATCTCACCGTGGGATTAAGAATGACACGTGCATCAACGGGTGCCTTTGTGTTCTCGCTTCTTGATGTTTTTATGCAGCCATTTTTATCTCAGAGATGCCTTTCAGCCGGCCCGGGAGAAAAATGATTCGTTTTGAAAATATTCCGCTGAATTCACTTTCTGTGGGAAGTATTGAGATTTTGGTGGACATTTGGTTTGTTCTGTTCCATGACAATGAACTTCCATGCGGTGCAGCATCATGTTTGTTTTGTTTATCAACAGATAAATGCAAAATGCACACATGTAAAAAACCTGCACTGTATCTCGCTATTTTTGGGACTGTCTTTTGGTGCCACGATTGATTTGCGGGTGCGCACGTGTAGCCTAGCAAGCCAAAGGGTTATCGATATTTAAGTGACAAACCGGAAATTTGATGAATAATTCTTCATTCCTGAAAATACCCTTCTCCTTAAACCTCTCAACTTTTACAGCGATAAATCAATTCTCGCCATCGAAGGCAAATTGCCCATTGAACAAAATTCCATTTCCTTCTCTTGGCCGGAAGACAAAAACGTTCATGTCGTGAACAAAACAAACGGTGTTTTCTGGCAAGCCTTTTTGAAACGCTCCCAGTGCCTTTTGACCCTCGCGATAGTTTCCGAAGAGATTCCATCATCCATGAAAATAACCAGAGCCGGCCTACGTCTCCACAGGGCCCTGAGCAAAATTGGATTTGGGGGTTTGAGTTCTGCTAAAAATATTGATCATCTGTACGCCTACTACTGCACTCGAAGCTTTTTGCGGTAGGGTTAGACGAGAACCGCAGCAGACCATGCGGGGGGGGGGATGTGTCGATTTCATAACAGTTCAAGTGACAAAGGGGGGACCCCGAATATCATCTCGGCCGATTTTTCTGTCCTTCAATAAGAAGCTACCTGGCTCAACCGTTCTCTCCCCCCCCCCTTCTCTGCGTTCCACCACTGTTAGAGCCTTGGTGGACATGCTGCGTCACCAGTCCAGTCCGGTGCAGCAGGACGAGAGGAACAACAGCGTGGCTCTGACCATGGGGGACGGCCAGGGGACGCTGGGGAGAGCTCCCAAAAACCTCTACGCCCCGGGACTGCCCAGCAAGGACAACAGATGTGAGGGTGCACGGCTTTTTAGAGCACAACCCCGTGACTGGATTGTCTGCGTCGACCAACGCTACCTTTGTTGATTAATTAGTTTTATTTTTAAATAACAGGAGCACGACATTGAAGGATAGATACTCATCCTGTATCTGTGTGCAGAAGGACTGTCATTGTTTGTTTTTTTCATTAATTTTTTTTCAACAAGCAGAGGTTTGCAGCAATCATTATTTAAGATTTTAATTAGCCATTCATGATCCAGGTACTTGAAAAATCCTCCGTGAGGGTGTCGAGTGTGCTTGACAAAAAAAAAAAAGATCTCTTGGTGGGATAAAATGGAAAAAGTGCGGCGAGCTGATGATGAAGCATTGTGTTCTTTTCATTACAGTGGGCAACCTGCAGCACAATTTCATCCACACGTCGGGCTCCAGCCCCAAACATACCGCCACAATCGGTAAGTGCTGCAATGGGAGACGATTCGGGCCATGACCGTGCTTGTACTGACAACAAACGGTGCAGCAACATGTCAACTGACAATATATAGTCAGAGTACTGGCATTCATCTCTCCACCGGCCTTTTTTTAAAACTGAGCAACGAGGGTGCGAATTCACGCGAAGGGCTCCCACTTTGATCCCAATAACAAATGTGCTGAAATGACCTGAAATGCTCTGATGATGATCTTCATTTGGAATGATTTCGATGAGATCAACCAAAGGAGAACATCTCATTTAACATACCCCCCCCCCTCCCTCCCTGCCCCCTTCCTGTGGCTTGTCGCAGAACGCACGCCTCGGATGAACAACGCTCAGCTGGCGGCGGGGGGCACCTTGCTGTCCAGTAAGCACAACAACACCAAATCCCAGCCTGCCTTCCACCACTCCTTGCACAACCTGGCTCAGCTGCCCCCCTCCTACGAGAGCGCCACCAAGCCTGAACTCAACCGATACTCCTCGCTCAAACGGCTCGGTAAGTGCGGTCGTTTCCGTCACGGTGACCCCCACACCCCCTCGCTCGTCTTTAACCCGCCCGTGAGGGAAGTGCCATCGCTAAAGAATTTCGTTGCGGTTTCAGAAAAAGGTCTGGACGAGTACTCGTCCGGTTACTGCACCACCAAGCGCCGCCCGCACACGGCTCAGCCGGCCCTTCAATCCTCCCAGCACCACCTCCACTGGGGCGGCGACTACACCCTTGGCGGGAGAGGAACGCTTCCCAGACACGCGGCCCGGCCCTGGATTCCGCCGCCACCGTCCGGCATGCCGGCCTCGCCCACGCCCAACCCTTACCCCCTGGACCCGCCGGAGCCCCAGTACAACCCCAACTACGACACCCTCTCCAAACCCAGGAAGGTCAAGTCCAGCGACCAGCTGCTCAACATGGGCGACGTGCCCGGCAACACCGGCACGCTGTCCCGTCTTTCCAAGAACCAGCAGCACCAGTACTACAAGGCCATGGCTGCCTCCGGTAAGAACTCGAACACGCAGACCCTCACCCGTAAGACCCAAGACAGGCAGGAGAGGCACGAGAGGCAGGAGAGACACGAAAGACAGGACCGGCTGCTCATGTCCCCGGACCACTTGGAGGAGAGGATGGGCGGGATGGGGGTCATGGATCCGTACGCCCACCCGGGAGGAGGCGTCCCCACCCTGCCTCGCCAACAGAAGGCCCAGTCTCAGCAGAACGTGTGCGCCACCCCCTCCCTGGACCGCCACCACATGATCAAGATGAACTCTCACCCGACGTCTGGCAGAGAGCAGGAGAGGAACCCGGGCGTGACCGGCCACATCAGCGGGGGCATGGGCTGGGCGGGGGAGATGCCCGGGGCGGGCGTCGTCATGGGAACGGGAACGCTAGGGGGCCACAACGCCCGCAGGATGGCTTTCGCCAACAAACGGCAGAACACGATCGAGCAGCTGCACTTTATCCCGGGTGGGGGAGGCGCTGGCGGCGGGTCCGGTGGGGGCGGCAGTGGCGGCGGCGGGGGCGGCGGCAGTGGCGGCGGCGGCAGTCAAATCAGGACAGGGAGCAAAAATGAGGTCACGGTGTGAGGGGGCATTGTGCCTAACGACGAGCTCACCCGTCGCCACGGGACCAGAGCGCCCGTCTGCATTTAATCTCTCGATTCACCGCTGCCAGAAAAAGAATAAGGTGACGGTCTAACATACGCTACTCACAAAATGTTCGGTTGAAATTTCAGGAGATAAACTCACGTTTACAGGTGAATTTCATTTGATCTCCGAGTGTCCAACTGTTCAAAGTTTCACTCTTTTTTGCAATCTAACAATAAAATAAACAACAGGTGCCTCCCTCCCACCCTCAATGGGATTGTCATTGCCGATAAATTTCACAAGATGGCAGCAAAAGACTACTTTTGACTAAATGAAGTTCCACAACTCACTTTTTTTTTTAATGCACCCAGGTGCCATGTGATTACTCCACAACAATTGCTTTGGAGTTTCTCAGCAAATAGATCTTAATGATGTTTTTTGGTGGTGGGACGTGCCTCCAATTCAGGTTTCCCACGCCAACTCGGGCTGGTCTGTCCGAAAACAAGCCTTGTTGCCTGAATTGATGAAGCCTTCTTGGATGGGGGGGGCAAAACATCCTCTCAGACAAATAGAGCGGTCCAGTTGCGATCGATTCATTGCCTTGCGAAAAAAATCACCTGGACCAATGAGAATAGCCACAAGCATGATCGGTTGCAGGCAAATTTGCTCATGCCGAACCGTTATTTTGCTAGATCAATTGTTTGATGACGTCTTGGTGTCAGGATGTCAAAAAACGTATGGGCCCCGTCCTCAATCAAACATCTGTTGTCAAGTTTGCCATTCAGCTCTCCTTGTTCGCCCAAAATGGATTGGATACACTGAAATGAAGTTGACCTGTAAAGTTTATGATGCCTTTTAGGTTCATCCTGAAATTTCACCCGGAAGGCAAGAAGCCTATTTCGACAATTCTAATCCTCGTCATAGTGAAACGGCTTCAAAACGACCACTTTTTAAAGCGTCGGGAGCGCTCCAGTTGTGCGATAGCATACATCAGCCATATTTTGTAAGTGAATTTGCCATCTTTGCCATATACACAGCAGTGCCATTACTTGCACAGAGCGGTAGGGTGGAGGAACACGGTACAGTACACGTTGTACAGTCGACGCTTTTGAAAAAGCACTCAGGAGCCATATTAGATCTTTTATATATATATATATATATATATATATATATATATATATATATATATATATATATATATATATATATATATATATATATATATATATATATATATATATATATATATATATATATATATATATATATATATATATATATATATGTATGTATGTGCACACACACAGACTCAAAGGACTGATAAAAGAAGAAGACCTTGTGGGAAAGACAATTTATGAAAGAATGGAGCCAACTACCTGCTGGGCCAGCCCTCTCGCCTCCAATGATTTACGAGCGAGATGATTCTCGTGGGTAAGCAGAAGGACGTTGGTCTGCCCTCGCCACAGGGAGAAACTGACTCGTGCTGCTTCCCGCCAGCAAGAGTGACTTTTCTCGGACTTTTTTGGGGACGACGTAGCAGCCAGGACGACGCACGCATTCAAAGCGCGGACAAACACGGACCGGTCCGACGCCCGCGTTGCCCCGTGTTGCCATGTGACCTTAGCTTCGAGGAGGAAGTCTCGCCAGTCGTCGCCTTTGCACTGCCAGACGTGTCAAAGACGCTATCACGAGACGACAGCGTTTGAAATCAGAAGCTGACTGCAAAAACAAAAATGGGCTACCAAATAACCAAGAGCCATGATTGCAGTGGATATGAAAAGTCTACACGCCACTGTTCAAATGCTTTTTTTTTTCCCCGTCCGACTTGTATAACTCCATTTTGAAAATCCTTTCGAGAGGGGACAAAGAGCTGAAATAATGAGGGTGTCCACGCCGTTCCGATAACTGAGGATGTCGCTGTGCTCAGAATCAAACATTCACATTGAAAACTTAACTGGTGACTTTTAGGGTGTCTCTGATTAACCCCAGATAAAGTTCAGCTGTTCCTGTAGGCTCCTCCTTCCTTTTAAAACGCTTCATCTAAAACTGTAGCCTTTGAACAAGGGTGTGTAGACTTTTCATATGCACTGTACATAAGAATAGTCAACTTGCTTTAACGTAATCGAAGGTGATGTTTTTCTTTAGTTTTTGTATATCGATTTAAACAGAGCACAAATGACTAGTATAGAATGAGTCGAGATGTCGCAGAGGTTGCACGCATCCAACATGTCCTTCAAAGCCATTTTCTGGAGATACTCCGAAAATCTACCACAGAGGAAGCTGGTCAGACAATCACCATTGCAATGCATTTCGCCAATTGATCCAAACACGCCAGCGAGATTGTGTACGGGGCAAGGAGACATCGGGACGGCCAGGAAGCCCTTTCAAAACACGTGCCCACGCAAAGACCTCGCTCGCCGTGTCGTCACGCACTGCAGCCAGTAAGGGGTGCAAACACGCCGAAGAAAAATAACCCCAATAAACATCAATAACAACGCTTATCAATACCAAGGGCTATCCTCTCCTTACACACTGTAGTATGTGATATCTGTGGTCCATAGAAGATGCTCTTTGATTTTGTGTTGGTATCGTCATTGCGTATGGAGAGTATTCATGTCGATAACGATAGAAGAGCAATCGCAGCACAGTTGAAAGAGTCACCACGCAAGAGACTCAAATTTGCACAACTAGACTAGCCGGGCCCCCATTTTGCTGATGGTGGGGAAGAATTCAAGCGCTCGCTTTTGTCGACAAAAGGACACAGATTTCATTTGAACAATCTTCCTTATACGCAGTGCTCAATGTCGTTGTTCTGAATATGATGGCGTGTTCTTATTGATGATTATTATAATTGTTATGGTTATTATCCACGATTATCTTATGATGTGATGTTCATTTACTTGGTGGGGTTTTAGTGTTTATCGTTTTTTGGGATGACTTTTAGCTTCCTCACTAGGTTCTATTTTGTTCAATACATGTGGTTCCTTGATGCATGCCCGGTTCTGTTCTTTGAAGAAGCATTTCTAGTACGTCTGGACTCTAAGGTCATTTTCTTGTTTCTAGCTGTACGTACTGTGCCTAGACCTTGACCTTATGGCGTCTTTATCTAATACAATTGCTTGGGTTGAGCAAGAAGTTCTAAAAAGTGTATCGGGGAGTAGTTTGGGATGCGCTTTTTTTAAAGGCCCACCACCAGACGAGCATAGGTCCCTCGTTTGATTCTCGTGAGTTAAAATCTGTGATACCATTATACACATGTTACGTTTCATGACATGTTTTTGTCGGAGAAGAGCTGCTGGAAAAACATCCGTGCATATTTCAGGGAAATAGACCCTTTTCAAGGTGATGCCATATGTCAAGCCCAATCCGTAAATGTCATAAGACTTAGGTGCAACAATTACTTGATTACACCAATCAATGATCAATATAACAAACAACTCTTTTGATATTTGATTAGTTGTTCAGAATTAATGCTCAAATGTGGCCCAATTGACGCTGTGTGTCGATCTGGATTAAATTGATAGTGGTGGCAGAAGGGCTAGCACACGGGCTTGCTAATTACAGTCCAACCTCTTTTCAACCAACCCCGTTTACGTTTTCACCCGTAGATCGTTCACATTTCAAAGTCCCCATTTAACGTAATCAATTTCCCGATTTTACTGAGAACGAACACCTTTGTAACGTAAACGTCATTATAAGAACCAGATTTTCGCCGCAAAAATAGTGAAAAGGCATTCGTTACGACGACCCGTGGGAAGCTCGCTGCCGCCGCGACCGTGGTTCCGAACAAAATGTACAGCGCGAGATTCCCCTCCGTTGCTGTACATACAATGTTGTACTTCTGGAGGCACGGCGTCGTTTTTTTTCCCTCCCTCGAGGTACGTTGTGACGAGGTTCGACTGTTGGGGCGGGCCCTCAGCGGTGTCTAACCCAAATTAATCTGTTATCGAAACGACACAAAAACGCGAGGCGATCACACTAATATCCGGTGGTTAGGTTAGCATGAGGGGCTGCTCGCAGCAATTCTTCCTCTGTTAACGTCTTAGTATCACGAGTGTTTTACTTCGCTTGTTCGATTTCCTCCGTGTCCACGTCCCAAGATCTTTGTTTTGGTCTTATTAAATTAAAAAATACAAGTGACGCAACCGAAGGTAAGATAAAGCTACACATACCGACGTCACATGTAAAGGGTCTATTAAAGAGGGAGTAGTGCAGTATGTTTTTTTTTAGTTCTGAAATTTGAATAGAACCACAAAAGCTCTGTAGCAAAGTCTGTAAACTCTCACAAGCCATATCCACCCAAACTCATGTTCTCCCACTTTTCTAAATAGTTAATCTAATTTGTGCAAGTAACGTATTTTGTATCGCTAGTACAATCAGAAAACTATTTTGAGTGATATCTTCATTGATTTGAGAATTAAAACGCAAATTCTGTGTACGTATTTAATGAATTGTGCAGTGCCAAACTCATAACGTTTGCAGTCTTGCTTATTATCATGGTCTTCTGCTTGGCTACAGCGGTACACCACTGTATATCTCTTTCACCGCTGAGAGCAAACAATACACAGGAATGTAAGGGACCTCTTTTTGTTTTTTTGAGCGAAATGAATGAACATGGTGTGTGTTTTGAACCATTATGAATTCATTTAGAGTGAGGATGCTTAATGGCCACTTGAAATGTCAAACAAAAGCATTGCCAAAAGTAAATGACAATTGTAAGGACCGTAACGGTGTCCAGTAGCCTAAAAATGAATTTATTTTCATGATAATACATTTCAACACACCCCGCCCCCTCTCTTTTTGTTATTGTTCAACACATCTGTCCCCTTGGATACGACAATGACTTACAGAGAATTTGTAAAATAAAGTTGGTGGGAAACATAGGTTTGTCTTTTTTTTTTGTGGGATGGGGAGGACATATTGCAATGAAATGGTCTTCACAGATGACATTAAAAAACGTACTGACTTGTGGGTCAGGTATTCATATTATATGTTTCATCTTCCAATGATTAGCAAAAAAAAAGACCTTTTATTTTGGAGGAGGGAAACATCTAAAACAAAGAGGATAATGGCCTTCGAGGACCATCGTTGCCCACCTGAGTCAACATAATAAAAGCAATGCAGAGAGAATACAGTACAGCGGGAGAAATGTGGCTCAACGTGCACATAAATGGAACAAGTTGTATAATGCCGGGGCAGCGCGGTTATGCAGCACCTTTGGGGGTGGATAGCTCCACTTCTGATATGTGAAATGAAAAGTAGAAAAAGTCCTCAAATAACTGTCTCGCCCGCACAAAGTTATAGTGCCCTTTGCGCTCTCGCCAAGGCAACTGAGCTTATATTCAGAAGACCTCCTGTGATTGCATTTATTGCAGTGAGCTGTATTGGGAAATAGCAGGAATGAAATGGCACAGCAGTTTGCTCTTTGGTCGACACCCGAATCACGTTTGGAGCGCCACTTGTAGTTTGCGTAGTTCGCCACCAGGGGGAGCAAGGGCTGCTCAGCCACACTTGAGACGTGACATCAGAGTGACCCAACAATATGATTACGCTTTGACGTATTGTAGGAAGTTAAAAAAGTACAAATACTCTGTTGCTGTGCTTGGATTGATTTTTCCACGTGTTTCTGCTTGAATGTGTATTTGCATGACTTTTTGTACCTTAGTACCAGCTTATTTGGTGAAAGTAAGCATGTTACCCTTTTGAACCTGATCACGACACAACGTAAAGCCCCTGTCACACCTTGACGATTTAGCCAGCGTATGCCGACGTATGAAAAATTTGGCAAATACGCTGGCGTACGTCGAATAAGTTATGGGTAAGTTTTGTATACGTAACAGCACGCTGAAGCACGTTGGTATACGTCGAGGTCGTCGAAAAATTTTATGCATGCTAAAAATTTCTCGACGTATGTCAGCGTATGGATATACGTCCCGTATACGCAGGCCATAAGTAATAGGTAGGTTATGCGATCGTTGCACACGTTCAAACACGTTAAGTGTAGGTTACTCATAAGTCCAAATACGTCAAGATAATGTCTAGCGTACCCAAAACTTATGAGTAACGTGCTTTGAACGGATGTATAACTTATATCGAACTTATCTCCTACGCATATTTACGTATGTAGACGTATTTAACATGTTCCGGACGACCACAGAACTTACTGAACGTGTTTCTAACGTACAGCTGCCGTATAATGGCGTATTGGTAGCTTTTAGGGGAATTGGGATATAAAAATGGGGTTCACAGGAGGAACCCGTCAGTACTCCTCTAGATTTCATGGTGAGCAGATGTTCATACCATCCGAGAGATAGAGGATCCGGCAAGGCTGAGACGAGAATACCTACTAGCTGTTCTCCAACATCCGTGCCTTCCGGAACTTGCGCTTGGACATGCTGACCAGGCTGTCACGCACGTAGTTGGCGAAGGCTGCAGTGGCTGTGATGGGCTGAGGCTGTGCGAGACCTTTGATGAGCTCCCCAGACTTTTCTTTGGCATGACGCTGATGTTGTTTGGTTTATTAATGACACAAGTCATAATGGCGTTTGATTGCTGCTTTAATAGCGTGAATAGCAACTCACAGTAACGATGGCAAGCCGCACCTTGCCTCTTGGGTTATACCATTTTAACTAGACCGGGGGATAGTCCCCAAACAGATGTTGGTACTGCAATGTCTAGTGCAGTTATGATTTGAAACGTCGAGCGGCAGCCTTTTTATAGACTACGACACGTGATCGTCGGCAATACGCTGTTGCACGCTATGCATAAGTTAGACCATCGTTGGGCATAAATTGTGTACGCCGGCAACACAATAGGCATTCGTTGGAATAAGTTATCTATAAGTTATCGAAACGTTCTATATAATTTACTGATACGTTATGTATACGTCCAACTCGTTATGAATACGCTATGTATACGCCCAAAATTGGAAAAAAAATCGATAATTCAGCGTATGCCAGCGTTTTAGGGAAATTCTGATACGTCGGCATACGCTGGCTGAATCGTCAAGGTGTGACAGGGCCATAAAAGAGACGGAAATGAATGAACATGGTGTGTGTTTTGAACCATGATTGAAGTGGGTAATACTTCTATTTTTACTCGTCTTTTATGACACAAGTATCTGAACTTCTGCTTAGGTACAAGAGTGCAGTACAATCACGCTGGAATTTTCAAAATCAGGGGTGCCCAAGTCTTGAGGGTCCTAATCCTCCATTATTTAGACGTCTCAATGTATATGCACCCATACAAGTAAAAGTCTAAAGTTAATCTCACAAAAAAAGCACCCCGGGACCGAGATTAGAACCCTGAACCTAAGAACTGTGAGGCAGACATGTTAACCCAGGGGTGGGCAAACTTTTTGGCTCGGGGGCCACATTGATTTCTAAATTTGACAGGTGGGCCGTGTCAGGACAAGATACGGTACATATAAAAAAAATGTATATGTTGACAGTCCATACCAAACATCAACAGAACAAAAGCATGAAAGTATTCCCATACCTTTTTTTTTTTTTTAATGAGAACAGTGAAACAACTATGGCATATGTCCTGGATGAAGGTTCAAGTATGTGAGCAACATACATGTGACAACACAAGCAACAAAGTGCAACAATATATTGGCCAAAAACTGCAGCAAGCAGTACAGGTATATGACAAAATATAACAAAGTTAGGACTATTTGCTCCAAAATGAGACGTGTAAGAGACCTGGTTGCTTTTCTTTCGACTCACTCATTGTCTCTGACTAGACCTCCCCTCGATCACCACACATGACAGCGTTGCTCAGCTGATGTCGCGTAGCGAACTTTTGAAGCCAGACACGGGACGCTTCGAAGTCTTCTATGCTCATAGTTAGAGCTCTGGGACTCGCTTACTCTCTTTTTAGCGGTCCAGTTTGCGGAAAGTTTTTAGCACGATAGCAGTCAAACCATTCCAGGAAACGTTTATTTACTTGACTGTCTGTCAAGCCACAAGCAATTTGTTTCTGTATGGATTGTGCATAAGAAAGACACCGGACATCAGAGTGTTGTTTATGTGCCGCTGTATTCTATACTGCCCCGTACAAACAAGCGCACGCCCTTCCCCGTGCTGCTGGGGCAAACCATTCCAAAAGAGGGGTGTTCACTCCCCGTAACACAATTCACTCTGGGCATGGAAATAGCCAGAATCGGACTGAGCACAAATCACTTTCTCGTTTTTCAAAGTCTTGCAGATTTGAATCTTTCAGACTCCAAGCGTCTCCTGAATGTTTCGTATTTTGTAATCCGCTTCGTTTAATCAGATACACTTCACTTTCTCTTCCGTGGCCATTTCTGTTCCTTTTCATTGATCATGCCATGATCGACAGGACGTGAAAATGTTCGCAATTGCAGTAAAACTCACTGCAACAAAGAGTCACTTGCATGTCGCTGTTTTGAATCCAATGATTGAAAATAGCGGCGCGGACCCACTTACTCCGTCGTATCGAGCGGGAGTTGCTTGAGTTGGCTATACTGCTGGCTTCCGTATCGTCTCCCCCTCCCTTCCCCCTCCCTCCCTCTGCTCTGCAACTTCAAGTAACTGCGCCACCTGGCGTTGAAATGCCTGTCATTACAAGTCCAAATGAAATGAATGCAATCATTTATATCGAACCTTAATTGTGTTGTGTACCAACCTTCGGCGGGCCGGATTAAAAAGCCCAATGGGCCGGATCCGGCCCGCGGGCCGTAGTTTGCCCACCCCTGTGTTAACCACTAGGCCCCACTGTTCTGACCTGTAATGTTCAATGAGATCCAATTCAAAATTTTTGCTTGATTTGCACCGGTACATTATGTTTGCTGAGGAGAGTGATGATGTGGATACAGCTCTTGTATTAGCCATCATTAGATTGCGTATTGTAAGGGTCCCTAGTTCTATACTTTATGTAATGCCCCCTGCGACCCTCGTGAGGATAAGCGGACGAGAAAATAGATGGATACTTTATGTAAATGTATTTTGCACCTCGTTTGCTCCTTTCAAGATAAGGCCGACGAGACAACCCTGTCCAAATGAATATTTCAATGATACATTCATGACTCTGAAATTAGAGTTCCATTTGATGGAGAAGATTCGCTCCGTCCTCATGATTACCTTCCCAATTCAGACATGATGAATAATTTGAAAATTCAGATTGACACAGAGCTGCGATGATTCAAATCTCTGTGATTACAACCATTGACGAATAAAAGGCAGGCAGAGAAATGATAGGATAATTATTTCATGTTGAGATGGGAGAGTCGCATACGTTTCTCTACTACTTGGGAAATTTGATAACCAAACTCATTCTCAATGGTATGTTCAATGCACTTGGAAATTCTTTTTGTACTCTTCTTCTGACTGACACCTTTGAAAAATTAGATCCCTCTGATACCCCAAAGGCTCTCTTGGGACAATCGCTTATGAAATAAAAGCTAACTACAAAAATGTTAAAAAAAAGCCAACTAGAACATCTGAACTTTATTTGGGGTTCATCAGAGGTACTTTAAATGGTGACAGATTTGCACCGACTTATATTTAACACAAGTTTGAATACGATTTGTATGTTCTCACACACAACACAGTGTGTTGGAGCCTATCCCAGCTGACCTTGGGCAGTTGGTGAGGTACACTCTGAACTGGTTGCCACCCAATCGCAATTTTGAGTGTTCAGTTAACCTACCATGCATGTTTTTGGAATGTGTGAGGAAACCGAGTACCCGTACAAAAGCCACGCAAGCACAGGGAGTACAATTGAAAACTCCACACACGAATGCCAGAACCCAAAATTGAACCCAGAATTGAAAACTGGACCTACACATGCCAACCAGTTGACCACGGTGCCGCCCAATACAGTAATACTGTATATTTAGTAATGTTTATGAATTAAGCCTAACCCTAATTTTTAGGGTTGGGTGGATTTTTTTTCTGAAACGTCATTTATGTGAATTACAACGCATTGTGAAATTCGGATTGCACAAGATTTTATAGGTCAAACTTATCGGGGAATTCAAGCAAAAAAAAATATTTCCAATAATATGTTCTATGCGCCTCCACAAGTCTAAACAATGGGCATCAAAAATACGTTTATGGACACATAAAGCCACTTCTGATTAAAATTTGATGTTCACCAGTGTAATTGTTTTTCACTTCCCTTCAAAAATATATATACAGTATATAGCAGTACTGTTTATAGCTTACATTGATAAAAACATGAAATGATTAATCTTAATCTAGACATGATAAAAAAATGAAATGATTAATCTTCGTCTAGACAGTGTGTGTGTGTGTTTATATATACAGTATATATATATATATATATATGTGTGTGTGTGTGTGTGTGTGTGTGTGTGTGTGTGTGTGTGTGTGTGTGTGTGTGTGTGTGTGTGTGTTTGTCGAGCAAAAACCTGAGTCTTAAAACTTTTTGTATCCACTGACTGCACTTAAAAACATTAAAACGAGCATGACATTGTCTGGGTCATAGTCCAAAGATAAATTATTCCACTTATCAGAGGATTTGTTTTCTTTACTGCAGTGGGCAAGTGATCTTGTGTACAAATGAATAGTAATACTAAAAGCAGCGCGTCCTTAGTACAATGTACAGTATTGGCAAAAGAGCCAAGAGTCCACCGTCCAGCCTCGCTGCTGATGCCTGCTACCCGGAAACATTAGGAGGGCCGGAAAGGACCGATGTTTGGGGAGCACACGTCATTCACTTTTTTTTAACCCCCAAATAATTAGCGACCACCACCATTCCAACCTTTCCCACCGGCTAATAGTGTTGCTAAGCCCCTTCTTTGCTCCCCGTCGAGGCTTGAGTTGGATGCGGAAGGTCGACGGCATTATCGGTCTATGATTGATTTCCGTGCAGAGGGAGACAGACAGGCGGGCAAACGGGCTGCCGGACTCGCATTAGCCCTTTGGCTCGGCGTTGCTGGAAATGGCTCTGGCTAAGCACTGGAACGCAGCACGCAGCAATGGAAACGAGCGCTAGCTGCTAGCCCGTGGCTAATAGCTAGCTCGGCTCGAAGAAGAAGGCGTTACAGGCCGCATCCGTCTTTCGCGTTCTCCACGACCAGGTATATCTATAATATGTCTAAATAATCTAATCCAGGTCGACAAAATTTACTGTTAGCGTCCCAAGTGTAGCTTGCGTATGTTTTATATGGATGTTTGTGCTATGGCTAACGTTAGCATGGTGCAGCCCCCCCCCCTGACGAAGACAGAACAGCTCCACTCTATCGGGCCAGTTTAAATGATCTAAACCTGGGTGATTTGTAGAGTTCTAAATATTTTTCCTCACCACTTTTTTCCTATTTCTGTGAATAAAGGCGCCTTCCTCAAAACGGCCCGTTGTTAGTTAGCATGTTTTAACCCGCCTCCAGTGTTTACACTGTGCAGCAAGGGCAATGCTAACGTGTGCGCTTCTTTTCTTCGTTTTTCCCCCCCAGCAGCAGCAGGGTTGGATGCTTTACCCGAAAATGCGAATCGGCCCATACTACGATAAAAATAATCCCTCGCTCATCACTCGGGGGAGCTCGTTGTGCAAAAGCTCCTTAGGATCGATTGGAGGAAACGGTAAGAAATGAAGAGGTGAGCCAAAAACAAAACAAAACACGGCGTACAAAGTGAAACATTGGAATGCAGCCAGATTTTTTTCACATGTTTACAAATGCAACACACAGAAAGGAATACATCAAAACCACTTTGCATTCGATTTGACCATGACTTTATATAAAACTTGCCAAATCATATTACCAGTTAAATTCCCCATTTGTATATTAAACGAAGGAAACGGCTGGATCGATTTGTTTACATTGGTTTTAAGATGATAGTCGTCCCTGAAAGACCTTAAAATGTCATTAGGCGTAGAAAAAAAATTGTGTGTTTCCGGTAACATGAAATTTCAGCATAGGGTCGGTAGGTCGGACAAAGTTTTTTTTTTTTAAATCTTTTTTTCTCCCTCCCTCCCCCATCAAAAACGTAAACAAAATAACCATAAAACATAAAACAAGGAGACATTGAAACCAGTGCCGGATGCTCGTCTGTCAAAGAGGAGAAGCTCAATTTTGATCGACATCATAAAATGTGTCCGCTTATTTATACGCGAATTCTACTCTAGCTCCGCTGCTTTTCAAGAAAATGATCTGTGACCCTGTCATACCAACAAGGCGTCTTTTCCCCGTACTTAATTAGTGTCCTACAACTATAGGAACTACAATAAAACCCACCAGGAATAAAATATTAATTTGTCGCTAGTTGTTTACAACAAAGAGTGTCGCTAAAATGATTAGGAGAAGTCTCCAGCTCAACTCGGAACAGAATGCGAAGTTGAAAAAGGCTCGCACGCGTGCCTACACTAAAAGCTCGGTGATTGGCTCATTTCAATGTCAATCACTTAAAGCTCGGTGATTGGCTCATTTCAATATCAATCGAACTGGCACACAGGCATCCAATCTGATGCAGAAAAGCCTGGCGTCCGGTACCCTCCCACTGCCGTCCAGTCCCAGAGACGCCGAACTCCGTGGGCGGGACAAAACCAGTTTGTATCCAATGACTCGTCTCCGCTCAACGTAATGGGACAACCTACCCTGAACTCACTATCGTTTAAAGCACAGCGAAGCTGCGGATTGAAGGAGAAGGGACTCGCGTCGACGTCGTAACCAGTAATAAGAAGAAGCTGATTCGAACAAAAGTTGAACACGTTGAAGATATTTAGTCAATGACATGTACACACAATGACATTTACATTCATATATTTCATCACTTATTCTTTGACATTTTAGGGAAGCTAAGCTTCCTTGCAGTCCGAGAGCAATCGCCACTGATTGAAACCCCGCTCCGCGTAGCGAATTGGGTACCCAGCGGCTGGGTGTTAGAGCCTCTGCGCCCCGCGACCTAGACGGCCCGTGGTGGTCGTGGCCCGGCCTGGACTAGGTGCCGTAAGACTAAGGCGGACGGGGGTCGACGTCAACGAGCGCCGGACGCTGGGTCGGGCGGGGCGGCGGGTGGGTGAACGCCGACGGCGCCTGACCGGGTAGTGACGGGGACGGGCGGACGCGGAGGTGGCGCTGGCGCACCGACCGACCCGCGCTCGACACCGTCCCCCTCCCCGCGACGCCGTCGTCCCCGCTCAGCGCGGCGGCGCCGCCGCTTATTTGGTTTCGCTCGCCCGGGCTCGAGGCAGGTGCGCCGCCGCCGCCGCCTCGCGGGTCGGGCTGGGCGGGCGCTGGGTGTTCGTGGCGGGTAGAGTAGACGACCGCCAACGACGCGCGCGTACCACAACCCCGCCCGTCCCCACCGCCACGCCGCCCGCCTCTCCCGCGCCGACTTCAACGTCGCCGCCGCCGTTGAATCTTTTCGATACAGCAGTGGATGCTATTTTCTTAATATTATGGTGCGAGCATGCGACTGCAACACACAAAACGCGTTTAAACTGTTATCGGAGATCGTGGCGCCGCCACGATTCAATGTTGTTGACAGACCACAGGGCAAACGACGCAACGTGAATATCGCGAGAGTTTGCACCAATGTAAATGCTCTAAATTCATCTTTCCTTTTGTTATTTATAATTTTGTCTGTGGTTTTATTGTTCTTGTTTTGATTTTAAAGCGTCCTTAAGTGTTTTGAAAGGCTATTATTACACAAAAATGTAGAAGGTTTGAAAAAAAATGCCGACTGTAAAGTTTTTCTTTGAGGTAGAAATTCTCGGTCGGTCGGGTTACCGGAAACACACTACTTTTTTTTCTACGCGTTAGAGCAATATTTACACTTATACACTCATTAATATTTAGGGAACCACCAGTAAGATGAAAGATATATATTTAGGGGCTATTACTTCTACCCAATGTGTTAATATTTTGCCCCCATTATGAAAAATGACTCGAGCAATGAGGATTGGATGAAAATGATTTACAATTATCTACAGGCATTTTGACCGACATTTACTGTGATGCAATACGTCACTAAAGAAGCGTTTCATCAGTAAAAGGTAAACCTGAGTGAGTGGAGTAGTGGCGCTCTCACTCTCATCAAATGTTCATAATTAGATAAGATAAGAAAACCTTTATTTGTCTCACGATGGAGAAAGTCCCAAATTACAGGAGCAAAATTATGAAAGGGGGAAAGTAGAAGACAAAAAGAAGTCATCTTATCTGTGCACACAATCCCTCTACAGTAATAAAACAATAAAAGTGGTGAAACCTTAGGATTAATGTACCCCCCCCCACACACACACACACACACACAACACACTGCTGTTCCCACTGTAGTAAATCACTGCACTGTAATCTACTGTAATAGGCGCCATTCTGATAATCTAGAGCGGTAACAAAGGTAGCAAGATGGCACAGAAAGGTCATTCTTTTTTAGTGGTGTAGAGTCTATATTTAGATAAATGATGTTCAGTGTATTTCAAAAGTCTACACACCACTCATCAAAAGGCAGGTTTTATTGGTTTTTAAACATCGAGACAAAGATAACGTATTCAAAAAGTTCTACCATGAATTTGATCCATACCCTGTACAATGCAGTTGAATTAAACAACAACAACAAAAAACTTTTCAAGAGCGGCGGTAAAAATAAACAACCAGAATCACGGGGTTCCTAAATTGTGCACACCCATCGCCAGCATTTAAACTGTCTCTGATAACCCTCAAAATAGATTTCAGCTGTTTCTTTTGCTTTTTTAGCAAAAGACTGAAGGTTTTGTGATAAATCCGACTGCTATTTCGATCACATTTTCCCACATATTCAGCCACATCACCGGTTATGATGGTGTGCACACTTGTGCAACCACATTTTTTCAATTTATTTTTATTTCCTTTTTTCAAAACATTAGGGGTTTTTTCAGTTGAGTAGTGCAGTTAATAGGTCACATTAGTGGAAAAGGTTTTCGGAAATGGATTTAACCTGCTCACACCATTTGTATATCACAAAAACCTGGCATTTGAACAGGGGTGTGTAGACTTTTTATACCCACTGCACATACACCCACAACATTATGGCACTTGCGCAGTCGAAACCGATTTTCCTAACCCATGTTGAGCTTCCACGTTTACATGATGAGAACCTCCTAGCGCACCGCCAAACAAAAAAAGTCACAAATGGTAGAAACACCAAACTCAAGATCTCGTTTCAATTTACTCACACATTTGCTGACTCGGTGTGAAGTCTGGGCCCGTTTGATTTGAACACAAAGTCGATATATTAGCAGGAAGCCAGGATTGATTGTGTTGTACAAGTGGCCACAGGTTTATTGTACTTCCTGCCATTTGGCGTAAGAGCATTTCATTGTTCTACCGGTCACTGTATGTCGCTTGCGTAGATCAATGAGGAAAGACATCTTTGTGATGAGTCAAAAATTTGGGGACAAATGAAGTGGTGTTGGGTAATTTTCCCACAGTGTACAAGGGCGCCTCGACACCCTGGTTGGTCATCACTGATCTTAATGGCGTCGAGACAAGATTTATTAACAATTGTGCCTTCACAAAGATAATCAAGTGCATTTTTGATCGACTCGTCATGGTGGAATGACACGAATAATGCATCCTTGTCACACCAACACATCTGACACACACGATCAAAATGAAGCCTTGTCAAAGCCTAATTTGTCAAATAGTGCTTGTATCATATCTTGCGAGATTGCACAGTGAGGATCAAGCGGTTCGGAAAATGAATGAATGAATCTCACACTCGTAAAAGTGAGACGTTTGAAAGTTTATTTATTTAGCGTCAATGTGCTCCTACCCAGCAGAACCACTTCAGGGTAAGTTGTCAAACATCAAATGCTCATTTTGATGACTTATCCGAAGTGGCTAAAGAACATATTGCAATATATTACACATTTTGTTTGTTTTTTTAAGTACCCCACATGATGTGTTTTGTATTAAACCTTTTCTAAGTATGAATTGCCACGTTGACACATGGTTGACCTAAATCTGCCACACTTGTTCCCGAAATCGGGTTGGAAAAAGACAATTGGTTTCTTTGTTGTTTGGAATCTAAATATGCGGTTGAATAAAAAAGCACCCCTGGCTACTGGATGAGACAGGAAGATAGGAAATGTGACCATCCGTTACAGTTTGCAAGTGACGGCATAAAAAATTGAACTGAGTCGATAGCTTTCTCAACTTGGCGATATTTAAATGTCAGTCAGCGATGGAAGATATGACTTCCTTCTGTGACATATATTTTTCTTTAACTTTGTGTTTTTTTCAGCGTCAGGGTCTTCTTGGCTGAAGACAGATGAGGATTCTCATTTAGATCAAGGAAAATGTCAAAGCAGTAACTCGCAAAGGAAACAAGAGGAAGTCGATTGAGCTGCTTTGCTAGAAATTATTCGAGGCAAGTTTGAAATTAGGCGGACCACTTTTTCTTTTTTCTTTTTTCTCTATTTTTTGAAATACTTGTGAGCTTCCCAGCTACTCCACTGCTTTTGGAAGTAAATTGTGAGCAGTGGATGATCGCGGCTACCGACGGCTGATTTTGTTCAGTGCAGATAGGAAATTTTTAAGTGACTTTCAAGCGTCTCTGGATAAAACTTTTTGACAGAAGTGTCTTTAGGCTTTTTTTTTTCCCTCCCCTTACTTCACTACTCTGTGTTGGGACTCTTGTTGCTGCTCTAAGCACTGGAGGTTTGACTTTGCACTCCCCCCCATGTGCATGTGAGTGGGAAATGTTCCAGTTTGGAAAATACAATTTGGACATAATAGAGATGTTAAGTGGGCACCAGGCCCACCAGTTTAAAGGCCTTGGTTTAGACCGACAACTGCAGCATCAGCAGCAAGTGCAACTCCACCAGCACCAACTACAGCAGCAGCAGCAGCAGCAAGCCGAGTCGTCTGGAGCTCTTCTGTCCGGACTTGGCTTGGGCCCCCTGCAGGGGTCAAGAGGTAACGCCTTTTCTGATTCTGCCTCCATTTTTGCCAAGATGAGTGCCCCTCCTCCCCCGCCTTTACCACAGCAACCTTCCTCATCCCAGAGCTCTCGTTCAAAGTCAAGCAAGATGAGCAGCAGCGGCAGCTCAAGCCATTCTTCAGGCTACCCACAGTTCCTGCGCTCTTTCCACCCGTCTGAGGCAGCACTAGCGCAGGAGCAGTTGCACCCGAGCGCAGGCCGCTTTGAGCACTTTGCCGGAGGAAGTAGCAGTAGTGCGAGTGCTGGGGGATTAGGAGGATTAGTCACATCCGCACCTCCACCCCCACCTCCTCTGCATCCCGGCCTCTCTGTCCCCCAAGCATCATCTGGCCCCTCCTCGTCCTCTCCCTCCCCTTCAACCTCTGTGGCCACCTCTAACAACCCTTCTAGCAGCAGTGCAGTCAGCTCCTTGGGACACCAGTTGGTTGGGGCCCAGTCTGATGCACGGAGCCTCCACCAACAGTTTAGTTGCATGCTAGCGGCGAATCAGTACTTCCTTTCTGGGGTGCCCGCCAATGCCAGTTTAGAGCAGTTTCTCGTTCAACAGAGTAGCCATAACCATTTAGGGATTGGTTTAAGTCAGACCGGTGGGGAACCTAGCGCGAGCCTTGCTCCGCCCCAGCGTTGCATTCCTCTCATTCGCATAGCCACTCCGCTTCGCAGTCGCAGCAGGCTCCGCCGCAGCCCGCCCAGCAGCAACAGCTTCCGCCTCACACCCTTTCTCATCCTCACTCTCACTCTCATCCTCACCACCCGCTGCACCCCGGGTCCCAGCCCTCGTCGCTGGGCGGCTTTGACTTTCAAGGCATCCCCGTCCTTTCAACCAATCAGATCGCTTCACTGATGCAGCAGGAAGGAGGTTTGCCGCTTCCCTTGCCACTTCATCTGTCCTTGTCTAAGGATGATGGTAAAGTGGAAAGCACTGGAACCGGCGGCGGTAGCGGTAGCACGAGTAGCAGTAGGAGGAAGAAAGCGATGGCTGGCTATTTGCCCCAGCGTAAATCAGAAAGCACTAGCAATGGCCCCGGCAGCCACGGTAACCCTAGCGCCAGTGGTAGCAATGGAGCACTTAGCCATAGTCAGCCCCCAGCTTTAATTGGAAGTGGGGTAGGCTTATCCAATCTGGGCGGAGATCCCTCATCCCTGCTTGCCTCATCATCTTCATCCTCATCCGTAGTTTCTTCTTCCTCCTCCTCTGCTCCCTCTTCCTCTGCTGCCTCAGTACTGGTTACTAACGAGTCTCTCCTTTCTAAATCTGATAACCTGGGCTCCATGCAAGCTAACACCACAGAGTCTGATACCGAGTCAATTTATAGCTGTGGAGAGTGTGGCAAAAGCTTCCCTCACCTTTCCAGCCTGCGCAGGCATATGCGTATGCACGAGCCAACTGCAGCTGGCACGAGCAAATCTGCCACGACTTGCCCAAATCCCGTGCACATTAAAAGTCAGCCCGACCCGACCCTGCCCCATTCGACCCAAGAAACTCCCCGGCCCTTGTCCAATTGTTGCCCGAGCCCAGACAAAATATTTCATTGCCCCGATTGTGGGAAAGGCTTTAAGAAAAAAGGACACCTCCTGCAACACGGTGTCCTACACTCCTCAGCCCGCCCGTATGGCTGCTCCACCTGCTCTCGGGCTTTTAATCGTAGGGAGTCACTGACACGGCATGAGAAGATACATGAGGAAAAGCCATTCCGATGTCCTGCCTGTGGTCGTGCTTTCCGTGAGAGCACCTCTCTACTCAACCACGCTGCCTCAGGCACCTGCGGCAAGCCAGGTAGGGGACCCAAACAACGAGGCGGCAAGCCAGGAAGCAATGGTGAGGACAGGATAGGGGGAGGGAGCGGAGGAGGTAACGGAGGAGGGGGAACTTATCCGAGCAATAGGGGGGTCATTTATGGGAAAACTGAGGAGAAGGAGGGTATTATCATTGTTGGGGAAGGAGAGCAAAAATCAGGTGTAGGATGTGATCTGTTTCAGTCTGCGAGGGGAGGGAATTCAAATGACAGGGACAGAGCCGATGGTAAATACCCCACTGACTACTCTCGGAATCGTTACACAGGCTACCATGAAGACCACCGTTCTCAAGGTAATCCGTCTCCATGCTACTCTGGTGCATCCCCCTGCGGAAGCGGGATGGCCGGCCCAGCTCTGAGAAAGGCACCCCTGGCCCCAACACTGCATCCGCACTCTCAGAGCCACAACCAGCACCATCATCCGCAGCAACAGCAGCCGCAGCAGCAGCAGCAGCAGCCCCACCTGCCCCTCTCCTCTCTACTGGATGACTCAGAGGATGATGTCACTAGCTCCGTCAATAATGCAATCTCCGCCATCACTGCGGCAACTGGAAATAGAGACGACAGGGGCGACATCATAGGAGGTCTACTCGGTGGGCTTGGCCTCGGCCCTCTGGGTTCACCGTCAACCTCTGGCATGGACAAGAATTTCCGAGGTGGTGGCAACCAGGAGGCGTTGAGCAACAATCCACAGAATCCCGCTACGAAGCCCAAACGTCCCCGCAAACCCAGAGCCAAGAAGGACCCGTCGGCCGATGGGCAGCCCCCCAAACGTAGGCAGTACACGCCGAGGATGGGAACCAGCGGGCTCCCTCGCACTCACCTCTGCAGTGTCTGCGGGAAGGGTTTTGCACGCCGTGAGACTCTTCGCAGGCACGACCGCATACATACCGGCGAAAAGCCTCATCACTGCACGGTTTGCGGAAAGTATTTTCGGGAGGCTTTCCACCTTAGCAAGCACCAAACGGTTCATTCTGGGGCTAAGAATTACAAATGCAGCATCTGCGGGAAGGAGTTTGGTTACTCCCAGAGTCTCAGGCGGCACAGCAAACTCCACCAGAAGGGGGAGATTGAAGAGGTGCCCGCAACGCCAGCTCCGGAGAACATGAACAGCTTTAATCCCAACCCTCAATGCGGTGTGACCCAAGACGGGAGCCAGAACCAAGTACCAAGCACCTCCTCCTATTACCCCTACCCTCAAGATGTCAAGCCTCACGATTCGCAGCCTCCGGCTCGTCTCTACACCTGTGCCATCTGCTGGAAGTCGTTCCGCCACCACTTCCACCTGACCGCTCATCACCAGACGGTTCACGAAGGAGGGGGCGAAAAGCATTTCTGCTGCGAGGTGTGCGGTAAGGCCTTTGCTTACTCCAACAGCCTTACCCGACACCGGCAGTCCCAGCACGGAATCACCCGCGGCGAGCCATCGAACCCTCAAGAAGGCAGCGGCGGCGGCTCTGCAGACAACAGGGGAGGGAGCGATGTGACCCAGTCGGCGTCGGAGAGCGAGGCTGCCACCAATGCTCTGCTGCAGATGGCCCCGGCCACCGACGGCCACGGGCCTCCGAGTCTGAACGTTGTCACTCACGGCCACCAACAGGTGCCGCCGCCGCAGCCACCGGCTGGTTATTCGCCTCTCTTTTATGACGCGACGGCAGCCCAGTCGTCGTCCTCCAGCGCCCAGTCCTACTCGCAGCCTCTGCCCCCCAATTCCACAGTCATGCCGCCCCACCACCCGCACTCCCCCGCCGGGGTGAAAGGGGAGCACATCTATCCGGCCGGATCCCGCAGCCGCACTCTACACACCACGGCCCCGTTCCAGCCCCTCACGGAACTGCCCTCCACCGAACATCACCATCTACATCATCATCATCATCACCCCCACCTTCATCCTCCTCATCATCAGTCAGGTGTCCAGCCCCAGCAACACCTCGACTGCAGCAACCCGTTGCCGCACGATGAGATCAGACGACACAAGAAGAAAAAAAAAAAGTCCGATAGGAGAGAGCGGCAGGGAACAACTCAGTATGAATCCCAAGACTTAGTTAGATTTGACGGGCCCGCAAGAAGAGAAAGATAAGTTGCACGGTCAGGGGGCAGCCGAACAAAAAACAAGGCTCTCTTCGCTTGACGATTAGGCGGGGAGAAGGATCTGGCGGCGGTGGGTATAAACTTGTCCACACCGGGGGCGTCAAGGTTCAGGTCCTGTCGTCCTTAAAAGTTCCCGTGAAGCGTTTTGGCTGTCCTATATGCCCCGGTTCTGTATTTTCCCGCAAAGCGGGGCTGCTCGTCCACATGGCAATTAGACACCCACAAAAAGCCCAAAGCACTCGAGAGCGACTTCGGTGCAGCGTATGTGGGAAGCAGTCTCAGAGGCCCCTGGCAGCTTTTGTCCATCGGGCTTCTCATCGCGCCAGAGGGACCTTCTCCTGCCAGTGCTGCTCGGCTCGCTTCTGGAACGCCGTCCTCCTCCGAAGGCACAAGGGCTCCTGCAGCCCCGTGGCAAAGGGAGCGCGGCAAGGCGAGGCCAAGAAGCCGACGCTCTTAAAGAGACCGAGTGAAAGACAGCCCCGAGATGGTGCTCAGGGTGACACGCCGTACCACCCGCTGGGATTGTACAGATACTGAGCATCATGGTGCCCCCCCCCCCTCCCCCCCCCGATGACAAGAAAGGGACTTTGGAAAAAAGGAATAGGTTTAAAGGAATAGACTCTGCTTAGTTGAGGACTGAGTGTGGTCACAACTACTGTAAAGCATCCAATGAAATCACCTGAAATGCTTCCAGATTCTTTTGGAATGTCTTTCAAAAAATGTGACTGTTTCCATAGGATCACTAACCCCTTAAGTGCATTGACACTACACTCGGCAGACACTGTGCAGTCACTAGGCAAGTTTAGATAACCTTCCCTGCACATGTATCGCTCCTATTCTAACCCGCACAGCTTTATTTTATTTTATTTTTTGCTGTACGATAAACTGTGTCTCTGCTGTGTACTTTGTATGGTTCATGTAGCACCTCTGAGGATTTTTATTTTATATTTTAACATGTAAAGTGCTTTTTTATTAGGAATAGGGACTTTGGGACATTTGTTGATAGTCTGTCGGTGCATGTTTGTTCTCTGGTCAAGTTTTTTGCTGAGATGATATGTGATGGCTTATTCAAGTATATCCCGGAAGTTTGTAGTGTAAATTTGATATACACCCTAGTGATTATAATCACATATAGATAAAACATGTTGGTGGTAATTAGTATCAAGGGTCTCTGTCTCTGTCTCTGTCTCTGTCTCTGTCTCTCTCTCTCTCTCTCTCTCTCTCTCTCTCTCTCTCTCTCTCTCTCTCTCTCTCTCTCTCTCTCTGTCTGTCCCCCTCTTCCCCCTCCCCTGCCAAAATGAAGAAACTTACAAAAAGCCTTGCTTTTTATGTTGGCTTCATTGATTTCCATTTTTCTTTTTTTACTTAGCTTTTATACCAAGGGATAGAACGCAAGGTACAGTAAACAAGTGAACTATAACACGTTTGTCTCATGTTATTTGTATGCTCTTTTTAGCAGTGACTATTTCTACAGTGCTTCACTTTGTGTTTAAGACAAGGACCTATTCTCGAAGAGCAAATGTACTCTTCCACATATTTATGTATGTAACCGTATTCATACCAATCTTAGACTGAATCGCAACCTTTTAGTGTGTGCTGAGTCGCAATCATCATCTGACTGTCGTGCTTTTTTTTTTCTTCTAAAAATGTTAATTTCCTCACATGAAATGTCCATGTCTGTTTCATGCCTTGTTTTTTTCTTCTAAAGAAAAAAAATCTATAGTTTTAGTAGATTTCTATCACTTTATTTACTGAAAAGCCAGTAGTTGATTATATTTGAAATTAATAAACCTTGAGTGTAATAACTGGTTTGCCTTTCTTGATCCAAGCCAAACGGAAGTCTATGCGGGGGTCATTCCTTAATTGGAGGACATTTGGGGTTCAAATTTCTTGAAACGTATGCCTTCGCCGTTATGATTTTCTGCTACAAACCCATCAATAATAATCGTAAAAATACAAACACCGTCATACCTCGGTTTTCGACCATAATCGTTCCAGAAGGCTGTTCGAAAACCGAAACCACGCTCTTTTAAAAAAAAAAATCTTAGTTGAACAATGGAACGCTAAGGAAGGCGAGAGGAGTCAAGTGGCACATTCATGTGCGCGCAGTTTGGTCGAGAACCGATTTCGGTTGTAATCCGAGGCATTAAAAAATCGAAATTTTCGGTCGAAAATCGATGTGGTCGAGAACAGAGACGTTCGAAAACCGAGGTTTGACTGTACCGGTAATAGTTTCTCAAGTCTGAGTCAAAGAGTTGAAGCTACGCTGTCCCTCAAATCACGGCAACAGTGTTGCAAATCCTGACCACTGTTGCCTTTCTCTACCGGTTGTTTATAAACATTCGCTGTGATGTATTTGTATTTCAGGTTCCGTTAAGGCGCGTTCCCACGTTGCAATTTGTGGCATGCAACACATTGCAACGTGTGAACCCCGAAGTTGGACAGACTTTTGTGGCATGCAACGTGCTGGATGCGTGTTGCATGAAATAGGATTTGCTCTATTTTCTTGCAACGTGTTGCATGAACCCGACCAATCAGAACGCGTTGGGCTATCACGTGACAAAAACATCGCGTCGTAAACACGGAACGCGGGAAGTATAATGGCGTTGAAACAGAAATTTTAAAAAATCGAGCTCTCCCGGGGCGACACCGAAAGGTTTATTAATTATTACCATTCGCATGATTGCTTGTGGAACGTCGGGAGCCAGTTCTACTCAAGGAGGGAACACCGACAAGCTGCCTACACGAGCATATCGGAGTTGATGGGCGACTGCATGACAGGTATGGATGGCAATCGAGGCAGCGTCTTCGATTATTATGTCGACAATAATATAATTACTTATTGTCGAATATTGTAGGGTGGTTGGAGTGAGAAAGATTACCAAATTTAATTTATTCGGCGACTATTTTGCCAAAATAATCACATTCATCTTTTTGTCATTCGAGAAAAGTTGACACCCTACAATCAGTGGGCCTCCCCATGGATGGGCACACGGGTATTACTTCAGTCCTTCTTGGTAAAAATTAACAATAATAACAATAACAGAAACAAGTAATACAAGTAAATGTATATCAGAGCGTTGTAAGCGCCGAGTTCTTTCCGTCTCCCGATCCACGGTCGTACCCAAAACGACCGTTTGGGTTTTGGCTCCTCTAGCTCGGCTAGTAGACCGATAGCTGCCAGTTCGAGGAGATCATCGTCGCTGTTGTATTGACAATTAGCCGCCACAGTCGCAGAACGAAATAACGTTAAAGGCGCATTCGGAAAACGATTCCCGCGAGATTTGAAATTGTTTGCAACTGTTGCAACGTGGGAACACATTCGGTTAGCAACATCATATTTGCGATTTGTCTTATGCAACACGTTGCATAAAACAAATTGCAACGTGGGAACGCGCCTTTAGTTGACATCGGCGACGCACTCCCGTCGACTACAGAACCTGTGAAATAAAGAAATCAAAAGCCAGCCAATGTCATTGTAAGTCCACTAGGTGTCAGTAAATGACACCAGACCGCGGTTCCCTCGCTCCAGCGTGGCTTGGCCATCCAAGTCACGTGGACTTGCACTGTGACAAGGCACAATGCTGCGTGGCTGCGAATTCTGCCTGTGCTTTCCCCCATGAAATGGAACAGGGAAAGAATGTATGTATGCATTCGCATCTCTTGAGCTGCGACCAGTTGACCTAGATTCCAAACAAAACTCAGACCGATAGCCCCGGTGGACTGCACTATTTTGGGGAATGCTCAAAATGTGCAGCAGCCTAAAAGTTGTAATGATACGAAGTCTAAACCAGTGAGTCCGAATCACTGTGCCGCGGCCCATCGCTGTGTGTGAGAGATGGTCAGGTATGCTTCGGGAAATGACACGAGTGTCCATAATTGAAATTACCTGATTTACCATAATTGGTCTGAAGGTTACTTAAGTATCTATCTAGTCCAGGGATGTTAAGTGACAGGCAGGGCAATTAAATATGCTTTTCTCTTGGCAGGACGTACATCAAACTGAGGTAAATCAAGCCTCAGTTCGGTTACATTTAATGACACAGCTGGCCTGGGGTAACTGCTTGGGACGCGGTGGCTGCCTGGGCACCCCTCCCCCCAAAATTAGGATTTTTGAAATGAACGTGGTGACACGAACACCAGACTCCTGTTCAATGATGCAAGCCCAACACTTTGATCGGTGGTAGTAGAGCAGAGCTTTCTTTCTCTGCTTTGGGTCCCATACAGGCTTGGGCTGGCATGGATCCCGATCGAGTATTTAAGGTCACGTGGAAGGATTTGAAATCTTGACAAGATGTAATTAATTTCTCAACATTATGAGCTTTTTCTGTAACCACATTGTAAGAAGCAGTTTCTTTTGAAGACCAAATACAAAATTGGATTTAAAAAAAACCCACAAGTAGCAGTGTTTCAAAAAAGCTGAAGAAGACAACTCACCGTGTTACGTTTCTTCAACTGGTTTATTCCAATATTGACAGTTACTCTACACAATATTGACACACCGACGAAACATAATTTAAGGTGACACGTCAAATTCTGATGGACAATGTGTAGTAACACTCAAAGGTGACGCAGTGGTAGTCAGGGAAAACTCCCAAATCAAGTTTGGGGCACCGTGAATGCTTGGGCTTGTCCTCGGGACGACCTCTTAAACGTTAGACCCAAAAAAATGACGTTAAAAGGGTTGTACGTGGAATTGTCAAGTCCTGATCAAGCCTGAATCCACGTCTACGCGCCCCTCTTCTGTATTGGTTCACATCATGGTTAAGTTTAAGGTCGTCACGTGTGTTCTCACGCTTGTAAATGATTCGCCCGCCAAGGGTGTCTTCGAGCCCTGTCAACTGTTTACTTGTCAACTCGAGCACATCCGTCTGTGGGCCGTGCAGAATTGGATTCCTGTGGCGCGCTGTTTTTCTTGTGCTCGGCTACAGTACAGCGAGCTGGGCCGCCCTCGTGACGTTTTTTTTCCCTCCTTCCAACTCGCTCTCACGCGGCTCGAGCATGCACGGTGGGAATCCGAGTGGGCGGGACTGGCCGACCTACTTCTGGCCAATGGAGGATCTCGGAGAAGGCGCCCTCTCAGCCAATCAGAGCGACAGCCGCGAGCGGACGGGCTTGTCTCCGCGTGCTTGGTACACGTGAGCCGCGGCGCTATTGTACAGTCCGGCGGGAGGCAACGTGGGAAAAAACAACTGCACACTCACGTTTTCATTGGATTATTATTGAGGAGGGAAATGCAAAAGACACGCCATAAGATTACCACTCAGACAAAATACGAACGTAAAGATGGCGAGCTGGCAGCTATCTTAACTATTTTACGGGTCGGTCACGTTAGCGCGTATGCTCACTCTGGCAGTGCTATATTCGCGGAGTAAACAAACGAGAACAAGTGACAGCAGCCGTCTGTCCTCGAGGTGTGGCACGAGAGTGGGCGTTGCTCATAAATAATGGAGCAAGTTCGGAGGGGATCACTCAGGAGTTTTAGCCAACCCTCTCCGGGCTTATTCCGCGACGTTTGACGTCACGTGAGCCGCCCGTGTCCGTTCCATCTGAGCTCGAAGAGGAGGACGACGGCTTCACACGCGCGCACACATACACACACACACACATTCAACACGCGACACAACACACACCACTATGCCCGTGACCGGAGCCATCGGGTGCAAATGAGAAAGAGTACAGACAGAGAAGGAGGAAGAAACGCCCCCCCCCCCACACACACACACACACCCGACACCCACTCCCATCACCACTCGGTCCCTCCTCCCACTTCCACGCGACGGACAAGTGAGCGCGAGCCCAGAGAGGAAAAACATCAACTTGTCATTTGAACAACACCGACACTCGTCGATTCCTGATCCACTTCTTCCCTACTCGCCAACACATCGATCGACACTTTGTTTTGGAGACTTTTCAACAAGATCCGTCGCTCCGTTTTTTTGAAACAACTGGATATCATTTGCATGTTTGTTTCTGTTGCGATTTCACCCATTGCATTGTTTTTTTGCCCTACGACACTAAATTTGGTGAGATTTTCCACTCATCTGATCTTCCCACACTGTGCTGAGAATAACAATTTGGACCCCCACCGTCCCCCCCTCACCGGAGGAGTGCAATGGAATACCTCGAGGCACACAGTCCTGCAAGGGGATAAAGGGAGCTTGCTTGTCGTCGACAAAAGGTAATAAAAGCTGCATGTATCGTTAATACTATATTCGTCATTATAATTCTTTGCAGTAGCAGCACAATAAACAACCCTCCTCCACTTTCTCTCCCCCCACCCCCTCCTTCACCCCTCCGCCGCATGAACAGTCATCCAAACTCCTCTTGGTAGCTCTCTGTGGTCTTCCCAGTACACCCCCTTCCCACCTCCACCTCACAGGTGTCTCTTCGTGATCCCCTCCCCCCTCCCCCGTACCCCCTCCCATAAGGCACCAGGATGTCCAGGCAGCTCACGCAGCTCCCCACCCCGGACCTGCCCGCAGGCGCTAGCCCACAGTTTGGGAGTTGCACCCAGCCGGCGGTTTCCCTCACTGGGGGGCACCTCAACTCCATGGCGGGTCTCAAATCCCTCCTGCAGCATCCCATGAAGGGGGACCAGCGCTTGAGAAGCCCCTGTGATCTCAAAGGTGGGCTCTTGTTTATGTTGTGCACCACGTGACCCCCGCCTACAGCAATGAAATCACCGTTCCACCTGATGCTGCGCTATCAGTGCAAAGACGCATCATTAATCCATCAAAATTCACGATAGATGAGCCACCACATACCATAATCCCCCCCGTCCCTTGGATGAATCACTTGGCAATAACAATCCGGATTACAATGTGCGTTTCAATTCAAGGCTCACGTGCATTCTGATCTCCCGCCATGGCGAGGACAGCTCAGGAGCTTGACGGCCGCATATACGCCGTGATAGCTAACTGGTCCTGGCTCTCGTTTTAATACGGTGCTTCTGTTGCCATCTGTTCCATCTGTGAGTTTTGTGCTTGTGCGTGGTGGATGGTTGGAAGCATATGAAGGAGTTAGTGTCCAAGCGAGTCTCGTGGAAACATTGTTGGAATTAGATGGGCGGCCAAAGCCACGTTTCCACCGAGCGATATGGTTCACTTCGATTTGGTTCGTGGTGCGAAACCCTGATCTGTTGACCAGTCACACGCAACATTAGTACACCCTTACAACTCGGACATTGGAACCCAAAAGGCGTACCACACCAAAATGAACCAAATCCTTCGGAAGCAAACTCTACCGCTTGCTGGAAATGGGGCTTCAGGCTCTCCATCATTCATTCTCCGAGCCTCGTACAAGTGTCGGGGGGCGTGGTGGAGCCCGTCCCGGCTGTCTTCGGACAGTCGGCGGGGCGCACCCTGAACTGGGCACACGAAGACAAACAAACATTCACGTTCACACTCACACCTCGGGACAATTTAGAGTACTCAGTTCACCTATCGTGCATGTTTTGGGAATGTGGGCGGAAAGCGGGGTACCCGGAGAAAACCCACGCAGGACCGGGGAGAACACGCAAAGTCCACATAGGAAGGCCGGGGCCGGAATTGAGCCCTGTACCTCTGTACGCTGAGGCGGTTGTGCAACTTTGACATTAAAAGCGCCCCAAACCAATTCTGACCCCAGCTCCACTGCTTGGTGGAAATGGACTTTGAAGGCCCCCGATCTTTCCCTCGAGGTAGCTTTGAATGGACCCTATCGGCTCTCGGGTGACTGAGCTGAGCAACTTTGACAATGGGAACCAAAACAAAGCCGACTGTAACAAACTGAACTCAATCGTCCTACTTGATGGAGTCAGCACTTTCGTTTTTATTTTTGCGCCTGCGTTTGCAGTCTCATGCTTTTAGCCCCGAAGGGATATTGGCGGGGCTTCAAGGTGACTGTTGGAACCTTGGACCAAAGTTCAAGGGTGTTCCCAAGTTGTAAAACTCAAAGGTAAAAAGGTACCCGCCCAAGTCCCAACATGATAACCCCCCTGCTGGTCCGAATGCTCGGCGTCACCTTCAATGCCAAAAGGCTCCATCCGAAAACCCTTTTTGGTTTTCCCCAAAGGACTCACGTTGTTGCTGAGCCAATCCTAACCATGTGCTCCTCTTGTTGATCGTTAGACAAAGAGCGATCAATGGACCTGGACGAAGACTCGATGGGAGTGTGCTCCATGAGGAACACGTCCGGACTCGGCGGCAGCAGCGGCGGCAACGGCAACGGATGCAACGGCGGAAGCGGCGGTGGCAATTTCAACCAGTTCCTGGGCCCCCTCTTGTGGGATCGCACCCTCCCGGCGGACGGGGGCCTCTTCCAGCTGCAGTACATGGACTTGGAAGAGTTTCTGACCGAGAACGGAATGGGCAGCATGCACAGCAACAACAGCTCCAGTTCGGCGCAGATCCCCTCTCAGAGCTCCCAGTCCGCAGTACCCAACCAGAGTTCCCAGTGCCTACCGCCCCCGTCCCCGACTGGCTCTTCGTCCTCATCGCCTTCATCTTCCTCCTCCCCGCCGTCCTTGCTGGGTTTGGAGGTGGCGCAGCCTCAGAGCCTGACCGGAGGAAACGACTGTCTGCATGGTGAGTTTGCCGACACGAGCCGAGAAGGGGGGGGGGCGTTGCTGACAAATGCGGTTGACTTGAAACGCAGATATGATGCGTGTCGTCTTCCCACGGGCCAATGAGGGAGAGCGAGAATTTCAAAAGTGTATCGCTTGGTGACAAAGCACTTTTCGGTCAAAAGTGAAGGCCCGAAATTCTGTCACGGGGCTTGACAAGAGCATCGAAATAGACTTGAGCATTGAAACAATGCCTGAAATCTCCCCCCAGGGTTCAAATCTGCTCCCTTTAGCTCCTCCGTGGCATTCGAGCGAGCAAAAAACAGACCACGAGATTGAAATATTCTGAGTCAGCTTCAGGATTTTGCATGTGATCAATGTTCCCCAGTGTCTGAACACGATCAGCGTTCAACCCGGGCCAATTATTAATATTCGCCGTCATGGGAGGCAAGCAGGGTCAAAACTCTTTTCTGGAACCGAGACAGCAAGAGAGAGAGAGAGAGAGAGAGAGAGAGAGAGAGCAGCGCGTGGAGTGTTTATGATTGCGTGTCTTTAAATCTCCCCTCACTTCACACGCCACGGCCATGTGCACGCGTCGCTACACGTGCCGAGGCTGCCTGAGTCGGCTGGAGTGAGAGAACTCGAGGCGGGCCGGTACACATGGAGGAGGAGTCCACACGGAGGGGGGGAGGGGAGGGCCGCGTCGGGCTAACAGGAAGACGGTCGCTGCTGGAAACTCTGGACATTTGATCGCCACGGAATAATGTGAGCAAATATCAAATATGACCCTTGAGACCACGGTCGTAGCCCACCGCTTGAAATGAATCTTACATTTTTGTCTCTAAAAAAAACAAAACAAAAAAACAAATCTATGTCATTGCATTCGGTTAATCTTCATTATTATCGTCAAGGTTCTTTTGTGATCGGCTCGGAGAATCACTCACATTCCTTCTCCGTGGGGACTGCCTTTCAACACGTTGCCCGGCGGCCATTTTGTCACCTTACCAAATATGGTTCCTCGGCCTTTCCCGTGAGAGAGCCGAACACGTAAACGTCAAACAGAATGATGAGCTCTTACGGAAGCGAGCTCCAAGCTAAGCCTTTACCTTCAAGGGCAAATTGGGCTCATCCGAGCGTGCATCTGTGCTGGAATTCCAGCTGGGAAAGATGTTCCCACTTTGAAGGCCCGGGGACAGAGCCCCGCACATTCCAGCACAGCCCTGCGGCAGCAGGTGGTGGCTGCACTGACCGCTTCCCGCTGGCAAGTGCGAGCCGGGAAGGAAATAAAAAATAACACCAAAAAACTAAACAAAAACAAAAACAATTCCAAACAATTATGGCTTGATGGTGGAAAAGTGTGACTTCCGACTTTATCGATGAATTTTTCAAATCGACGTGCCGAAAATGCACACACATAAACTGATTCTGAGTCCCTTAGTTGGGTTTGTCACATGTCCGAAAATCGGCCAAAAAATGTTGATCGTTGACTTTCCAAAGTCAAAACAGATGCTTGGAAAATGTTTTCTTTCAAATAACACCAAAGAATGTCTGCAAAACAGCGCATGACCTTCTGTGATCGTTTGGGATGATGAAACATTCGAGCGAGTCACACTGACCCATCAACAATGTTAAGAAACAAACGCGACACGAGGCTTAAGTTTGATGTCTCGTCAACGATTCATCGCCGCTCAAAATATTTGGTGCGATGATTGATTGGTTGTCAGTCAATCGATGACCTGTTGCACCTCAAGCTCGTACCTTCACCCTTTCAAGGACAGCGGCTGCTGCAGTGGACAGCTTCTCATGTTATCAGGTTACAGGGTGCCTGAAAGGAACATTTTACATTTGGCCCTCATCACAATCACAAAAACTGTCCACAAATAAAAAAAAGTCCTTTGGATTTACTTCATTTGGACTTGATGATAATCAAATTCATATTTTCAAGGGACGGAGTAGAAAATTAATGTTTTTGAATGATGTACCACCAAAATTGAAGCAAGTTTATTTTTTATTTTTTCCAGGGCTTTCACTTTCAAGTTTTCAGGCCTCCGGCTATTTTGCGTGCGGGCAGTGTTTAAGTTTCATCAATGGCATTGAACTATGTTTTCAGCATTTTCTTGAGCAACTACTAAAATCCCCCCACGCCCCCAAAAAAAATCCCTTTAGGGGTCATTTTGGTTTTGTAAAGTGCTCTGAGAGACCCCAAAATGGGGATAATTATCATCCATTAAGCCCCCACATAGCCGGCATTCGCAGAGTCACACATGAAATGTTTTTGTTTTGTTTTGGTTGTGCGAGCTATCTCTTTGTCGATTCACTATTTTTGTCATCAGGCCTAAGCATGTCCAATATTTAAAAAAATTGCTTTGGTGCCAGTTTGGGGTCATTATAAACCTTTTTGTTGTGGTGTTAATTGCTTGCAGATTTTGTTTTCATTTTATTATTTTTTTCCGTAGCCATGTCCCTTAGAAGTGTTTGGTGGGCCGTCGAAAAGATACCAGCGGGTCGTATTTGGCTCGCAAGCCGTAGCCTCTTCCTTGAAGACTGACCCAGACTTGTCATTCAAACGTTCACCTGAAACTCCATCGCAACCAGCTGCTTTTTTGCATGGACGTGTGGCCATCTCGTTTTTCCCCTGTGTACGCTTAGCATGCCCTGTCAATAGCATCACACCCCGGCCTGGTTAATATCGACTCGCAGCTCTATTTCGGTCCCACGTCCATAACAAATGCCCTCCACGTGTCGCGTGCATACGGCGGTTTGTTTGTTTGTGCGACTCTCTGCGGTGCACTGAAGGTACATCACACCTTCAAGCCGGTCGGAGGGTTCAGTAAAACCCTATTGAGGCCCCTCTTCATTCAACTCGTTTCAAGGGGAGGGGTAGCACTTGCATAACATTTTCCACCTTTGGATCTCTCTGTCCAAACCTCGACAGTAGTTTGATTGATAAAGTAGTAGTAGTAGTAGTAGAAGTATTTCTTGCGTAATATATTATTCATTTTCGAGATGGGTTTTGACTGGAATGCAGTTAAGGCAGCTGGAATGACATTTATGGCACCGAGAACGTATCCCTCTCGCTCCCCCTAGTGGTCACTTTCATGTAATGCTTCATGTGTTTTCTAACCTTTCCCTCGCCAAAGCACACCGAGAATTTTTCGCAAGAATAATCGGAACCCCAAACACGTGACAAAGTGTACATGTACTTAAATAATCATACAATGGATAATTGCAACTTTTGCCCTCTCGTGGAATTGCATTTAATCATTCTGCCTGCCACAATACAGTTGAAGAAAGATACAGTGGACCGATCAGGCCTGACCCATATACATTTTGCAGGGTTTGGTAGAACTAAATTCCATGAAGAAATTCACATCTCAGTACACAGAACTGACGTCTGCTCTCGTCATTGCAGGGAGCCAGACCAGCATGAACGACTCGTGCGAGTCGCCGTCCTCCTCGTCCTCCTCGCCGTCGTCTTCCTGCCCGCCCCTGCTGACGCCCACTAGCGGCGGACCGGACGTGGGGGGAATTTTCAACATGGATCCGTCGGACATGGTTCTGTCCAACGGCCCCGATCAGCAGAACTTTGACCCCAGGCAGACCTTCAGTGAAGAGGAGCTGAAGCCGCAGCCCATGGTGAAAAAGGCGCGCAAGATCCTGGTGCCTGATAACATGAAGGTGATTGACGTGCGCCATCTTGACGCATGCGCGCGCGCATACAGTGGTACCTCTACTTATGAGCGTCTCTTTATACGAAATGTTCAAGTTACGAAACGTCTCAACAGGAAAATATTGCCTCGTCTTACGAAAGAAATTTCAAGATACGAAAGATAAAAAATACAGTATGGTCGGCATCTCGCAGCTCCGAGTTTTTTGAACGCAACATACTGATCTGCTATTCTGCTATTGACTATTACCAGAGCACCATCCTGGCATCCCATTGGCTAAGAGGGACTTCTACCGTTTATGTCTGTGTGGATAGATTAATAGATAATAATAATAATAATAATAATAATAATAATAATAATAATAATAATAATAATAATAATAATACATTTTATTAGATAGATAGATCTGTGTCTATGCAACGTCCTGGTCATTTTGGCCCTCGGGCCGTGAGGCATTCCGATAATTTTACGTAAATGCGAATCAGCCACAAAAAGTGTTCACCAGTTTGCCTTGGACGTTTTCGAAGGATTGTTAAAAGTCGACAAAGGCAAACGTCCTTGGATCAGTTTATGACGAAATGCCAGGCAAAAACCACTTCTGAGAAAGAACAAAACGACCAGGACGCAGTTACAAGTGAAATGACCATCATTTTTGTATACGTAGACTGAATATCTATCTATCTATCTATCTATCTATCTATCTATCTATCTATCTATCTATCTATCTATCTATCTATCTATCTATCTATCTATCTATCTATCTATCTATCTATCTATCTATCTATCTATCTATCTATCTATCTATCTATCTATCTATCTATCTATCTATCTATCTATCTATCTATCTATCTATCTATCTATCTATCTATCTATCTATCTATCTATCTATCTATCTATCTATCTATCTATCTATCTATCTACCGGAGCTTATCCTTTTTTAACTCAGTCTATGTATTTTTTTTTTTGTTTCATTGTAAAATGGTTTCAATGTAATTCATGTATTCTTTTTTCCTTTCCTCTATCTCTTTCATCTTATCTCCGCTTCTCAGGATGAAAAGTACTGGAGCAGGAGATACAAAAACAACGAAGCGGCAAAGCGCTCCCGGGATGCGCGGCGCCTCAAGGAGAACCAAATTTCGGTGCGCGCCGCCTACCTGGAGCGAGAGAACGCCGCCCTGCGGCAGGAAGTGGCCGAGATGCGCAAGGAACTGGGCCGGTGCCGCAGCATCCTGAGCAAATACGAGAACCGTCTGGCCGACCAGTGATGAAGGAGGACAATGACGACGACGACGAGTGAAATAAGCTGGATTCCTATTGTCAAACTTTGAAATTTTGGGGGGGATTACAGGATGGACAGGTCTGGAATCATGATGACGATGACGATGATGATGATGACGATGCTGATTTTGAATGTATTCGGGTGATGAGGAGGAGGAGGAAGGCGTGCGGACCGCAGCTCAGGTGTCTTGTTTTTGTCGAGCTCTTAAAAGTGACGCGGGGGAGAGAATAATTTAACAGATGTGACTTTTAAGGGTTTTGCTATTGGAGAATTGTATATTTTTATAAAACTTCAGAAAACAATTAGATGGAGAGTAGAAATTTGGAAAATACTTTTGTATATTTTCTACATGACTACAGATGGGGGGGGCGATATCTTATGTAACGGGGGTCAGCCATGAATGGGTATTTTCTGTTTTTTTTTTTTTTTGGACTGGTTGATTCATGCGGGGACGCTGCGGCGCGGGCGAGGACGCGTGTAACAGTTGTAATATAGAGAGCAAAAATGATCTTCACGTTGTGTCGGTCAACATTTTTGTGGATTTGACTTTTTGCAAGCAACGCAAGCACTTAATGTTTTCTTTGATTTACCCCCCTCGAGTCCCACCACATTCTTGTTATATTTTGGAAAGTTGAGTTCAGACATTTGTGCATCTTTCAAAAAAAAAGAAAGAAAAAGAAAAAAAAAAGGAATAGACAATCCTCTGTAATTATAATCTCCTTTACTACCCAGGCTAATTCTATCAGACTGGTACTTCACTGGTGAAAGTCGTCGTGATGCTGCTTCTACTTCTACACCTTTCATTCCCATTTTCTCTTCTAACACTAGGATGATAACATTTCCCCAATTTTTTCATTATTATTTTTTTTACCTCAATGGTACTTAACACCAAAACCTTGACTTTTTACTTTGAAAGCGTCATCATCCTTTAACAGGGCAAATCAAAATGAGAGTGTCCTTTTCAACCCAACCAAACAGTAAATTCCAAATAAAAATAGACGACATTGATTTTTGTCATGAGAACTATTTTTGCAATTCAGAATATTTTTTAAAGAAAACCATTTCTCAGGGCAAACGTTTTTGCAACGTGCTCCAATCGTTTTCTGGAGGAGTTGAAATTGTCCTTCAGTGAGTGTTATCGGAAGGGTCTTTGCTATTTTGTGCATCTTCCTGATGATGCGTCTCAGATTCCAAGCCAAGATTGCGTCTGTACTTCTTTCTTTCAAGAATTCCCCTCCTGCATCTAACAAAACTTTCTGTACCAACACCGTGTTCAGCCGGACAACGTGAGAGTGCGATTGTAATCCCGGTCATGAGTAATCACCATGACTGCTATTCTTCTTCTTGTTATGATTATTATGACAATTATGTTATGGTTGTTGTTCAATATTAATGACTGTTTTTCTTCCTTTGGATGAAAATGATCCACCTTAAAGCACCTTGATACAGTGTGTGACCTCCCCGAAAAGAAAGACAATGATCTTCTCACTCTTTGGTATTCCTCAATGTGGCCCACAGACAAAACTGCTTGAATGGAGTTCACCATTGTGTCCCCCCACTGGCCCCCAAAAAACAAAACAAAACATGCCTTTCTTTCCAGGACGAGCTCCTCACGAAGCCGCTGGACTTTGCGCGGCGTCGTCCTTTGGTTACTTTTCTTTCAGCAATTTCTCACCTGTGTCAAGTGGTGGTTTGCGCTCTCCCAACAGGACTGTTCTTGATCTCTTGACAGATGTGCTTGATCAATCTTTAGAGTGACTCTACATCTGACCCCCCCTCCACCGCCACCCCGGTGACATCAGTGGGCTCAGCCATGTCCGACCCACTATGTGCTGGTTTTATGGATGTAGTTGAGATTTCCCCAGGATGACACCAATAAAAGATTATTCTCATTCACCAACTCTCTGATTTGTCCATACAGTATTTATGTCATGTTTGCTGTTATTTTCCCTCCATTTTCTGATTCACTTATCCTCACAAAGTTTGCAGGCGTGCTGGAGCCTATCCCAGCTGTCTTCGGGCAGTAGGCGGGGTTACACCCTGAACCGGTTGCCAGCCAATCGCGGGGCAGACACTCACACCTAGGGACAATTTTGAGTGTTCAATCAGCCTGCCATGCATGTTTGTGGAATGTGGGAGGAAACCGGAGTACCTGGAGAAAACCCATGTGGGCCCGGGGAGAACATGTAAACTCCACACAGGGAGGCCGAAGCTGGAATTGAACCTGGTACCTCTGCACTGTGAGGTTGACACGCTAACCACTGGACCACCGGGCCGCCTGCTGTTACTTTATTTTTAAATTCTACAGTATGTCGCTTTAGAGTTGCAACAGGCGCCCTCCCCACCTACCTGTAGCTAAATTCTCCAAATATGTACTCTTTACATTTGACAGTACTGCATGTATTCATCCCCTCTCCTTGCTGACGTGAAGGTTTATTATTTTTTTTTTGGGGGGGGCGGGGCGAAAGCTCCACAACAAACCAAGTCTGCCAAAAATCAACTTGAAAAATGCCAACGGCAGAAATGGAGATCCGGGCCTGGTTGACAAAATGGCGGCCATAACTCGTGATTTACTCATCGACAGAGGAAAATATGGTGAGTTTAAAGTAGGATTGAGCAGTTTATTGGAATATAACTGTGATTTTGACTTCTCACGGCCATTTAAGCAGTATAATTGGAGAAAATGACAAACGTGCCGAACAGCGGCGTGTTTGTATAAAGTTAATGTATTTTCTCAACACCCAGAACGCTCCTGATTTGATGTGACGAATGTTCGCTCTTCTGGCTTCCATGAGTGTGCTTTAAGCCGTTTAATGACATCACAGTTGGAGTTCACTGTAAAAGTTTTAGAAACATCGCCGATGCTAATGCGAATCAAGTTAATGTACGGTAAGATCCCATTGACAGGCTAACTGTTAGCATCAAGTTCCAGGAGTGAGATTCATTCTGTACACGATCGCTTTACTAACACGTGCAGCCAGGTAACACAGCAATACTCAAAGGTTTCTATACTTCCTAAGAAGTGAAAAATGCGTTATATTCATATTATTATTAATATTATTTCGCCACTTTCCTGCTCCTTTTTTTTTTTAATCATCATGAGTGTATCTTTGTGTAGGATCCATACTGCCCCTACGAGGCCAGGGCGGGCACAGCATGAACAACAGGTAATTATTTGTATTTATTGTATTTTATTGCTAGTATTTTCAGATTCCTTATTTTACTTTCACTTTATTACTTTACTTTTACTCTTTTACTAACACAACAGGAACAGCAGATAATTATTTCTATTTATTGCGTTGATATTATTTTCATTAAAAAAACCAAAACTTTAGTGTGTTACTTTTACTCTTTTACTTAGTTTTGAAATCAGTGAATAATCAGTGGATGGAAGATTTTCAAGCAACTCAATTCAATATATTGAATTGAATACAATAATGATATGTCAAATACAGTTTAACTAGCCTTTATTTTTTTGTTTTTTACCCAATACATTCCGATTGAATTAAATGTTAATTGAATTCACTTTTAGCTGCCGACCCTCCTGAATTGGGTGAAAGGTCCTTCTGGGTGAAATTTTGGCTTTTTCTCCTCCTCACCTCAGACCGCATGTGTCGCAATCGCTCCCTCCCTTCCAAAACATCCCTCATTTTCTTTTTGATGAGCCACCCCCACCCCCCTGTCCTCCCCTCCTACTCTTCCCTCTTCCCTCCAAAGGCCGTGTGTAGGCATATCCCACCCTCAGACGGTCGCAGGCCTGGCTTCAAGGATGGACTGTGCACTGCTGCTCCTGACCCTCATGTGCGCTCTGACTGCAAGCGTGACCCCGCAGGCTACCGCAGGTACAGTAAGCCATCGGCAAAAAAATGAAAGAGTGATATGACGGCTATCCGTGCGGAAGACAGTTCAAGGGTTAAATCAAAGTTTGAAGTTAATTGTAATTGCACGCTAGTGTAAAGAGAGAGTCCAATCTCACAATTTAAAAGTCAAATCCGTGAAGACACGATGCAATATTTATGCCAAGCACGCAGAATTTGCCTTGTATTTGTCATGTAAAATATGTATAAATATGAACCGCACTGCAATCATTCAACGTGTTTCACAATAGTATAAGCGCCCTCCGCATATGTACTGTACACTGTGTTTCCATGATGAGTGTTGCATGTGACCGTGGCACGTGTGTGTTGTGGTTTTAGAAGAAGGAGAAAAAAAACGTGATTCCATGTGTCTGACATACAGCAGCGCACACACGTTTTCATTCCTGGACAGTAATCGCATCTCTTCGTTTCGTGCCCTCTTCCTCCTCCAGTGTTGTGTCGGTCGGGAGGTTGGCATGCTCCTAAATACAAGGATTAGGCTGTGGGACATGTGATACGGTGGCTTATTCAAAAAGGCAAGAAAAATGAATGAGGCTTTGATAAAAGCAACTAAAAGCTGTGATGCCACTTCTCTGGATTAAAAAAAACAAACAAAAATCACACAAACCCAAGCACCATCTGTTCATCGAAACATACATCACACACATGCACACAAGCACACAGACGTATAAGATCTATTTCAATCCGTCATGATTTGTTAAGTGCCCTTGGTTTCCCCAAACAGCGCTACATCAATATGTTGTTCTTTTTATTATTATTATTAGGGATGAGTGAGTACTGCGACCAGTTTTCAGTATACTAGCTTCATTTCAAGGTATGGGGTATACATGAACGATGCCGATACCAGCAACCGATACAAAGAAAATAAATCATACATCAAATAAGTCTTCTTTTGCCAGTAGTATGTCCTCCACTGCGGCCGTTTGACACTTGGGTGAATCATCAAATGCATCTGAAAGTCATTGTGCTCTTTGAAATTTTCTTGATCCTAAGTATTAATAGTATTGGTGAGTCCTGAAGAATGATTACAGATATTGGTACTGGTTGGAAAAAAGAAAAGTGGTAGCGAACTTCCCAAATTATGATGACACATTTTCATTATTTGATCTTCATTGAAATCAGGAATGGGCAAACCGCCGGTGCTCGAGCACTGGCATTTGCCACAAATCCCCCTCTAATCGAATCACTCAAAAGGCAACCTGGGTGGTGAACATTTGGCCGGCCCACCCACACTGAATTCGCTCCTTCGTCAAACACAACACAGCAGAAGAGGCCAACAAAATCTCTTTGTGGACTTTGAGGTGTTTGCTGTTTTTACAAGTGGGGGGAGTCGGGGGATGGGGGAGGCAGGTGGGGGTTCATGACCGCAGGGTGGCAAAACAAAAGGCCAAATGCCAGGAAATGTAAAGTGTGTGTGTGTGTGTGTGTGTGTGTGTGTGTGTGTGTGTGTGTGTGTGTGTGTGTATGCATGCGTATGCGCTTGTGTGCGTGCGCAGACTCGTGCCCGAAGAGACTCGTTGGAGACGAGCGGAGGAGGACGTGTCCCCGTCCGTGCAAAACCGACCAAGACTGCGGCAGCAAGCGGCAGTGCCTGTGCGACGGACAGTGTGGGCTCAGCTGTGTGGCTCCAGGTAGCGGATTTCAATCCGTGCGTGCGTGCGTGCGTGCGTGCATGGGTGTCCTGGGCCAGTTGTTGTTGTGTTTACTCACAGCTGTGTCAACACACTTTGTGCCCATCATCGACTTGCATCAGAAGGATGACAAGAGAACCGTGTGGCGGAGGAAAGTATTCGATGATGATCCAAAGCATACCACATCAGGAGACATGTAGTGTCATGTGAGGTTGCTCACTGATTGTGATTAATGAAGATTACAGGACGATTTGATGAGGTGGCATCTTGGCCAAGAATAACATTTTACCCTTCACACACATAAAAAAACAAACAAACAAACACTCACACATATCAAAATAGTTCCATCAGGGATTTATTTCCCTGTATTCATTTTGGGATGGTTTTCATTTACACTTTGAGTTTCTTTCACACCACAATTTTTGACTCTCATATGAACAAAAGCGTTGTCACGTGGGGCGTTTGTCACAGATTTGTTGGGGGGCATGTGGGAGAATTTTTTCAAGTGACTGATTTTTTGGGGTGTTGCCCTTATACCCCTCCTGCCCCTCCGCCCCCAGGTCGAACTTGCCCCTGGCCGCTGCCCCACCGAGAGGACGCCGTGGTTAGCCTGCTCTCCCCCACTCACTCCTTTTCCGCCTTCCTGGAAGTGCGATGCAAGCCGGGCTTTGCCTTACCGAGCGGCCTGGACTTCACCATTCGGCGTTGCCAAGGCGACCGTCGGTGGAGTGGAGACGAGCCCATCTGCACAGGTCGGGGGAAATTTTGATTCGGTTCCGATTTCGGCGCTCACAATTCAATGAACCTGATTGGCCGACGACATTATTGACATTTCAAAGTTGGCTACGCTGCGCTATCTCATCCAACGCTTTCTCATCTGGTAGTCAGCCAACCACCAGGGGGCGAACACATCGCCGAGGCTTCATTTAAACTGCCTAAAAAAACAAGCGAGCTCACCCTGCTGAGTCATGCATGGCAAGAGAAGGCGTTAGAGCTAAAATTGTTGGAGTTGAAGTTGAGGATTTGGACTTGAACAGCATATTTCTTCAGTTAGCCCTCGGTACATTGTTTTTATTATCATTTTGTCATGAATTGTGTGTGTGGGTGTTTGGTTTTGTCGAACAAGAAAGGCCAGACATGAACCGGGAAAACAAGAGATAACATGACACACACACAAAAACAAACAAACAAAAAAAAACCCCAAACAAACCTTAAAATAATCTGAACAAGCATCATGCAGATCACAAGACATTCTAAAAACCGGATTAGTTTCGAAGTTGTATTTTCGTCTAAAAACAGCTCCCATATTCTCAACTCAACTCAAGTATATTTATAGAGCACTTTAAAACAGCCATCGCTGTATGCAAAGTGCTGTACGTGGAGCAAATGTCATATATACAACAATAAAGAAATTGATAACGAAGACAGTAGAAAGCACAAAACAATCAAACTAAGATCAAGTCTTGAGTCATAACGCGTCAAAAGCCAAAGAATACAAATGAGGCTTGTTCGACGGGAGCTCATTCCAAAGAGAGGGAGCGGCAACGGAAAATGCTCGGTCCCTTCTGAGCCTCCGCTAAGTTCTCGCTACCTTTAAGAGTGTCTGGTCCGCAGACCCGAGGCAGCGGGCGGGTGTGTAGAGAGGTAAGGCGGAGCCGGGCCATTTCAAGTTTTTTTCATGTTTTTTCACCTTTCTTTATTTTAAAAAAAGCAAGAAAAAAAGTGTGGCTGGAATAGATGAATGACATTTCAATTCAAGTTCAAGTGGAAATGGGAAGTCACAGTGCCACTGAGTAATTACATTTTGTTGTTGTTTTTCGAGCGTGCGCATGTGTCCAAAGATTGAAGGTCGTTCTTGTGTTGTGTTGGCGACAGACAAAGTAGAGAGACATCCTCAAGAACGAAAGCCATTGTGTTTGACTGGCCTCCTCATTGCCATGGCTACCACGGCGGCGGTGCTGCTGCTGCAAAAAAATATTTTGCAGTCAGCCTTGTACCTTAACCGTCAACACTTGCACAACCTAATAATCAGCCACGGGACAACAACTCTTTTATTGGAAAGGGAAAACTGCTCTCCTTTGATTGACACTGTATTGGGTGTTTGCTCCTGGAACAATAACGTTTGCGACTTGAGTTGTCTCCGTGGCTCCCAAGTGAAACAGATCACAGCGACAGGCACAGTGGGTGTGGTTTACGTGCTTTATGCCGACACGATCGCGAAGTAAATAAAACCAATACTAGTAATGAGCGAGTCGTGATACCAGATATCAATATTGGGCTGATACTGTACCGGCTTTATTTCAAGATGTCGGGTACTCGTGCAGACGGCAAACCTGACATGCGTGTTTTGGGAATGTGGCAGGAAGTCAGCGCGAGCAGAACATCCAAACGCCGCCCAGATTCGAACCCGCAACCACTCGCCCGTGACGCAGACGAACTAACCGCTCTGATGGCGTCTCACCTTGAATGAATGCTCTTCAAAATACGTAACACGAGTCAACGTTGGCTTGCCGAGTACAATCCCACTACTCGCTCGCGCGCACTTAGTCGCGGCATAAAACGCCTTCCAAAACTTGAGGCTGATATTTTTCTCGTCAGCCTGCCGGCTCTCATCAGAAAGACACACTTTCCGCGCTCGGATCTTTTCGAGCCACGGGAAGGCCGTTGAAATGTGAAATGAGGATACCATCGCCGGCACCGTGTGCGGCGTTGAGTAGCCGTGCTGCCGAGAGACGGCCAGAAGGTAGGTGGGTTTGAAAACGTGTGAGAGCCGCTTTGCAACCGGGCGTGCCCGTATCCGTGTGCGCGCGCGCGTTGGAGCTCCTTCATGCCTGCTGAGAGGTTGTGGGCGGCCGATCACTGTCAAAGTGGCACACAGAGATGCGAGTCTCGATGTGTGTTATGTGGTGAGGGGGTTCATTGTGTGTGTGTGCGCGTGTGGGCGGCCCATCACAGTCCACAGAGTCAAAGAGGGAGGGAGAGAAAGAACTGTGCCGGTCATGCTGCTTGAGGCCTTTCTCTTCAGCGCGCATCTCCTTCTCCCTCTCATCCTCTGCCACGCGAGAGGCCTCTCTGATTGGGGCTCGCTCGACAGCGGCAGGCAAAAGTGGCGTTGAGGCGCTGGGGGCGCTGGGGGCTCGAGTTTGAGGAAAGTGCCTTTTATAAACAGTGGTGGGAAGTAACTGAGTACTCTCGAGGGATTTCAGGTTTTCATCGCCAAGGGAATCATCCAGACAGACCCGGATGTTGTCGGGATAAAAATGGAGAATGATGAAGAAACTTCTGGACAGTGCTCACCTTCTTTGATTGATCTCGAGTGCGTCTCGTGCCAGCCTTCAAAACCACTCTAATGTGAAAAGAAACGCGTTAGCTCCTGAGCTATTTTACTATTATTTGGAGACGATGTTAACAAAACAATGGCAACGTGTTGTTTTGATAGCATCAACGCTGCGCTAACGCTAGCTAGTTCTTCTCGTAACAGTTCTGCCAAAGTGCCGCCTGTTGTGAAGTGAGGCCAGTCGCATTCAATCGGTACTCAAAGGATCTGTACGAGTTGGACTGAAATACATTCTGTCGATACTTCAGCCACCTCTGACTATGTGGCGTCTTTTAGTCTCGGCGCATTGATGCGGCGGTCGCTCCATCATGTAGCTTTGCTTTGTCGAGTGACTGAGATGAGACACCCGCTTTGGTGCTGCCGTGTGTGTGGGAGGCAGCAACAGTGAACTTGAGCTTCAGGCTCTTATTCGCAGCCAACCACCCTCACTTCCATTCTTAGAGCAAAAGATGCCCCCCTCCCCCTCAGGCGAGCCCGGCGTTTGATGGCGCTCCCCTTGAGCAACCTGCGCAGCCTCTTGATCATTTTTCATATGCACTCGAAACTTTTTCAGGAGCCAACAATGCGCGCTGTTACAGAACGACGCTCTTGTGGAGAAGGTGCTCTAATGTGTTACCGAAGAACGGCGGCTTGAATAGAACAAGACCCTCCATTAACGCGTGACCGTTGACCTCGCCGCGACGTCGGTCAGGCGTACTCGAAGTGCTTCAGCCTCATCCGTTGTTGCACCAAAGTCACACCGAATGCGCCACAAAACGTCTGCGGCTGTCATTTTTTATTTTTATTTTTTAAAACGGGTTCATTTCTCCATTTGTGACCTCACTCTTGTTCCTGTCCAAACACGGAAGTTCTATTGACTAGCACAACCGTAATAAGAACTTATACTTAAACGAGTCCCTCTATGACAGTATCAATCGAAAGTCAGCCATTTAAAAATTGTGACGACAATATGGGCCTCATCAGTCATGCTCGATAACTTGTCAGTCTTAAATGAGTGAATTGATGGATGCGCTCTTCCAGAATCTGCTCTCCCTGCACCGAGCCCACCCTACCCGACGTGCCTCCTTCCTCGGGAGGTGACGAGCGTCTTTGCCATCGAGGGCACCGCCGCCGTAGGAACGGCCATCCGCTACAGCTGCCTGTCAGGGTGAGTGAGCTCGGCTGGAGGGGGGAGGGAAGAAAAGAATGGCTTTCAGGCTGCGTGAGTACAGTATATGTGAGTAGGCTGCAGCTGCGTGTGAACCTGAAGTGGTCCGGGGGTGGATGTGGAGGAAGTGACAGAGCGTGAAAAAGAAGAAGAAGAAGAAGAAGGGATGAGGTGTTTGAGAGCGAGCCGGTTGATGGCTGATGAATGGCAAGTAATGCCCTTTCTTTTGTGGGGGTGGAGTCAGAGCCATAAGCGAAGTTAGCACTCGTGAACACTACGAAGCCCCGAGCAGCAGCTTTATTCGTCTTTTTCCGAAACAGATCATAAATCACTGGTGGGCATATACTTGTTAGCCTCTGTGAAGAACGAGTCAGATGACTGCGCTTTACTGAGGCATGGATGGACAGTATACTGTATCTGTATTCTACTGCCCCCAGGTGGCCAAGGCGCACACTCCAGAAGGAGCGGCACAATGTCCACTGAAAAATGTGGCAAAAAAATCTTCAATTCTTTCAATTCTATTGAAATATGTCACATTGCCGTATGGTTTTATAGACTACAGTGTTATAGATTTTAGAATGCAGTTCGGTTGTATTTAACTTTGTTTTGCAATGCGTTTTCATGTCACTTTCTGATTTTGTTTGAGTGCAGTACATATTAATTTAAATTCTTCATATTTTCGGACGTTAAAGTGCAGTGTTAACACCGCATAATGTAAGCGTGGCTTACATTAGAAAAGCTCAGTTATATTTCACTTTTTAGAAGCATACATTTACATTTTATAGTTTAACATTTTTTTCAGATACTTTGTTTTCTTCTATCTGAGTGCAGTGTTTTTGTTGAAACTGTGCGTACTGTTAAAATGGCATGCATGTGCAAATCAAAAACAGTTTGCTCTTACTGATTATTATTTTTTTTCATAAATTATATTGAATTGAACTCATTATAGTTCTTCAAGTGGAAATTGAACAGCGACTGATCAAAAATCTGTCCTCTTGGCACAAATAGAGGGCCCCAAAGTCCAATTTTGCCAGAGTGACGTGTGACGGCTAATTCTCTCCCTCCATTGAGCGAAAGGAGTCATGCTTGCAGGCTCATTTTGAATGGACTCCCTTCCACACTGACTCATATCCACAGCAGAAAGATGAGTGGGGATGTGAGCCAGACGGAAATGAAAGGGGATGCGGCGGAAACGGAATCATTCACACCTTTAGACACCCCCCCGCCCTCTCCATCTTTTGACGCCTATCCCGTCACATGTCACTCACCAGCCATCTGCCCGCCGCTCTCTCTTTTCCCCGCACAGGGTCGACATAGTCGGAAGCAGTGAGAATTACTGTCAGGACAATCGAACCTGGCAGTATCCGCACCCCGTCTGTAAAAGTAAGTGAGCAGCGCATGGCCACACCAGCCATGTTTGTTTGGTTTTCACCTTTATTTCTTCCTCCTCCACGTGCACACTGGCCCGATGGCATCGTGAGATAATGATGATGATGATGATGATGATGATGATGATGATGATGATGAAGGTTCCTTATCTGCAAATTCAGATCTATTTTTCAACGTAACAGGAAACGAAAAGCTTCCAAACGTCGGCCTTTTCTCCAAGAAGGCGTCAGTTTCACAGAGCTTTACTGCTCCCTAGCGGTGCCATATGACACTGCGCTCATTATTAAAAGAACTGCATCATGCAGAATCTCCTCTGACCAGAACGAAGCTCACGTGTGATTGACACGGTGACAAATCTATTCATGTATTTGATTCTTTTTTATTATTGCTGGGTCATGAATTTCTAATATCGTATTTTTCAGAGTCTGCTGCAGTTTTTTTTCTTCAAATCAGCAAAACAGTCATGATTTTAAAATATAGACAGTAAAAAAAGACTGCTATTCTTTATGAGTAATAATATTGTGAGAGGTACAATCAAAAACTGTTTGTGTGAATGTGGTAAAATCAGATAGGCAACACATAATAAGTTCATACGCAATCATTAATAGCAAAATTCAAATGTGAATGTGTGATGGGCACAGAATTGGAACCCCAACCATTTGGTACTAGATTTTAAAATAATAACATTAGATTTACATGGCAACACAGAGGCTGAAATCTAACCGGACACAACCCCAAAAAAAAAACGTCTCCACATATGTACTGGAAGTAGTGCAGCCAAGAGAAATATGCGAGAATGAAAAAGAGAGAATGCGTGAATCCATTTTGATGGAATAAATCGTGAGTTTTGGTTGATCATGTTGGTGGTGACTGCCCGATACGAACCCCTAAAAATGTCTTTGTGCGCACTGGTCAGAGGTGTACTGCGAGCCTCCTCGCGAGGTGGCGCAGGGCTACGTGGTGGCCGTCCAGAAGACGGAGTACGAGGTGGGCTTTGACATCCATTACCTCTGTAAGAAAAACTTCCACCTGGATGGACCGCAGAAGGTCACCTGTTTGTCTAGCGGCAGCTGGAGCGCGGCGCCCCCATCCTGCAGAGGTGAGTGACGTGCCGAGTGTGATGGGGATGACGTATTGTAGGGGTCACCAATTCCAATGATGTCCCCCAACACAAGTGATTCAAATGAGCAGGCTCATGATCAGGCCTTGACAGAGCTTGCTGTTGAGCTCATTATTTGAATCCGCTGTGTTGGAGGAGGGAAACGTATCCAACATGCGGGATAGCTCGGAGCCCCAAAATGTGTCACAAATGTCTGCTTTTGCCAGCCCGCTGCCTCATCCCTGCCATGAGGAGCCGCGTGATGATTGACGGCGCAAAGCGGTGGCCTTCTGACATCACAGACGCGATGGTCCCTCACGGAGAGAACGTGACGTTCTTCTGCAAACACCCTCACAAGCAGTGCAGCTTCAGCGCCGCGCAGACGTGCTTCGACGGCAAGCTGCAGCCGCCGGCCTGCTACCTCGGTAGGCCGTCCGCGTGCATCTCGCGCGCTCTCGCTTCTTCTCACCCGGTTGTCGATGGTTGGAGGCGGCTGCCATTATTGCATGAGCCTGTGTTTGATTCGCAGAGCCCACGTGGCTGCAGTATAAACTCTTCCCTCACCGGCTCGTCTCCGAGATTGAAGCGTGCGCCGACGCCGACGTGGAGACCTTCTGATCTCGTAGCCGCACTCGTTACACATTGTCAAGCCGTCAACGCCTACTGTTGCTGTGGATCAGAGGGTAAAACTCCCTGGTCTGTGACTCCCGGCGTTTGGTTTGAACCCTGCTCTGACAATTTGCACCCATCTCTTCCAGAAGGGAAGCTTGGAATTACACACACACACACACACACACACACACACACACACACACACACACACACACACACACACACACTGTTTGTAATATTTCTTAAAACAATTATGTTTTGACAGTACCACATAATTAATATGACCTGTGAAAAATCACCCACGAGTGCATGTTTTTTGCCAGACACAGTACAAAATAATTAAAGGCTTAGGATGGGGCCAATGACGACTTTTTTTCCCCTCAGCTCATTTTCATCATGTACTAATGTCAAGTCATAATGACTGTTTGAACAAATATGACGAGTTTGTTTTTTAAATTGCAACTAATCCCCCTTTTACACGAAACACTAAACCTATCCAGTAATGATCCCGCAATTTATTGTAAATAGCAATCACTGTGCCCCCATGGTTACGCATATACCCAGTGGATATTTCATTAGGTACACCCAGAAATAGAAAATTCTGCCTTCACGAGACAGTAGAGGCAATTTGTATAGCACCATTTATACGAAGGGCAAATCCATGGTGCTTTACATAGGCAAAGAAATAAGAAATTCATTCAAAACATGAAACTCAAGACAAAAGTCAAACATAAAAGACCAAAGAATAAGTTTTTGATCCATTAAAACAAAAAACTTCTGAACCGTTTTGGAACCTATCATCTGTTATTTGCCAAAATAACCTCGCCAACCATATTTTTGTGCTCAGACAAAAATCCCTATCTCATATAAAAATAGTGCTTTGGCACCATCTTGGTGCCAAGGATCTATGTCGATATGAGGCGAGGAGCTTCTATTTGTCAGGCTCAAGATCTGTTTAATATAAAACTAGTGCCGTGGCACCATTTTCTGAAAGATGGGCGACAGGCCCAAAGCTTGGTCTATAATAGAAAAGTAGTGCATTGCTGCCGTCTTCTGGCATCGATAGCCGATTATAAATCATTAAAGCGATGAATGCTCAAGATGACCATCAAATGTGGCGTATACGTGATGTCTCCTCTGAGTGCTACACCAGACTACATCTCACACATTCTTCGCTATGCTAGCTACACCGTAGCAGCTCCTGTAGGTGAGCTTTCTCCTTCTCTCCTCGACGCGGGACACATCAAGTATTTTGTAAATTTTTGTAGGGTTTTTTTTTTTTTTTTAGTGACTGGAGTGATTTGAAATAAAGTCAATATTGACTAAAATTTCCTCCAGACTCTTTTTTTCTGACCAAGGTGAGCTGTTGACCTTTTCACATTAATATTGACTCTGAACCACTCTGTGTAATATACATGGCAGAGTTGTGTACTGCTATATTGTGTTTTCTTGTACATCTTCGGGCAGTAGACCGGGGGGCACCCTGAACCGGTTGCTGGTGTTGTGTGTGTGTGTGTGTGTGTGTGTGTGTGTGTGTGTGTGTGTGTATATATATATATATATATATATATATATATATATATATATATATATATATACACACACACACACACACACACACAGTACACACACACACTTTATGCCACCCCACTTTTGCATACATTGCACTCCTTCCATTGACTCTCTTTAAAACATAATTCAAGCATACAGAGAGTACAGGAAGTGTGACTCCATACTCGAGCTGGATGTCATCAGACTTGAACAAAACGTCTCCGACCTCTCCAGCGGTTGCGGGGAGCCTGCAGGCTGCAGGTTCCACGGCAGCCTACATGCCTAATAGGCTGAGCATGGCCATTGCTCGGACCCGGTAGGCTGCTCCGCCATAGCAACTCCCCCTGACCCCTCCCTCGCCGAGCCCCAGCCAGCATCACCCTGCGCGCAGCTCAGACATATTTGGTCCTCCGGAAGTGTGCGCGGCTCGGGTAAGCCAGTCCCTTCATAGCACGGCGGCTGCGTATGGGTGGAGCACACTTTCAATTTTCATTTTTTACAAAGATTAAAAACAAAAAGCATTTTCAAAGCGTTGCCCGGTCGTCGTCAACAGCCGCGAGGCGCTCGGGGGCGCGGCCGTAAAGTTTTGTCCTGCTCGCGCTCGGACCCTCGGCTTCGAAAATGGCTGGCTGGAGGTTCGAGGAGGAAGCACTAAGCAGCGGTGCGGCGGTCTCCCTTCCTGCACACATAAGCTGTAAATATAACTCTCGTGCGCATGCTTCTCGGCTGTCGGAACGACGCATCAGTGTGCCGGCTGGCGACGTCGCGGGTTCGAACGCCCGTCACGGCGCACTGACAGCTCGCACCTTGGACTGTGCATAATGGCGTCCTACTGTCCGCCCGGTCTCTTTCATAGCCTTCTCTTTTTTTCGAGACACGGGCACAGCCACTAATACGTCTTATGATAATCATGTCGTTCCCACGGTGCGTTTCGATGAGGAAGTAGGAGAGACGACGTGCAGTGTGCTTCGGCTACACCCCCACGCGAGCCATTTAAGATTTGTTTTTCAACGTGTTTTCATAATTTAACAGAGTGTCAGTGAACGTCACATTTGATAGGACGTCGCGGAGTTTAGGGAGGTCACGTGACATGTTCATTAGCATCTCGCTCACTGAACTTGACCCACATACGTTCCTCCTCGGTTTACGATGGAGTTCCGTTGCTACGGCGGCGACGTAAGCACAACGTGTATGTTAGTCGGAACGCGCCAGAGCATATCCATAAGAGTCAGATGTATGTTCTGGACAGAAAATATCGATAGTAATGATTCAAACTGAAAAACAGTAGGCTACGGTGGGAATCAAACATGCCACACAAACCTATGCTAACGCAGTAGTGAAGTAAAAATTTCTCCTAAATACCCATTTTGGTTATAATTATAAAACACTGAGATGAAAAGTAGTATGGCGGTAACTGACCGTGACTTTGTGCCACGTGACCACGTAATTTTCACGCTGCACTGTAGTCTAGTCAGCTAATGCAGTCATAACGTCATAGTTAGAGTAAATATTTGCAGAAAATACACTTCCAGGCCAGCAATATAAGTTGTGTAGACAACTGAGACCTTTTCACACTTGGTTGTCTTAGGACGACAGCGCCCCTGTCCAAGATTGCTAATATTTGGAAATGCAATCACGCTGCCATTTTTTTTCTCCGATTGGATGCGCCATATAAATTCACCGCAACATTGCTCTTGAACATTCTTAATTTAAGGGCCTGTCGCACCGTGTGCCCACAGAGCACATTGACAATAGCTTGGGTTGGTGACAGCGCACTGCTTGTCGCTAAGTGCAGTGTGAAAAGGCCTTTACGCTGTGTAGTCATCTGTCGCTAACCTACGCTAGCGCGGTAGTAAAGTATAGCGGTTTGCGTACTGTATTCTTACATTGCATCCTTATCAAACATATGCTTATGCAATTATTTAGTCAAAGTAACAGGTAATATTTTTATGAAATTCACTTCTTGGACATAAATATGAAACAGTCAAGACATATTCTTACCTGTCGTGCAAACGAGTTGATTATGTGCCATTCCTACCCCCGAAATGTTGTATGTCAGACCTCGCTTAAACTGAGCAGTCTTTTATTCTCAAGACATGAGGAACCCCACCTGAGCCCCATGTGCACACTTATTTGATATGTTTGTTTTGCTGTGCTCATTTGACTCTCTAACGCGTTGTTATGCTCTTAAATTCAAGATGTCTAAATGGGTATGACCCAAAATGGATGGTCAGCTGGCTACAGTCCTGCCGAGAGGCAGCCCGGACGGCCGACGTGGCAGCCCGGGCGCAGAATCGCACGAACTGCTGCGATCGGAGCCAAAGAAGGAGCTGCAGGGGACGGGTTCAGACGCTACCGGGGCAGGTAGCCTCTGGGCGCGCCCCGTCAACCAGGATGCTCTGTCAATCAACGGGAGAAAGCCAGCGGAGGACGGGACTTGTGAGCCCGCCCCCCAGGAATTGAAAGAGACTCATGGGTCGAGGCAACCAATCAGAAACCAAATTGTGGTTTCCCCTCTGCGCCAGACGCCCAACACCGACTCTGCCGCCAGACCCACCAAAGACTCGCCTTTCAGTAGTGCACAAAAACCAAACCAAATATCTACGGTCAAGACCAAGGACCAGAGAGTCAAGCTCACGGCAGGGACGCACGCTAGTGGCGATGTTTTGCTCGCAGAGACCATCCGCTCGGATTTCTCAGAAGGGCTAAAAGAATCCCATACAGCCAGTGGCGTGATATTAGTGGGTCAGGGAGCGACGAAAGAACATTTCGAGAGGCAAGTCGGAGACTGTCTGAAGGACTTTGCCAGGGCGGAGGAGCAAAGCGAGCCGCTGGACCTGAGTCTGCCCAAGAAAAGAGAGAGCCGAGAGCCCAGGCACGCACGCTTTCTGGACCCGTGCGACAGCTTGCTGATTATGGAGGTGGATGAATACGAGGGTGAGGGAGACCGGGATGTGGTGGAGGAGGACGAAGTGGAACTGCCTTCCTTTTACCCCACATCTGTCTTTACCCGGGACCTTCTTCTCATCGACGACCAGGGCATTCCGTACACGCTCACCCCGGACGGACTCAGGGTGCCGCAAGTGGATGTCGTTGTCTCCGAGGGCCCGGTTGAGAACGAAGGGGCCTCGCAGTTGCCCAACGCAGCAGTTTCAGACCTCAGCCAAAGTTTGGCCGATGCACTAAATGCACCTTCCGGTGATCCGATGCCTTCACGGGTTTCCGAGACGCCGTCTCTGACGCCGCAAGTCTTGGGTGGTTTGGATACGAATCCCTCCGAAGGCTGTGGACAAGCCATCCCCAACCAGCCCATCCAGATTCTTACCACTCCTTCCTCCGGGGCTCCCATTCTGCTCCCCTCTGCTCCACTGAGTTTTTCTCTTCCTCGGTCTGCCACCCCCATCACCGCTGATGCTTCTGGCCCAATGTTCCTCCTCCTTTCCTCCAGTGGCTCCACCTCCACCCCGATTGCCATCCTGAACCCCGCCACTGGTCAGCTGTCCCAGCTTTCCCTTCCCCTGGCTTCCAGTAACATGTTGTCGTGCCCCATCATGGGATTGGGCCTAAACAACCCCCCTGTGATACTATCGGGGGGATCCGGCAGCATCCTGGCCCCTAATCTGGCCCCCGTTTCCTCTTCGCTCATTCCTACTCACGTCGCCTCCCCTGTTGGAACTGAAGCCATACCTACCGAGCAGGTCTCGAATGAGAGCGATAAGCCATCATCTTTAAGAACAGCTGCTGCTACTTTGACGCCCGACCCCTCAGACACCCGATTGATAGACCCGGACCCCTTGGCGGACTCTGAACGTTTACCCCTGGACGACCACATGTACTTTTCCAGTGCCGCCGCTCCTCCCTCGCCACCGAAACTGGAGCCCCTGGACCCGCTGGACCCGCTGGACCCATTGGACCCGCTTTCTCCCACGGATTCCTCCAACGACCCTTCTGCCCGGCGGGTGCTCTACTGCCAGCTCTGCCCACGGATCTTCTTTTACCTCTCGGATCTGGAGCGCCACGCCATCACACACTCACAGAAGAAGCCTCACGTTTGCCAGCAGTGCGGCAAAGCCTTTAAGCGCTCCAGCCATCTGCAGGTCAGTGCCGAGCAAACATGGCCGCGCATGAGGAAGCGTGACCTTGAGGCCAGGATTCAAACCATACGTTTGTGCTCCCGAGCCAAAAGTACCGATAGACGTGGGCACGTTGACTTGATGTTTACAATTTGGTGAAATCATCTGATGACAAACCTGTTAGCGCACAGCTCTCAAACTCAAATCGCGCAGACAAATCCTCGTCAAACAATGTGGCCCGTGAAAGTTTGCAACAATTTTCCTCTGACCCCTGTTCAAAAGTAGTGGTCTGTCATGAAAAGGATACAAAGCAAAATACAGAGCAGTAATGCAATACGGGCCAACATGAGGGCCCCCGTACAGCTCATGGACAAGATGTGGAACTTGCATAGGCTCGAGCTTCACTCTTCGTAAAGTGAAAACAAACCTCGGTCTGAGTGGGTTTCATTTCCTGGTCATGTACAGGTTTTGAGCGACCAATTGATTGAAACAAACACAGTGCCGCTCAACTTCTGTCGACCAAACCTAATTACCAGCGATATGCTATCGAAACAGCGTTTCAGAAACGTGGTTATCAGCGCAATTATTTAAGCCTTTGATGTTTCGTTGTCGATTTCCCCTTTCTCCTCAACAGAAACCCTTAGCTTAAAACAGCATATCGTTAACGTCCAAAACGATTTGATATTTTCGTGGTTTCACAGTTGAACACCCTTGCGTTAGCTTGCCAGCCGCCCCTCTCAACTCTGCTCTGTGGTTCTCCTCTGTGACTAGCGGCTATTGCTAATATGTTTCAGCCGTTGCCCAGTACCATAGCACTGAGGTTAAACGACTGTTTTATTTTTTGTTATTTATATATTTTTGGGGTCAGCCAGTTGAACAAATCTCAACTGGGCAGTTTAGTGTTGTTGCCAATATAGCTTCAGTTCTGATGCTTTGCGTTAGCTTGGTCGCGGAATAAATTTCAACCCGTCCTGTAATTCAAGGTACCACTTTACCGGAATTTGGCAGGGATAAAAAAATATTTCTTGTCCTTGATTCGCTCCGCCAGAGACACAAGCACATCCACACGGGTCAGAGGAACTTCGTGTGTCCCATCTGTGCCAAACGCTTCAGGGAGGCCGGCGAGCTCCAGCGCCACCAACGGGTTCACACGGGCGAGAAACCCTACCAGTGCCAACTTTGCCACACGCGCTTCGCCGAGCGCAACACGCTGCGACGCCACACCAAGCGCAAGCACCCCTTCCACCAAGTGGCCGTGGAAATGCTCAACGACCGCGGCGGCGGCGGCGACGGTCGTCATGAAGAAGAGGAGGAGCCTGCTGAATGGTACAGCTCCACTGTGTCTCATCTCGAAAACTCTGATTCCGAATCGGAGACTTAAAATGTCCCAGACATACAAAGACGGGAGCACTTGCAATATTCATATTTATGTTTTGAAAGCGACTTTATTTTGATGAATGAATGCTATTCTCGTTGCACTTCAAGACCCTGTAAAGTGACTTGGGAGATTTGTTTCTAAATCCATTAGGCTTAGTTGGTGACCACATGTCAAAGACTGACAACAATTGCGGAGAGCATGACACTCTTTTTTCATCATTTCACTTTTACTCGTTTTTGGGGCGTGGCCAAAACGGTGCCTGATACACTTTGTGATTTGTCAGGAATCACCCGTCCCCTAACAGGTAAGAACTTGAGCACCTTTGTTCGCCTCAGCAGGTATCCGGCGCAATTGCGACATGCAGTTGTCTAGCCAGCTATGCCTCCTCCCGAAAGGGCATCTTCCCTTCAGATAGTTAATTGCCGTGGCTGCTTTCGAGTGCCTCATAGTCAGCCACATGTTTGCGCACGATGCGGAGAAGGCGGAAAAAGCGAGGATTTTTTTTTCCCAGTGTCCCAGTGTAACGGCCAGTGTAGGGAAAAGGGGGTTTCGCGCTGTCGTGGCCACTGTAGAGCGCCTCGTTGTTGCAATGACCCGTTAAGATTAATCCAACTATGTGGAGGGATTTTTGGCATAAGAATGATGCTCTTCCAAGTAGCATCCATTGCTCCAGTTGGTAGGAGTGGTATTTGATTGACTGTTGACAGTTGAGTGGGCGTGGTTTTAACTCATGAAGAGAACACGACCCCGGCATTCATGAATGGAGAGAGCGCCTTAATTTTTCATCATTTCATGTACTTGCCGATTTATGTCATCCTTCGTATTTGGCAGGAGTCTTACCATCAATCTTCCCTGTGGTGTGTCGATATTTATTTTCACTTAAAAGGGACTTTAATGGGCAACAAATACTTTATCATGAGCTTTTTAGCTGATTTTGACAGCGCAATATTGAAATGGTGATTTTGTTGTAAATTCCCAACATATTTCCATGCAATTACATTCCCGCACAATCAATGATGAGACCTTCAAGTGCTTAAAAAACCCCCAAAACAAAACAAAAAAAAAAACCACCTTACAGACGCTGCACTACCTTGTAGTGGAATCTGTATTTCTTAACAGAACAGAAACACTGTGAGTCATTTGCACTTGTTTTGTTTAGTACAATATTCACCTTTTTATGTGGTGAATTGAAAACAAAAAAAAAGAAAGCTTTCTATATTTTGTTGCTGGCTAATTTGATGTATTTAATACATATATTTCAAGACCAAATGAATTATTCCAACACACACACATGCGCACACACACACATAGAGAAAGAGCTTTCCCTCTCTCTCTCTCTCTCTCTCTCTCTATATATATATATATATATATATATATATATATATATATATATACAGTATATACAGTATATATATACATACACACACACACACAAATAATCACAGTTTATTTGTGAAGTATATTCAATTGTATTTAATACAGCTTGACAACTTCCAACCAAGTCTTTGCCCATTTTTCTTTTTTTGGGGAGGGGGGGGTGGTGTTCACACAATATCAAAAAAGAAGCTCAAGGCTTATTCGCAGTCTAAACAGCTCCCGCAAAGACGCTTTGGTTGTTCCTGCGTGATAACATTGCTCCTCTTTTGTATTCTTTGGACTCGTCTTCTCCTTTCAGTCGGTCTGCAGAGGCCCCTCAAACGCCGCGCAAGCTCCGAGTCGTGATGAAATACTTTTTCATTGCTCAAATGATCCCACTTGGTCCTTGTGGCCGTCCCATTGAGAGGAAGGCGGTAAGCTTGGATTCATTCTACGTTGGCAAACAGACTTTATAGAGGTGTGTGTGCAAAGATTTGAACAAGCTCTGAGAATAGATTGTGGGCGTGCGTGCGGGCACGCGCTAAAATGTAAGATTTAATTGAATCTGTTGCCGTTTTGTGGGTTCAGTTAATCGCAGCATGCCAACCATCCAACAATTTACATAATTCCAAGAGTGCGTACTGTGACTTCTCCGCTCCTGCTAATGATGTTGTAGAATACATGAAGAAGAAACGTGATCTTCTGACCTGTGGCTAGATGACTAATCATAATGCACCAAAAACAGTGCTGCTCCGACAGCCGCCGCTCATGAGCTCCTTTGCTGAGGTCAGTGTTATAATAACAATAACCGCAACAATATGGATAACAATAATCCAAATCATAAAAATGTCTGGTCCTTCGGTGACTTCACCGTAATTATAATAGTCAGTCGAAGAAGAATAAACGACTGTTTTAGCCTCACCAAAATCCAATTCTTGTTGTTTACAGAGTACGTTTTCTTAGAATCACTTTGCGGCCATGTTTGGTCATATAAAAATGCTAATAGTAATTAGCATTTCGCACTGTATGTTACTGCTACTACGACGACTTCGACTTGACACCTTTTTTGTTAGTGTGTTTCCTCATGATTTCTATTTTTAATGATTAAAAATTCTGCTAAGCGTATGAACATTCATTCGTCTATCTAGTATGCCGAATCTTTGTAGTTACAGTGTAGCATCAACGCTACAAAGCCCTCAAGTGCACGACGATGAATGGCAACTGATCGAAGCGGCTGTGTACGAACAGAGCTGCACGTTGAGCATTGGATTCTTTGTGATTCAGTCTGTTCGTGACATTCGCTCTACTACATCTGCCTGAACAAACACAGACGTACAATTTGTGTGCGCCTCTGAGTGGACAGGAAACCAACTTCAGGCGGATGTGAATTCCAACGAAACTGTAGTGCTCATTTGTGTCCACGTGGGGGAGCTCTTATCTCAGTGATGGTTTTGGATCCGGTCTGGCTCTCCATTCTCAGCAGGCTCGTTCACCATATTCAGCTCCTGCACAATCTTGCCATCTAATAATACTCCTAATTAAACATTTTAAAAAATGATACATTAAAATACAAATGCTCGATTAGCATAGCACATTTTCTTCGCGGCCTCATGCTAAAGGCTGCGCATTTGGCCGCAGGGAGCGCACTGAGAAATCTGATATTGCGCCAAAGAAAAGGTTAACATCACGCAAGGCTTCAGAGCAGGATTAACACCGAGGGAGTGGTTTTGTGGGAGCAAAGATGGACGCTGGCAGGTGTTGACCAGAGAGGCAGTCCAACCGCAGCTAACAAGCAATTCCATTCACTTTTACTGGAAATGACGTGTGTGAAAAGATGTCAGAGGCGAGCCTCATGCGGCTGGAAAAGGTACAAGGTTCATTTCAAATGGCAGCGCCTGCTCCATCGGAGCAAATGAAATCAAACCTTTTTTGAGGCATGTTCCATTTTGCTCCATGGCAACAGGAAGTGACCAATCCAGTGTTCCCTTCTTGATGACTGGTATGAAAAACAAAGCTAGTATTTTTTTGGGGGCAACCGGTTCAGGGTGTCCGCCGCCTACTGCCTGAAGACGGCTGGGATTGGCTCCAGTGCCCCCGCGACCCTTGTGAAGATAAAGCGGATCAGAAAATGAATGAACATTTAGTTGAAATGCCCAATTTAGTGTGCATCTTGACTCCTTCTTCCATCCTTTAACAGGGCGGGGTAGCGGGTAGCACGATGAGCGTCACAGGCAAGAGGTTCAGGGTTCAAATCTCAGACTTGGCATTTTTCACACCGCCGCCATTCCAAAAACTTGCAAGCTTGTTCCATTGAAGGCTCCAAGTTGTTCCACGTCTGCCTTGCGATTGGCTGGCGACCAGTACAGGGTGTACCCCACCTCTTGCCAAAGCTAGCTGGGATAGGCTCCAGCTCACCTACCACCCTAATGAGGACAAGCGCCGCTGGATCGAATGGCAGCGTGGCTTGCCACACACCAGAGTAAGTCAAACATTTTGCGCCCACTGGTGATGTATATTTTATAGTTGCCTGCATATAATACCAGAATGCATGCATGTGACACGCAGGTATTCTTGTTGTCCACGCCTGGATGACATGTCATGTAATCAGAATGGCGACATGACGAGCTGTTAATTGGCTAAACTGTGGGCGGGTCATTGAGCAATAACCTTGTGTCGACCGTCTTGTTTATTTTGCTGCGGACTGTTATGTATCATCAAGGATGTGATTTGCTTACAGGAAGATGCACGCTGCAACATCGCTGCCACCGTGACTCCGGACATGCCCCATATGCACACATCCAGCGGAGTCATTGTATTTCAATTCATTTGAATTCATATGACTTGCAATCCTTGTTCAATGAAAGACACAAACTCGTCACTCAAAGCGATTATTTTTTCCCATACCCCACTCCGACTCCACCACTGCGGTTTTCCCATCAGCCCCTGTAGCGCTCCCGCACCGTGGCCATCATTACGACTTCGCTCCCACACTGCCACTTCAAAGCTTTGCCCCGTGCCTCATCATCCACAAACCGAAGCCCTGCATGCGCCTCCTGTCCTCTCTGCCTTCTTTTACAGCCACCGCCGCCCCCTGCCCCCTCGCCCCCCCCGCCCCCTTTGCCGCGGCCTGCTGAACCAGCACACACAGGCCCGTCCATCAAAGAGAAGGAACAGGTGCTCGTGCCACATCCTCACTTCCCCCACTTTTCCAGGCCTAATGCAACACACACACACACACACACACACACACACACACACACACACACACACACACACACACACACACACACACACACACACACACACACGGAACATAGAGTGTGCAGTGTCAGTTCTTTGGCCAAGCTAAAGCATGGTTAGTTTAGTTCAGCAGCTTTGCTGTAGCTGTAAGCGTATAGGCTGTGTATGCCACACTCTCAAGTACACACACACACGCACACACACACACGCACACACACTTTGGACAAGAAGATAAAATATTGCTGATTTCGTTCACTTGCGCCACAAGAGTCTCAGCCGCGTGTGACACGCGCACAAGCGCACACGGCAGTAAATCACTTGAAGAGGGGTGACCCAGAGGCATCCCGAAGGCAGCATATGAGCCCTGCTGCACTTGAACCCTTTGAAGCGGGTCCAAAATGCTCCCCGTTGGCCTCGCGGTAATAAAAAGGTCTTTTGGGCCCAGGTGTCACTGCTCCGCGGATCGCATGATACACTGAGAGTGAGCGACAGACATGTTACATTCATGCGAGAAAGTTGCCAACCCCCACCCCCCCAAAAAAAAAACGAAGGAATAAATTGCTGTAAAAAAAAAAGTGCGGTGCTCAATCAGAGAGTGGGCAGATGTCAGGGGTGAGGCCGAAGGGGGAATTAGCTGTGAGCTGGGAGACATGGCGGGGTGGGCAAGGCCGCGGCGGTGGGGGGAGGGTTTGACAGTCTCTCCCAGTTGGCACCCACGACCCATGATGCTTTGGGGCAGCCAGAGAGGGTGGTGGTGGGGAGTGGGGGGCAGAGCGAGAGGAGGCGACTGGCTGAGTTGGCTGAAGAACGGCAGACAGACAGAAAAAGAAGGACGCAGCGGTTCAGAAATAAAGCAGCGATGAAAAGGGCGGACATGAAAAGAACTTGAAAGAAGGAACTTGCCATTAAAACACTCGGCCACCTCGTTGCTCTCTACTCTTCTCCTCCTCTTCCTCATTCGATTCTCCTCTTCAATTTTCATCGTAAATCGAGTCCAGTTCGACCACCCCGAGGGGCCGCTCAGCTTCTCTCCTCGCTTCCTGTAAGTATTTTCCTCCTTCATTGGCAGCCCGCTCTTCCTCATCTTCGCTACGCTCACGTCTTTGTTGGTTGAAAGAAGAATAATGCGCTAGTGGCAAGACTCTCTGTCTTTAGCCAGTTGAAGTATTTTGAGAGGGTTAACTTTGCCGCAATGACTGGTCTTAAAAAAAAAATAAAATTGGAATATTTACTGAATTTGAGCAAAATCATCCGCCAATCAAATTTGTCCGAGTTAGCTTAGCTATCCTAAAAAAAAAAGGCAAAAAAACAAAACACTCTAAATTTAAGCAAAATTATCCACCAATAAAAATGATCTATGTTAGCATAGCTAGGTAGCCTCGAAAAAAAGGTGTCACATTTTCAAGAATTTAAGCAAAATTATCCACCAATAAAAATGATCTGTTAGCATAGCTAGGTAGCCTCGAAAAAAAAGTGTCATATTTTCAAGAATTTAAGTAAAATTATCCACCAATAAAAATGATCTATGTTAGCATAGCTAGGTAGCCTCGAAAAAAAAGTGTCATATTTTCAAGAATTTAAGCAAAATTATCCACCAATAGAATTTGATGAAGCAGGGCTAACTTAAAAAAAGAAGAAAAACACAACGCTCTGATGTCAAAGAAGAGGCAGCAAGCCATTAAATGCCTAACCAAAGGTCAAACTAAACACAAAACAACGACAATGACATGTTGGGCATTTTAAAACAACTTCACAACTTTTTGGTCTGCTCCTGAATGCTAATCGGAAACACCTTCGACAGGCTAACCAACAGCATCTATCTGGTGGTGTTTTCATGCTATCAGCATCACATTTTTTTTAACAAAAACATAAATATAACAATCCTCACAGAGTCTCCATCTCCATGAAAAAGAACAAACATTGCTGCAAATTGTGAAACTCGTCTTTTGATTGTCACGGCTCAGACTATAATTTGACGCGCTGTGATCATGGCAGGCCGTCGACAGGGACGACTGCCGACGCCACAGTTGGCTTGTTAGCTCTTGTGTCTCTATCTGCGTGTGTGTATGCGCCTTTGCTGTGCCTCTATCAATCTCACTTTGTGTCCGTCAGTGGCTTTGCAAGCGTTTGGCTCTCTCACTCTGTTGCCTTCCCCTGCAGTGACACACAGAAAAAAGGAAAAGAAGAGGTTGCATTCGTCCTGGCGGACACACACCAGGTAGAGCCTCTCGTGTCTCTGTGCCGCGCCGCCCTTCAGAGCCGCCATGACGCTGCTTGCTTCCGAGAGGTCGCTCCTCATCCGGAACAAGTTCCGCTCAGGTGAGCGCACGGCAACGGAAGCAATTAAGTAGACGACCGCACGGTGGACACTTGAGGTCCCCCTTCGCAGAGCGCAGGGTCATTGGCGACACGAGCGTCAATATGCGGAGGTGAAGGCCAGGTGGAGATTCAGTCGCACGGCGTGTCACGTGAGCGATAGCGTCAAGGATTATTCGATGGCGGGGAGTGGATTGAGTGAGCCGTTGGATTGTCTCCAGTCGTGGCTTTGTGAATTGCTTCTTGACACTCAAGAGAGACGCGTGACATTAGCACACGACACACAACAACAGTTCCACAGTCGACTTAAATAAGCGGACGTGGACATTCCGGCTGTACTGGCGGAAGGTCCGTCAGCCCGTCACTGACGGGCGCCCATTTTGCTGATGAATGATTTGAAACGTAAAAAAATAAAAAAAAAAGAGCCACTGATGGAAGTGGATTTTCGTCCGTCCTGGTCAAGTACCAACCGACCTTTCAGTCCGTCATCAACGGACGCCTGTTTTGCTGATGACTGACAGGAACAGGAACAGGCCCCATACGTGCCGTGTTTTTCTTCAGGTTTTTTTCTTTTCTTTTGTGAGGACGGCATTGACGATATGTGAGCCCACAATATCACTTTGAACATGTCCTCTCATCGGGTTGATTTGGCTCAACGCATGTTGCATATAAACATGCTTATTTCACACCTCAGGAAAATCCCTTTAGCTTAATGCTAACAAACAATGCAAAATGCCATAGACAGGCTAACAAATAGAATCTGTGCTGTAACCTTTTTAAACAGCAGATATTTGAACACATATAGTGCCAGACATTAGGGCCACGAATATAGCAATGCTCACAGGCATCTCTTCTTTATCTTCTGTGAAGAATGAATCGTATCACTACAGCTCACTGAGAGACTCCGACCGTCTCCATGTAAAGTGGTCGACAGTATCTGTATGTCTGTCTCATGGATTCGTTACCTGACTAAACCTTTAGTGGTGACTTAGTTGATCAAACTTTTTTTAATACTGCAATAGCAGTTCACAATTTATCAGCTGTCGTCTTTTCGAGCGCAGGAAATGACGTCATAGTCTTTGAGGCTGTCCCCAAGGTGGGGTAACACCTGCTGGAACACGTGATTCCTGGCTTGGGGTGGGGGGCCGCAGGAGGAAGAGGAGGAGGAGGAGGAAAGTTGGCAGCTGCTTTGTGTGTGTGCGCGGCGTCACGCATGTAGAAAGGGGTGAATGCCAAGACCAGAATATCACTTTGAACATATCCTCTCATTGGGTTGATTCTGCTCAACACGTGTTGTTTCTAAACATGCTTAGCCCACGGCTCAGGAAAAATTCCTTCAGCTTAATGCTAACAAACAATGCAAAAAGCCATAGACAGGTGAACGAACAGAATCTGTGTTGTAACCCTTCTAAGATATTTGAACACATGTAGTGTAGAACAAAAAGACGAAGCTAATATAACAATACTCATAGGCATATCTTCTTTATCCTCTGCACGGAATGAATACTATTATTGCAGCTTTGTGACTGTCTCTGTTTAAAGTAGATACAGGATCTGTATGTCTGCATGATTTCATTGTCTTTAATTTTCGCATTATTGTGCATTTTTAATTTTTTTTAAAGTGCAGCATAGTGCTGTTTTTCATATTATTTCTTTTTTGAGGGGGCTGTATTATGTGTGAAAACACCAACACACTTATGCTGGAGCTGCTGTCAGCCACTGCCCACGCCCAGACACTCACACGCAAACATCACACGCCACCCTACCAGGCCCCGCCTCTTAAAGGCACATATCAAACATTCGGAAACATTTTCTGCACATTTGTTACTTGCTTTATTTGTTTGTGTGTGTGTGTGTGTTCAAAGGTGTTCTCTGTGTGTTTTAACGAGTTTAAAGCACACGTGGGGTTGAAACGAGATAACATCAAGAATTTTTGCCTCAATGTATACTGTCACCGTTTTAACCCTCAGGCTGGGCACCTGGCCATTACGTAATGCTCGTGTGCAGCGTTGCGAGGCCCTTTTTTAAATGTATTTTTTTGGGAGTGCCTTGTTCTCTTGGTGCTGGCACCAAACTGAAGGGAAAAAGGCTTCGGCGCTTTTGATTTCTCTGCGGTCCATTTGTTCAACTTTTGTCTTGTGCAAAGTCCACAGGATGAGAACAGTTCTGGCAGTACCAGCGAGGATGACGTGAGGGAGGTGAGGGAGGGACGGGGGTGCATGAAATGCCGGGACAGCTGAAGAGGGGGTGGCGTCTGACTGAAATAGATATATAGAGAGATAAATAGTTACTGGCCTCCAATGCCCACCCCGGGCAGGCCTCACCCCCCTCCCTCGCTAAGGTCTCGCTCAAATGTATCATTGGCTTCACCTGTTTGTGTGTGCGCTCAACGTGGACGGACAAATTGTGCGCGCGTGCGTTCCAAAGTCGTTCGGTAATATGAGCCAGCTTCTCGACGTCGCTCGAGTCTTCCTTCTGTGTCAAATGTGATTTATTGATTGCAGCGCCGTTTACTTGTCATTCTTCATGGAGCCCTTCAAGCCAATGATGGTCCCATCGATGCCAATGCTTGACTCCTCTTTTCTATTTTTTTTTTTTGTCTTTCAGTGCTGCAGTTGAGGATTCAGAACCGAAGGCAGAGTGAGATCAATGCAGACTTGGGTTGGTTTTGATGTGCGACAGTGAACATTTGTGACTAATTTGTGTGCTTTATAATCATCTCGGGAGAGTTGTTGATCGCAACGCGATCGTTAATCGCAGCCAATCAGTGAAAAGACTTGCGACGGGGACCACGACAAGGGCTGAGGCCATTCGCTAAATTGTTCGGGAGTAAGCCAACTTTTATGAGCTAGTACGTTTCTTTCTCATTCAACGGCTCCTCTCCACAGCGGCCAAGAAAGTGGAGAACAAAGCCCTCAAACTCAAAGATCGCAAACTGCAATTTGCCAGATAAAAAGGTGGCCAACGGCGACTGAATGCCAAACTTGCAGTCACCAAGCTTATTGCGCACAAAATAGAACTAAAAAGGCCTTTTAACTTTTTTAAAAACATTATTCATAAAGTCTCTCATATTTTTCGGACATCTGCTGACATCTGCTGACTGAGGGAAAAAAAGTTTCAATCAAAAAGCATATTTGTACAATTAGCATGTATTTTTTTGGTAACATCTAAAATAAAAAATGCCGACATAAATCTTTTAAACCTCAACATAAATGTTTTCATGTAATTGTAGGAGAAGTGATTGCCAAATATCTGATTTTATATCGGGCGCACCTCGTTTGACAGGAGGCTGCCATGTTTCGCCGCCTTGTTTCTGCTACGGAGACCCAAAGGAGACAAACTTAGCGAAAGGAAGTTCCTCAATTTCACGACCGCAGTGTGTGTGACAAATGCCACTCACTTCATCCGTCACTTAAAGGATTACTGGAAGCCGTTTGGGATGACATTTTGCTTGTACCTCAGCCTAAGACAGATGGCGGTGAATTCTAAACGGTGTACCTTTAAGAAAAATAAGTTTGAATCAAATAAAACGAATTCTGAGAATGTACGACAAGCATTTCCGAGGTTGACATTTTGTAACAGTTTACACGTTCAATCTATTCCCTCTTTAGTTTCGTTTTTTTGGTTATTTATATCTGTTAGCATGACTAGCATGCGTCTCGATTTTGGAGTTGCGGATTCGAAAGCTGGCTCTGGCCTTGTTGCGCGGCGTTTACATGTTTTGCTCCAGTTTCCTTCCACAAAGCAAAATCATGCATTTTGCTTTCGTGAGGACGACATTTGGAATGAAAATGCAAATGATTGCATGTCGATATGAACCCTGTGATTGATTGGCATCCGGTAGAAGGGGATTGGATTTCTGGAAGGTCAATTCACGATGCATTGAAGTTACAACGCTCAATGCACCTGTACAAAAATGTATTGGTAGTGGATAAAAACTGCATATGAAGTCTGTCTCTTGGAATTTTCACCAGAGCGTTTCTTTCACGTCGGTTAATTTTGTTTCTGCAGGCTTGAAGTCAACAAGTTCCCCGAAAAACAAAGAAAAAGACAAAAGTGAAGCTTCGGTGAGTTGAACGCTTCCGCAGTGTTGTCAAGTGAATCTTGCGCGGGCCCTGCACAGCGGTTTGATTTTTGCTGCTTCCTGACCGCCAGCGTCCAACTGACAATGGTGCCGGAAGACATCCGAAGGCGCCCCCTAGTGGAGTCGCTCCTGGAACCGTGCAAGGTGATACCCGGACAAACGCGCGTAGCACAATGTCACACGCTCGACGGGAAGTGCGCGCACGTGGTCAGCCGCCGCTTGAAAACAAATGTGACCTCTCCGAGTCCCGAAACACAGTGACGAAAGCACACAAAAGAAGCTGCCAGAGCTGCTACGCGCGTCTCTGTTTGGGATGTCCTTTTCCAAACAATACGTTTGAGAAGGATGCATTCTTATGTGGAATTATTTGATTCGGTTCACCTAGAAAGTCCATTTTCCCTCAGTCCTGCGTCTCCCCTTCAATGGCACATTGTTTGCAAAAGACGACATCCCCGCAGGTGTGTTCACTTTGAAACTTGATCTCTCCTGCAATCAAACCTTTTAGAGAAGAGCGAGTGCGGCGCCTCGAGGCAGAAGAAGGCTCGCCGGGACCTCAAAGAGGGGATCCGAGATCCACCCGCGCCTGCCAAGCCCAAAGACAAAGCGCACTGCCTCCACCTTGACAACAGTGAGTCACGCGAGCAAAGGAGATCGGCCAGCCAATCCCCTCTTCGGACACTCACGTCGTTTGGCTTTCATTTCCAAAGGCCCCGCCTCTTTCGCGTTGCCCGCAAATGTCTTCGAAGACGACATCTCCTCCTGCAATGCGTCGAGCAAGCGACGCGTTGCTTCCCAACCGGCGGCGGCCTTGACCTTCCCTTCACCGGCGGGGCTCTCCAATGACCAATTGCTGAGTGACTCGTCATCGGTGGGCCCGCCCCTCAACCACGGTCCGCTTCATCTTCAGGTGAGACAACAACGGAGTCGCTTTCCCGTATCTGTCCGGCGGTTGGGATTCCTGGCTAGGATGTATTCAAATGAAACAAAGCGAAATCCATTTCACGGAAGTGATGACTGACGCCCGCGTCCCCTTTCAGTCGGCTTCAGCTTCGCTCCCGGCAACCGAGGGCAGCCAACCGCCGACCAGCGCGCCGCTGTGCGAAAGCAACTCCACTGCGGCCACGGGTCGACCAAACGGGGTCTTTCTGATTTCCCCGAACCCGCCCCTGCTGCCAAAGGTACAGTGATTGACGTGCGCTCTCTGCTGGCCTCGTTGCGATCAGAAGCACAAGTGTTCGCCTAAATTCTGAGATTTGTTCGATGAATTGGGATTCGTTTATGCACAGCAGGGAACGAAAAATCTCATCTATCCATCCACTTTCTACCGCTTATGTGGGGTGAGGTCGCGGGGGCAGTAGCTTTAGCAGGGACTAGCCCAGACTTCCGTCTTCCAGCTTTTTCCGGGGGGGGGGGGGGTTCCCAGTCCAGCTGGGAGACAGTCTCTCCAGCGTGTCCCGGGTCGTCCTCGGTGCCGGTGGGACATGCCCAGAAGAACCTCATCTGACCGAGCTTCTCACTTTATGACCTCTGATGGGGAGCCCAAACACCCTGCGGAGGACACTCATTTTGGCCGCTTGTATCCGGGATCTCGAAAAGTGTTAGTCGTTGTCGTTAGCGTTAGCGTTAGCGAGTAGATCTTCTAAATAATGTGGGATGAAGTACTTCCGAGCCCGCATTTGACCCGCTAATTAGAATCTGAAATCACAACAAAGTCCGCTACATCAAGATCCTGACCCGAACAAGATGCTCGCGCTTGTGTTTTGCGACCGCGACCCCCAAGCTGTTACGCATTCATTACTGTCAATTTGCACTTGTGGGCGCGTGGCGTGTATTTGCCCATTCACACATGCGCGCACAAACACACGGTGGCTGTGCGTCAAAGTCAACGCGCGCTGTCATCCGGAGAGCCGTGACGGGTTTAACCTCCACACGTCAAACAGCTCCATGCCCCCCCCCGCTTTGGAGCGACTCCACTGAGCCCGCTTTGAACCCTCGCAGACAGCCGGGCCTCCCAGTCCTGCCGGTTCCTCTTCCCCGACGCCCGCTTTCAACCTCAGCCACCTCGCTCGCTCACGGAAACCGCGGGACACCAAACCCAAGATGAAGAAACTCAAGTATCACCAGTACATTCCTCCCGACCAGAGAGGGGCGTCTGGGCCCGGAGGTAGAGAATTGCTCTCAACGTCTCGCAGCCAAAACCCGAGACCTGCACTTTACCTGTGCTGTGTGTGTGTGTGTGTCGTGTCTTTCAAGAGGGAGGAGCCAAACAGAAAAGCCCTCCCACCCAGTCATTAGGCGCCGCCAATTCTCATCTGCTCAAGCAGCAACAAGTCTTTCTCCAGCTGCAAATCCTTCAGCAGCAGCAGCAGCAACTGGCTGTGCTGCCCAGGTATTCGCTTCCGCTCATTTCCTGAGACTTGTACACACATTCCAACATGGCTGCCAATCTGCGGTCTGGGGGTCTGCGGCCGCCTCTGTCGTTGCCTGACAGGTTCGCCGTCCACTTGCATCATTTGGTTTGTCATTCATTTCCCCGAAAGTATCTTCAGGCAAACAGTTGGCGAACGATGTGGTCCCCACGAGGATCCGAGAATGTTTACACTCACCGCTAGCGTCCTCGGCGTCAGTGCATCCCGAGTGAAATGATTGATAGATCTCATCCGAGCAGGCGCCATCAGTTGGCGTAGGCGAGGTTTGCTTCGTTTGAGTGTGCCGCGGTCCTCACCGAGCCTCGTTGCGGGAACTGATGTGGCCTGAGAGGCAAAACGTCTCGTAAAACAACCAGAAGGCTCCAGTTCCAATCCATTTGATGCCCCGATGGGTCCAATCATCGCACCGCTTTTAAGCAACCCGTTTATTTCTTCAAATACTCTTTTATTAGGTTCCTTTGATTTCACAGAACAAAAGAAAACCGCTTGCCGTGGGGATCTGGAAATGGATTCATGGCGCTTCAATTCCTTTCCATGGGCAATGTTGATTTGAGAGTGACAAGCCGGAAGCAGGAAGATGTTTCGATTAAATTATCGGTTCTCATTTTGACAACAGGATTCATCTGGAGCTCTGCCCCTTAACACTGGGGAGAAAAAAAAAGCTTTACTTTTTCCTCTGTAAACACAAGAAAATGACATCGGTTGACCGCATTTTAATCATGTTTGTGTTGAGTAAATCCAACGGATCTTTTTTTTTTTTTTTTAATTTAGTTATGTTTTTTTCTTCCAGCGAGCCCGTCGCCGCCGCCACCAACCACACGCCAAAGGACACAAACAATGCCCCCAAACTCGAGCTCCTCCCAGCAAATCTCGTTGATCTCAAAGTAAGAGAAGCGATGGCGTAAATCCAGAAATATCTTTGGACCTGATGGGTCATATCCGCAGTTAATACCGAGCGCAACCTTGGATGACCTCGCGCGCTTTGGCCTCCTCAGGTGTCAGAGTTGAGGCAGCAGCTGCGCAAGCGAGGCCTCCCCGTCTCCGGCACCAAGCCGGCCCTGTTGCAGCGCCTTCGGCCCTTCCAGCTCGCGCCCTCGCGCGCCGCTCCCGCGCCCCTCTGTCCACCGGGGGGTGGCGCCGAGCCCCCGAATCCCCCTCACCCGCTTCCGGCCCGCCGCAGCCCCAGCTCAAGCCGCAGCTCCGCGGACTCACCCGGAAGCAGCCCCGACCAACAGACGTACGTCCCGGATCACGGAGTCCCGAACGGCGTTCTGAATGTAGCCGACGGTCTCTCCGTCAGTCTGTCCGGCGAACGGTGCGGTCCTCTCAACGCCGTCTTCCTCGCTCCTGCCTGCACCGCCTCCGGAACTCCGAGTCCCAGTTTACCCATGTCGTCCTCGTCGCCCCTGCGCTGCGGTGCCACCTGGAGGACCGAACTGGCCGTCGACTTGGACAAGAAAGAGAGGATCAATTGCAGGACGAGGGAAGCCCCGCCGGCCAACGTTGCCCAACAAGTGAGGGAAAAGCTTTTGGGTCTTTGGATTTTGGTGGAGAACCGTACCGCTCGCAAAAAGCTACGGGGACTTGGATTTTGGCTTGCATAAAGAACTTAAAATGCAGCACCATTTTTCCAGGCGCACATCATTTGACGCTCTCTGAACCGTTCGGCATTTCAGGACTTCTTGGACAACTTGCTGTTGTCTAAACAAGGCGCTGAACGACCAAATTGACAGGAGCTATTGACCCGTACGTTTCTTGTTTTCGATCAGAATTGCTATTCAAACTGCCCTCTTCCTCATTTTTGACCTCATGAGACCCAGACGACACCTGACAATTGATCATCAGAACCTCACAGTTCAAACAGGATGTTGACCACTCACCTCGGAGTGTTTACGACAGACATGCCGAGATGACCGGAAGAGTCGCAGAAAGGCTTCCAAGCGGGCGTCCATGGAAATGCCTCGGCACCCTCATGAATTTTGCGTTCAGCTCCTTAGAGAACAGCAACTTGTGCTCAAGTAGCAACAGCAATGAACAGTTGGAGCGGTCGCCGGGCAATTTTGGCTTCACCCTAAAAGCCGAATAGACCTCACGTTTTTGTGATTAGCGTCCATCTTTGACGCCGTTTTACTCTCTGCCTGTCCGCCAGTCTTGCGCAAGATCCCTTCATCCGTTCCTGCAACAGGAACCAGGATGCAGGAGGGGGGACCGGGAAACGGAGACTCAAACCGAGGTGTTGTTTGCGCAGGTAATCCGGCCAGACCTCTCTCAAGCCTTTCGCACCGATGCGCCACATCGACCGGTCCGCCAACTCAACTCTCGTTTCTTTGACCCCCCGCTTGAAGGTCCTCTGCTCCCAGCCTTGGCCCGCCGATACGATTGGCCGAGACTTTGAGCTGCCGGTTCAGATCACAGCAAGTCCGGTCCAAAACTCGCCTGGCGTTCGTAGCTTGGAGGAGGAGCTACAGGAGGCGATCCTGAAAGCGCAGGTGAGTCCACGCCAACTGGACCCTGGGGGTGGTCACCATCCACCGCAGATGGCAAAAGTACTGAAGAAAAAGTCAAGCTCTTCATTTGAGTACTCGACTTCATTGTCCGTGTACTTCCCGGTCAATAGATGGACCCTCGACAATCCATAGATGACATTCTGGACGAGCCCGCCGCTTCTGTCGGTGAGTATCTCATAAATAAGAAAGCCAAGCTGAAGATCGAAAGTGACTTGCTACCTTTTTCTCGCTTTCTTCCTAGACTCTGTCCACAAATCTCCTCTCCCGTCCTCTCCTCCCCCTCAAGCGGATCCGTCCCAGAAATGCCAGCAGCACTGCAAGGAGAGCAGCTTCCTGCCTCTCTGCTCCTCGCTTCTGCTGGAGCTACCCCCGTCTCCCGCCGTGAGCCCCCTGAGTCACGTGATCCCGGCGCCGGCGCCGCCGCCCCTTTGCGCCTCCCCTCCACCGCACTCGGCCGGCAAGTCGCGGAAGCGTCGGGCGCAGGCCGCCTTCGAGGCCGCCGACATCCTGGAGACGCTGACGTCCGGCTTGCGACTGCTCACGCCGCCGCCGCCTCCCTTCGCCGAGACCGACTTCAGTCTGGATTCGGATCTCAACATCAATCGAGTGTTGGATCTGATGATAGAGCAGTGGTGAGGAAGCGTCCGGACCGCTTGGTGACTGGCTATGCACAGTCCGTTCTTTCATTCGTAGTTTCTGCCTTCTTTCATCTTTGCTGACTTTTTTCTTTCCCTGCTGTCCTGCCTCAGACCCAAGACGTCTTTCTTCGCAATATAAATCAATGGTGCCTCGCTTTGGACCTTCCTTTTGTCTTTCGAGCACATGCAAAATCCCTCCCCTCTTCCCTACATCCAGGTCAGGCGGCCTACCGCTCGCGTTTCCGTCCAGGGCATGTATCAGCAATCCTTCCCATCCAATACGTGCAGCTTTCCTTCGAGCCAACGGTCCCTTCTGCTTTCCTTTCTTCTTTCTATTCTGCATTCCTGTCTTCCACCCACCATTTCATCCTTCTCGATGCCCAACCAACACTTCCTTCCCTCCTTCTTTCCTTCAATTAATCCTGCGCCATCCCTTCCGTCCTATCGTTCGTCTAATCGGTGATATGCAGTACGCATCATTCCTTCCTTGGTTCCTACTTTCTTTTCTTTCTTCGTTCCGTCTACCGTGCTTTCTCCCTTCCCTTTGCTGGATGGAAAGAAAATCCATCCATCCATCCATCCATCCATCCATCACTGCTCTCAGAATGATTGACTCCACGCAAGGTCGGGGGTTTGATTTGATGCAGTGTTGAATTCAAAAAGCTGCGATGGGAGAAACAGACACAAAGCTCCACACAGGGTGTCCCAAAAGATGACTGACCATTACTCAAGTATTTCCGTTTTGATTCTGGTATTCATTGACTTGAATACAAGTTAAAAAAAAAAAAAAGAAAGAAAGTTCGATTCTTCTCGCCCTCGTCGAGTTTAGTCATTCGTGCGTGTTCAAAAATGTTCCAACTGGTCTCCACCATTTTCTCAAGACGTGGATATCATTTGGCAACATTGTGGAACGTCCTCGTTGGCCATTGTGAGACATGATCTTCCGACGATGACTTGAAACTGGCTTTGTGGCGTAAACTTGACCTTCAAAAAGTGGATGATGGTTTTTGATGAACTGATCAGATGAAATCAGATTTCAGCCTGTTTGTTGCCTAGTCTGGCCCATTTCATTTAAACGATGTTAGCAATGACTTTTTATTTTTATTTTTTTATAACCCATTTCTTTTAAATTTTGCCTCACATGTTTAGCCTGGGGCGGCACGGTGGGCGACTGGTGGGTGAGCACGTCGGTCTCACAGCGCAGAGGTGCAGTGTTCAATTCCGGCTCCGGCCTTTCTTTGTGGGGTTTGCATGTGCTCGCCGTGCCCACGTGGCTTTTCTCTGGGTACTCCGCTTTCCTCCCACATTCCAAAAACATGCACGACGGGTTAATGGAACACTCTCGTGTGTCCCTAGGTGTGATTGTTCAGCTGGAATTGGCTCCAGCATGCCCGCGACCCTGGTAATAAGCGGATTAGAAAACGGATGGATGGATGAATATGAATGGATGATATCGGCCTTTTTACACCCTCTGGTTGGCGAAAGCAAAATTTGTTCCAGCTAACTTCAAAACGCATCTGCATCAATCCAAACACATCAAATGCGTTCGTTTGCTCTGCAAACAAAATGGTCCGTCAAAGAGGAAGTAAATATTTGGGGGACACCTTGTTCACTTTTCAAAAACAGCAACAGTCATTGAAAAGCACTTGGACTGGACTCGAAACCACAACAAGAGCACCACTGGGGGTATAGGGAGTTTGACGTGCCACAGCGCCATGCTTGCAGAGCCAACAACAAACAAACAAAATAAATAAATAAAGCGCTCCAGGCACATTAAGGCAAACACGCCTCCAGCATGGCAGCATTGGGACAACGTACCAAAAAACACAAACAACCCCCCCCCCAAACCTGCTGTGGGCCTGATTTGGCTGCTGTTGACTGAGCGGTTGAGTCGCAGCCATTCGTCAAGCCCACTCGCTGGGTGCGTTAAAAACCAGACAGGGCACACACAGCGCAGCTTGAGTGTGGCACCAGATCTTCACCTCCATGCCAGACGCACAGTCGGCGTGCAAAGGTGGACAACGAGCTGGCGGAAGCTCCGAAACGAGCGGCGTGCACCAAGGAGAGAGCGACCACGCAAGCTCGTGCGCGAGCAAACTCTCGCCAAAATGCACTTGTTAGTTTGCCAACAATTAGGGTGTGTGTGATACGAAGGGTGACAAAGAGAAGAGTGGTTCTCAAATCGGGGTCCCCCAGGGTCTGCAACATCATATTGGTTCTAGAAAGTCATTTACATTTTGTGGCCGGCGCGGCAAAAAGACAAACTAAAGCAATTACTCCTCCCTTAGCTTTGGGCTAATTAAAACATTTTTTTGAGGATCAACTTTCACATTTTGTGGAGCATTTTTTTTTTTTTTTGCAGGTTAGGGAAATGAAGCAAGGGTTTTATTAAACAATAAAATTCTGACTCTATAATGAATGGACTTCTTCCACTGTTAAACATCGTTTTATTTTTTATGTCATATTACAAGCGTATCTGAGAAAAATCCAAACTTTATTCTTACAACCCTGATAAAATGTCTTGTAAAAAAAAGATCCCATCATTTTATTTCTCTCAATGATGACATCTTTTAAATCATTTTCATGCATATGGGTGACTTCTTTTAAGATTATGAGGGGGTTCCTTGCCAAAATTTCAGGGGTCCCCGGACCCAAAAGGTTTTTGAGAGCCCCTGAAATCGACGAAACGGGCCGGGGAAAACTTGACATGCACGAGAAGGTGACGCCGTCCTCCGCGTGTGTTTTTTTGCTCGCTGTGCAGCTTCCGTGACAACCAACGATGCAGTTGCAGTTGCATCGCTGGTTGTGACGATCACAAGCCATCGGCAAGTATTTCTTGCTACATGTACAAACAAACAAAGAAAAGAAACCGGCAGGAGAGTAAGATGCTGCCTCCTGTGACTTCCAGTGCTTTTTTTTGTTGTTGTTTTTTTTGTGGCCTCCACCATCTCGCTCAATGTTGTTTGATCAGCTCAATTCTGATTATTTCCCTTTGCGGAATGCATGGATGTCACAACATGAGACCGGGGGCAAGTTTTTCTGCTGCTATGATTTTATTTATTCTGTAACTTATTGATGCCCCAAAATGTATTTGAAACATTCATAAAATTAAAGTCTTAATAGATTTTCCACGTGTCTCCTGCACTTTGTCTTGTTTTTCATCTCACGGGTAAATGACAAGGTGGGGGGCATGTGGCATCACAAAGTCTGCATGCGAGTTGCAGCCGGCAGCAGCTTCTGCGTGAGTGTTTGTGGCGTTCAAGAAATGGCTGTCGACAAAGCGTTGCAACAATATTTAAAATGATTATATTCTTTATCCTCTGTGAAGAATGGCGAACGTTATTGCAGCTTATTGGAGACATTCTTCTTCTGTGTTTCATCATCAACTCTACACCTATGTTTGTATAGATTCTGCTGCCACCTGGTGGCACCAGAAGGAGCAGCACAATGCCCAGATTGTCAGCTGAAGCATAACAAAGACGACAAGCTCTAGAATAAGAACATCGGCCCGGACAGCCCTAGCGCCGTGCGCGCGGATCTCTGACAAGCTCTGTTAGATTTATTTTTATGAGCTCCTTGAAGAAATCTACTCGAGGGAGACACGGGTCAAGTATTGAAGCATATTTATGCGCTCCCGACTGTGCGCAGTGTTAAACAACTGCGTGCGCAGGGCAATTTCATGGCGAGGAAGAAAGAAGGAATCCTCGGGTAAGTCCGTCTTGGAATGGAACGGAGTGCAAATTAGATCAGTGATTTTATTCATGATCTTTTTTCAAATTAATCAGTTGTTGGAATTTTATCCTGACCCACCGCAGGTTCCAGGTGGAAGATATTTTTTTAGTTCACTTCAAGACACCAATTTGTTCTGCCTTCGGTTTTGCAATACGCGATTTTTCATGTGTCCGATGACATGATGAGTTTCTTAGTTTGGGGAAAAAAAATTGGATTTGCATTCTGTAAATGCATACTGGAGGGATCAGTGCAAGGGGAAGGTTAGGGTCAAGTGAGGGTAGGGCTAGGTTTAGGACTTGGTTTTAGGCTTGGGCGTAGGGCTGGCGGCCTTGGATTAGGTCTGGGTTGGTGTTACGATCTGGGTTAAAACAAGTCCCGATGTTCCACTCGTTGGCTCATGCATGTGTGCTACTCCTGCGCTATTAGCTTGCAGAAAAGAGGGCGGGCTGAGGTGTATCCACCCGCTGGCTACGCTTCATCCATGTTAATGAGGACGGGAGAGCTTCCGTTCCTCCAAGGTCTCACACACACACACGCACGCACGCACGCACGCACGCACGCACGCACGCACGCACGCACGCACGCACGCACGCACGCACACACACACACACACACACACACACACACACACACACACACACACACACACACACGCACTCACGCCCACGCGTGCACAATGTAGCACCACTGTCGGGATTAACCGCAGCCTGCACGTTGATTGCACATGCTGGCGGTTCGTGCGGGAATACTCGCAGGTGACCTGGCCATATGCGGGTGCTTTGCAGTGAAAACAAATTCCCACCTGTTGCCATTCACGCTTGCTTACACACGTGATCAGCATGCCCGCTTCACACAAGCAATCGTTTCAGGAAGACAACCTCCTGCGTTCCTTCTCAGAAGGCAACACGTTTTCTTTTTTTTTTTCGACTCCAGCGTCATAATGATGAATATTACGCATTCTCAAGCTGTTATGAATGATTTAGGGACCGATGTAGTCTTCCTCGCTCATGAAACAGGAAATGCTGTTCAGCAGCTATGCGAATTAAATAAAAGAAACCGTGGTTAAGGTTTCAAATTAGGGTCTTAGACTTGGGTTTGAAACGAGAGTAAGAATTTTGAACGTGGGTTTTCAAGCCGCCTCCCAAAATGAACTCATTTGGCACCTTTGACGTCGCACATCCTCAGCAAGACCTCCTGCAGGGGAGGTGGCATTACGGCAAGCAAAAACCTCGGCCGCGCCCCCTCGCAGCATCTCTGCACGCGATGGCCGCAGCGCTGCCCTTTCATTGCGCAGCATTTATTTCCCTGCACCTCCCGTAATCGCGGCGCATGAGGGCTGACTGTTTCCTGGCCTGGTCGTCAGCGGAAAAAACCTCAGCGCTGTCGACAGAGACAGATGGAGAGCGCGGCCGCCAGCCTCCTGCTCTGCTCCCATGATTAATGCTCTCTCTCTCTCTCACACACACACACACACACACACACACACACACACACACACACACACACACACACACACACACACACACACACACACACACACACACACGGAGACACATGCGGGATCGTACATCAGTGGCAGAGATGGCATGCCTAAGTAGGCGAGGACTCGCTCGATGACGCAGAGGCAAACTGCATGACAACACCTGTCTAATGTTCATGTTAAACGCCAGTGTGCCAGGCTGTTTTATTAGAACGTATACATTTGAAGGACGTCTTTCTTTGTCACATTTCAATTCTTGAAGACAGTAAAAGAGGCCACGGATGCAGTTTTGCACTCATCCCAACGCACGTGCAAGGACATTGCGCCACAAAGCAAGATTGCTTACAATGTCTTCTTGTCTGTCTTGATGTGTATATGTTCGTACGGGCATATACGTGATATTAGCCGGGCCATATACACATTTTTGGGCTGTTTTTTCCCCCCCAGTCATCCCGCTTTAAATACATTTTTGTTAAAACACAATTTCATTTCTCAGATGAAGACCCGCCTCACACCGAGTGATACGGCTGTACGCGACTGAACTGTAGCGCAGCATATGGCCGACAAAGAGCAACTGGTTTTGCCGCCATCTCAAATTTGAATTTAATCGCAGATTTGCCAGTCAAAATGTGTTCCTAAACATTTGCAGCTCCACTAGTGTATATTCAAAACGTTGAGAACGGACGCGGGGGTGGAGAAGTCCATGCGCAGCAGGTCTGCTAGCTTCATGCTAACATAAAATGTGAAACTCAATAGACAGGTTAACATAAGTTAGCATGCGCAGAAAAAAAGCATAAAATGAGAAAACCACAATATTTATATGAATATTCCTATTCATATCCTCTCTAGTACTTGAGCGTGCCGTCGTGAGGGACCTTCTCTGCCTCTTCTTCATGCTGTTAATGACACTGCATCTCTTCCAGTAGATGTCAGTGCTTCCCCGTGTGTTGTGGCACAACCTGGTACTACACTGAAGGAGCCTGACTCCAAATTCAGACTTGTGATAGCATTCCAAAAAGTGTCTGTCAAAAATGTCTGAAATCGACGGAAGGTGAATATTTGGCAGTAGCATTGGGGAATACTGCACTTGAAATGTGGAATTATAGGAACACACACACACATGCACAGGTAAACAAGCGGTGCAGAAAAGACAATGTGAGCGTTTGTTTGTGGCGCCTCGTCGTCTGGGAGCTTGGACCTGTGATGGTGTTGCAACACGGACAACCATGCTGAACATGAGGCAGCGCTTTGACTGTAAGGTCATCGTACACGCCGTCCTCCCCTTATCGCAGCCCTCACACTAGCACACACACACACACACACACCGCGGCCAGCTTTTTGGTGCACACGGCAGGATTGAATGTTGGAAATGAGAAAAACTGATGCAGATTTTTGGGAGGGGAAAGGGACAACAAGGTGGGCTAATCTGTTCAATCATTTGTTCTTTCCATTTTCAGTGGCAATAATAAAACATTAGCCAAACTAAAAATAGTGAGTGATTATTTTGTGATTTATTTTTCAATCTATTATACCCCATGAAAAATATATATGTATTATGATTTAAAAACAAATCTAATTAGGAATGGAAAAACATGCCTCAGGTCTGAAATATATGATTATGATTATTATAATTATACATTAAGATTTAATTGGTTGCATTTAAGCCGACCTAGTCGATTGTTGACGAATTCGTAAAGATACAGTATGTCAAATCAAATTGAGTCATGGCTCAGCTGTTTTTCCGGGTTCAGCCCCGTGACCTTTGCAGCTGAGCCAGAGAGCACTTTGATTTTTGTTTCAGGCAACAGCAGAGAACAAAATGGCTGTGCCTGGAAATTGTTGAAAACAGACAGATGAATCTGCTTAATTCGTTTTCCACAAACATAATATTCATCAAAAGACAGTGTTTAGACTCAGGTGTTGGGGGCGGGGGCAGGGAAACATATGATTGCAAAGAAAATGTTGGCCTTTAATTCTTTTAATTCTATTTAAACATGTCATTTTTTACAACGGGTTCTGTTTTAGTCATATTAAAAAAAACTGGACCGTATTAATAGCAATCCCATTCGTTTCAATGGGGAAAGGTGATTTGAGAATTAAACTCAGTCCCCTTTTCCTTTTGGAAAGGACCAACTGATTGCCGCTTGGGGCCTGTTGTCATTTACTGGTGTTGGGGAGCCGCTTTGATGCTGCGGCCCGGGTCAAAGTGACCTGTTTGTCTCAGCGGGCCTCCACTGGCTCTCTAATAAGACGGCAAGCTGGCGAGACACGACTCCATTCCACACCGGATGCTTCTGGGAATTCAGCAGAATTTCAGCTAACGAGTTAAAAAGTTGATCTACGGTGACATGTTTGGGAGCAGAAAGCCACAGAGCAAATCCAGGACAAATCAACATGTACAGTCAAAAATTACGGAAACCAAACACCATTTTCTGAGAGGTACCAAAATAAAGCCGAGCAGCAGGTCACACACATTGAGTCTCAGGGGAATAGCATTCATCCCTTTTGTCGAAGTATTACTGTCCTCAAAACAAATTGGAAACACCATGATGTGTTGTGTGGTGGGGTGTGTGTGTGTGTGTGTGTGTGTGTGTGTGTGTGTGTGTGTGTGTGTGTGTGTGTGTGAACCCAGGTTATTATAATTAACAAAAATTAGTAAAATCACTGAAATAAAAATAAATAACATTGAAAATGAGAGTGCTTTAAAAAAACAGGATTGCCTCTAACTAAGGCCTGATTTTTATTTATCGCTTTTATTGAACCTTTTTTATTGAGGTTCTTTTTCAAAAAAAAAAAAGCAACATGGACGACCACCGACACAATAAACATTGACTTGCGAGCCCTTTGCCTGATGCCAAATGAAACGGTTCACCCCAACATGAAATGAAAATTAAAACGCAATCCAAGTTTGGGAATCATTGCAAAACAAACATGTTCATCAAATAGATTCCTCTCACGCTGGCTACTGTTATGTAATTAATAGTGCTGGTGCGGCAATTAAAATTGGGAAGTTTTATGGGCTTGGCTAATTAAGACGTTTCTAAAAGGCTCTTGTTTTGCATTGTTCATTCTCACTTTTGTTGAGTGTGTGTCGGGTGGGTGGGGAGGGGGGTCGGCAGGGGAGGAGGTGGAGGGGGGGGGTCGGTGGCCTTGTTGTGCGTTTGTGTGAGGCGGGAGCGCCAAGTGGCAAAGACTTTTTAACACTTGGCTCTTTTCGTTAGCTGCCGCGCAATTAATTACCAGCCGTGGCAGCGGCCATGGGATCAGCTGCTGAGGAAATGAAAACACATCAGTGCAAACACAAAAGCCGCCTCGACTCTCGGAGTGTGGTGCTGCACACACACACACACACACACACACACACACACGAAGAACTTCACAGCCCATCCATTCGCGTTGACGACCATTATCGTGCCAAAGCAGCGGCGTCCGACTCCATCCCATCGGGGCCTCGCGCGCACATATTCCCGCCTAATCTATATTCGCTTTCTTAATTGCCAATAAGTTTTTCCACTCTGCCGGCTGCCTGATAAAGTCCCGTGAAAAGTAATCCCGGGCTGCCGTTACAAATTGGAGACCACGCAGGAGGATTTCCAGCCATTTACGTGCTGGAGTGGGCTCATAAGTGGATTGCTGACACTGTAATGTGCGGGGGCACCTTGTTTGCTGTTCTACCGCGACGCAATCTAATAACACGCGGTGCGGTGAGCGCTCCGTTTTGAATGGCGGCTGTCAAACCCGCTACTCTGGTCCCCGTTACGTTCTCGAGGCCATTTTTTTCTCACAATGCTTTCTTGAATAGCTTTTGACAGCGGACCGGTTCGTTGTTGGCGCCATTAGCGCCGGTCGGGACTTTTGTGTTTTGGGGATTACGGGCTGCGATGATGAAGAGAAATCGCACTGTCGTCATTGAGATCAACTTTGACGGAAGTTGTGAGTTTGTTGTCGTTCAGTTGTACTGTCAAAGTCTCGAGCAAGGGAGTTGACTTGTTTTCATTTTTATTGGTGTTTTGAACGCACTCGGGGCAACTTGTGTTTTTGCTTCTTTCAATGCCATCAATTACGAGTAGAACGTACGTGCACATTCATTTCACGTGGTTAAGCTATTTTTGTATGCAGGTTTTTCCTCAACATTTCCTTCTTTCTTTATTTCTTTCTTTGTAATGGAATTGATTAATTCTGATGACTCGAGTAGATGCTGGGCGCAGGTTGTCTTTCCCATCCAATTAGTTGGCGTACTTCACTCGCTTCTCTCTGGTCGGTTTCTACCGAGTCTTCACAGTTTGCGACCACCAGGTGGCACTGTAGGGCTCTCCCTGCAGCTGCACACCTGTTGGTCGTTAGGGCATTAGTGCTTTAAAAGGACTCCCAGCCCCAACACTCATTTTTTGTTGGCGTTCGTTTGCCACTGTCATGTTTGTTCCGGTCATGTTTCTGTTCTGGTTTTTTGAGCTTCAGTCATGGTTTTGTTTGACACTTTGGATTTGTTTTCGTTGTTAGCACTTTGCTTTGGATTTAGTTTTCTCTGTGTTTTATTAAACACAATTCGTCAAGTTCACCCCGCTCACCCCGCCTGCCTGCTTTTTGAGGTCCACCACCACCTCGCAAACGTGACTGAAACCCACCCTCGCCCCCAAGTGAAAGTTAACAGCGAGGATGGCAATGCTGGTGACCGCACGCCACTCCGGGGAGCCTCCCGTCTCTCCTCGCACACTATTTGTGGGATGTGATGGGCAGAGTGGGAATCGCGGCATGATTCAGAGCTCGCAGGGTCAGGATCCGTGAGAATGGACCGCGGGGAACATTTCGATATAATGAACACGGTACATCTTCCTTCGCGGTTCTCCGGAGGGAGGCCGGTGAAGGAACACGAGCGATAAAGAGTGAAATGGAAGGAGATGACAGGGAGGTGGAGAAGAACCTCAAAGCCGCGCCGCGCTAACGGCGAGAGTGGAAATGTGACCGCGCAAAGAATTCAAAGACGATGAGCGAACGCTAAAGCGGCGGAGGCGGCACGTTGCGTTCCCTGCCACAGCCCGCAACCGCTTCCTCCTGCATCTCGGCCTCCCGCTGCGACTGCAGCAATGCTGTCTGGATCACTCACCTCCATTTTACAACCTTGATAACCAAAATCTGTTTTTCATAGAATCTTTGCCAATAATCAATTTTCTTCATGTTGTCACAAATCTCCAGGCCGGATTGCTTTTCTGTGGATGTTACATTTTGGGTGATTTTTATTTCATAAAAATGAACAAAGGGATTTGTGTATCAAGGCTTTGGGAATGATTTCAGTGTGATAAATCACCACTAGATGGCAGGAGTGGCTTTGATCAGATCTTGGGCCACACTGTGCGTGCGTGTGTTATACAGTACATGATCCCACGTGGCGAAGTGGCGTGCGAAAGCAGTGCGGTGGTGAGAAAATGGATAAAGTTCAACGTTCATGAAAAGTTCAGGCAAAGTTCACGCATCAGTGCAGCATTTTTTCCCCGCAATAAACATCAAAGTGAAAGCTCGCCCTGAAATGCATCCTTTCACAAAAAGTTCTTCTTCACCGATTTTTTTTTCTTGGAAGCTAGTATTTTCAAGAAACCTCCCAATGTTGAACTTTTGATTACTAAAGAACGGTGAAAGGTAGAAATGTAGAGAGTCTTTTGGTAGGTTGCATGCTAATATCACTCCAGAACTCAATTTTCTGTCGGCCTTCAAAAAGTTGTCTACAGTGGCTCTCCCACTTTGAGAAAAACGCCCGATATTCCGATTTCAAATGGGACCATCTCTTGAGCCAATCACATTTCACGTTCTGCCTGACAGGCCCAGAGCGCTCTGGCTCTTGATGACGTCTCCACTTTTATGAAGCCCTCTGATTGGTGGCCAAAGCCACCCTTCTTAAGGCCCGCCCCCTCGAGTAGCAGAACGCATCCACAGCAGTCGCACCACAATAAGACGCTCACCAATGAGCCTCTCTGGTGAGCGTGATGTATTTTAGGTGATGTTTGATGATTTTGTTTTGTTATTAGAACAATTTGATTTTCCACTCCCACACGTGGAAGTATCCACGTGGTTGGGCTTTTTATTTTTGGTCACGTAGCGAATGAAGTCGTATCTCAAGACGGCGCCGTTGATACTTTGTGCCATTAAAATTTGTCGAATGTAAAGTATGCACCTTGGCTGAGTATGAATAGAGGGTGGGGAACAATGCCTTCATCATCCGATTGTGTGGGTTGAAAATAATTTGGCTGCTCCAGCAAACACTCGCATGCACAAATAAGACCGCAACTGACTTTGATCATCTTAAAAGGAGATGCTGCATTATAATCATGGGAGGATTTGGAAAGCCCCAACAGAGGGATGATTTGACCGCCATAAGGGCTCCGCTCCCGTTAGCTCCACCCCCCCCCCACGGTGGTGCTGGGCCGCCGTACTGGACAACACACTCGCACACAGAATTCGCAAGTGTGCATGATGCAGCTGTAACATTTTAATTCTCTCCCCTCGCCGTGCGGAATGAAACGCGGGGCGGCCTGATTTCTCCAGCTGCTGCCGGCTCGTTCCGCGTGGGACCGGCGGTGTGAAATCAAAGCGGCGCTGGCCGTGACGTCCCTAGCCACCGCGCCAATACCGATCAAACGTGCTTGAGAATGTGCGCCTTTGAGTCCATACCCTTCACCTGTCTGTGCAGATTTCACAGAAGCGGCGAATCACTGGAAATAATTTTTGTATTTATTGAAAAAAAAGAAGAAAAATACACCATATGGTTTCCTGATACAGTTCCCGTTTGATTCGTAGAAAAGCGTACGCTACATCTAACGTTATGCAAATTGTTTCCTCGCAGAAAGCTTTCTGGCAGAGTCTTCTTTGGTTCCAAATGAAGCGAAGAAACTCGTCAAAGGCAACGTCATTGACTCGTAACTGACGTTTAGCCCGGGCCCGACCCGTTTTGCAGCTCAGAGATCAAGCGGCGATAGGACGCCTCGGTGCCGCGTGTCAATACGCCCGCCGTGACCTTTTGGCCGAGGCGCCAAGGGAGGCAGATCCGTAGCGTCGACCACGTGCCGCTCTCGAGATCCACGCCGCTAAACACCTGGAGCTCGGCTCGCAGGATTTTCTTTTTTTTTTTTACAGCTACAGTATGAGCACCAGGCAAGAGAAACGGAGAAAACCCATCAAATCACCAATTTGGGGCTTTTCCAGATGGACTTTTGATCTTTAACAGTCCCAAGGGCTTCGTTCAAAATCCTCTTGAAGCAACTTCCACTTGAGCGCGATGACATTTGGTAGGCATGTCCATTGCCTGTTTCTGGACGAACCGCCCGAAAGATTTTTGTGCGAATGTGAATGTGGAAAGTGTTTGCATGAAGTAGGTTGTGGACGTCAGAAAAAAACAAAACGACAACAACAAAAAAAAGATTGTTAAGTCTTCGTAGTCGCGTTGCAAAGGGTTGGAAAATGTCATGTCCATTTTTGGAAAGTTTCTGATAAATTGCATTCCACTCAAGTAAATCATGCGAAGGCTGTGGCTAACGTCAGCTCGTTTTGGGTGTGAATGCTAGCTTAGCGCTGCGATTTTTACCAATCTGGATGAGAGTTCTCTGTAAATTATTCTGATTTTAGTTTGAAAATGGGGCTTTTACATGCGAGCGAAGGGGTGCGGCTTTGGTCAGAAACTCGAGACGGCGGCGGTGTTGTGATGTGAGGCTGTGCTCAACTCTTGCTAGCATTTTTCATGCTAGCAAACTTCACCTGGGAATTAATGTTGGCTCATTTAATGGGAAATCGTGAAAAGAAAGAACCAACCAAATCGAACACATCTTCTAAAATATTTGAGTCAGGATGATGCAACAATATTTTGTCTGACTCCGTTTTTTTAGCTCTTTGCCACTGAGCGGCGAAGCTTTGCGAATGTTGGCGAGCCGAGCTAAGAGTGATTTTTCGTCAGCCTTGTGTTGGCGAACGTCTGGTGGACCGACTTTGCGACCTTGAACGAACCCAACATCACGACGGAGGCAAAAAACTTGCAAATCTTCGCCGCTCGATGGGATACGACTTTAAGTTCACAATGAAAGCCAACCTTCAATTTTGCAAAGGATTGAAGTCCCATGGGAGGTGTCCAACTTTGACAATTCCCCAAATTTCGCAACCCTATCTACTGGTGGTCTGGGCTCGACGAAGTGCCATTGTTGGTCCATGAATATGTCAGCAGAAATATTCCTCGTTTGGAAAAAATAAAAATAGCTGCGTTGTCCTCTATGTACATGAAAGAATCAACACAAGTCCCTCCAAATGTCGACTGTGTTTGATGTCCTCATTCGGAGGTGGAGTTGAGCCGGACGGGACCCTGTGGAAGGGCGGAGCCACCCGAGGGCTCGGGTGCTCCCATCTTCTTCAGGGTACGCTCGTCCGTTACCGACATGGAGCGAGAGTACACGGGAGCGGACGAGGTCGGAGCTCCTGAAAGCCGGAAAGACTCAAATTGAGATTTGCGCAATAGAAAAGGATTTTTTTTCAGGCCATACTGAAAATTCAGATCATGTTTTTCAAGTCATATTTTCTCGTGATTTTTAAAAAATCTTACACAGAAGAAATATAAACATTTTTAAAAATTGAAACTAAAAACCTCATTACTTTTGTTGTAATGTTACAAAAAACCCCAAATGCGAACGATTTTTATCCCATTTTTCAATTGGCCATTTCTCACACGGTGCGTGAGGAGATTGAAAGCAGCTCGCATCAATCGAAAGACAGATGACAAATGACCAGTTTCCAATTTACTCCAGTCCAATCAGGCTAAGTGGCGCTTCACACTTCAGCTTGCCATGAGTTGAACCCCCCTTTTTGCGATTCAAGTCCAGCCACTGGTTTTCCCATGGGGGGGCGGTCGTCGCCGGCTGACTTTGAGAGAGATGCGGACGACACCCTGGACTGGACGCTATATCGCACGAGCCAACTTTTTACGAGTCGCCGGAGTAAAATGACATCCGTGTTTCATTTTATTATGGTGGATGAATGAAATCCAAACCGCTAATGTGCCTGTGTGCGCGGGGGGGCCGCACGCGAGCGACGGCAGGTGAGCCGAGCTGCAGCCTCTTGAGCAACGACTGCACATTTGTGGCACCTTGAAGTCTCATCATCATCATCATCATCACACACACACACACACGCCCACGGGAGGGGTGATGGTGAGCGAGAGATAAAGAGGGAGGCCACACTGGGATTTGGATCCGCGATACAGTATTGCTTCCACCAAGCCAGTGGTGTGAAGGACAAGATTTTCAGGTGTCTATTCTGCCCTTGGATATTGATTTTTTTCGGAAGACTACTTCCTGTTCTACAAAGTGAGGGCGACGATTAAATGCGACCGTTGAATTGAACTGTGCCTTCCGTTATGCGTGCGACTCGCCAACGGACGAACTCCCGTTGGAAAACTACAGTTTTTGGTTTACATTCAAACTTGAGCTTGCAGAGTGACGCCGGCCTCAAACTGGTCCATTTATGCCTTACTTCTTTTTTTCCCCTTCTTCTTCTTATGATTCTCATTTTGATCCAGTTTGTTTTATATTGAATCTGATGGATGGCAAAAAACAAACAAAAAAAAAACGGTTCTTGACGTGCTCTATAAATGAAGTGGAGAGCATTGCTTGACGACGTGAGCTGGATTCTGTGCGAATGCATTGCGGCTTCTGCCGTTGAAAAACGTTGAGGAAACCCGCCGCATTTTGACGACGGTTCCCGCGAGTCACTTGAAGATGATTTGTGATGTTGTCGGTTCGCTTCTGATCATCGTGTCAGAATGTGCCTCGCAGCAAAGTGGTTTTTTGCCTCTTCGTTTCGAGCACTTTGCAAGTCAACAAAAGAGGCAAACTAAGCCGCGCGCAGGCGTTTCGTCCGCCGAGCCGAGATATCCAACGCGAAGCGGTTTCTGGTTGGACTGTGACTTTGTACCCGAGTACATTTTGTGTCTGGACTTTTTAAAAATTCCAATGAAGTAAAGCAGTCGCATCCGTTCTTCTTCTATCGCGCACTTTTGCCACCTCTGCATCAGTCTGAGGTTGGCAACACTGACCAGCAGGGGGCGCGTCGTGAAAGCGCGCACCAGGTGGCTCCGTTCCACTGCTGAGCGGAGCCACACTGCGGCGCGGTCACTTTCGGAGAGCAGGCCCGCCAGTACCCACCAGAAAGGGAGGAGACTTTATTTCCTCTTTCCAGGGACTTCAAAAATGCTCCGACGACGTCTATCACCCGCCTGCTTCGTCCATCTCTCACCTGTGCTTTGTTTCACTTTGATGTTGGTCTTCTGTTGCATCATCTTCTCGTACTGTCTCACCTCCTCCAAGCTCAGCCCTGTTAGAGGAAAACACACACACACACACACACACACACACACACACACACACACACACACACACACACACACACACACACACACACACACACACACACACACACACACAGATTAATTTGTCCGCCTTCCCCAATAGAGAAAAATGACAAGCTTGCATACATGTTTAGGTTTGATGACGTCCCAACAAAGGTAACGTCTGAACTATCAATTTTTAACCTCTGACTTGCTGAAAAAATCGCTTCGTCACCGTTTTTTGTACAGAAAAGCCCGAAGATGCCCAGGGTGGTGCCTAAGCCCCGTGTCAAATTAAAGCAGTGCGTTGGCAGCATTTCGTAGCGTCTAATGGCAGGCAATCATAAACCTTTTAGGGCTTGGCTTCTGACAGGTGATGATATGCTTGAAATGTGGCGACAGCTCGACTTGACTTGCTTGATTTTTGCCACGTTCACTTAGGACTTGCTTAAAGCGGGAAGGTTTGGACTCGAGACTTCCTGATGACTTGCAAATGTTGTTGCCCATAACTTTTGGGTCACCTCTGGTGCTAACTGCGGGTCCATGATTTTGCCATTGGGGCGGGGCCGGGGCATCAACCCCGAAAAGGCCAATGCAGTGGAAAAGTGGCATGACGTCATTCTTTCACTCTAGGAATCAATCTTGGCATTGTTGTCGTTGAATAATGAAAATAAGAATCCGTTCGTGGAGAAATCTGCTCATTCACTACATTCATCTCATTGATTCCCAATCCCGTGTTCTCTTCACATCGCGTGTGGAAAGGTTTTTATTTTCGCATACGAACATTTTCCTGCAAATTTGTAACATTTGATTAAAGCAAACCTTGAAGTAATGACCACGTTGCTTTCGCCACGTGGCTCATGACTATTCATCTGGGATTTGCATAATGCGTTGGAGTGTACAGTTTTTGCCCCAATTCTAGGAAAAACAAAACAAAACAAAACAAAAAAGCCTCCATATAGAGCCACGACGCTGCCATGAAGTTTTGAGCTCTACGGGCGTGTTGGGAAATGTTTTGCAAGCATGCACTGCTTCGCTCCAACCGTTGTCGAAATGTGTCGTTTAGTTATTCGGAGGGCACCGAAAGCGGAGTGCCGGCACGCTTTGGAGGGCGCTCCAACTGGGGACACGGTGCAGCGGTGCGTCAAGCATTACAGATGGAACACAGTTCAAGCGCCAGCTGCTGATTGGTTTACAACATCGGCTGCATTCGGAAATGAATATGAGAGGGCAGCGTGCTCTGCCTCTCTAAACAGGCACAATCACAGAGCGGTGCACGGGCTGCAGAGTGAATTTCCGAACGGGACCATCACGTTCATGATCTCGATTTATGTAAAAAAATAAAAATAAAAAAATAATCAACTCATTCACTCCCAAAGACGTTTTTAAACGTCTTTTCAGACTTGGTCCAGAATTGGCCGGTACTGAATGAGTTAAAAAGCAAAATGTCTTGACTAGTCGACGAAGAAAGAAGAAAAATAGCCGGAAAACCTGCCAAATCGTGAGGTAAAAATGCATTGGATGATGTTACGGTCGCAAATGAAAATACGCTACAGTGTGAATCGGCAACAAGCGAAGTAGCGAAGGGGCACGGCGTCATCTCAATTTGCCTGCAGAGATAATAAAGAATCGCTAATTATTAATCCAATGACTGTGAACGTCTTTTCCACCGGGTATGACTTCCCACATGATTGTTGAGAGAAAAACGGCACGCTGCTCACTGCATCAGTTCGAGTTGAGTAAAGTGAGCGGCGGAAATAATGATCCCGCGCCGTTGTTTTTCGAGATTTGTTTTTAAGCTGGCAACGCTCAAGGAAACGCACAGCCAGTGTCTGAATCTCCAGTTGCGCCAGAAGGACAAAGGTCAAGTGCACGATTGCATGTCGATGTCATGGAGCGAGGCGTCGGGTGTTCTTTGACCCACCGTGCCATTCGTCCACCCAAGCCACTGCTTGCCGGTGACCAATCAGGAGGATGTCCCGAATGTTCTGACAAAAAGAAGAGATGACAAGACAATCAAACGCCACGCCCTGCAACTCTCTCACGCTTTCCTCAAATTTTCCATGCGGCGCCGCATTCACCCAAACATTCAGACGGCGGCGACATCGCGATCGCACTTGTCCAAAACCTGACATAGGTATGTTGCCAAAAAACAAGTCAAACCACCTCGATATCAAAACAGAGCATATCAATGGCTGGAGATCCAGATAAAATGAGCCAAAATTTGCAAGAATTGTTTCTGGACTATATGACAGATTTTATGTGGTGAATCAGATTTCAATTGTTCAGAAATCAATGAAAGCAAATTATGTAATAATCATTAAAAAAAATTTGTGGGGGGGGGGGTGCACTGTATACGTTTGCCTGTGCGTGAAGGGGCTGAGAACAGTGCGCGACTGCACATGCGCAAGGCTTTGAGGGAACATTACTTGTCACTGTGACTGTTCTTGTTCATGGAAACCGGCACAACATTTGTTTTTGGCTTTCGGTCCTTTGCGAATATTGTTTCCTTAATTAGTCATGATAATAAAAGCTGCGGCCTAATTAGCCGCCCGCACGCCATCCCCATCAAGTAACAAGGAAGACTGTCATGAATACTTTGGCAACTTGCGCCAAAAAAACAACAAAAAAAAAGACACAAGGTTTCCGTCTCACTTTGTGGATGAAATCCTCAGTTTTGGTCTGCAAGCCGTACACCTCGAAGCTGCAGTGCACTTTCTTGTAGGAGCACATGATGGGCTGGTGGTCCTCCCTCCAGCCCTCCTCCAGAGGCCCTCGCTGAGTCTTACGCGACTGCCAGCGAGACAGGTCCTGCGCAGAGCAAACACAGGTCCCATCAGCAAAATCAGCAAAGGTGCCGAGCCAGCGGAAAAAGCCGGCCCTGCGAGGCGCGTGAAGAGGACAAGTCGGGATTGCGGGCGAGCGAATGCTGTGTGCCGCGCAGCCCATAAAGTGTCACTGTGTGCATCGGCGACTTAAGGGTGATTAAAATGGTGATTTGAATATCCTCCTTGTGCCGTTTCAAGCGGGATTCGCTTGCGCTCTTATTTTGGGGTTTTTTTTGTTCGTCATTATTATTACCGTATTTTCCACACCGAAAAGTCTCCCATTTTCTTAAAAGCTCACGAACGTGCCTTAAAATCCAGTGCGCCTTGTGTATGGTCATTACGGTAATATGTCGACCCCAAGATGGCTCCTTGCTGGAGACGTGCTTACAATGTTATAACTTGCTGTTGGTTCAGTGAACTGTCTCGCTAAGTTTTTGTTGCAGCTCTGAAAAAAGGGGAGTTGTGGTGTTGTTTTTTTTAAAACGCACTTTATTCATGGTTTTGACAGTCTCAACAAACGCAGGTACGTCTTTGTCCGTCTCTGTGCCTTCTCTTCTTCCGTTCGACTCGAGAGGCGTTCACGACCGCCTCGGAAAAACGTAAATTAACGATTCCTTCAATGAAACTCCGAAAATGGAAAATAATGCATCAAAACAGAAAATTAAGCGAGGAAATCACAAAATAAATTCTATAGCCCCACTATAGAATTTATTTTGTGATTTCCTTGTTTGTGAATGCAGTACACAACAAAGGAATAAATAACACACACTTCTGAGACAGTCCAGTCTCCTCCAATTTACTGACATCTGATCGTTCTGTTGCCGCTATGCTCAAGCAAATGCCAAAATAAATTCTGTCGGGGAGCTATAGAATTTATTTTGTGATTTTCTGTTTTGATGCATGACTGTATTTTCATTTTTATAGTTTCATTGAAGTAATCGTTAATTTATGTTTTTAGGAGGCAGTCATGAACGCCTTTCGAGTCCAACGGAAGAAGAGAAGGCATGGAGACAGACAAAGACGTACCTGTAGCTCCATCTAGTGGATGCATTGTAGATTGCGCCTTATAGTCCAGCGCGTGCAATATATGAAAAAAAAACAAAATAGGCCATTCATTGAAGGTGCACCTCATAATCCAGTGCACCTTTTTGTGCGGAAAATACGGTAGTATTTAGTTTTTTTTTGCGAGAAGGCGTAAATGGTGCGCATGTCTGCCTCCGAGTTCAGAGCTTCTGGATTCAAAGGCGCAAATCGTGAGCCTCCTACGCGGACGCTCATGTCGCCGTCGCCGGATGCCTTTTGTGTCGTATGACTGGACGCACCTCGGACTCTTTGTAGTGCTTTTCGGGTATGGGGTCACTCAGGATATCCAGAAAACTCACATGCTCCGCAGGTGTCGGCGTGCCGAATATCTTGGTCCAAAATAGAGAGAGAAAGCATGTGAGGAGATAAAAACAAAAGACAAGCTGCAACTTGTCTGTCGGTGTGCGAGGAAGCCGAGTCCCCTCGCCCAAGTGCACATCAGACAAAAGCCATCTGGAGTAAAAAGAAGCCCGGTAATTCCTTCCCTAAGACATTAGTTTGGAGACGGCGGGAGGCCGATCTGGACCAAAATGTCGAAATTAGGACTTGTTATCAAAGACATCAGCAGCTCGGTCGATGTGCCCTCGCCATATTGGCGCATGGAAACTACATTTTGACATCGCTGCCTTGATGCACACGTACGCCGCGTAATCATGCTCAAAAACACTGGAAATTGAATTTCCCCTCGTAGCTAAAAAAATAAATAAAAAGGAACGGAATTACTGTAATCTCTGTCAAAATTGACACAGCGCAGAAATGAGTGTTGCGAACAACCCGGCACTACCCGAGAGTGTTTTGGAAGTTCTGAACGCGAACTGATGTCGGTTACGCTAATTCTCTCTCTCACCTCGCCCATACTCACATTGTCGTTGGAGCCGTTGTTGTTCTCGAATCGCGTCTCGATACGGACGCTGAACTTGGGCAGAAACGACAACTGGAAGGTGACCGGAAAGCAACGTCGTTAGAGTTGACGACAACTCATGAAATGACTCCCAACTTCAAATTGGTGAATTGAAATGAAATGAAAACACAAAATGCTTTAAATAAAAAATGTTTGTAAAACAAACCAAAACTATAATGATTGAGAAATTGTTCTTTGTTTTCTGGGTTCGTTTTGAATGTATTGTTTTTTTTTTTTTTATCGCTGGACGTCCGTAAAGAAAATGGAAGGCCAAACAGCTGTTTGTATTCGGGCGGAGTATCGACTCAGATTGGACAAATCGATTCACGATTAACTTTGGTTTATTTTTGATTCACTAAAAGACTTTGCGCAGTCCTGATTTGACTTTGCGCAGTTGGGCTTGATTTTCAGAGCTTCCTCCACGTTGTTTTCATTCAACGCTCTCCCGTAGGGACGCGAGAAGTCACGGGAATTTACGGGAAAAAGATTGATGCTTTCGTGAACCGATATCGGACCATGAATGGGAAAACTGGATTCAATTATTATTATTATTATTTTTTTTTGGTCAGGCCCTAGTGTGTACACATCGCTCGAGCTCTATTGGGAGTCTACGTACGATACGGAAAGAAGACTTACCGAGTATTCTGTCGTGCCGCAGATGTTGAATATGGAAAAAAAAAGGGGGGGGGTGAAACTGCGTTAGCTACTCCCACATGCATCGACATGGATTCGCTCTCACGCGTATGCGCTCAGACACACATACGAGAAAATATGATCAATATTTGATGGCACTCGTGCAAACATTTGTTGAAAGTAAACATGAGCTGCATAATGATTGGGCGTGAAAGCGCCGCTTAACAATGAGGCAAACAAACAAACCAACAAGCACCTGTGATGGTGTACGGGTAGAAATTCCAGGCTTTCTCCGTCACGTAGAAGAACCGCGGGGCAAACGCCTTCGCCCAGGCTGGCAGCTTGCTGAAACCGCACCGGGAGGAGCGAGGACGGGGAGTGGAGCCATGCGCGCGCGCACACACACACACACACACACACACACACACACACACACAGAGAAAACAAATTCAAGAAATGAGATTCGTCGCCAGATTACCTGTGGGCAACTCTCTTCACGGCAATTTTTGTTTTGCGTGACTCATGGTTGGAAAGTCAGGGCTAACACTTGTTCCGCGTCAGGTGGTTCCAAGCAGTCAAAATCGTTTTTGGGGCGTGAACATGCGGTGATGCGTCAATTTCCATGGAAGCCAAATTTGGTTGGGTGAGGACGCCTTTCCCGGAAACCAAATACTGTTTCAGGTTCTTTTCAGGTCATACTGCACACGCTTGCCTACTGGCTCGCAGTTTTTATGGCAATCACTGGATCAATCAGGTTTTTTTTGAAAAGCACTTTTCCTCCCCCCCACCAAAAAAGTGGTCCACATGGATCGTAAACAACTTGTGCATGTCGGCCATTCCACTCAATCCGTGCCATTCTTTCAAAATAAAAACTCTCAACTTGATGCAAGTAACCAAAATATAAATCTAAATCAAAATATAAATCTTTTGTTGTCGTTGTCACTGTTAAACCGAAGCGCCTTATTTGACTAAGGCAGGGGTGTCAAACTCATTTTTGTTACGAACCACATTATAGTTACCGTTTCGCTTGGAAGGCCATTGTGAGCCCCTATAAAGGAGTCAAGAATAATCTGTTTGTTTTTTTTAAGTTACTGTAATGAGAAGTTTGGTCACAAGAAAATGTGATTTATATGAGAATTTGAAATGTTGGTACAGATTTTAGGAAGCAGCATGGAAGTTGACATGTTTGATTGGCTTTTGCGGGCTACGTGAAATGATGCGGCGAGCCAGATTTGGCCCTTGGGCATTCAGTTTGACACCAATGGCCTAAGGGAGCTAAATGTAGGAATTCGTTTTTACTGTCGAACTTGCTAACACATGAACTATAGCTACATGGCATTTGTGCTAATACCATGTTGATCCTAGGCATAGTCCAGAGATTTAACAAAAAATGTATTTAAAAATAAACAAGTGAAGTAAAAAAAAAATGTAAGTACTAGGAGTCAAAATCAAATATGCTAATGAGTGAACTCCATTTGAGGCCTTCCCACAGCCTGCTGAGGATGTGACTAATGCAACTTTTATGTGACTTGTGGAAACCTCCGGCATATCTTTACCGATGAGGATGTGAAGTTGTTGAGGTGAGCCACTATGGCGTTCACGGTCCTTACTTTGGCAATGGGTGTGAGGACTCCTGCAAGTTCTGCTCAGCTCAATGTACCCATTAGATACTAAGTACAAGTTTGCGTGTGCAACAGCTCAACTTCTTTGCGGATGAGGACCAAACATTTCTGGAGTGAAGTCACAATGTACTGAGTGCATTTGGGCAGGTTTGTACTTTCAGGACTGGGTGGTAAGATTTCAGCATCGAATGGGAATCTGTATGTGTGTAACTTCTGGCATATCTCCACTAATGGGGACCGAAAGTCCCAGGACCACAGAAAGATAAGGAAAATCCTCCGCGGTGTGAACATTTCTGGACTTCTTTCAGAGTTCATTTTAGGATTAGTTGGCGGCTTTAAAGTGGTGAATAGAATAAGCGTCGAGGTTGCTTGAGGTTAATGAGCTAGGTGAGATTAGGGGTGGGAAATTAATTTAGCAGTTAAAAAATTTGGAGGGAGAATCACCATTATCTTTATCAATGGCAACAATCTCACCGTCAATTGCGGCACACATGCGCAAACCTTACCCAGAAACGGCTCAGATCATAACAGGACAAAAATAATCATGGCCGTGCCATAATTACTAAAAGCTAAAAAAAAGGAAGATTGCCCCTCTCACCACACAACATGTACTTGAGACATGTACAAGAATTCTTAAGCCGTCTTGGCACTGTCATGCGGTATCGGCCTCAGCATGTCGCTGGCACTTGGACTTTGCATGCAGACAGTTCAAACGTCACTGCGGGAAGGTGTTGTGTCGAAAATGCTTGGACTGCACGCGCTGAAGTCATACTTGGATCTCAGCTTGTGCAGTTAGTCATCCAACGAAACGCAATTGGATGCCTACATGGCTCTGCCCCAAAGGAAAACGGAATTCTTCTTACCTGCTGAGGTAGATTCGTTTCTCCGTCACCTGTCCCGGGCCGTGCTGGGGGTGAGTATCGGCCTCGTTCCTCACCACCTCCACCCCTTCTCCACTCCCGCTCTGTTCGCAGCTGTGCTTGCTGATCATGTACAGTTGCCCGATCCTGTACTGGAGCCAGAGCGAGAAACGGGGATTTCAGGCAACATTTTCCCACATAGAGGAGACGCAAACAATCATGTAAACACAAGAGGATGAATACGCGACTTGGCGCCGTAACGTTGAAGCTGACGTATTCTATTGGCTCAGCGGCGTCACGACCGGTCAACAATGGCGCCCTTTGAGAACAGCCGCTGACAAGTAGTACGCAACATTTACGGTACAGATATATGGCAGACCAGGAGACCGGCCCTGCCGTAGGCAGGCGCCATCTTGACTGTTGCCCAAGGACTCTGAATGGACTATCAACAATGAAGCCAGAGAGCAGCCATCTTACGTTGCCACTGTTTGTGACAACTTGTTGGATGTAAGATAACATTTCTAAGGAAATGTGCATGTAGCCCTTCTCTCAGACCTATTGGTACAACCACATCCCGCACACCGTGGCATTTTCACCGCGTAGAAACCAATGCAACCAATTCAAGTTCGGCGGGCTTCGTGAGTTCCTTTTTTTCCTCCCCTTTTTCCAATTAAAAACTTGGTGACATATGATTGTACCAGGCTCCACATCAAAATCCTGACCCGATGAAAGTGTCTTTACTATTTGTGTTTGTGTCTAAAAATATCTCGTTAAATTTAAACGGAGTTCTCTCATTCCGTTTGTTTGCTAAACTTTGAGCGTGTACACAAGAAAATGTTTTATTGTTCTGGCTGGCTGCATTGTTCAATAGCTGCATGTTTGTCTAGTGAGAGCAAATAAAAGTGTGTCTGACGTTATCGCGAACAAATATGCGACATAATTCTGCATCCCAATGCCGTCTCCCCCTGGCCTGTACACACAATGCTCACTAGGCAAGCCGGCGGTTAATGGCATGTTTATTATGTGCCACTGTTTAGCGGTGCTGGGGAGTGTCAATGTGCCCCTAAATAGTAAACAAAAAAAAAAATGAAATATTTTTCTATTGTGTCAATCATTGGAGAAATTGATCAGGCCTTGTGGAATTGCTTTTTGTCGATAAGATGCAAGTTACAAATAGGGCCTGACAGATGTGTTTTTTGAGGCTGATGCCAAGTCCAATATTTGGCAGAAAAAAACCCAATAACCGATTTGTCAGGCGAATATTAAAAAAAAACATATTGGCAAAGACACATGAATTACAGGCAGACCATTTGACTGTTTGACACTACCTAGTCCTTTAGTATTTGTTTGCCTTTTCAGCAGAGAGGAATTTCCCAGTCCCCCCCAAAAAATGGTTGGATGGTTTATCGAAATTTGAATCGTGATTTCACCTGATCTTTAAAACGTTAAAACGATTCATGCGTAGAACGTTACGTTGCTTTAACAAATTCCCCACGTTAAGAATGTAGCCTGAATGCACCATGTCGCTTGCTAATGCTAAAGTCAATGGAGGATCCCATTCAAATGCTAACCGGAAATTAGCATTGACTTTGGGACTGATATTCCTTCAAATAAAACACAAACACAGTGGAAATACATACACAGAGGGAAGATAACACCACTCAAACCAACAGATCCCAGGTTTTCCCTGTAAGTCTTATGTAACTGGTTTGCTGACATAAGAAAAAAATAAAAAAGATGCTGATTTCACATGAAATTTCCATGGTGACTTTATACTTGACAAAAAAAAAAAGAGGAAGAGTGTTCCAGAATACAGTTATCATCGTCCAGCGTGGCTTGAGGCTATGACGATAGTTTGGAGTCACTGAGGTTTTGTCGGATAAATACTAAGTTTTGAAAGTCAATTCATAGTTTTTTTAATAATCGTGATTTCAATCACAATCAAAATAATCCCGATTTTCTATTTTTTTTTTTTGACCGCTGTGTATGTACACCCAAATGGGATGAATCCGTGTTGTCTTGATGCTAATAATTTTACACACTGTATATGTACGAGGTCGTTTGCTGACACAATCTTTTCAATCTCTCATCAAGTTCAGTTCCGGCACGTTCATATACTTCCTCTCCGATCTTGCTTTCCATTTATCTTGCCTTGGCTAAACATTATTTCTCATAAATAATTCTTGTCTACTTTGATTAGAAAAGAGCTTTGTTAACATAGGATGGAAAGAAAAAAAAACGCATGCAAAATGTTATTCATTTCTGTCACACCAAAGCAGATGACAAAAGAAAAATGAGGTGAAAAAGGAGATTTGAGGCATCATCCTTCACGAATGACATTTTTATGACACTACTCCTCCTCCTCGCTCTAATTACTGTACAGCGTCAACACGCAACATTTACTTACAAGTCATTAAAAAGATCTTTTTTATTTATTTATTTTAATTTTGGCACAGTTAAGGCAGAACGGGCCCTGCCAGATGAGCGGCTAGATTTCACACGAAAGATTTGGATGTTTATCTTTCAGACAATCCCGGCAACGCGTGACGTTGAACAGGCTTGTCTGCTTTTCAATCACATGCACAAATTCTAAAAAAAAAAAAAAAAAGGACAGTGACAAGAGACTTGGCATTCATTTGCTTCCTGCAGTTTTCAGAGAATAAAGGTGAGGATGACTTTACAAACAGCCAACCTGTCCGTCCCTCCCGTGCATGTGGAAATGTTTTGCGGCGGCGTTTTTTTTTTTTTTAATTTAAAGGATCATTAAAAAGACAACTTTGCATAATTTTTCAACACTTTGTCTTTCCACTGGCAGGCCAAACCCAATGAAAAATGTCAAATGTTCAATTACGAATGAATATTTTTATATGCCCCCAAATAAAAAATTATCATTACAATTTGTGAACTGGGCGGCCCGCTAGTCCAGTGGTTAGCGCGTCGGCTTCACAGTGCAGAGGTACCGGGTTCGATTCCAGCTCCGGCCTCCCTGTGTGGAGTTTGCATGTTCTCCCCGGGCTTGCGTGGGTTTTCTCCGGGTGCTCCGGTTTCCTCCCACATTCCAAAAACATGCACGGCAGGCTGATTGAGCACTCTAAATTGTCCCTACGTGTGAGTGTGGATGGTTGTTCGTCTCTGTGTGCCCTGCGATTGGCTGGCAACCGATTCAGGGTGTCCCCCGCCTACTGCCCGGAGACAACTGGGATAGGCTCCAGCACCCCCCGCGACCCTAGTGAGGATCAATCGGTTCGGAAGATGAATGAATGAATTTGTGAACTTTCAATCATGTCCAGTTTTATGGCATTTTTACGTAATGGTCATTGAAGAATCTTCACATTCTCTTCTCTTCCACGTATGAAAGCAAATAGTATCCATTTATGATGAGAAAAAACTATTTCGATACAGATACAATTAATATTAAAAAGTTGACACGCCCCTGTTCAAATGCCGGGTTTTTTGTGATCCATTGGAAAAAAATATTTTCGAGAAGACATGTAGAAATAAACAACTGAGTTAGTGCTGGCACAATCTCACGCGCAGACTCTTCTAAGTGGGCATGTGGCTGTTTTTGGAATGAACCAATCCCGTTCGAATTCATGTGAAATGCGAGTGACTTAAATGGCCTTGGATGAACCCCAAATAAACTTCAGCTGTTGTAGGCCGACTTTTTCTGCCATTTTCTTCCCAGCCTGGAGGTTTTGTGCTGACACTCTCTCGTATTTGGAACTGTTCATAGTTCCCTCCACCTAGATTTGAAGAAAATAAATTGCTCTTGCGGTTTTGCGTTTGTGCATCTGTAGTTACTTTGTCTGCAGGCTCTCTTTCCGAAAGCCTTTGAAGAGACATTGCTGTCTCTTGCCATACGATGGGAGACACATTTGCTAAACCTTTAACGTACATCACATTGACTCAACCGCCCCCCTAATTGGCCAAAGGCTATTTACTGTTGTGGGATGGTCTGGGAGGGGTCCGATTTCAGAACATAGCGGCTCTTTAGCAGTTAGCAATACAAACACGCGATTGGTTTACGAGCCGGCCCCAGAACGTGACCCCATCGCTACTGTGATTGATGCTTACGTTTTACGACCTTCGTAAGGATCGGCGGGACAGGAACTGGACGGAAATACCTCATGCCAAATATAACTTTTGGAATTTTGACCCCAAAAGTTCAGCCAACATCTCGTCAAACGGGAAAGCATTTTCCCATGTGACTTTGGGAGCCTTGGACAAGACGGAGGGAATTATGAACAGTTCCAAAGATCAGTCAGTGATAGGACAAAACCTTCAGGCTTCTGCTTGAAAGAAAAAGCCCCCGCAGATGGGATAATTCCCCTTCCGAGATGACCAGGCTGCAGTGGATGCCACAAAATGGTGGCAAATGTTTTGACACGATTTATCTTGGCCTCATTTTTTCCGCTCCCCCCCCAAAAAAAGAAAAAAAAAGAAAAAAGCAAAAGCTGGTATTTCAACAGGGGTGTGTTGACTTCAAATCCAATTAGGCGGCATCCTTTTGTCCACTTTCTCATCATGTTTCTGCTCTGCTTAAAGTCGTTTCTCCAGTTCTGCCCTGGCATTGACAGAAACGTGGCCATGGTATTCCTTCATTTGTTTTAGTTTATTTATTTTTTTCCTCATTCTTGAAACAAAGTTTATTAGGACCTAGTTTAAAAGCGAGCAAAATGATTTTTGGTGAATTAAAGTCACCCGTCTTTGAGTCATTCCTTTTTTTTCCTTCTTTTTTGCGTGAAGAACAATTGGAACTTGTTGGAAAAAAAACGTGTACATTTGAGAATATATCTGTATATGAGGTGGGTGTCTAAGATAACTTTTTTATCTTCGACACCCACCTATTTGTATACCTCTGCAAAAAGATAACCAAAAAAATTGCGCTTTATAGTCTGTTATATTAAATCAGGAGATGATTATGATTCTTATTGAGTATTAGTACTAATTATATTTATTAGTAATTTGTATATGATTAAATCACATCAATTGCATCGAGATTGACAGAGGATGAGTTGTGGACACGAGCTTTAATTGACTTGTAGCACCTCGCGACTTGTGCGTTTCTCACCAGACGCCATCACGTCAATCAGTTGGCAAATTGGATTCTCCGATTCGGTATTTGGTGGCTGAGCGGCCCGGCTCGTGTGTTGTTCAAGTTGATAGCTCATACCGGCACATCAACGGCGCGCCTTTTAAATTCCGCCGAAAGGATTTAAAGGCGAGCGTTAAGTGCACCCCTGATGTGACGGCGTCTTAAATGAGCCGCAGTCGTTCTGAGATTATTTCAGGTCAAGGAGGATTTGCTGCAGGATGAAGCTCCCGTGAGCTACACTGATACACAGAATCCCATCTTGGGCTCCTGTCATTGTTAACAGGTAAAACAAGGAGGGAGGGGCCGTAGGGGAGGGTGGGGCGGTAACAGGAGCCAACTAGAAAGAGGACACGCTCATCCCTGTGACATCCCGCCCTTCGCCGGGATCGACTTTGTACATAAACGTGCAGGGTCAAAGTTTTTTGTTTGTTTTCTTTGCGTTGTGGGTATCGCCAAACGGTAATCCGGTCCAACGAGTTTGCAACTGTGCAGCATGGAGTGCTTTGACATGCGGAGGAAGAGGAGGGAGAAGAAGATGTCGGCGATACTCATGCGTCATAGAACAACGGTGTTGCCAATCAACTCGCAAATCGTCCCGGAGCAAGTACTTTTGCTTTCTTGAGCTCAGTTATGTAATATATTTGTCCTCATTGCTAAAAGCGCAACTGAAAGTAAGTCGAGTCGTACAATGTGGGGCGTTTCCTCCATGACCTTGCTCTTCATTTGATTTGCACCGCTTAAAACATTTTGGTGACATGTTTTCAACGCATTGTAAAAACAATATTAAAGGGAACACCAAGAAATTTTGCAACTTTTGTAAAGTGGGCTTACGTGATGTGCTGTCGTGGGCGATAGCAGAAAAAATAATCAACATTTTTTTTAATGTGATTATTTATCCATCCAGCCATTTTTTATCCGCTTCTACAATCCAATAATAGATATATATTGTATTGTCCTCACAAGGGTCGCGGGCTTGCCGGAGCCCGTCCCGGCTGTTTTGGGGCAGTAGGCGAGGTTCACCCCCAAGTGTTTGCCAGCCAATCGCAGGGCAGACATAGACAAACAACCGTCCGTGCTCACAATCACACCTGAGGGACAATTTCGAGTGTTCCATGAACCTGCCGTGCATGCTTTTGGAATGTGGGAGTACCTGGAGGGAAAAGCCACGCAGGCGCAGGGACAACATGCAAACTCCACACAGGAAGGCCCGAGCCGGAATCGAACCCTGCACCTCTGCACTGCGGGGCCGACGTGTTAACCAGTCGACACCGTGCCGCCCTGTAATTATGTGTTGATTTAAAAATGTGTTTATCCAATGACCAAAACGTCACTTTTCATGTAACTTGAACATAGCATTCAAATAAGAGCAATGACAAACATGGGAGACGAAATATTGGCTGCTCCTGCTGTGTGCGCCTTGGCCTCTTGGGGCAGCGTGGCGCCATACGATCCGTAAGATATATAGTGTATAAAAAATGTTGACTGCTCTTTATTCATGTATCTTATTTTTTTCACTGATTAGGAAGAATATATGCTTTGGCTTATTAGTAGGACTATTCGTCTCGGAAATCGCGACTAATTAATTTCCTGTTAGCCTGTCAATGGGGATTTTACATTGACTGCTAGCATTAACGCTGCCGATGTTTATTACACTTAGTGCCTCATGTTTACGGCAGACTTGTTGGGTCGAATTTGGTGGAGTTGTCAACGCTTAAAATACTGCAATTCAAAGTGTTTAGTAAGTTAGCAACTTGAACCGAAGTAGATAAAGGGTCTTTCATATGAATGCATGCTTCATTAGCCTTTACTTGAGCCTAAGACTCACAGAAAAGACATATCAAAGCTTTATGTATCATGTTAGCATTGCTTGTGCTTGTTTCAGATCAGATAAACATGAGAAAGGTTGGTGGAAAAAAATAAACATAGAATACATTGTGATCATAATATAGAGTGGGAGGGGCGGGGGGGGGGGGTTGGGGAATTTGCAATTATCTTATTTTTTAAACTGTTTCTCAGGAGGGATAAACAGGAGTCTGTATTTAAACCCTCAACCTCAGAACTGTGCCCATCACCAAGCACTGAAATAGGGACATTAACCGCAATATTGTTACGTTTTTATTTATTTTTATTTTTGTGTCACTTATGGGAAAATCAAGGCAGACGGCAACGAAAGGGAATAATAAACACGACTGAAAACTTGCTTCAACCCATCTCAAAGTTCCCGGCAGATTAGTTGAGTGGTTTTAGCGTAATCCACGAGTGTGAAAACATTCTCCCTCCTTGGCGGAGGTCATCAAAGCTCAGGTCACGACAGACGCGACAGACGCGCTTACCTCATCCACAGTGAGCGGCATGCATATGCGGTACTCTTTCACCAACATGCTGCTGCCGATTTGCTTTTCTTGGGTTTGTTTTTGGTGCGGCGTTTGGGTAGCTCGCATGCGGACACGCTTTGGCACACCGGTGACCTTTCTGGAAACGCTCCTCGTCTGCTTTTTGAGGGAGGGAGGGTGGTGGTGGTGGGGGGGTTTCTTCTCCCCGCTGTCGTCACAGCTCCACGAGCTTCTTTCCGTCAATGAGTGTGTCGTCTTACTCTGCGCAGCTCTGCATTTTAGTTGAACTTTCCGAGGTTTGCAGCGGCTTCCTCCTCCTCCTCCTCCACCCCCACCACCACACACCCCCACCACCCACTTCCTCGGTTGTCTGATTTTTAGCTGCCACAACTGACAGAGAGCCAATTGCGGCGAACAACCAACTCTACCTGTTCCACTCCTTCGCTGGCTGTTTTGTTTTGTTTTGTGTCCTCTCTGGACTTTCCACGCGCGGCGTCGCAGTCTCCTCCCCTCTGCGAGCTTTGCTGCTTTCCACTCGCCTTGGCATTCCTGTGCCTGCTCTTTGCTTATCTTTTCTCTCGCCCCCCCCGGTGCACGCCACGCCCACTGTACTTTGCGAGCGACTCACCTGTGTGCCCTCCCTCTTTCGCACTCTTCTCCCTTCCAGTGGCGGAGCTAGACTTTTACCCTTGGGGTGGCCAAGGCCAACTCCTTGGGTCCGCAAAAGAAAAAAAAAAACGCTCTCACCAATTGACATCCGTTTTTATATCGAATACAATTTGCACTCGCACGTGCGCTCCGTTACTGTCTTCACAGAGCTGCCAGGTCTATTTAAATGGGTTTTTTTTGTCTCGATAATGGTAGCCACATGAATTAGCCCACATTTGAAGGGTGATGGTCATTCGAATTTGAAGACGCAACGGCAATAAATTAGAAAGTTATGTAAAAGTGAATAACAGAATTTGAGAAATGTCATCCTACAAGGCTGTAAAAGTGCGTATTTAAACTTTATTATTGCCACCCCCCCAGGTCTTAATGTCATTATTGTTCACCTTTCATATCTTTGATAAATTTAGGAACAAAATAAGTTTTTTTTCCCATCCCAGGGAACCGGAATGTTCAACTCCAAAGTAAAACGTTGGTAAAACAACCAGTTTGAAAATGACAGAGAGCGTTTTCAGGTTTGAACAGGTTTCGATTGCTGTCATATGAAAGAAGTCATGAAATGCATGACGCTGTCATTGTCATCCGTTCCCGAATCGTTTGTGCATTCGACAACCCACTCATGAGCACGCACTGCTTGACTCTGACCTTTCGAAAACATGTTCAAATATGTCGTTCAGTTATTCAGAATACCCACAAAAAAAAAAAAAGGAAGTGTTGGGAAGTCTGGATGGAAACAGTTCAAGCACGAGCTGCTGACTGATTTATAACAGTCTGCGTTTGGAAATTGCCGGCAGAAGAAGTGCTCTGCCTCTCCGAACACACACACACACACACACACACACACACACACACACACACACACACACACACACACACACACACACACACACTGTTTCAGTCAGATTGAATTCCTCGTTGACGGCTGCAAATGTACGCTTGAACGATGACACCCTTTTTCTTTTTAGTCTAAAATGGCTTACTTTTGCTAGAATGCCACCAAGCATTGTTGCCACCATTTGACTGCAAATTCCACGAGCTAAAAGTCACACATTGGTTGTTGTTCTTTCTCCATTTCTTCTTCTACTGTCTTTTGGCGGTTGGCAAATGCTTTTGGTGCACGACCGCCGGTGGCAGTAACGCAGAGAAAGTCAGCATGATGAGGGAACGGGGACGCGGGGTACCGGACCGAGGTTTCATTTCGATTTATGAGTCGCACCTGAGAATAAATTGCAGAAGCAGCCAAACGATGAAGAGAGTGTGATTTATCGTCAGGAAAACACACAGAATCTCTCTGCTGGCGTTTTTGTTGTCGTTTGCCGGTGCCTGAAGGCGGGGCCAAACTATGTGAGCTCCCCACGCGTCTCTGCTCTCATGAAAGTGCAGCAAAAGCACATTTCTGGTGCTCTTTGCTCCCTCCGTATCTTATCAGATCAGTGTTTGGAGAGGGGGTGGTTCAGAGCACGGGAGGTGCCGGTCCGTCCGTCCGTCCGTCCCGGCGGACTCGTCTCACACTCAGCTCTGACTCAGCACAATTTACATGGACGACCGCCAACGGCCCGGACGCGTATTCAAGACTTGATCGAGGCATTGATTAGCATCATGGATTTTTTTTGGGGGGGAGGGGGGGTTGTGGGGGGGTGAATTCTGCTTTCAGGGTTGTTTGTAAAGGAGGCATGAGAGAGTTCTCAGATGAGTGATCCTGCAATAATGAAGGCGATCAGATGAGATTTTTTTCCAATGTCAGATGGGTGCCTTGGCTCAATAAATGTTGCAAACGTTGCTCTTGGCGGATTATTACACAGTAGGGTATAAAAGTTCACACATCAGTCAAATGATTGTTTTTTTTGTACATTACATCATAGCTAATGATTTCTCGCCATGCCGGTAATTAATGATCAAACAAAATGCCGACGTGGAAATGTGTGTTTACATTGCAGCACATGTGCTCCTAAACCAGAGCCCAAAGCTTCTGAGACCTTTTCCTCATATCCTTCATTTCCCTCTGGAATTTGACCAGACGGAGTCTTTCATGTTAGCACGATGGCACGCTTTCCAGTGTTCTTTTTGCTAATTATGAAACACACATTGTCCCCAGCGCAACCCCGCAAGCTGGCACATGCTTGGTAGTAACACGAGCATTCTCGCCAGCCAATGTAACTGCGGAGCGACAGTGCGATGAAGGGGCCATGCGCCCTGACAAGGAACATAACAACAACGGGTCTGATCGGGCCAGATGACATTTTCATTTAGCGGTCCAAGTCAACGCCATTAAGGTCTCAATGACTTTGTTTTCTTTGGTAATTGCATCAGCCCATATGTGGAGTCACTCCGCGTTTGTTTCCCCTCTTAACAAATGAAGGCGAGCCTAATAAAGCAATTAGTCGCTCGTCAAGCGTGATAACTGTCATGTGTACATGGCAGGAATGAGATGGAATTTAGTTACGCCTCACTCACTGGTAGCGCTTAAAGACAAGCCGACATTCACGCCTATGGGCCGCTTGCAATCTGTAATTAACCTTACACGTATGTTTGTTTGTTTGTTTTTTTTGTCACGTGTGACCTCCCGTCTTTGCCCCTGCCTGTCTTTGTAAGCTAGCTTTAGCGCCGTGAACATGCTGCTCTGAAAGTGCCCCAAAAATCCTTTTCCAAGTTGTATCGAGACAGCCCGTCACGCTGTGAAATGACCTCGCAATGTCCAGTTTTGCCCAAAAGTGCACGTTAAAATGTATTTTTCATCACGTCATCCTCCCCGAGAAATCAATCACGTTGATCTCAACCAATCACGGGGTGGCAAAACGCCGCCGTCATTCTGAGCCTTTATGAAGCCGCAGAGACGTGAACTTAAAATGTGATTAAAAGGCCATCTCGCCTGCGTGTGTGTGTGTGTGTGTGCGTGTGTGCGTGTGTGTGTGCGTGTGTGCGTGTGTGTGTGAGTGTGTGTGTGAGTGTGAGTGTGTGCGAGTGTATTTGTGAATGTGTGTGTGTGTGCGCGAGTGTTTGACGCTAGCAGTCTGGAAGATGAAGGCCTTGAGCAGATGACTTTTACGTGACGACACACAGAAAATCCGATTGGACAAAAAAAAAAAAATTTTTAAATAGAAATAACAGATGTTGAAGCCGGGCATCCAAGTCACCCCCTCCAAAATGATTGAATCCAATTCAAAGTGACAAATGTTGGGGAGTGCTTCGGATCTATTTGGCCGTGACTGCAGGCCAGCGCGGTAAAGAGCGAACAATCTTTTTGCTGAGCCAAGCAGTAGTTACGTTTCTTCATGAATGTCACCTCTTACCTTGGACAAGACCAATGTCAACATCTGTTCCAGCTCGAGTCCTGAATTCCTTGAATTGTGCATTCAGTATTCACACGCTTGTTCGGACAACATTCCAGTCTTGATTTTGTTACATTGGAGGCCTCCTCAAAAATGGTTTCTTTGAATGGCGCGTGATCACACGGTGCCCACAAGTTAGCTTTCGACGCGATCCATTTTTCCCCAGCCCGTTTCTCGTAAATTGCGATGGAAATAAGATGGATAGTTGTGATCAAATCTCACTACGAGCTGGTTTGATGACTTCCTTCCTCCTGCAAGCCTCCCGTTGTTGTACTTCACAGTACTTGGCAGCCTTTTATGAACGTCTTGCGGTGAGCGCTGTCCTTTTGCATCTGCTCCTGCCCGACAAGTAAGCGGGCGTGATGTGATGAGATCGGGGACGACTTGGTCACGCTGCTTCACCTTTTCACATCCCCGCCGATGAAAAATGGATGCATGGTAAGAAACTTAGGCCAGCACTTTTTGACCTCCGCCGCCATTGTGTTCGTGCGCGCACGTGCATTGTGTCATCTCAGCGAGGGCTGCGAAAAATGCTGAGCGGGATTAAGATGAAAGCGGGCGGGGAGGAAACAGATCATTAAGCGGTGGGCTGGCTGCCATCGCCGCATTGCCGGCTTTCCAATCTGGTGGCGCGTTCACGAGCCAAGGTCAAAGGTTTGGTGGTGGAGCATGCGAATAATGCATCCTGCCCGCCCATGATGGAAGAAGCGGTGGCTAGGAGGAGGGAGGGGCAGTGCGCTAGCAGGGGGGCTTGTAAGGCTTTTTTTGTGTCTCGGGCAAAGGCGAAGGAGACGGCGTTCAGGGCAAGTCAGAATGATGGATTCAGCAGTTTCGGAGCAAAAGATCACTCGAAATTGCCGATGGTTGTCGATGTGTGCCCTGCGATTGGCCGGCACCCAGTTGAGGGCGGTACCCCCGACGACTGCCCGAAGACACCTGGGATAGGCTGCGGCATGTGGATTCAAAAATGGACTCATCGTTTGGCACGACAGCAGCAGCGATGGCGCGCTTAGCTCCCGCAAAGAGTCTCTGCACGGTTGTGTCCCGTCCTCAATGTTGTTCTGTTTTATTGGCGCTTGCTCTGCAACGCCTGAGTGGCTCATACTAACGAAGACAAATTCCTGCCACTCAAGATGATTCCGATTCATTTTGTTCATGAACACCAACCTGCGATGATGAGTCGTGCGCGGGCTTCTTAAAAAAGTCGCTGCTTTGTGAAACTCAAGCGGAGACCCGTTTTGATGGCATCCTCAATTTCCTAAAAAAAAAAGAAAAAAAAAGACAAATCTCCTGAGTTCCCGAGCAGCTTGTTTTGTTGTGCCGAATGAAGATGGGCAGGGAAGAGGGCTTGCTGAACGTTCAGAGGGAGCTCATTCCGCTTCGTTCTTGGATACTCGGAGCTCTGAGAGCTGAGGTGGGGCCGGGCCATTTCAAGAACGGCCGTTTCCCAAGATCATCGGATCCTCAAAACAATTCTAAAATGAGCTAGTGAAGGGATGCGAGAGTCGGAGTTGTGTGCTCCCTCTTACGAGTAGCAGTCAAGGGGCGAGCGGCGGCATTCTGGACCAACTGGAGACGCTTCATGGAGGATCGACTGACTCCAAAGTGTCAAATACACAACCTGGAATCCAGCTGAGATGTGACGAAGGCATGAATGACATTCATGCTGTTTGGCCCCGTGAGGGCAACCGTAACTACGATGCGCGGAATTAAGTGTGGCGCCGAGATTCAACTGCTGGACGACAGGACGGATCCGGATCAGTTCTCGCGCCCGCAGCGCCAAGACTGCCTTTGTGTGAGTTGGACTGCTAAGACAAACTGGATGTCTGCGATCTCGGTTTTGGTCCGGTGAAAGAAGAGAAAACTCACAACGAGAGAAGAAGAAGAACGACAAACAACATGCTGTTCTCCTTTGAGCAAGTGACTGAAAGCGCAAGAGGCGAAAAGACAAAAGGAGAAGCTTCTTCTTGTGTTCACGTCTCCGCGCGTTGTGCGTTTTGTCAGATTAGCTGTAATCTCCTTGCGGTTGCGTATCAAACTGTTGATAAAACATTGATCGGATCGGTTCCTTAATTGATAGTCTGGAGGGCCACCCGCCCCGAGGGGAACCGGGGGCTTTCCCCCCCCCCCCCTACATGTGAATCCATGTGTGATTTTTAATTTTTTTTTTTTTAAACATCTTCTTCGAAGTGAATCCCTCCCTTCCCAATGGCCGGGATGAAACGCAGCGCTCGCTTATCCTTATCTAATCTCAAGCACCCGTGGGATCCGCCCCCCGGGAAAGGCAGCAGTGAGAAAAACGAAGTGCGACCGTGGTTACGTGATCCAGACAGCGTTTCGATCCGTGCCAAGTGATCACGCAAACAAGCGCCTCCGATCAACGCGCCACACAATCACCCGGCGAACGGTTTTAAGATGGTAACCAAGTCCCTGCCGTCCAAGTAAGCGCAAAAGAATAATTCCTATCGCTACATATTCATAAGCCTTGGCGATCTGAGAAGAATTCCATCCGTTACAGTGACACGTGTTCGCAGATGGATGACGGATTGCGATTTCTAAGTTCCTCTGTGTTCTTCGATGTCATCATTCATGTGAAAAGTTCCACCCAGGATGGAGGAAATCCTGTTTTGTCTCTGCGGACCTGGCGCCATGCAGGGCAGAAAAAAAACAATAACGGATTCATGCTGCAGCACGTGCGAGCAGCCGGATGACGGGGGGTGCAAGGGCCTTCGAGGGGCCCATGATCAGAAGGGCGCTAACCCAACGTACTCATCGGGCCCCTCCGCGGGGACGCGAGTGGAGGCGCGCTACGCTCGGATAGCGATGCCATGGACCGAAAAGAAAATGCAATCATTTATTCCGAGATGGAGTCAAAAGGATTTGGATAGACGCTGTGTGTGTGTGTGTGTGTGTGTGTGTGTGTGTGTGAGAGGAATGGATTAAAATCATGTTGAGCGGGTGCGACAGATAGAGCCGGACTACCCCCACTGACACCCCCCACACCCACCTCCTCATCTATTTTGCTCTGAGATGGAAAGAAAATTCAATTGCCGCTCTTTCTCACTTTCTGCCCTGGTGTGTGAGCGAGAAAGAGAGAGAGAGAGAGCGAGAGTGTGAACGAGATCAACTCAGCAAGTCATTTCAAAGTAAATGCGCTAATCAAGTGTTAGGTGGAGGAATTAAGAGACGCTTGGAAAAAGCGACGCTGCGTCACTTTCCTTACACCTTCTGCGGCATTTTGAGGCTTTTGCGGGACTTGATTGCCTTGGCAAATTACGGACTCACTGCGTGAAGTAAAAAGCGGTATTTGACATTGACACGCTAAAAAAAAAAAAAAAAAAAAAAGAATATGCCACGTGGTTGGGCAAATATCGTTGACGAGCAATGCTTCGGTTGCCGCGGTATCTACATAAAAGGCTCAGTCGTGCTTTTTTATTAATACATTTACATTTTTTATACATATAATGTTGGGCCGAAGTATTTTTTATTTTTTTCCTAGGTTCTTACTCTCCAAACATAAGACTTCATAATCATTCTGGTGGTTTGTCAAACGAGAATAGCCTGAACAGGACAACAACGTCCAAGAGACAAAAAAGACGTTGACCACCAGAGGGAGCCACAATGGGAGGGCGGACCGCTTGCCACTCAGCATCTCGATTTATTAAATGGGAAAGGGAGAAACAAAGGCAACAAAAAGAAAGGCAATTTCAAAATTATGCTCCAATGAGGGGGCACAGTGTGGGATCTAGAAAAAAAAAAAACAACACCTCAGCACATAGCGCTATTAATGCAAGATTATTAAGACAACAAAACTCAAGAGTCGCGGTTTTATGGCATCCTGTTTATCGTAAATGGAATAAAGAATAATAAAAGGCAGGAGGGGTTGTGGGCGCGTAATTAGTAGCTTTTCACTGTGGATGAAGAATCTACGCCTGAGGCTACTGTGGTATGGTCTGTCTATGTGTGTTGCTTCACCGTTTGCGATCAAATGTTCCCCCCTTAAAGCGTTACAACAGTGAAAAACAGTTGCTGTCTCGGCATTTCCCATTATCTGGGAGCAGACTTAAGTCATGTGTCTTTTTAAAAAAAAAACCCCAAAAACACTATTTTTCAATAAGATGAATGACACCTGCAAGTGGAGCATTTATTTAGTTTCGTAGTCATCATTTAAAAATATATATATATAAATCACATTACATCGAGCAGGAGTGGGGAGAAATGCGTTGGTTATCCTTCAAGCCTTTCCTTTTTTCGTCAAAATGTAATCCAATATACAGTCAAATGAAATCCAAATATGATGTTGTGAAATTAACTGTGCCGTAAACGAGGGCACAAGCAGTTGTATCATCCAAATGCTCAAGTAACTTCCAGGAATTGCAATTGTGCGGCGTCGGATTGGAATTGCGCCGCTGTACTGCCGGATGTGGGCCAACGTGCTCATCAAGGGGGACGTATTACACGCACTGTAATAGCTTCATCAAGCGGCAGCAGCCTCGTTCCCGCACACGAGCTGACTTCATTTTTAACTCTTAATAATGCTTCTCTTTGCACATCCTCGCAACATTTCAATTATTTGGCCTTATCTTTTCAGAGGGGCTCCATTGCATTCCCTCTCAGCTGCTCGTGGAGCCCGAGATTGGGATTCATTATTCACAGCCCCGTTATGGTTTTTTTTTTAAAGTGGTCTTTTTTAATGTAAGTGAAAAAAAAGTGCAATGTGTTCATTTCTAATGGCCTGGCAGGATCTGGGGGAGTTCAGCCTCAACCCGAGGCCACTTGTGTTTCAGACCGAACAAATTGCCCGTCACGCTATGACATATATCTTGCGTCCCAAACCTCAGGCCACTGGGCCACCGGGACGTTTTCCTCCATTTGCTGTTTAAATGCACCTCTCAGCAACAACGACGGGCTGCTGTCACTCTGAAATTCCTCGGCCACCCTCGCTTTTATCGCACGTGCCGTGTCACATTTGTCAATACGAGAGCGTCTGCCTCCGTGGCACGTCGGGCCCCGGGTGAGCCCCCAAGGGCCACATGAGTAGCCCTGGGGCCTGTTCTCAAGATGGCTCAGCGGTGTTGGGACAATTGTGATTTTCCCAGGAATGTTGTCATCACGATCCTTCGGAAATGTGAACACTGGCAGATTTATTTCGAGAAATAAAACGTTGCGTATGGATACACGTGGCCTTGAGCATCAATTGCAGCTTGACCATGACGTCGTCGTCGTCGTCATGCTGTTCACGAGTCGACTTCTTGTCTGCTGAGGTGCGGCATCCCACTCTTCTTGAAGGGCAGCCAGCCCCCAGTTCGTGGAGTTTCGAGCCTCTGCATGGCGACTCAGCTGAAACCCCCCTTCGTTGTGATACGTTGTCTCTTATGAATTACACTCGGTAGGTCTGGAACGTATCCCCGCCGATAAGCGCGGGGTCACTGGAAGCCCTCTTCAACCCTCCTTGGTCCTTTTATATCTGCTCAGAATAGAGAAGGACAATTGTATCCAGCACAGAATGTTAAGTGCATGCCTCCGTGTGCACACAGTGTGTGTGTGTGTGTGTGTGTGTGTGTGTGTGTGTGTGTGTGTGTGTGTGTGTGTGTGTGTGTGTGTGTGTGTGTGTGTGTGTGTGTGTGTGTGTGTGTGTGTGTGTGTTTGTGAAAGCGCGCGAGAGACAGAGAGCGAGACTTACTGTTTGGTTGTTTGCTCCGAGCTAAACAGATGCGTAAATAGAAGATAGGGGAGTCCAATCACATCAGATTAGACCAAACGGCAACATTCTCAACTCACACACGAGCGCAAACGACACTCGCGCAGACACTAAAGTCGGGAGAATTGGCAGGAGGGAAAACGGGCACCGGCAAAGCAATGCGCCTCAGTCACACGGCGAGCCGTTTATGAACCATAACGGGGAAAACAGCGCAGCACGGAAAGGAAAGGAAAAAAAAAACACCTGGAGAGTGGATTGCTTTGTGACACGCACGCACGCAGAGCGGCGTCAAAACATTTGGCGACGCATAGCATCACGAAACCTCTCGTTGCCCTTCCAATATGTGGCGCAAAGAGACACGGAGGTGGCGGGTGACATTCAAAAGGGGGCAGCTGTGGTGAGCTGCGATGATGATACAGTAACGACTCGATTGACGAATGCCAATCAAGATGAACTGCGGGTTGCCAAGAGAAATATGCAAAGTACAGTTGCCACGTCACCTTCGCAAAGTCGTCACATGGACGTCGGGCCGGCGAATACGGCGAGTGAGCGTGTACGTATCGCCGGAGCGCATCCCTTATCACGCGGCAGACGTCTTTCCGCACCATCTGGAGCGCAGTCAGCTTGATCAGCCCACGTTGGAAGCCGGAGCGCCATATGGACCATGTGCTCAAAGTGCCTGTCACGGCGGACGACGTGTGGAGTCGCGAGCGGCCATTTAGATCCTTAATTGTGTCGGCGCACGGGCTTCATCCTCATTCCATCACAGAATCGGCCGAGATGTTGGGGGGAAATTGCCGTTTAATCAATTAATTCATCAACTGGACTCATCCCTGGAATGTTAATTGTGTTTTCGCAAAATGGTGACGGCAACGGTATTATTCTGCCCTCCCTGAGCGCGCCGAGTGCCAAATCGTGAACGGTCCCTCAAAAAAAGTCCAATGTTGCTGATGTGTCAAGCCATTTATGACACTGCAGTTGAAGGTTCCTGTAAAAGTAAACTCATTGAATGGAAAAAAAGTCACATCAACTAAAAAAATCAAATAAAATGAAAATAAATCCCCCAAAGATAACCCTGAGCAGCCAGTGGTTTTACCGTATTGACCTCAGAGTGCAGAGGTGCCAGGTTCGATTCTGGCTGTGGCCTTCCTGTGTGGAGTTTGCATGTTCTCTCAAGGTCTGCGTGGGTTTTCTCCGGGTATTCCGGTTTCCTCCCACATTCCAAAAACATGCATGACAGGCTGATTGAACACTCTAAATTGCTGTCAGTGTGAGCGCGGATGGTTGTCTCTGTCTGCCCTAAGATTGGCTGGCAACTGGTTCAGGGTGTCCCCCGCCGACTGCCCCAAGACTGCTGGGGTAGGCACCGGCACCCCCCCCCCCCTTGTGAGGATAAAGCGGATCGGAAAACGGATGGATGGATATTATGAACCCTGTATTGCAATAAATAGGAAATTGGCTTTTAATGGAGAGCTGAAGAAGATATCGCCGCTGTACGGGAAGCACGGTTCTTGATCTTGCTTTGTCTTGACTCATGACATACGAGAAATGACATCGTCCTTGGCGAGAAGGACGGTGAGTCAGCGCAAGGTGAGGTGGTATTCCATTGAAACCTTCCCAGACATTTGCTCATCCTCGCCATTTGCAACGGGCTGTTGTGTCCTTGCCGGCAGTAAAGTTACAAATCAAGTGCCGCGCCAAGGCGGATTTGCCACACGACGTCCGGCCAAAGTTTGTCGTTGGACTCCTCAGCGGTAAACGATAGACTGCCTGGCACAACGTTTTGTTTCTTTTCATTGTCAATGTGATGTCTTTTGGGTCGACTGACCACTGGACCCTCTGGGCTCTGCGGTAGCCATTTGTGCCCACGTTACCATTTTACAAATTGCGGTCATGCAAATGTAATGCGAGGATATTTGCCCGGAATTGCCCGTCAATGCGTTAAATGGATAATATAAGTTACCGATGACCTCCAATTGCACCATTCGGCTCTATCGTGTCCACGGAGAGTTAAAAGTGGAAGCTTCCTGTCTTTGCTGTGGGTAGAAAGTACCGCTCGCGACACTGAGTTTGCCAAAATGTCCCCCTTTTTTTGTGTGTGGTTTTTGTTTGTTTTTGGTTACAGCTTAGGTATTGCGCAATTTGGAGCCATAAACACGAATGGATATTTTCTACTACAGGATTGACATTCAGTGATGTTCGTGCTTCAAACCTCGGACAGAAGCGAGGAAAAGAAGCCAAAAGTCCAAAGCACACACCGAAATACCGCAGTGTGGATTTGCACTGCGATGTCATTGTGCTCAGCACTCGTCCGTCACGTTCCCATCAACTGAACAGACATCGCAAAATGACATTTGGGAACGAAAATATACATCAAGCTTTATACGGCTGACATCACCTATTGACATTGATTTGGTTTACACTTGGCTATCAATTTGTCAAGGACACACACACACACACACACACACACACACACACACACACACACACACACACATACGACCGTGTGTCTGCGACGGGCGCATATTGGCCTCTTGTCTCATATTGATGATTGTTCAATTAGATGGAACTAAGGTGTGCGTCTGTCATTTAGCGAGCCCTCTGGCGGTCTGGCAATTCTGTTTCTATCAATGCACGGGAGACCTTTGGCCTGCACGTGTCGGATACATCAGCATCTTTCCGTGCTTGCGTTTCAGTATGTCAGGACACGGAAATGTACTCCGATGGGGGGGGGGGAGCCCTCTAACAGATATTCTGTTCACTATGACAATCATATGCTGTATATTATTACTATGAGGGAAGCAGAAAAATCCTTTTGTTGGGCTGTAGGCAAAAGATGTAAAAGTAGTGAAGCAAGCGCAAGCCAAACATGATTAAGTTACAGAAAGAGTGGCAGTGTTATCTCAAAGCCTTCAACCATTGCAAAAATGTCAGGAAAAGCCTACTAGAAAACCTCCAATTTACTCGACAGTTAATGCGAAGCACTTTAAATGGTGTACTGACTCCCTCTTAACCGGAGTTGCAATGTAATTTGTTCAATCTGAACACTGCCAATTTCAGAGGGTGTGCACACTAACGCAACCATAATTTTTTTTCTCTCAATTGCTTATTTTGACTTTCCCTTTCAAAGCGGAAAAAAAACCCCGAATCCAGTTGCACAGGTTATCAGACACATTCAAGGCAGGCAAAAAAGTTTTGAAACGATTCTTGTTGCCCACACAATTTCAGGGGTGTGTAGACTTTTGATATCCACCGTACACAATGCCAACCGGTTGACAATCACATGTGGAGCCTCGCCGTTTGGTGCTGGAGATGGATGGATGGATGGATGGGGAAGGAGAAGGGCGGGGTGGGAGGGGTTAATGCAGAAGATTTCAGTGGAGGAGGAGGAGGAGGAGAAGGGAGGGCGGTGCAATCAGAAGGCTGAGTGGTTCTGGTAAATATTTATATTGCATTATGATACGCACAAGAGTGAAAGAGCGGGAGAGGAGAGGCAGTATAAGGGGAGGGGGGCGTGGTGAAGGGGTTGCAGGTTGGTGTTGGGAGGTGGGAGGGGCGGGCGGGGGGGGGGGGCTTGGCTAGAGCCTCCATCCCTTTATTAATTTTATTCCGCTCTGCTAAGTTTAGCATTCAACACGTGTCGCCAGTGATGGGGGTGGGGGGATGCGGAGGGAGGGATACAGAGAGAGAGAGAGAGAGAGAGAGAGAGAGGTTGATGGTTGCTAGGTGACGGGGCGCCTATACTGAATTTTAACCAAAAGACTGGCAAAGAGGGAGAGTGTGTGTGAGAGGGGAGAGAGAGAGAGAGAGAGAGAGAGAGAGAGAGAGAGAGAGAGAGAGAGAGAGAGAGAGAGAGAGAGAGAGAGAGAGAGAGAGAGAGGGAGAGATCCGAGGATACACGTAGATCATATATGTATGTTTTGAGAGATATTTTCCCCGGCATTTCTCTGCGTGTGTGTGTGAGTGTGTGTGCGTGTGTGTGCGTGCGTGTGTGCGTGAGTGAGTGAGTGTGTGCGAGGCGCCCAGGGGGTGGAGGGGGGGGGGGCACGCGCGCGCTCACACACACACACGCACACACACACGCGCAAAAACGGATACCTCAAAACGGAAGGATGTGAAAAAGGATGGAGGGACGCACGGAAAGAGGGGGGAAAGGCTGGTGAAAAACAGTAAGTGCATTTATTTTCATCATCTTTGCGGTGCTCACACACACGCGCGCGCGCACGCACACACGTACGTACACGCACACGCGCATATATCGGATTAATTGTGACTGGGAAAGAAGTAGCGTCATTGACGCCGGAGGAGCAGTTGCACAAGGCGGGGGGGACGCGGGGCTGCTTGTCGGCATGTTCGACGGCCGGGGGGGTGGCGAGGTGCATGCGGCTAGCGCATTTGACCCTTCTGTCATTGGTGCGCCTGCAAAAAGTCACCAGCCGCATGTTGCGCCTGGCGCACTCGCCGGCATTCCGTTGAGTCACGAGCAAAAATCTTTGGCATGAGAGCGATTTGTTTGCAAGGAATTTCACTCTGACCAGTTTGCGCTCCGTCGCCAAGTGCTCAAACACCGGCGCGCCGCGGCACCGCTGCAGATGCGCGATCATATCTGTTGATGCTCATTTTCTCCTTGCCTGCCGTGCGCTCCCGGTTTGGGGGTTTGCGTGCCTGCCGCAAGATCGCCCCCTTCGTCCCGACGATCGTGGCGGGATGATTTGGGCGCCAGGGACACAAACCAGCCGGCCGCCGCCGTTTGCGGTCGGACTCCGCCAGGCAGATGCGGTGGCTCGTTTGGGGGCTCTGGCTTTGTATTTTTTTGCCGCTGTTGGTAGGGTCCGAGGGAGGCATGAGGAGTTGGTCTGCGGGCTCCCACGCCAACTTTTGTTTGCGCCTTGCGGTGCACGTCGCTTGAAGTGAAGAACAAACCGCCACCATGATCGGCAGCATCACCACCAGCCCCGCTATGGTCCGCCCTCATCGGTCTACAGAAACCGCCGAGGCTGAAGTTGAGGCCGCCGACCACAAGCGAGCCCGCATGAGTGTGGTTTTATTTCATTATTTCTCGGCAGATTTGCTGCAGTAACCGAGAGTGTCAGAGCAAGTCAGACCCACCGCGATCGCCTTCGTGCAGCTGCAAATTGGCAACCGACGCGTTGTTTTGCGTGCTATCGCCCACCCCCTCCGTTTCTGCTAATTAGCTGCTCTCCATTTCGATCGGCCCCTTCGCACCCACAGGTGAGCGATGCCTGCTCATCATCTCCACGCAGGCGCACCGCCGCCGCCACCGCCACCGCTGCTTTGCGCCTCTGGCGGCGAAGTGGCGCTTTGGCTGCGGGCTCATGCAGACCCCCACGCGGTTTACGTACAGTTGCCCCGGAAGAAAGTCGTGCACGCGTGCGTGCGTTGACGGAGCTTTGCTTTGCACCGGTGGTGACAGCGGGTGTGGAGGCCGGCATGACGGGAGGTGCGAGGAGGTGAAGAGAAGGCTGAGGGCAGATGGGGAGGGATGAGTAAAAGCAGCAGAAAGTGGGGAAGGCTGGTGGCAAGTTGAGGAGTTACGAGAATAAAGTCGTTAAGTCGCTCTTATATGGAGCATGCATCCGTCTGCCATTTTTCAATTGTTTTATTATTATTTTTTCTTCTGATGAGTGCAAATATGCGCGCGCACTTCAGACCCCCCAACCACTAGAGGGCAGCACCAAAATTCACAACATCCGGCCCACATGAATTCACGGCGGTTTCCTTGAAATGGAGGAACAAAAACAGTTGGCGACAGCAATGCGCCACTACGCTAAGTTTGCCGACCACTCGTCGCCGCAGAAGACGAACAAGAAAAGTTCAATCGGTCCGGTCCGATCGTGACTTTGGCTGCCCTTTTCCCAGTTTGCTGGTTCTGTGGAGAACAAAGTCATTCGTGTGTGTTCATATTTGACTTCAAACAATCAGGATTTTTTTTTAGGCCAATCAGCAAGTTTTGAGGAAAAAAAAAATATCAATGAGCGGATTAGGAAATGGCGCAAATATCTATTTTTATAACTTATTCATTGCATATTCTGTTTTAAGAGTCTTACAAGAAACCCAATCTTGGCCACGCAGCACAAAAATGAGTTCTCGGGTTAGGGTAAGGCGATACGGGTGTTCCTCTCTTCGTTAAGAGTTGCCTTGGTGAAGCGCTTCTATATTCTCTTTGTTGCTGTCTGACAGCCGTCGCAGAGGTTATCGGGATATGAACCTGGCCTGCGAGCGATTGCCTCCGACAGGGCAAACTCCGCAGATGGTGCACGCCATTTATTATTATGACAAACTTCAGTTCAAATTCCCGATGGGGAATATGCCGACTTTATGAGGTGTCAGATTATTATTATTATTCTTCACCCCACCCAAAAAAAAGTATATTTTTGAGAAAGATCACAAGTTTACAGCTTCCATCTTAATAATATGACGTCATGTTTTGTCATAATTCTCCTTTGACTTGCTAATGCTCTCTCAAAAAAAAAAAAATGTAAGCAATTGGATGGGGGGGGTTCCCAGTTTCCCCGCGATATATTTGTCGCATTTAGCTCTGGCAATAATTCTTTTCATTTGCAGCGCTTGAAAAAGTGATTTAACCATCTGCCTTTCACTGTTGGTGTCCCAGTAGGCACCATCAAGTGCTTCCATGCGGACTCTCGCAATTTCAGCGAGCTTGCGGCGTTTTACCAATTTTCAACAAGAGGAACTTCAAACTGAATCGATCTCCTCATTCTCCTCATGAGAAATTAAACATTCAAACGCTAAGAACATTTTTTGCTTTTCCTGACTGCAAGTAACTATAATCCCTCCCACCCCAAATAATATCCTTGACTATTTTCACGAAACAAATTTTTAATTGAATAAGCAGGGAGAAAACTTACGCGAGCGCAAGCAGAACGTAAAGCCGAGTTCCGTTCCCGGGACCACAAGTCCACCAGTGAGTTAAAAAAAAAACATTCTAAAAGCACTTACGATACGAAATCTTGATCTGCAAAGTCAACAAGTCCGACTTTCCAAGCTACCGTAAGACGTCAGCCAGCTTTGGCTAATTAGATGTTGAAGAGACGCTACGGCGTGTCCGACGGTGAGAAATGGATGGGACGAACAAAACTAATTGACTTTGAAGATGAGAAAACCGGGAGCCAATTGGGCATCCCACCGTACTCCTTCGGTAATTCTTTGAGAGCGTGTCATGCCGCGAACGGGAGGATGATTGATAAAAGTCAGCGATGGTTCGTCCTGTTCCTCTCCGTGCTGGAGAGTTTAGCTTGCTTGAAGCGGAAGCTACACTATATAATTGTAGACGTTCACTGTCAAAGTTTCATCGGATTAATTACTTTTGGTTAAAAAAATCCAAATCAAAAGCAAGAATAACAAAGTTCAAATCACATCACTGCATCCTGTAGCCAAGCTAGCAGGCTAGCTAGCTTTATCTGTGATGAAGTTGGCTCGTGCTCTTTGATTGTTGCGCAGGCGTGACGGAGTGAATGAGAGGTCGGGGGCTAACCAACGACATGAGCACGACAACGCACGCAACAATATAAAGCGATTCGTTCAGATCCGCGTCGGATTCAACGATGGCTTTTCCACTCCAACATGAATCTCGGTTTGAATCTCCACCGATTCATGCACAGCCAGACTTATCCTAACAATTTATGTTACTGTGCTTCCTTAACGTTGACGCCAAAAAGATAAAAAATACGACTCCAGGCTCTGCAGACGTTAATTTATTTATTTTTTGCCTTGGTGGCTAGTGCTTGCGGTGCCCTGAGCAGATGCTTCGCCCACTTAGACGCTGGATCGGCTTTGCTCCCACATTGATCCAAACTAGTGCAGCCCCGATGTATTCGTAACCTTTCAAGACAGCTCATCAAGTGACTTGTCTCCGATACATCATAGCCCGCCGTTAGCTTGTTGTGCTCGTTTGCTTCCTTGTTCAGCCTCCATTGCTTCGATCGATTTTTCTTCTTAGCAAGCCAAGTTAATTAGTCGTAATGGAGCAAACTCACGTGAACGAACACATCCAAGAAGCATCTGCAGTGTGTGTGCGCAAGCTCAGCAAAGTTAGCATCAAAGTAGCGGCTGTCACGTGATCCCCTTGGAGCATTGGACTGCTAAAAAGCAGATCTTCTCGAACCAATTGTGTTGCGATCACAAGCAGAAGTCGTGGCCTGGCCTTTCAGCTCATCACAGGCGCGATAACCAGACTGAAACGATCTCTCTCTCTTCTCTGTTATTCTTTCCACTCCGCGTTGGCCGCCATCATTCACCAGCTCAGCGACGTCTCCGGGCTCCCCTCAGCTTCACCCGTGTCCTCCCGTCCTCCCATCCCTCCTAAATTCATCAGAGCGCTTCCCAAGGCGATCGCGTTCCTGTCCCTGACGTTTGTTCCTCAGATTTGCGTTAAAATATTCATTGCGCTTCAAATTTCTCATATCTCTTGCCTCCTTATTAAGTTCTTGGATTACAACACCGAGAAGTGTCATATAAGTAAAGTGGCTCTAAAAAGTCCACACACCACCGTTCTAAGACCAGATTTTGGCGAATTGAGAAAATGAGACCAAGGTAAATCATTTAAAATGTTTTGCCACCACGAATGGAACGAAAGCGGAAGTGGCTTTTTTAAAAATGTGTTTGTCTCGTCAGAACTCTGAAGGTTTTGTCTGGGATTTGGAACAGTGCCTAATTCCCTCCACCTCTGACTAAAATCTGAAAAAAATCATGCTGCGGTCACCTCCCTTTTGGAATTATGGCTGATGTAACCCGTTCATGCACCCTGTAACCTGATAACATGATAACTGTAGTAACCGCTGTCCCTGAAAGGGTTTAAAAAATAATAGTAAATCAACCCTTGAATAACATTTTGGAAAAAAAAATAATCTCCTGAATGCAAAAATGAGTTGATGAAAGGGAACCCCAAAAAAGTTGAGGGGGGGGGGGAGAACAGTTGAAATTCGTTTCGGGTTAATCAGACTTTAAATGGTCGTAAGCGTGTTGGCCTGAAAGCAATTGTTAATTCTTTATTGTTTTTGAATGACATTTCAAAATGTGGAGGGTGCTGGAGCCTATCCCAGTAGGCGGGGGGACACCCTGAATCGGTTGCCAGCCAATCGCAGAGCACACAGAGACGAACAACCATCCACACTCACATTCACACCTCGGGACAATTTAGGGTGCTCAATCAGCCTGCCATGCATGTTTTTTGGAATGTGGGAGGAAACCGGAGCACCCAGAGAAAACCCACGCAGGCCCGGGGAGAACATGCAAACTCCACACAGGGAGGCCGGAGCTGGAATCGAACCCGGTACCTCTGCACTGTGAAGTCGACGTGCTAACCACTGGACTACCGGGCCGCTTGTATTTTATATCATTTTATATTACGTTGCAAAAAAAAAAGTGAGCAACGGCTAAGGGAACGGCCCAACGCTCACGATAGGACCGGATGAGGCCCGACAAGAGCTGAGCCAGAACTTATTCGAACGTTTCAACAATATTGGGGACTCGTGGAAAGAGCGGGCGGAGCTGGAGAGGCACAGATAGCAGGCGGGCAGGCTGGCAGACACACACACACACACACACACACACACACACACACACACACACACACACACACACACACACACACACACACACACACACACACACATAATGACAGAGCAAAGGTGGAGAAAGACGCAGGCATGTTTAGCCTCACACAGTGTTTGCGTCAGTCCGTCACTGAGATTGATGCCCGCGGAAACGACGGCGGAACTGGTGATTTAAAAGAGGAAATTGTGTGATTGTGTGTTTATGTGTGTGCGTGTGTGGGGGTGGCAGTACGGTGTCCCGCGGGGGTCAAGACTCTGGGGAACCTCTTGTCACCCCGGTGTGGAAAGTAGAAGTGTCGGCATTCGGCGTGGCCTTTGGGCTGAAGCGACTGCACCGGATTAAGCTGGCGGTGCAGAGTTGCCTTCTTTCCTTGCCGTTTAAAAAAATAAAAAAAGCTTCCGAGTTGGAATGTGAAATTCGTAGGCGGAGCCCGTGCAGCTTTTCCCAACGCTGATATGCGCGCTTGCATCCTGAAGGGAATTTGCACCGTGTCTTCGCAACGGGAGAAAGAAGATGACAAAAGGCTTCTCACCGAGGTCGCCCGATGTTTCTTGCGTTTGTTTGAGTGACATTCATCCCTGCTTGTGAATACCAGCAGCTTCGTGTTTCCTGTTTTTCAGCATGATGTTGTTGAAGGTATTGGAATTTCATTTGGATACATTCTTCATTTTCATTTGCCCAACATTCATTCCAAAGAGAGGGAGCGTCAACGGAAAAGGCTCCATCCCCTCTGAGCTTGGTTCTCTGTACTTGTAATAGTGTCCGGTCCGCAGACCTGAGGCAGCGGGCGGGAGCTCCGAGAGGTCCAGTGGGGCCGGGCCATTTCAACATTTGAAAACAAATCATGGGATCTTGAAAAGAACTTGAAAATGAGCCATTGAAGCGATGCCAGAGGAGCAAAGATGTGCTCCGTCTTACGAGTAGCAGTCAAGAGGCGAGCGGCAGCATTATGGACCCACTGGAGACGCTTCATGGAGGATTGGTTGACTCCAAAGTATCAAATCCATGACCTGGACTCCAGCTGAAATGTGACGAAGGCATGAATGACTGCGTCTGTAAGTGCTCATGAGAAAGGAGAGGCTTGACTTGAGCCAGCTGAGCCAGATATTCAACAGACACGCCCACAGCAGCTGAGAGTGAAACTAGAATCCCAGCTCTTCAGCCTCAAACGTTTACTTTCACTGATTGGGGACTTTAAAAAGCAAACAAAATGTTTTTGTTTTTTTTTTAAACAGGGAGATACTTTTCAAGCCCCCTGCAGGGTTAATCCGTTCACACTTGCTGAACTGAGGTCATGTGAAGTATGGCGAGGTCGTGCGGAATATCACGCGCGACAGCGCTACCAACAAAACATAATTCAAGAAGTTGCTCCGTATTGACTGAATGGGTCGCTTTGGACAATAGAGACGCAGGGTCCGCGAACACGTCTTTGCATTTCCCAGGGACGGAAGTAACTGGACACTCGGTGTCGCAAACGCCGAATCTGCGCATCGCAATTTTCACGTCATCTCCGCATTAAGATTCACCACCGCGGAAAAGATGAAGACACGGTCAAGTGCCACAGTTTGAGCAGGCAGGCGGCCTTGATTTAAAGACACTATACGAGGTTTATGGTTCCTTCGGGTGCGCAACACGCGTCCAGAGATTAGTCGCTCCCCACGGTCGTGTAACGACATAACACGACTCCTTTCTGTTATTCCCCCTCACTAACCTCTTGCCAGCTTAGTCTCTTGGGAATCGTACGAGTCCCCGCAAAACACCTCCACCTCGCTCACTCCTTAGCATCCTCCTGCCTCTGATGCTTTTGGGGTTTTTTTTCCTTTTCCGCAGGAAACGGATCCATGAAGCTTTATAGGACAGGCTGAGAGAAGTGTTTCCAACACCTCTGCTTATGTGCCGCGCCATAACGCCGCTCGAACCCGACATTGCTATGCAGCGACAGATTTAATGCCGACGCGCTGCCTGGGCTTCGGCGAAACGAGGCGCCCGCTACTTTGAAAAGAACAATTTGCCATTTGTCTGCGGGGTTTCATTTGACTTGATTCAACGCACAACACAGAACCTTGACGGATGCCTGCTGGTGCGACCTCACTGAAGGTTTTCCGTGCCGCTTTAATCTCGTTTATCCCCGCAATCAGATTATGAGTCATTGCCATGCACGGGCAGGTTGCGTTCAAACGCGTTTCTCCTTGCAGGTGGTTCGAGAAAAGCAGCTTTTCATCGTGCTTCTTTTAATTAGGGAGTGATTTGGATGTGGCGAGGCGATCCCAGTGTCTGGCCAATCAGTGCGCCAATGAATGGAAGCGCCGGTGCGAGCGGAGTGGAGCCACGGTGCGGCTCGTGCGAGGGACTGACAGAATAATCAGTTGACTGTCGAGCAACAACAAAATGTACATACTCGCTAGCACACAACAGAGCAGGTCACACGAACGATTTTTGATATGAATGCCCGATCAAGTCTACGTGGAGTCTAAAAAAGTATGTTCCCAATAAGAACACCAGAGGGCGCAATTATGCCATTTGCAGCGAGTTAGGAGGTGTGCCAGGGTCAATCGCCAAATATGCCGGTTTGTTTGCGATTGTCCAGATTAGTCGCGTGTAGAGTGCGGCAAGCCTTATTTGCACTGGGTCCAAATGTCGCTGAAAAGCGCCGATGCATTTGGTTGCTGCTTTTCATTTGGCGACTTGCTTTCAAAAAAAAAAAAAAAAAAAAAAGCAAGAGCAATCAGAGCCTGGCATTTTATTCATGAACGTACAGCACATTATGTAAATGCGCCGCACGCTGACGCCACTGCGAAATCAACTCTATTTTCATCAAGCAGAAAGGAAAAGGGTCCATGATTGAGCTGTCCGCTGTTTAGCATACCCAGAGAGGGGTTTCTAATATTTTGCCCCTCTCAAGTGGCTAAATAAGATCACCCAAAATATTTGAAAGAGTGGAATAACAGGTATCTTCCAGTCAATGGGGGGGGGGGGATTGCGTTGTGTTGGCATCGAGTCCTGATGCAAATAAAGGAAAACCGCAATGAATTATGAATTTCCGGACCACTTCAAAATACTCATAACGGCCCACATTAACCCTTCAAAGAAATATACAACAATCTATGATTCCAAAACAAGAATTTCGAGCCCATCTGACAACAACACCTGCGATTGGCCAGTTGAAGGTGTGCCCCGCCCACTGCCCAAAGTCAGCCGGGATCGGCTCCAAGCGCGCCCGTGAACCCGTGAGGAGAAGTGGCTCAGATAACCGATGGATGGATCTCGCATTAGCCTTAAAAAGGATGATTGGATTGAAAATGAGTAACAAAAGCAGAAAGAAAAAAAAAAGGAAAACGCATCGAAGACTCTTCCACGAACAACGCTGAGTCGTCCCCAGATCACATCGTTAATAGTCTCTCAGCCAAGATGGATTTCTTCAACATACTTCCTTGACAACAATTCTTTCTTTATTAGGCGATAGAAAGAGCACAATTGAACGGGAATGAGTGATTTGATTGATTTACTTTTTTGAAGAAATAGCCGAGGGGAGATTTTACACACACGCAAAAATAAACATGACGATGTGAATTTGTGAATAGTGTCAGGAGTGCTGCCTTTGAGAAACCTTCCCGCGCGGTCTGTCAGGAGAAAGCCGGACGCAACGTCGCGGGCCTCTCGCACCTGAAAGCGCATGACCTTTCTTTTATTTATGTCTGAACACTCACGAGAGTAATCAACCATTTGTTGAGGTTGTTCCCGTCTGACGCGCAAGCGTGCGGCTTTTGCGCACGTGTTAACCGAGAGGGCAGATGACAAAGAGAGCGTACTGACAGATTTGACAGTGAGTCATTCATACGCTTGGATATTTTTCATTTTGGAATAACCCGTACTTCGGCTCGGTTCGCACTGTGGGTCTTCGTGCTCAATTCGGGTTTTGAGGTGATATTTGATTTTTTTTTTAACTTTGTGTGCTGGATTAATGTAATGCACTGTCCTCCATGAAGCGTCTCCTGTTGGTCCAGAATGCTGCCCCTCGCTTCTTGACCGCTACTCGTAAGAGGGAGCACAGACTGGCATCCCTTTCCTGGCTCCCGATACATTTTAAAGTTCTTTTTAAGATTCTGATACAGTCAAGTCTCGGTTTTCGAACGTCTCGGTTCTCGACCAGTTCGGTTTTCAACCAAAAATTTAGAGTTTTTTTATGCCTCGGATGACGAACAAATTTCGGTTCTCGAACGAACTGAGTGAGCGCACTTGAATGCACCATTTGAGTCCTCTCGCCTTCCTTACACGAGGAAGTGACGCTTCCTTGCGTTGCGTTCCATTGTGAGCAGACGTGTTCAGTCAACATTTTTATTTTAAAAAGAGCGTGGTTTCAGTTTTCAAACAATTTCGGTTTTCAAACAGCCTTCTGGAAAGTATTATGGACGAAAACCGAGGTTTGACTTTATTTGTTTTCAAATCCTGAACTGGCCCGGCCCACCTCAACCTCTCTGGGCTCCAGTGCCTCAGGGATGCGAGCAGACACTATGAGATGTACCGGGAACTAAGCGGACGCTCAGAGAGGGGACGGAGCCTCTCTTTCGAAACAACATTCGGCAAACCCCTCTCTCTGACCATCTTGAATGAATTCTTTTTGCTCCATGTACAGCACTTGGTGTACAGCGGTGGTTGGCGTAAAGTGCTCTCGGAATCCACTTGAGTTGAGTATAAGCATTCACACTCCATGTTAAATGCGACCTCCGTCTGTTTGGTCTCCAAAGTGGTCCGCATGCGCAGAAGACGAGACGATGTCACTCGCATCGTATGTTTACACAAGTTAATCTGGTGTTGGGGCTCATTTTTATTTTTTAAATCATCCTATCTATGGAGACGCGCTAAATATTTGGGGAGGAAATGAGGCGAGCCTTTTTGATCTCCTTTCACGGAGACGTCGGTCACGAAATATGACGTCACGTCGTAATAAACGAAGCGTCTGTCCGTGCAGCTGAATGACAACGATGGCCACGAATGTCCGCTTCAGGTTTCAAGCGGGAATAAATTCAAGTCAGATATAAAATCAGTGCTGTTACTCATGACAACGTTACGTATTCGCAGACAATCAAACGGTCAATCTCGTCAAATGGATCCCCTTCAACGTATATCATGAAATGTTCCGGCGGCTTCTGACAGGAAGGAATCTTCAGTCAGGGTCCAAAAAGGGGTCTGAGATGACCCAAAGCTCAAAATCAGTTCCCAGTGACCCCAATGGAAATCGAAGGAGGCTCGAAATGTCAAAATAAAATGACGTCAAGGAGGCACACGAGAGTGGAATGTCAAGGTGATTGCTCCCGTTTGTCCCGGCAAAAGGTTATAGAGCACGAAAAGGACAGATGGAAATTTTTTGGGGTGGTGTTTTTTACGTCAGGCTTCTCCTTAAAAAGATGATTATAAAAGGGGGGGGGATAGCGCAGCTTTTACGGGTTAATGAAAATGTGAGTGCAGCCATCATTTGCCCATCTTGTCTGAATATTTGAGTGCTTCTGAATGAGCGCGTGGATAATTACAACATATTATCATTCGTCTGATAGTTGCAGTTGATTCTTCCTGTTTTAAATCAGCCACCCTCTCGACTCGTCACTGTTCCATACAAGGGGGGGGGGGGGGAGAAAGAACACCTTCACGGAAGCATCAAACGCTAATGGGATGAATGATCAGCTCATGGCACGTCTTGTTTTTTTGTTCTTTGGGAATATTGGCATCTGCACGGGTCTGGCAGTATAAGACGCTGATAATTCGATGAATTTGATAGCGTCTCCCATTGAGATAAAAGGAAGTTGGCCTTGTCTGCACTTGGTGCGCGGTAGACAGTACGCTGTTTGTGCTAGACGGCAAAAAAGTAGAGATTCAGACTCTTCTGCCTGTTCGCGTATCTGTCTCAGTGTGAAAATGTCTTCAAGAAAGTCTGATCACAGTGTTGGAGGAGCTGCCGCCTGCTGACGCAGTCTTGTTGTTGTTGTTGTTGTCGTTGTGAGCCGCTTCGAGCAGTGCGTCCACGTTGAACAGTCACCAAGCTCTCAGCTTTGCCGGCTGCTTGGGGAACTCGCGTTGGAACGTTAGCTGCTACGCTAACTTGCTCTGCCGCAACAGCGTGTGACAGGCCGGGTATGAGCTACAGCTTGTTAGCTAGCACAGCCGAACGCTATTCTCTCCTTGAAGTAACTCATCCTTGCCTCGGTGGAAGTAAAATGAAACACTTCTGACAAGAATCATGATCACTAAAGGAGCCCGAGGAGTAGCTCAACATGGGACACATCGAGCAAGAAAAGAGACCACGACAAGCCGTGCTGACTGCTAAGCTAACGGGAAATGTGCTTCAGCACCAGAATGAGCGGTTGGTGGTGCGGTAGCGATAGAAATTTGTACACGAGTCTGTCCGGAACCGCGTTGCAGCTGAGATTAACTGATTGAGCAGCAAATTAGCAGCTAAATTAGGAAGTGTCAGGAGAGAAATAATGCAGCAGCTGCACGATAAGCACAACCGTCCGAAAACCAGAAATGAATCGCTGGCGAGGAGCGGCCAATAACATCCAAAGTGTATTCATTAGGTTAGAATATAACAGCCATGTTATTTGTCTTCATACTGGAGGTCATATTTAGATTTTTGTTTACATTGTTGGCTTTGTGATGTGCAACAATGAATGTTCAAAATGACAATATATCTTTTCTTTGGTTTTTGGGAATTTGCTAACTCATTTTTACATTCAAGTGGCTTCCATTCATTCCGTGAAAGAATTTTCGTCCCTATCGCCCAGCCTTTAGAGCACGCGTGGCGCTGCGCTGATCACTTGCCGGCAGCTCGTCGACATGACATGGATCAAAGAGGGAAAGACGGCGAGCTGATGCTGCTGAGCGGAGGAGGGAGGTCGGAGGGGGGCACGTGGGAATGGGGGTGTGGGGAGCGTAAGTGAAAGAAGGCAAAGATAAAGAAATGTATGCCTTGGGAGAGGAGGGAACATGGCGACTGGAGCTCAACATGATGCAGAGGGATGCAAGGGAGGCATGAAGCGAGGAGTTATACGCTCGCATCGCAAAGCGGCATGTGCAGGAGAGAGCCAGAGAGAGAGAGAGAGAGAGAGAGAGAGAGAGAGAGAGAGAGAGAGAGAGAGATCTCTTGCGACAGAGAACACACTCCGCTGGCTGTGATTGAAGTCTGGGCCAATTAGCACGGAGAGCATTGAGCTCCAGCTGCACTCTCGCCTTCATTCCTCAGCTCCCCAGCAATGCCATATCTTGCACACACAATGGCCAAGAAACGCACGTTGTGGGCACCACACTGCGCTGCCACTGTCTCATCTTGGTATCGTGTCGTATCCGTCTGGTGCGCTCTAGCTACGGAGCAAGGACGCTCTGTGTACAAATGAGCAAATCTCCTTCACTTGGGGAAAGGAGCCCTTTCTTGCCAGATGGGGCGATTTCTCGTAAATGGCCGACACCTTTGCGGCGCCGCATACATTCCACGCCTGTTGCGTATCGACCGTCGGATGCGATGCGGTGTGATTGACTCCGGCCGCGGCCGACGACAGCGGGGAGCAGCTTCATTACTCTGCGTGACAGAAGGGAATGAAGCCGCACAGCGCGACGGGGCCCAATAACGACGCCGAGCGCTGCGCTTCCACAGCGGGTTCCAGACGCCGACACTTGCATTCCCCGTTGCCCCCACACCCGCAGATGTGACGCGTCTGGCAAGCCAAGCTGAATGCGTCGGCGGGCGCAGGTGAAAAGAAAGGCTTGCGAGAGGCCTGGATGACGGATCCCAGAGACCCGAGCGTTGGCCTCAGTCACTCCTGCAGATGGTCACTGAACGACGAGGGGGGGGGGAGTGCGAACATGGGGATGGTTTACTGAATGTTCCGCGGCTATTTCGGCCAATACGTTGGAATGACTGTACAAAATACGCTCGGATGACTTGACCAAAATGACTTCAACCCCAAAACAAAAACGTTTGTACGACTTTTCCCAAAAACGTAACCCGGCTTTGGACCAAACGAATTTGACTAACCTGCGCCGCGTCAGTGTTTGCGCGTCGCTGTTCTCCTGTTGCTAGCTTGCAGGGAGCTGCAGTCGTTTGCCGCAGACTTTGAACGAAAGGCAGTTGGAAAGCCGTAAATTGAGTAAAGTGCGTTCGCAACAAGTCAAGGTGCCAGTGTCAGAGGGGAATGACCAGAAACTCTTTCGGCGTCAACGGTTTTCGTCGGTTATGCGCCCAGTCCAGGGTGTTACCCCTTACCGGTCACTCAAAGTCAGCTAGCAAAAAGCTCCGGCTGAGCCACGAGCCCATCAGGGATGCGCATCGTAGAAAATGGGCGGACTTCCTCAGAGCTTGCAACGCTGAGGGCTACATAAAGTGTTGTTATCGGCATCGAGGGGTTTGTGCTGGACTGCAAGACCGGACATTTGCATCGAACACGATGTGTTTTGGCACGCTGCTCTCTCCTCTCCATGTTAAGTCAAGGACAAAAAACCCCAAAACAAACCAAGGCTGCTGAAAACGATGAGCTTTGTTGTCTGTGCTGCTGACAGTCAAATGACTTGTTCAACTCGCAAGACTCGGAGCCGGGAAGCTCCGTGTGGGATCTTTCCATCCTCACGTTTTTCTCTTTCCCAAACACAATTTCTCCCTTTGTTGCTCCCCGCAGTGGAATGACACCGCCTTCCGAAGAAGTTAATTTGCCTCCAGCTACTTAAAAGAGCAATAAAGTTTCCAAGTGGCGCAGGTGTTTCTCTGAGAGCCGCACGCATGCACGCCAGCGACAGCTTCTGACGCGACGGCGTGCTGCAGTGCGGTCGCTTCGTCGGTGCGCTCCAAGTATTCATTGACGGTGCTTGTGTGTCACAATCGCCGGCGCGTTTGATCCGAACAAAATATAACTCTGGGGGTTGCGAGAGTAGGCTGCTTGTTGGCAAAATGAAATGTTTGGGTCCTGATGTCATGGCGCGCTCGGATCAATCAAAAGTTGTGAACATACCATTTGGATAAGGCGAAACTCAAAAGGCCCTTTGCCGAGAGTTGTTTGTTATCCCATTTATTGTCCATAAGGAGGCGGTGGAGGGCCAAATGTGAAGATTTCCATTGCGACACAAGATTGTTTGGAGGTGCAAAGTCAAGTGAAACGATCGTGACGTTGACTGTCGGCTTGCTGGCCTCTCTGCGGTCTTGCGGCTTGGGCTTGCTTGGGGCCGGCTTACATCGATGACGACTTTCAAGAACAAGAAGGCTACATTTAATCGACAGTATCAGGAGTCCTACTGAAACTGTAGATTTAACTCAACGGGAATTTCCCACATACCAAGCCCACTCTGCATCGGCGATGCTGAGCCGTACTTTTCATGCACTTTGTATTTGTGACGTATCTTATTTTGAAGGCACGTGTAAACGTTACCATGGGGACCAGAGAGTGTTGCGACCAGGTAGGACGTTCCTCGTGTCATGGTTCGTGTTTATTATTACGATTAGAAAATAGCAGTTTTTATGCAGGTCATGTCATATTATTTTGTTGGATTTATCCAGCACACCTTAAAGGCCGTCCAGTCCCAGAAAATATTGTCTGACATGAAACCGGTGTTGGGCCGTGGCTAAATTCTGCGCCCTCCCAAATGCTCTTGTTCGGGGAATGTACAGTATCGCTGCTGGGGGGTACATGCCTTTCTTGTTTTGTTTTTTTTTCTCCAATTCCTGACTAAATATCTCATGGGAACACGTTGCCAGAGGACGTTGACGCCGCTGTATTCACACTTGCAAGAGGGCTGACTTTGGCACACATTGGCAGAGCTGAGCTGCGTCTCCCGAGAGTGAAATACCGTGACAAGCCCAACAGTTAACGGCTCGCAGCTCGGTACACTACAGAATATATCTCCGTCAAATTATACTATGTACCATATTTCTGCTGCTGTTCCTGCTACATCCTTCGCGCCTTACAGCGCACTAAAAAAATGCCTTGTCCCCGCACCCTCTTCCTTCATTATCGCATCTTCCCATTCTCTCTCACTGCGCATCTCTCCACACCTCGATTTTTTTTTTCTCACCCGCCTCACTCGCTTCCTTTCTCCGGGTTCCCTCTGCCACACACACACACACACACACACACACACACACACGTGGCCCGGTGACAGAAAATATCAGATCTGGCAGTGTATTTATTTAGGCGGAACACGTGCACGCCGTCCCAGTAATCAATACCCTTTTTCATGCAGCTACCCTCGCATTTGGTGCCACCGCCATGCCTCATTTTTCTTTTTCTTTTTTTTTTTTTGTTCCCTCCTCTCCTCAAGCACATCCTTGCTCCAAATATGGGGTCAGATGTGCCATATTGGAGCTGTTTGCCTATTTTCTTCTCCGCACCAGAAAGACCGATGAGGGTCAAAGAATCATCAGACTGTATGCAGCAACGAGAGGGCTCGAGTCGGATGAAGATGGAGCGAGAATCATCAGAAGAGCGGGAAGGGCTCGCAAATGGAGGCGGAGTGGGGAGACACACTTTTAGGCGAATGGCAGTGTTGTCCCGGCCGACCCTCGTTTAATCAGCGCAAATGTGTGCGGCGGAAGGAAGGAAGGAAGGAAGGAAGGAAGGAAGGAAGGAAGGAAGGAAGGAAGGAAGGAAGGAAGGAAGGAAGGAAGGAAGGAAGGAAGGAAGGAAGGAAGGAAGGAAGGAAGGAAGGAAGGAAGGAAGGAAGGAAGGAAGGAAGGAAGGAAGGAAGGAAGGAAGGAAGGAAAGAAGGAAGGAAGGAAGGAAGGAAGGAAGGAAGGAAGGAAGGAAGGAAGGAAGGAAGGAAGGAAGGAAGGAAGGAAGGAAGGAAGGAAGGAAGGAAGGAAGGAAGGAAGAAGAAAGGAAGGAAGGAAGGAAGGAAGGAAGGAAGGAAGGAAGGAAGAAGGAAGGAAGGAAAGATGGAAGGAAGAAGGAAGGAAGGAAGGAAGGAAGGAAGGAAGGAAGGAAGGAAGGAAGGAAGGAAGGAAGGAAGGAAGGAAGGAAGGAAGGAAGGAAGGAAGGAAGGAAGGAAGGAAGGAAGGAAGGAAGGAAGGAAGGAAGGAAGGAAGGAAGGAAGGAAGGAAGGAAGGAAGGAAGGAAGGAAGGAAGGAAGGAAGGAAGAAAAAAAGAAGGAGGGAAGGAAGGAAGGAATGAAGGAAGAAGGAAGGAAGGAAAGAAGGAAGGAAGAAGGAAGGAAGGAAGGAAGGAAGGAAGGAAGGAAGGAAGGAAGGAAGGAAGGAAGGAAGGAAGGAAGGAAGGAAGGAAGGAAGGGAAGGGAAGGAAGGAAGGAAGGAAGGAAGGAAGGAAGGAAGGAAGGAAGGAAGGAAGGAAGGAAGGAAGGAAGGAAGGAAGGAAGGAAGGGATGGTGGCAATGGGGAAGAAAATGGAGACTGTTGGCATCGGTAGAAAATCCAAAACGCCGCCATGCCTTTGAACGGCGCTCGCTCCCAGGTAACCGTTACCCTTCCGCGCACCAAAAGGGATGAACCCTCGCATCTCGCCACCGTTTCGCAGCTGTGGCAGCAAGCTGTAGCCGCACATTCATCTCGCGCATACGCCCCAGCGTGCGCGGTTGCAGCTGTGCGGGTGAGGGTGGCTGCAGCGAACTTAATTGTTGTTATCATTCATGCAGCACAACCCCCCCACCCTCCACCCCCATCATTGCCTCTGCCCGCTATTACCGCTGACGCCCCGCTTTCCTCGAAAGGCCCGCTCCCATTTTCCCTACTTCTCATATTGTTCCTTCACAGGCTGCAACCGAGATAGCAACAATTGCATCTTCCCGCCACGCTCTCGCTTCCATTTCCCGAGCTTTCCTCCTCCTGCCGGTGGGGTTCATTTTCCTCATCATAGGGTTGCTCGTGCATCTGGGACCTGGGCCTTCGGCACAGATTTATACGATGGATTTTAACCATGAATACGGCCACTATTAAATGACAAATATAGACAGCATCAACACGACATGGAAACGCCATATACGCGTGCACAGCTCTGCCATATGCATCATTTGGAGCAGTTGACTTATTTAACTGATTACACATTAAAAGGACATAAAATGTTGAAGTCGTAATGAAGTAATTATAAATCAGTTACACTGAAAAAAAATGCAGTGCATTTAAATGTGCATTTGATTGTGAATGTCATTCGCCGTTGTGTTTTTATGTTTGCTTGCGTGAAGCACATTGAGTTGTCTTGTATATGAAATACCATATTGGCCCCAATATAAGACGATGTTTTTTGCATTGGAATAAGACTGAAAAAGTGGGGCTCATCTTATATTCGGGGTCTGGACATTATACCCATTCACGACGCTAGATGGCGCCAGATATCATTGAAGCGAATGCTGGACTTGACTTCCCAGGCCAAAGTGAACCCCTGCCACGAAGAATAAAAATAAAAATAGCGGTAACAAGGAAAAGAGAAGAAAATAATAGAAAAGATAACAGAAAATGGAGAAACATAGTGACAATCTGGAGTGGGTCGAAGATCGGCAGCTGAGGAGAAGTTATGATGTAATTTACATTTCAAAAACCAGAAGCCATTTGCACTTTAGATTTGAATGAGGCAAAATAACATGCTCTTTCTCTCAAATATATTGTTAGAATCATTTGTTTCAGATGCACTGCCATTATTTTCTGTATAAAAATTCCTCTGGTGTTCAAAAAGTCTTTTTTTAAACTTGAGTCTTGAAAAAGAGGGGGTCGTCTTATAATCAGGGCCATCTTATATTCGGGCCAATTTGGTATGTGTTGGGGATAAATGAGTCCAATTTCCGAGAACAGCGAATGGAATTGACGTTGTAAACTTTGGTGACATCCGCGACAGGTGCTTGAAGGCGAAGTCGGCCCAGGCTGCCCAGCGCTGTCTTGCTTGCATTTTCAACGCAGTCTTCTTAGCCGGGCGCACTTTCTGATCACTTTCTGGCGTCCTTCCTCCCCACCTCTCCTCTCTTCTGTTTTTCCCTATGCGACCTTCTTCTCATCTAATTCTTTGACTCTATTGATCTCCTTTCACATCCTCCGTCGTGGATATCGGAGCAAAAAGCATTTCAGATTAACTTAATCACCCTCGTTTCTTCTCTCTGTCTCTTGCAGGCACCCTCTCTTTGCGCCGTACATATCTGCCTCCCCCCTCGGCAGGTTGCCATGGTCGCCATACCGACTCTCTCTCTCCTACTGGTCCTGGCGGAGTGGCGAAGCCCGGCGGACGCCTCGCCGCACCTGCTGCTGCGGCCCAGCCCGCGGGAGCGCGACGCGGGGGCAATGATGAACTTCAACATCGCCGTCATCCACGCCGGCGCCACGGTGCTGGCGGAGGCGGCGCTGGCCGGGCCCGGGGGACGGGTGCTGTACCCCGGCTTTGGCCGTGTACGGCTCCCTGGGGGAGAGCGTGGTCACCCAGTGGGGCTCCGCCAACGTCATCTGGCTACAGGTTGGGGATTGTCGCGCTCCTCTCTGCTCATTCAGCCTCACTTGAAGGGAGCGGGTGACAACGGGCGGCCATTGTTCCAAATCATTCATTATCCCAGCTGAATGGGCACGCGGCGCTGCGGTCGCGCGAGGCTTTTCACAAAATCCCGCATTGTTCACCTCATGCATATTACCTGCACCCTCCATATCTGTAACACAAAGTTAAGACACACTGATCTGGTCTGCTAAATCTTTTCACCCCCCCCCCCGTCTCTTTTGTCCTCTCTTACATCACTTCCTCCCCTCCACCCTCAAGGTGAACGACAGCAGCCCGAAGACGGTGCTGTCCCAGCTGTGTGAGCTGCTGGCAGCGCGGCCCCTCCAGGGTTTGGTTTATGAAGAGGAGAGGCCCCCGCGCACGGCCTGGGGTCCTCTGGCCCCCATGCTGGAGTTTGTGTCGGCGCAAACGGGACTGCCCATAGTGGCTGTAGGAGGGGGAGCGGGGCTGGGGAGGATGCCACAGGTAGGGGGCGGCGGTGGTTGCTATTGCGTGGGTGAGGAGGAGATGTCGGCGGTGTGTGTGTGTGTGTGTGTGTGTGTGTGTGTGTGTGTGTGTGTCATTAATTAGCTTCCTATTGAAAACTTTACGCACTGAAATCGACTTGAGCGGTTCCACTGTACTTTTTGGGTGGTGCAATTGTTCATTTGTGAGCCACTGTTCAGTTCATGTGACTCAAATGATGGGAAGTTCTCTAAAAAATATATATATAACTTTCTATGGCTTCTTCCGCAGTCGATTAACCAACGAGCAGAATCCCTACTTAACCTCACGCCTCACGCTTGGCTCAACCGCCTGTTTTACCTCTAAATCGAGGGCCCTGCCGTTTGACAACACAAATACAGAAACAGCAACAGAAAGCCACGGCGGCTTACGTTACCACGGCGACTCGTCACGTGACCACGTCTGCCTTCGGTGAAGACGACAAAGGTGTCGGGCGGAGGCGGGGGTGACAGCTGGAGGGGCGAGGGCGAAGCCGAAGGTCAGGCGCGCTGCAACTCGCCAGCGTTTAATCTGTAAATGCCAGCAACTAGGCCCGTCGTGCTTGTCTGTGATGTTCCGGGTGGGGGGGTGGGGGGGGGCATCCAGCAGACGTGACGTGACTGTCACCGGGGACTGAAAAGCTTCACGCTGATGGGTCACTTGGCTCTCGCCAATCACCAGAACCAGAGTGAGAAGAAGGCCGCCGAGTCGTTTGAGCGCTGATTCGATATCCTTGAGATCCAGCTTCTGGTCCACGTCATCTCTTCGCCTTCACTCTTCGGACAAGCAGGCATCCGAGTTGGATGGCTCCATGTTACTCACTAGAGGGAACAGCTGCTTGTTTGAACTTGCCCCCCTTCCCCATTCAAAGCCGCACCAAAATGTGTGGTGGCATCTGTGTTTTAACACTAAACAGAAGGGGGAAGGAGGAGGTTACAGACACGCACGACACAAAGTGGGGCGAGGGAGCAAAAAGAGAGCATTGCGACATACAGTATAGTCGACACGTCGCTAAGGTGGCAAGAAACCCCCCCCCCCAAAATGAAGTAAACAGTACCGTAAAGTCCTGTGAATAATATGCACACGTGTATAATGCGCACTCCCAAAATCACCCTCAAAAACCATCTAATTGCCGTATATAATATACTCACCTCCATTGGGATTTTATTTTTTTGCAAAACTACTATTAATATTACTACGGGATCATGTAGATAATCAGCATCAGGCCGACTCGCACTGTTTGTTCAGTGCGAGAGTGTCAGTTGCAAGTGTTGCTGCGCTTATAGTAGTTCAGCATGGATCTGGAGGAAGAGCCCAACGTCCCATCCCGTGTCGTTCACGGACCTTGAGCTGGCGATCAAGGATGTCTCGGCCAACGACTTTGCATCAAGGCTCGCGTTTGCGCTTCGCGAGTGAAATTAAATTGCGGCACTCTGGATGAACTTCCTCGAAAAGCTGCACGGTCGCCTCGCGTCGTCCTCCCAGCTGTGAACAGACTTTTTTAGGAAGGCTCCCATCTGGACTTCATAGGAATCTGTGCGACAATCCGAGATGTTTTAGCCCTGCAGCTGCACCGGCCCCATTAAAACTTCAAGCCCTGCGTTGCTTCGACGTTAAGCATAAATCAAAATAAACCCCTTTCAGAGTTGAAAGCGGAGGCGATTGCTCTTAGACTGCAAGGGAAGCTCAGCTTGCTCTAAAATGTCAAAAAGTAAGTGATCCAATTATATGTGTGTACGAGCAATTGTGTGGACATGCCATTGACTAAATATGCGCTACAACGCGGTCAATTTTTGTTCCAAATCAGCTTCTTATTACCGGTTACGACGCGACTCTCCTTTCATTCATTTCTGCAGCTTCACTGCTTTCACACTGAGTTCACGTTAGGTTGTCCCAATGGATTGAAACGAGACGACTCATTGGATAAATGCTGGTTTTGTCCCACCCATCGGACGCTGTCAATAGACGGTGGGCGTTTAGAGGCGGGCCCGGAAACTCAGCTTTCTGCATGATGATTGGATGGTCTGTCTGAGGCTGAATCTTCTTTTTGATTGACAGCGAAATGAGCCAATCACCAATCTTATGGTGAAGGCAACCTTCTCATTTTTTTTCGAAAAGGAACGGAGAGTAGAATTCACGTATATATAAATAAACGGAAACATTTTATGATGTAGGCCGAAATTGAGCTTCCCCTCCTTGACAGACAAGCATCTGCCACTGGTTGAAAGTGATATGCTAGTTTTACGCCAGGGTAGGACTTTTTGCGCTCTTTTTTGAAAAAAATGGTTTGTTTGTTTTGTTTTGTTTAACCTCGTCTGCTGCTGTCTTCCCCCCAAATCAGGAATCGGGTTCCATCTTTCTCCAGTTCAGCTCCTCTACGGCCCTCCAACTGGAGGTCATATTTGAGGTGCTGGAGGAGTACGACTGGACCGCCTTCTCCGTGGTGTGCACGCGTCACCACGGCTACCAGGAGTTCCTGTCGGTGGTGGAAGGCCTGACGGACGGCTCGTTCATCGGCTGGGAGAAGAAGAGCGTGGTCATCCTCAACGTGACCGACGACCCTGGCGGCGCGCGCACGCGCAGGCTGCTGAAGGAGAATGAGGCGCAGGTGAGACAGGAGGGGGCGGGGGGAGCGTGGGGAATGGGGTCGGAAAGGGGAGGAAGTGCAGTGGCTATCATTGAAAGGGGGCGGGGCTTCTTTCCTTCCTTCTTCGTCTCTCCCTCGGTCCCTCGGCGTCGCCCCCCCTCTCCCTCCTCGGTTCTGGTCTCCCCCTCATCAACCAACGCATTCACAGTTCAACATCGCAACAAACACCAGAAGTCACTTTGACGGATTTGTTGGCACGAGGCATTGCTATCAAGAATTATGGAGGACGCGGTGCTCAAGATGTAACGCGATGATGGTTCTTGCCTTGTTGGCATAGCATGTTGGTTTTTTTTTCTCTTTTCATGGTACAAAATTCAGTTTGAAAAAAACGAAAGACAATAATTGTCATCCTCGCCCTAAGAGATATGAGATTGTGATTTGAGATTAAGCTGCCTTTACATCAAGCCACGGAGGGATTTTATCTGCATATTGCACAAGTGACTTCATTTCGCGATCTTTATCAGTTTATTCTTCTTTTGCTGAAAGTTGTCGGCGGACAGTGTGACATTTGCCGCACTTTGATCATGCTGTCATCCTCAAAGTTTCTCTTTCTTCAAATCGTATCGAGTTTGTCACAAACGAAGGGCCCGATTTGCTCTGCTGCCAACTAGCGGGCGCTAATTTGCGTGTGTTGGCAACAGGTATAAATGTCAGACACTGTTTTATGGCGTGCTAGGATGTTCATTTTGTCCTATTAGTTGAATTAGCTTCAAGGGTTTTATTGGTTTGTTTGTTTGTTTGTTTTTTGGTGGAGAGAAAAAGTCTTACCAAAGCTGACAGTTTCGTCTGTCACTTTAGCCTTTGCCGAAGCTGTCAATGCTTCCTTGTGACAGCTTGATCGGGTCAGGAAACCATCAAACTGAGGCTCCCCGACCCGGTCAAGGCTGCGCTCCCAAAAAACTTGCTAGAACGATAAATGAATAACAAAGATAGTCAAAAGCACACAAACAGTCAAACTGGAATCAGGTCTCACGCTGAGTCAAAAGCCAATCAGTTTGACTTCTAGTGCGAAAAGGATGATAAATGGATCAAATTGGGCATTCTCAGTCATGCGTGTGAATTGAGTCTGCTGCTGCAGGACATTTTTTTCTTTTTTCCCCCCACATACGGCGCACGTCGGTGTAAAATAGCCCAGTTCGAAACGCAATCCAGCGTTGAACGCTTGGTTTGGTTTCCCAATCAATTCTCGAGAGATCGTGTCGAGCTTAAACACATGCGACATCATCTTGCCTGCGCTCATTCAACTTTTTCACGGTATTGACGCCGTCGAGATCGCGGGGCTCTCTTGTTGAACAGAAACGAGGGAGGGGGCGGGGAAGGTCATCGTGGAAAAGTCATTTTGGCAAAGGCGTCGGGCTCGGCTCTAATCTTGACCGGATCGACTTGTGGATCTTGTCTCGCCCGCTTCTTGTCTTCTGGCGTGCCTGCGCCGACTGCCTCGTACCTCCCTTTTTAAACACTTGCCGCCATCTTGCCTCCATTCATCATTCCTTTCCCCTTTGACCCCTCGCTACTGCGACTTAAAACGACACCAATCTGTTGTCTCCTTGTGCTTGGCTCCCCCGTGTGCGGTTCTTTGCCTGGAGACAAGCTCACACAACCCCCCATTCTTGGACACTGGAGTGCGATCTGCCGTCCGTCTTGTAGCGTGCCTTTGGTCAAGGTCTCAATGGCATCGCTAATGCCCTGGCATGGCCGCTCCAGCGCCGCAAGACTCCGAGTGTGTGTGTGTGTGTGTGTGTGTGTGTGTGTGTGTGTGTGTGTGTGTGTGTGTGTGTGTGTGTGTGTGTGTGAGGGCATACGCTTTGTATTTCCAAGGCTGCACTCTGCTTGTGTGCCGGTTAACATAGCGCGCCGCCTGCGGCGTGTTGCCTCCACGCGGCTGCGGCGATGCCTCGCGATGTTTTCCGGCGAAAGGGCTAATAAACGCTTGCGATCGTTTAGTGATGCCATGCGAGTTTGCATTACACGCCGGCCCCGCTCTCCCGCCGCCGCCGCCTGCGTTTTATGGTAATGTCCTCTCTATTGTCGACGGAGCGGTCCCGGGATCAATTCTTCCTGGAATCTCTTGTGATCTCTCTCTTTTGTTGCCTTCCTGTTGCAGCTTTTTTGCCTCGTCAGTTTTTCTCTCGCTCGCTCGCCTCACTTCCTCCAATTTCCCGCACGTGTGTGTGCGTGTGTGTTTTGAGAACACAGATTTTGTCCTTCCTCTCTTAATTTGTCGCCCATTCTGTATTTCAGCGTCGATCCTCCTCCTGCCCCCCCCCGCCCCTCTCTTAATTCACCAGAGGTTTACTGGCACGCCGGCATGATTGTTTTGCCAAGCCATTACGGTTCCAAATTCAATGAAGGTGCAGTTCTCAAAACGTGCTTTCAGTCTCTCTCTCTCTCCACCCCCCCTCTGACCCCCCACCCTCCACCCCCCACCCTCCCGGAACCCTTTACAGATCCCTTTTGGTCAATTTTCACCCTCCTCCTGTCCAGCCCCGAGAGCTCTTCCGCTATTGCTGATGATCCCCCCCCCCCCAACCATTCTCTTCTTCTCCTGTCTTCTTATTCATCGCATCATCTCCTGCCATCCTTGATCTCTTTCTATTTGACTGGCTTCTATTTGACCGGCTTGTGTCATCTTTGCTTTTCCTTTCCCGCAATCCATTCTCACAGGAATGACTTGACGTTTTTTCCCGTCCCCGACGAGTTGCTTCCATTCACTCTCGCTTTCCGAATCCTACACCCGCTTGAGTCTTATCGCAACGCTTTACCGCTGTCTCTCCTCCTGTTCTCACCCGACATATCTGTTATCGCTCCACATGGCCTTGCATATCCGAGCTCCTCCGCCCGTCCCGTCCAGGTGCACCTCCGCTCCATCGTTCTCCCTGAGCTCCCCAACAGCTCCCCTATCCCCTCCGTATCTCACTAGCTTGTGTGTGTGTGTGTGTCTGTCTGCCCTCTTCCCTGCCCCCCCCCCCCACCTCCCCACCCCCACTTTCCTGCTGTCCGGCAGGTCCGCTTGCTGTACTGCTCCCAGGAGGAGGCCGAGCTGGTGTTCCGAGCGGCCTGGGCGGCGGGTCAGGCCGGCGCCTCGCACATGTGGTTCGCCGTGGGGCCGGCTCTCTCGGGTTTAGGCATGGAGAACCTGCCCAGGGCTGTGTTTGCCGTGCGGCCCCAGGGATGGAGGGACGAGCCCCGCCGGAGGATCGCGCGAGGGGTCTCGGTGCTGACGCACGGGGCCGTGGCCATGCGCAAGGATTACGGGACGACGGGCGGGCCCAACTTTGTCACCAACTGCGCCGCGGATACCAATCAGACGCAGAGAATGCGGGGCAGGATGAGGTGAGAGCGGCGGGGTAGGAGGAGGTTGGGATGAAAGTCGGGGACAGCAGACGGAAAATGTGGAGGACGACAAAGCGAGGGAGAGACAAGGAAATGAGTCGATGGCTTGCTAAGGGGAGCGGGACGCCACACGGGTGGACTCGGGTGCGGGACGTCAGAGTTTCGGAGCCGGCGACCGTCCGCGCAAAAATAGATGTTGCTGCGTCTGCTCGCGAGTTGGCAAAATGATCCGGGCATCTGCAGCAAGCGGACCGTGTCTCATGTTTATTAATGACCCTCTTTAATATATTCCTCTTAGCCTGCGCAAACAGACAGCGGCCGCGGCGGCGGCGGCGGCGGCGCGCTCCAACAGGTAGCCCGAGTGCTCGGGCTTATCATCACTGCTCGTTTTTAAATGCCACTCAGTCCAGCTCCTCGAGATACTGCAAACATCACGCTCGTATGGACGGATCAGTCTGGAAAACGAGCCAAAGACGTCATTTGCTAGCTTATTTGCTGTGACATTTGTCAATGAATCGCAGCACAAGTGTCGCAATTAAAAGGGAAGGATGGCGAGATGGCTCTCATTTGTCCAGGGACGGCCGATGGCTCTTCTTGCCGTTTGTATTTGCGCTGCTCCCTGCTGTTCATCGTCTGCTACTGCATTCTGCCTGCCCGGCCGCAGCGGACGGCTTGACGCCGGCAGACAATTAAAACATCCGTCCAGCGGGATTATCGGACAAAGGGATTTATTAGTGGCTTCACAGTGCGTCAGATGATTTGAGCAAAGATCGAATCACCAAATGAAGTCTGACAGCCACCGGACAGGATGTGTTTGCTCTTCCAAGCTGACCGTCTCTCTCTCTCTGTCTCTTTGCGTGTATTCCCCACACAGGTACTTCAGTAACATTACGCTCGGTGGCCGAGATTACTCCTTCGACGTTGACGGCTACCTGGCCAATCCCTTCCTGGATGTCATTTCCTGGACACCCGGGAGAGGATGGGAAGATGTAAGGACATGATATCAGTTTTTTTCCTTCACTGTGTGTTTGTGTTTGTGCTGAATGTTGATGGCAAGGAAAGATCCATCAGGTTATTTTAACATCCCTGTGAAATAAAAATGTCTTTTAAATTTAACACACCTTAGAGAAGCGCGTTTTTAAGAAAACCGCCCAATTGGTTGATTTGAAAAAAAAAAAAAAACATTCCAGAGCCTGTCTCTGTTCTCAAATGCTGCTTGCATGTCCTCCAAATGCGGGAAATCACACACCACTGAAAAATGATTTCATTTCAGCACTTTTTTGTTTAATGCCTACACGTTCCTATATGTTTGAGCCAAAAAATATATATATGTTCAAAGCCTTCAGGGAATCGCACCGGGGTGTTGTGGAGGTTTCCACACTACGACCAAGAGGCATTAGCAACCAGCTAGCTTTTGAGCTAGCTGGCTCCCAGGATGGACGTCTGTCTCCTCGGGAATCTAAATAAGTACAGAGAGCTGTTTTGTAAGCTGTTGATGCATTTTGTGGCTGTGTAAGCAGAGCTAGCTAATTGCCTCGGCGAACCAACCAACTGATGACAATTAAGGTGCTCGCTTCTGATATCGGTTCTGGCGCAGGTTGGAAAACGGCAAAATCGTGAAAATGTCTTTGCTCTCGCACCCTAATTCAGTCACGTCAGTCTTTTCACAAGCTCAGCAGTTATCTTCACACATGTATCATGTATTTCCAACACAATTTCTGAATTCACTCGACAAACGCGAAAGCGAGCGGCTTGCATTGCAGTCCGTTTGGCATTTTTGCATTGTTGTGATGTTGCCCTTGATGAGTCGCTGCGAGGCCAAAAAAGCAGTCGGAGGAGAATTTGTGCTGATATTTCCTTACGTGCTGGATGTACAAATCTGCGCATGCAGCATTGGCATGTCGAAACATAAACCTGACAGTGAGAATCGGAAAGGTCACAGGGGTTTACGTTCACGTAAAGTTCAATATTTCTACCAGTGCCTGAGGCTGTCGGGAGATGCCGGCTGCATCTTTTTGACTGCGCTCTCTTTGTGTCTGCACTTGGGCTGTCAAAAACAAACAAAAAAAACTTCCCTTTTTGATCATTTTGTCCAGCGAAAGCTAAAAGTCTCTGGCCTAATCTGTGTCGGGAGGCTGGTTGACCTCTGTTTGGTTCGAATTTCATTTGGAAATTAATTTTGTCCATTCCAAGGTTGAACTGACACCATAAAACTTTGATTAACTGTGCAGGCAATTTGAGAGAAACATTTTAATCTTCTTAACAGCCATACAGGCATACACCAAAAAAATAAAAAACAGAAACACGGTAATATTAGCATGGTGAAGGACTCTTGAAACTCTTCATCTCTTGTCTATACATAAGAAGGGATTCAAAACAAAACTAGCCTTTTTGTCACAAGTGATAAAAGTATTGAGCTGATCTATTGAATAAAACAATGTCAGCAATAACACACCCGACCCATGACAATGTGAACCGCTGCTAGCCAGTTGGCAGCTAGCTGCAGCTAGCATATTCGGTTTTATGCAATCACAGCCAAAAACGAAAGGTGCCACGACAGTTGTGACAGTTAACAAATTTCAAATTCAGTCTCAAAACACATCTGTCTCGACAAGTCTATTCACTCGGACCATAAATCCATTGTCTTTATTTTGTTTTATTTTATTTGATGTTGTTTTTAACATTGTATTTGTGATTTTAACTGCTTGTTGGAAGGTGTCCTTGAGTTCTTAGAAAGGCACCCACAAATAAAATGTATTATTATTATTATTATTATTATTATTATTATTATTAGTGACCTACCCAAAGGGAAGTTGCATTGGCGGGGTGTCGGCAAAGCTAGCTTGCGAACTACACGTCTCAATTGGGCCAGATCATCGCTGAAGGCGCTCGAGTTTGGTTTTCAAAGCGGGGCAGGGGCATTGGCATTTGAAGGTTTCACGCATCGGACATCTTCTGCGGGAATTAAAAAGAAAGACATTGCTCATGCAAGACTTTGAAACACGAGGAGCATTAGCGCCGAAAAAATAAATACATTAATTAATTAAATGGCTGTCCTCAGGTGTTGACAAATCGTCTACGGTCCAAATGTTGTCGAGTTCTTCCTGTTGGTAGTGTAAAAATGATTACTGTCGTCACTGAGCCTTGCACTGTAGCGTTCCGCGTACATTCTGGTGCAAAATGTCCCTTTTTCTTAAATCGATCAAGAAACAAAGTGCGACGCTGTAGTCATAAATATGGACCGAGACATTTCCGCTTTCAAGGTTCATTTGGAAAGAAATGAAAGACGCTGATTGTTCTCATTTGTCGACCTTCCAAATGGAATTCAAATTGCGCTGCGTCTTAGCCTGTAGATTGTTTGCATGTTTCGCCCGACATGTTGTGCATGTTCTACATAGCTGGCGTTTTCTTTGACAACGCCTTGGCATGTTCCCCTTCCGGTGTGATGGCCGACTATTGTGTTCTTACACTTGGTGTGGAAAAAAAAATGAAGCCGTCTTGATTTTGTCGCGTCACCGTGTACACGTCACAAATGTCGTCCTAACAAGTGGAACCAAAGGCTGTGCTGTACCATTTATGCACACGAGCACAAATAGACACATTTGGAGATCCTCAGCCCCCCTTAATAGCCCATCCGAGTGCAGTCACCCTGTGTGATCACCTGCTGACTCCTCCTGTCACGTCCCTGAAATCCCTTTCAATTAGATGCTCCTACGCAGGTCCTTCGACTCAAACCAAGGGTACCGTACCCCCCCCCCCACACGCACACACACACACACACACACACACACACACACACACACACACACACACACACACACACAGGCACGCACATGAAGCCTTGACACGTCGAAATGAGAGCGCAATCTGTATGCGTAGTCCCTCCTTGCATGGATGCTACCGCACACAAACACAGCGAAAGCGGATAAGAGCCCCCGTATCTGCCGAGTATGCACATCCACGCTGTTGGCGCTCCCTGAATATTTAATGTTGGCTTTACAATGACTGCTCCATTACCGAAAGCCCAGGAGCGTCCTCGCTCGGCTGCTAAAACGCTGCGCAACGGCTACCGAAGGTTGGCAGGCACCAGCCGGGGTCCCTTAAGCTAGGGGGGGGGCGAGCCGATTTTCCTTCCGTGGGTGTTGCACTACGTTCGTGAACATTTACGATCAATACTTCAAAAAGACAGAAGGGTCATCGCTCAAAAATTGAAAATGCGGCGTGTTTAAATTCCGGGAGGGCGGGTGGGGGTGTTCCAATTGAGTCCCCCCACCCATGTATTTATATAAGGCGAGAGCATTTTACAATGATACACAGAGATAAACCGCTGCATCGCGTAATTCATGTCATCATTAACAAGGAAGTGTTTCCCCACACAAACAGAATCGAGATGAGGAGCGGGAAGAAGAAAATCTTGTCGAATCCCAAGAATCCCACCCGCTTTCTCATCAGGCGTCTTCGGTGCGTCTTCACAGGGTCGAGTTCTTTTCTTTCTGTTTATTTTTTTCTGTTCTGGCCTCTCTGTTGCACAAACAGCGAAGCGGGAGGAGTGCTAGCCGCAGCTAGCTGCCGACTGGCTAGCTGCCCTTCACGTTTTTACGGGTAGTGTGTGTTACGGGGATAAATAAAGTTTTCTGAATCTGAATCTGAATCTGAAGAGAAGCGGTGTTTCCCAGGAGTGTTTCACTCTGTCAAGTAGAACGAAGGCAGTAGCGCCTGCAGCTAGCTGCCGACTGGCTAGCTATCTTGTTTTGATTCGGTGTAAAAAAAAATAAAAATAAAAATTACATCAATAAATAAACACAATTATGCAAATTCTTAATGATGTCCATCCTCCTCTTCCTCTCGCCATCCATGTTGCCTGTCCCAATCTGCCAGGCTTTTCCCAACCCGCTTAAGCAGTCGCTAGCGACGCCGTCTGCAGTACATTCATGTGTGTGTGTGTGTGTAGGGACACCTCAGGCTGCTGCACGTAAGCGCACCCGGTTTTCATTTGTGTGCGTTGTGCGGATGTCGCCTTAGTCACGCTTGTCACAAGGCTTAAAGGTGACTTTTATCATCAGGTGAGCGTGCACGATCGGCGTTTGTGCTTTTCAGAATCTTCACATTCCACGCGAGCGAATGCGACAATGCGCAGGCCGCAGAGAATGCAGATTTCAGAAGCAGGTATTTTCAAACGAGCGGAGCAACCCCCCCTCCAACCCCTCCGCGTCCCCCCCAAAAGCATCAATGAATCTTCAACCCAGGTTTGCTGTGAATCTGCATTAAGGGCAGAGCAGCACCCGCGGGCACGAAAATGCATCCATCAAAGCGAGGCAAATTGACAAGGATGGAGATTTCTCTCAGCCGCACTCATTTTTGCACACCGGCGCAAAGTGGCCGAGCGGAACGGAACACTTTGACGCCGGCTGTGAAAGTGGCGATTGTTGAGCTGATTACGGCTGGCAATCAGCCCTATGCAACACTCAAATACAGTCTGAGTTAAGGCCAAAGTTTTCCAAGACTGTTGCGCTTACATAATGGGGGTTTTAAAGAAGAAAAAAAAAGCATTGAAAATGTGTCCACAGAAGTGAACATTTTACATGACGGGAAGCGGGAATCCAAATTAGAATGTAATTGGACTGCTTAACTCAAAGACCGTAGTGTGTTTGTGTGTCTGTGTGTGTGTGTGGGGGGCTAATGGAATCAAACGTACTTTTTTGCTAGTTCTCCACATTTCTGGGTGTATTTTCCGCTGTTGGCCAAAAGTATTGGGTCAGGCGATATTCCTTGTCCTTGCTTGACCGCCAGACATTCTCAAAGCGCAGTACGAGGACCGCCATTGGCACATGAATGAGTCACTGCCGCGGGACGGTTCAGTTGTATTTCACTTTTTTTCAGCAGCATACAGTTTTATGTGCAATCATTGAATCGTTGTTTATTTATTTATTTCTATTTTTTTCTTTTCCCGGTTTCACAGTGTTAGTGTGGAAACTGCTGTCATAAGTACGCCTTGTTTTGGAATAACTTTAGGCCTACGTCACGACTATACTTTAATGTTGGTCATTATGGCATGAATGGAGTGCTAATTATTTTGTGGTTTGGTTAAAAAAAAATAGAGAATGCCTGCTGTTGAGTACCACATTTGCAACAAGATCTTGCTCATGTTGCTTGAGAGATCTTTGTGTATATGTCATAAGACTTCAACACAGTGAGAATCTCAGGGAAGGACTCTGGAGTGTTTCGCATTTTCTTGGCTATTTCTTCAGGCGAGTCAGACTAAAATATCTTCCATGCATTAAATTTGTCATGGAGAAGAGACTTCAGCGTTTTTATGACCGGTCAAAAGAGCCTCGTATGCATTTGTATGGTTACGCATCATTCAAATTCCTTCACGTTCCTGTTGCCCAAGACATTTGTCGTAAAAAAACAAAAAAGCCACACACACAAAGACCATGTGTGCTTTTAGCACCTACCTAAGTGAACCAAATTTCTGAATCCACATTCTGATATTTTTCCACGCGCATAATGTGCAGCTCGTGCAAACATGTTATCGTGACCAAGAACAAAGCAACACATGAGTCAGAGCGCAGCGCGGCGGGTGCTTGCTAATGGCTCATACGGGCTTAACGCATGTTGTCCCCTGTAGGTCCTTAGCGCAGACTCTGATTGAAGTGTGAGATTTTAATTGCAACTGATACATTTTTAATGAAGCATGGGCTTGGGGTTACAGGCTTGGGGTTACACGTTTTATCCAATTTTCACATCTGCGCAGCCGAGACCGAAAATACGTTGCCGGTATGATCCTTGAATTGCTCGCAAAATGACATCAAGGCGTCTAAATTGAAGGCTATTTGCTTGAGCCTACAAGCATCGGCGACCATGTCCGGCGGCTCACGTCTGTAATCCATTTCTTGTGCCGTCACGTGTACCCGCGTTGCATTTTACTCCCAGCCGTAATGTCCAAGTGCTTATTATGCGGCTCTATGCGTCAATGGGTGACGAGCGCAACAAATCTGGATGACGAGTCTGGCGCCATCAATCAACGTAGCCTTTGCACGGGCATGATTTTGCCAGGTAATTGCTCCTGTCCAGCATAACACGGCATCGCAATTGTAATTTAGAGCCGTGTGTCGCAAAGTAAGGCGAACGGCCCCGATACCTGTAACAATATCATGGAAGCTAGCAGCACGGCCATGCCTGCAGTAAATAACACCTTTATGGAGATAACAATGTGATTTTTAAAATATATTTTTTTATTGAGGCTGTCACAGAGAAGGTCGTTCATCTCAGTGGTCAATTTGTGGCCATGTAGCTACTTTGTACAAGTTGATTTTAGCAGCAAAATGTGGATGAAACTAAGCCATCTCGCGCACTGATTAGCGTTGCGCCTTTGAGTGCGACAATGGAGTCGCTTTCTAGAGCTGCTGTTGGGCCGCCTTTTGCGGGAAAACGGCACGGTCAAAACTTGAGTGGCGCTCTTCGTGGAAGGAAAAAGTCCCTTCAAAGCAAATTCACGGAAGAAGTTGCGTACAAACATGGTGAAGTGGCATCTCGCTGTTATGCTGCTAGCAAGTTGCCAACAGATAGTTTTTAAGCTACTTTTTATTTATGTCCTTTTGTTTTGAAACGTCTTGAAATCTTTTGTTTGTGAATGCGATTAAATGTCATCACTGTACTTACATTTTTGTATTTTTTTTAAATAGGGATTTCAATCATTCTCTCATTGGGGTCAATAGTAGGAGCGGCATTTTATGCCTGCTTCTAATTTGCATGTCAACTCTGCGACTAAATTCATTTGTGTTTTTCAAGAAGCGCTAAGTATGATGCAAGTGATCTGCAATTGTGCCTTTGTTTGACGGGCGCTTCTCTGTCTTCCCAGGTAGGCTGGTGGGAGAATGGCATACTGAGACTGCGCTATCCGGCCTGGTCCCGCTATGGGCCTTTCCTTAAACCTCCAGACGATGCTCAGCATCTGCGCGTCGTCACGCTCGAGGAACGACCATTTGTCATCGTGGAGCTGGCAGACCCCGCGTCGGGAACTTGCATCCGGGACTCGGTGCCCTGTCGGCGGCCTCTCAATGCCAGGTTTGATGCCTCCTTTTACGGAGTGAAGGATCTCCAAAAAATGACGTGAGCGTGTCACGAATTTGTTGTTTTTTACGAGAAAACTTGGGCCCGACTGTATTTACAATTGTGGATGAAAAGCAAAGGGTGGAGAACCACCGTCGTCAAACAGAGGCTATTGGTCGTTGCCGACGAAGAGTCCATCCATCCATCCATCCATCTTCTACCGCTTATCCGGGGCCGGGTCGCGGGGGCAGCAGCTTAAGCAGGGAAGCCCAGACTTCCCTCTCCCTAGCTACTTCTTCCAGCTCTCCCCGGGGGATCCCGAGGCGTTCCCAGGCCAGCTGGGTGGCATAGTCTCTCCAGCGTGTCCTGGGTAGTCCCCAGGGTCTCCTCCCGGTGGGACATGCCCGGAACACCTCACTAGGGAGGCGCTCAGGAGGCATCCGAATCAGTAATCAGGCATCCGACGAAGAGTAACGGACAGTATATTGATTGTGGAGCCCCAAATCTTGGTACAGGGTGTGATGGAATATGTGAGTTCAAACTGTGCAATCGTGCTTTTCTTGCTTCCTGAAAAACATTCCCTTTTTTTCCCCCTTTTTGTGCAACTGGTTTGTAGCGCCAATCACGAGGGAGTGGCTCCCATGAAGCAATGCTGCAAGGGCTTCTGCATCGACATCCTCAAGAGATTGGCCAAGATCGTCGGCTTCACCTACGACCTCTACCTAGTGACCAACGGGAAGCACGGCAAGAAAATCGACGGCGTTTGGAACGGCATGATCGGAGAGGCGAGTGCTGTTGGCGCGTTTACTCGTCAATTTCGTCAATATGCCGAATGCAACGTTCCTCAGCCCCTTGGGTGGCCATTAAACACAAGACGCAGAGCGAATGGGAAAAGCAGACAGTTGCACTCATTAAATGGACAGGCATAATGGTAAACACACGCTCCTGCAAACCCATCCCTGCGCCTTCTCCGAACCAAACAAAGGCATCAACAATGTCGGAGAGCTTCTGGCTAGTTTGATTCGGCGTCGCAATACGAGCTTCATGTCACGGTACATTCGCCTGACTGTCATGCTATGATTGTGTCTCTGTACGTGCCCCGCTACTCGCATTAAAGGAGGCAGTCCGCCTTTTGTCCAAAGTAAGCTGAGCTCTCGTTCACCCGCGACCCGGAACTGGACACGCGGCTTCGAAAATGGATGGATTGAAGGCAACTAGTTGTTGGTAGTCAGACTTGTCCTCCATCAAGCATCTGCAGGTGGGCCATAATGCGGCCGCCTCGCCGCCGAACTGGAGCTCGTAGGAGGGAGCACATTTCTCCAATGGCTCCCTGTACATTTTGGAGTTCATTTTTGGAATTATTTTATTTGGCCAATCACTTCTTGGAGCTCCTCCATCGAGGTAGTGGGCACTCCTAAGCAAGAGGGTATTTTTCCGTTGTTGTTCCTTCGCTTTGGAATGACCTTCCTTTCAACGGTAGGCGAGCCCGCTCTCTGTCTATCCTTAAAGCTGGTCTTCAAACACATTTTTTATTCTTTTAACCTTGAACCCAGATGCAGAGGACATGCATGTTCTGCACTTGTACCGTATCGTTCCCTGAATGCACGCACATTTGTCCTAACGAGGGTGGCTCAGATAATCGTGCGTTTGGTGGCCATCCCTTCTAGGTGGTGTACAAGCGGGCAGACATGGCCATCGGCTCTCTGACGATCAACGAGGAGCGGTCCGAGGTTGTGGATTTCTCCGTCCCTTTTGTGGAAACGGGGATCAGCGTCATGGTCTCCCGTAGCAACGGAACCGTATCGCCATCCGCTTTCCTCGGTAAGAGGCCGCCTCTTTTATGTGACGCATCCAAACAGATGCTGAGTAGCTTAACACTTTCAAAATTCAAAAGAATGCAACTCGTTTGCCGCATGAGCCTTGCTAACCCGGTTTCACTCTAGTTCAAATTCTGAATTCCAAATGGGAGTGTCTTCTGTTTGCCTCCAAAGAGCCCTACAGCCCAGCAGTGTGGGTGATGATGTTCGTCATGTGCCTGACCGTGGTGGCTGTGACTGTCTTCATCTTTGAGTTCTTCAGTCCTGTGGGCTACAACCGCAGTCTACAAACTGGCAAGAGTGAGTGACGAGTTTTTCTCGCTCATCAACTCTTGTGTCGACTTTCTTTTTATGTTTCGTTCGTCTTCGGGGCCGTTACAGGCTGTCGCTCATCCGCGGTAACGGGTCGATCGCGGGAGGTTGGTTGATCGAAAAGTAGATCTTCGGTCCAAAAAGTCCAATCATGACAGACTGGCACAGCGAACTGACCCAAAATAAAATCAGGACCATGTCAGCGTCCAAGCGAGTCAGTCCTGCAGCTGAAAATGCCCATTTCGTCATCCATGGCTCAAAGTTGTTGTGGAGATAATAAGTGTTGCAAACTTGATATTAGTCCTTGTGATTGATTGATTTATATTTGGGGGAGTGGTGGGGGTGTGCAAAATGGTCTCGCACCAAGCCGCTCTCTGTCTTCCTGCTTGGGCAGCATTGACACCTTGGGTCCGGGTTGATTTAGCAGCACGCTGACATTTTTATCGCTGCGCCAGAAGCGGCGCGCTAAAACGTTACGGATGCCGAGCAGCGTGGCAACCAGACGACGTGTGACGAAGCTGAAACGTTCAAATTCATGTCGTTGCCTCATCTGCTGGGTTGCGTGTAAAAAAAAAATAATTTTAAATTATGATTCCTCAAAAATCTTTCAGAGTTCATTTTCAGACTTTTGGACGCTTTCATTAAAATGTGAGTGTTCAACATTCCCGTACTCGCCTCCTTAAAGGTGTGATAGTGAGTCACGATAGCTTCGAGGTTCCTTGACACCTGCAAGGTCGGAGTTACGACATCATCAGGAAGCCGCACTTCATCGGCACGCCTCCAAACGTGTGCCGACTTCCCCGAAAAGATGCAAATAGTGACTGATTCCAACTCTGTTTTTGTTCTTCCACCACAACTCCCACCACACAACTTTGAAAGAGGAGACAGAAAAAGCCACCCGCTTATTGGAAAAAAATGTCTTCCCCTCAGTGGGTCCCTGTGTCATATTTGTTGTTATCTTTTTTTTTCCTCTCTCTCAGTTTCTGAGTGAGCTGTCGCAGAGAGTTACGTTTAAAAGGCTGCCTCGCGCCTCCTCCACACGAGCGCACGGTGGGTGGTCGGCATCCCGGCGTACGGGAAATATGAGGCGTGTCATTTCGGGGCATCAGTAGCGTCTGTGGGCCATTGCGGTAAAGTGCGCTTGACTTAAATGTAACCTGCTGCCCCCTGTTGAGCGGGAGCGCCGAACATAAATCGCCCGGTTGTTCGAATCAAGCGCGAGCGGGCGAAGAGGGACTTGTTGAACTGCATCCGAGTGTGTCGAACATTGAAGAGGCCATCTATTATTCAGCGGCGTAGTTTGTACTCCTGTGATATTTAATGTCTCGGATGCGTCGGCCGCTCGTCTGCCGCTTGACTCGGCGCCGATTTAAGGGAGTCCTTCTCCTCCCTCCCCGACTTGACTGCCAGATCGTGGCAGAGCATCACGGCGACTTGAATGATGACCGCTCCCGCGAGGTTCCGTTTATTGGCGACATCATGTGGCCGCTCTTCTCGCCGGTCACGCTTCGCCGTCAATGAGCTCGCCAGATAGTTTGATATCCAGCGAACCCCAATTGAGGCATCGCTCACCGAGGCTTCGTCGGAAGGCTTCCGTGCGGCCGCTCACTGTTTTCTTTCCCCTCTCTCGTCTCTCCGGACAGAGGCCGGCGGGTCTACTTTCACCATCGGAAAGTCTGTGTGGCTTTTATGGGCCATAGTCTTCAATAATTCTGTGCCGGTGGAGAACCCCAGAGGAACAACGAGCAAGATCATGGTGCTGATCTGGGCCTTCTTCGCCGTCATTTTCCTGGCCTCGTACACCGCTAACCTGGCCGCCTTCATGATCCAGGAGGAGTACATTGACACGGTGTCAGGGCTCTCCGACAAGAAGGTGCTTTGTCTCTTGAATGAGAATGAGCTGTACTGGGAGAGTGGGGGGTCGGCGGGGTCAAATAGAAGTCATAAGGGAGTCAAATGCCGTGAATTTCAACATTAAAATTGATTACAGTGGAGAAAAGGATGAAATCTCATTGAACATAATGTTCTGACCGCACTACCATAATGCTCTGACCGCACTACTTGACGACTTAAAAATCAGTTCTAAATCCTAAAAGTCCCCAGCTTGTCTCCCCTCAAGATTTGACGGTGTTCAAAGTGGGACAAAGGGACAGAAAGAGGTCCGATTGGTGCATAGCGTGAAGTGTCTGACGGCCCTTCCTTGGCTTTCAGTTTCAGCATCCCGAGGAGCAGTACCCACCGCTGAAGTTCGGCACGGTGCCCAACGGCAGCACGGAAAAAAACATCCGCTCCAACTACCCAGACATGCACCAGTACATGGGAAAATACAACCAGAGAGGAGTGGAGGACGCCATTCTCAACCTCAAGACCGGGTTGGTGTGCCCGAACTTAGACTTGCTCATTCAGTGTTTCTCGGTCACCGTTTGCATTCGACCGTCCTTGGCAATTCGTTGACTCGTAAGCTCTTTGCTCGTTGAAAAACCGCAAATCCAAATGAGGAAGCCACTTGGAAGAAATTTGGACCGTGAAAGCAAACGTCTTTGCCCAAAATTACTCAATCGTGTCGCAAAAAATTATTTTCCAACTGGGGAGACGTGTGATGGGGAGAACTGGCAGTAACATGAAGAATAATTCTGATAAGAAAATGGAATCCACAAATTTGGTTCCATGGTTGAATTGAGTTTGATAGCATAATCGGAGTGATTTGGTCAATGTCAGCTATTGGTGGAAAGGTCGTTTTATGACCGTAAACAACCGGACAATCCCCAAATTGGGTCGGTCAAATTGGCTGGATACTTGCAATCAAATTTTTAGCCTTGCAATCAAATTTTTCCTCCTCAACGATTGTTCAGTGCTCTTTTATTGGTGACCTGGGGCCCGCGTTTTAAGCAGTTACGGCTCGTCATTGTGTTCCTCGCGCATATTAAAAGCGGGTAATACGTTTCAGCTGCTGTGGCGACCAACTTGCCGCGCGCACTTGCTCCTTTGAATTCTTGCGCTACGCCAAATTGCCTCCGTTTCAACCTAAAAGTGTTGGCGCCTTCCAAATCGTCTTTGTGTTGACCGGATTGATGCGGCAGTCATACCACAGCATGACAATAAAATTGGACGTGAATTAAATTTGAGTCAATCCGTCTGTAATGACAGTGATGGTGGTTTCTTGACATGGATAGCTTCCAAAAAACGCCAACAAGAATCCCTTGTCATTATCGCCGTTGAGCTGAGATTCTTTGATGAGCGGTCGATTTATGTCGGCAGATTTTAGTGTCCGGTCTTATGGGCCAGGAAGGAAGCCGGCCGGGCCCACTCAATTGAGCGTCAAAGACACCGTGGGGATGCTCATCTCTCGATTATCCCGCCACAAAGGAACAGAAATGAAAACCAAAGCAGACACTTAACTCGGTTGCGAAGATTCACAAAAGAAGGCAAAAGAGAGAAAATGACATCGCCAGCTCCCCGATGAGTCGATGAGCGATCGTTCGGAAAAATCAAGCCGGCATTGAAAAGAAATAGTGCCCGCCACCAGGCCGCTCGATCCAAATGACCCCAAAAGCGTCCGTCTGAATTGTGACAGCATTTGACACGCGCGCCGTTGGACGTCCCTGTTCTTATTTCCCCTCACACCTTGCCGCGTTGCCAACGTGCGATGGGAAAAGCTCGCATCGCCGTCCCCTTCAACTCGGACTCGCATTTTCATCTTTTGTCCCACTTTTCCCTTCTGTCACCTTCACTTTATCACTCCCAACATCTTCAAGATTGCAGGCTCTGTATTCGTATGTACATATTTATAACACATCTATACAGTACATGTCCACTTCCCAGTGCAGCTGTGCTTTGTCGCTCAAGGAGCCACCTCGATTGACCATGATTGAAGTCAGCTGTGACCACGCCCACAGCGGTGCAGACCTCCCTCTTACGAGTAACGTAAGAGGGAGCGCACAACTGCTACTCCGGCATCCCTTCACTGGCTCATTTGAGAGTCCTGTTCAAGATCCAGTTTTTTTGTTTTCCAATCTTGAAATGGCCTGGCCGCATCTTACCTCGCGAGCTCCTCCGCCCCTCGCCGGTGCCCCGGGTCTGCGGACGCTATTAGAGGTGCCGAGCAATCAGCAAGCCCCCGCCCCTCGCCGGCCATCTTTCAAACTCGTCATTTTTAGTCTTGGCTTTTGATTTTTCGTTGGTCTGGTGTGTTTTTTTCCGCCGGTCTTCATTATTAATTTATTGTTTGTTGTATGACTAATTTTTGCTCCACGTACGGCACTTTGCGTTGAGCGGTCGTTGAGAATCCTTCCTCTCGCATCCGTGCTTCTTTACTTCGCTTTTGGTCTTTTCTTTATCCTTCAAGTGTGTTTTCTCGCGACGTCCCTATTTAAACTTTCTAATCCTCGCCACTCTCGCCCCTGTCGTTTCCCCCTGAAGTGTGTAAATTTTCTTCCTCCCCTCTCTCGATTTCCCCCCTTGTCACCGCGCTCTTCACAGCGTATAAATCCTCATCCTCCCCTCCGCCTCCTCCGTGTACGCTTCCCTCATCTCGGCGTCATTTTATTCTCCTTGTTTTTCCACACGCTCTGGTCCGGTTTTGTATGCTGAGGCTGAAATGTTGAATTTCGTCCTCGAGGTGGGCTTACTGTGGCTTTCCACTCTGCCATCTCCCTTTCCAGGAGCAATTAGTTAATGAGTTGCCAATTTGGTGCCAGGTTATGTGAAAGCAGAATATTTTCACTCCGATGACGCTCTGTCACCGTTTCATCCCTCCATCCTCCCCCTGCCCCCTGGATCCTCCGCTCCGACTCCCATTAAATGATGAATGCGTTTTTCTTTGATCCTTATTCAGGAAACTGGACGCTTTTATTTATGACGCTGCAGTGTTGAACTATATGGCCAGGAAGGACGAAGGTTGTAAGGTACGAACCAGCTCCCAAGCACACACCGTGCTGAGGCACACCGGACATAAATAGAGGGAAGTTGACATCTACGTTCAGCTTTGTTTTAAGTGCCCTTTGTCCCTTTTTTTTTTTTCTTCTCTTCAAGGTGATGACCATAGGCTCGGGGAAGGTTTTTGCCACCACAGGCTACGGTATCGCCCTGCACAAAAACTCACGCTGGAAACGTCCTCTCGACCTGGCCCTTCTGCAGCTGGTGGGAGATGGTGAGAATCACGAGGAGGAAACAATTAAATAAACTGAGGGAGGGAGCTAAAGAGAGAGGGGGGGTAGAGAGAAAAGGGGGAGATAGGGAGAGTGAGTAGAGGGAGAGAGAGAGTGAAAGGGAGAGAAATGGAGAGAGAGAGAGAGAGAGAGATGAAGGGGGTGGGGGGAGAGAGAGACGGGAAGAGGGAGAGAGTGTGAGAAGGAGAGGGGGAATGAGGGAGAGGAGTGGGAGGGAGAGCGACAGATGTGAGAGAGAGTGACAGACGGGAGAGAGAGAGAGATTTTATCATGGCAAGGGGAGTAATGGCAAAGAGAGAGGGATGGAGAGAGAGACGGGAAGAGGGAGAGAGAGGGTGAGAAGGAGAGGGAGAGGAGCAGCGGGGCGAGAAAGAGAGAGGTTTTTAAATTTTTTTTTTGGATCATGACAAGGGGAGTAATGGCGTGTAGGAGAGGTGATGGTGGAGGAGAGCTTTTTTGTCCCGACGATGGATCAACACGACCACAGATGCCAACGGGGATGTCATCGACCATTTGAATGACAGACAGTGGCTTCAATCATTGTTGTTGGGGGTTTTTTGGGAGGATCTTAAAAGAGTCATTTTGGGGTGGTGTTGAAGAAGCTCGAAAATGTCTGCGCGCAAACGTTGGGCTACTTGTCAGAGCACGTCAGGCTTTCCTCACGGTGCTCCATGTCCATGAGGACCGAGTGATTTTGGTCGAGGACGGCGCAGGCACTTTGCACTGATGTTGATCCGCAATCTGAATTCATTCTTCTGCTCAATGCAACACTGGCTGTCCAAACAGCGCTTTGCAACATTCGTCGAAAGATTTTGGCCGGAAATAAAAAGGCGGGTGAAAAAAAAAGTACATTTGTTAGCAGTGGAAACCTTATTAGAATCCTCTTTGTCTCCTGTGCAAACCGCATTTGGGATTATGGGAGGCATCTTGTGTGTGGCCGTGTGTGTGTGTGTGTGTGTGTGTGTGTGTGTGTGTGTGTGCGCGCGCGCTCGAGAAAATCAATTTTGCACTCAGCACAGCAATGCTTGATTGTCATTTTACATTGTCCACGTCACGCATTTATTGTCACCATCGGATGCCGCTCGCTCGCTCGCTCGGCTTCTCCTCGGGCGCCAAATCAGATTTGCTTACGGCGTAGCGGACAAAGCCCTTTTCGTTGTTTCTGGCATGCAGACGCTTCAGCTGATTACGCGCTGATAGCGCCAATTTGGTGCCGAGATCTATTAAACGAGGCCGTCGTGTGCCGCTGAATAGCTGGACCGCGAGAGAGGAAGTCAAAACAGAGCGCAGACAACCTTGACGTTCGCACGATGGTGGTCCTCTCCAAGTTTTTCGTTTGGCCTCGTCACCTTGACGCGACATGACAATTGTGCGTCAGTGTCTCATTTTTATGTCTGTATAACGTGTGGATGTATGGATCCTTTTTTCCCACAATCAGTTGATTAATCGACTAGTCTGCCGATCACTCGTGCGGAATTTTCTTGCCGTGTTTCGGCACTTATCCGCAACGGGCGCCTCGGCTCTCGGGGTCGCTTTTGAATGAGACAAAGGTTTTATTGGAGTGGATTACTACGAGATTACCTTGCTCCGATGTGGGGGAAAGGTTGGGGCGGGGGGGCCCTCAAGGGCCGCTTCCCGACTCTTGTGTGGCACTTTGAGCTGGGCGAACACATGTCACCGGGTTACATCACGGCCGTTGCGTCTGCTCAATCGTTTTACAAGCTTTGCTTTGTCGCCCCCCCAAAGATTGTTTTTGATCTCCCTATCGCCGCCTCTGGTAAACGCCATACCATTGATCTCACTACATCTGGTTTCCCGTTAGAAATGCAGATTGTGCGCTCTTATCAGCCCTATTTCCATTTTTCAAAACATTTTTTTTATTTATATATATATTTTTTAATTCCAGGTACATGTTATTCAATAAGTAAGTGCTAAAAAGCTGTGAAAAGTGAGGTTTTTGCTGGCTCGCTGTTTTTCCGCAGTTTGCTATCGAGGTATTTGTCATGTCGGGATTATAGCGCACGATTGTTTGGGTGACGATCCATCTGCGGAGGAGCTCGGCCTCTGCGGGTAATGTTTGGCAACATGCCGCATCTGGCGCATGGCGGCAAAAGTCTGCAAGCGTGGGGACGCACAAAAACAATTCTCTTTCGAAATGGCATTCAGCAATGTTTTTTTATTTTTTTTTTGCGGGGGACTTTCAGCAGGGGAAAAAAAAACGGGATTCTCCCATATATGAGAGGATTGAAATGGCAATTCTTTATTCATCGTGATTAAAAAATAAATAAATAAATGCAGGAGAGCTCACACAGGGGGCATTTACCCTTTTGTCCTTTTTGTAAGGAACAGGACGGTGTTTCCTTATGATGATGAGTTCCAGCTGGCATGAGCTTGCAGGTCACAAGGAAATTGATTTAGGAACACCGGTGCGAACAAGGGCAGCGCCGTGGTACGCTGTTGCCAAAGAGCAAGCGGGTCTCAGGGTGCAGCCTTTCCTCTTCTCCTCAAGGCCAGGCCAGGCAAGCTTTTGCGTATGCGAGGCAACTCGGTGGGCTTCACGCAAAACAGAAAGTCGCTGACCAAAATGACTAAAGGAACGTACAATGACAACATCCAAACGCTTGACCCGAAACTTTAAAAACATTTTCAAAGTGAAGAAAAAAAAAGTTTCTGAAATGACCACAAGAAGGAAAAAAAACAAACAAACCGATGGATGACAGTCAAGTGTAATTGAGAAGAGAGCGACGTCACAAGGTGGCGCAAAAAAAACAGACAAAGCATTTTTTGATATTTTGTTTTCTTTTTGGATGTGTTGCCGGGTCCCCAGAAATGTCACTTTGCGCTGCCACGCATATTGATTGCGCAGACCGGAAACCGACCGTGGAATATGCGCATCCGACTTTTGCCAGTGCGTTTGTGGTGCGAGCCGGCTTTATGCAGTGTGCCAGCTGCGCCTGACCTGACCCGACCCGAGCCGCCGGCAACAACAGAGGTGACGTGTGAATTTGACACGCCTGTCAGATTTGGCCGACCTGAGCTGGCAGCGAGCGAACGGCACAGACCATCGCGTTTCATCCCCGTGAGGCCTCGAGCGCGCAGTCCAAACGCCAAGATTGTGTTTTGGGATTGTACAGGATGTGTTTACCAGGCGAATCGGAAACGATGACTTGTTACCTGCCGTTGAGCTGCAGTGTGTCCATCTGTCGGCGCGCTAATGATGTTCTACGGGGGACGCGTTTGCCCACGTGGCTCAGGCGACCGAGCCGCGCGAGCACAGATAATGACGGCCCCGTCGGAAAGCTTTTGACAGGGCAGCGTCGCGTTCAAAGCGGCGGCACGACTCGGCCGTTGGACTCGGACTCGCGCGATATATCTATTTTTTTCTTGCAGCGCAGCGCCGCCGCCATTAGTGCGACAAGAAAGCTCTCATTACGAGCTCGGTTGGTGAGAACGCCTCTTTGTTTCCATCGTGAATCGAAGGCCAGCCATCGCTATGGTTACGCCAGCAAACCCCGGCAGCCAATCGTAGGTTGGCGGGGCAGTCGAGATTTGTTAGGTGGCTTAGCTCATTAATGAAAAGTCTCTGTTTAAGGTGAAGCGGGCCCGCCTGATTGCTGGCAGGTGAAGCGATGGGAATCTCGGATTCCTCCGAGCATACCGCCTCAATGGCCGTTCTGACCGTCTCGCCGTCACAATTAAATGATTACGATCTTGCCCTTCTGCCTGTTTCTGTCAGTCCCGACCCTCGCTTTCTTTGCGATCGGCCTCCTCCTCCGACAGGCATCGCCTTCCGGCTGGCGGAGCGTTCCTGCCGTTTGTCGTTAGGACCGAATCTCCGCCTCTCGCCCTCTGCGTCTGTTTGTCTCGTTTCATCCCGACGCGCAAGTGGACGGAGAGAGAATCGCGCTCGCTCGACACCTCGATCAGCATTCTCTCGGCCTCTCTCGTCCGACCTGGCCTTCCATTCCGTGCCTGTTTGGCCCTCCCCGATGGGGCCCCCCGGCCTCCCTTCCTCATCCTCTATTCATTTACTCCTGCCGACTATGTCGAGATGAGGTTGTCGGTGTCATTTAACTTCCCCAGCCACTTGATTGTTTTGGAGTCTGTCTGAGTGACCTTCCTCTTTGTTGTGTTTTTTTGGGGAGATACCTCCCTTTGTACGACTGACCTCCGACCTCATGAAGATCAGGAGCTAAAAAGAGAGCAACGCCGCGGGGGAAAAAAACAGCGCTTTTGTCTCGAGCGATCTCCGTCCCTGCTGTGTCGATCTCTGTGTATCTCACCCTCAACTATCCCCCCACTTGTCCCCCTTTGCAGATGAAATTGAAATGCTGGAGCGCCTTTGGCTGTCAGGTATCTGCCATAATGACAAAATTGAGGTGATGAGCAGTAAGCTAGATATTGACAACATGGCTGGGGTCTTCTACATGCTTCTGGTGGCTATGGGCCTCAGCCTACTGGTGTTTGCCTGGGAGCACTTGGTCTACTGGAAGTTGCGCCATTGCATGGCCACCAGCTCAGGCAAACTGGATTTCCTCCTAGCCATCAGCAGGGTAAGTCTTTTCAACGTACGTTGGGGGGTTTTGCACACGGGCCACGGTCGTTCGTTTTATTATGATGCGACACCGGCACGGCGAGAGTGCTCCGCTTCTTAAAGCAGCCAATGAATTCGTCCCCCCTCCCACCCCCTCGAATTATTACTTAATGTCAGGACACCAAGTATTGAGCGAAAAGATTTCGGAATAAATCCTCGCAAACACGCGTTTGTATCTGCGCCTGCCCGTATCTGTAATGGAGAGAGCGAGCTTTTCAAAGTGTGAGGTCTGGGGGTCAATTCAATTCCACTTAGTCAATTGAAGAGATGAATTGAAATTCAATTGCGCTCACATCCCTGGATATCCCGTTCCTTTGACGACGTCCTTGACGGAGCAATCGCTCACCACCCGCCTGTGCTTATTACATCGGAGATCATATTTCCTCACCTACTTGTAATTATTCGAGTTTATGTATTTTCGTGAGCAATCAGTAATCAAATGCCAAACAGCAGCGGTTGCTGATCTCATAGCGATCAAGCTCCCCTCTGAACCCTTTCTGCCAGTGTCTGTCTAGCACGCTCACATGGTAATTTGTTTTTCATGCTACAAATTGAACGAGGATTTTCCGACTCTCATCCCGCCTTTTGATTCTCTTCTCCTCAGGCCATGTATAGCTGCTGTAGCTTTGAAGATGAAACAGCACCAGGGGGTGCTAAATCATTGAGTTCTCATCACCACACAGCTCTGGTTCCCGTCCCGTCCCAAGCACACGTTATCTCAACGTCAATGACCAGCCCGGCTCTTGCTCTGGCACAGCAGCAACAGCCACCACAGCAGCAACCGCATTCCATCTACAAGACGCCTCTGCCTGGCGCTTCTCCCACCCTGGTGCATTCAGGAACGGCGGCGGGTCCTTCCAGCAACCCCATTGCCGGCGCGCCCCTCCCTTGCTCCACCTTCCTGCCCCGGCCGGATCGCAGGCTGGCCGTGGTGGATCGCTGGAGACTTCCCAAAGCCGCAGCGGCCGCCAACCCTCGGGCTGTCAGGGGGGGCATTCCTGACATGGGACCCTTCGCTCAAAAAGTCCCCGCAAACTGGACTTCATCCGCCGGAGGAGGCGGGGGACTTGATGGATACAAGAGATACTATGGTCCCATTGATCCTGAGGGACTGGAGCCCTGCATGGAGCAGCAGGCAGGGTCCCAGACCCCCAAGACTATGCCGAGGGGCCACCCGCAGCCCCCTCCGGCCAGTGTGGCCTTCTACTCAGAGAAGGGCATGGACCACGGGGTAGGGAAGAGGGCGGTCGGCGGTGGCAGCGGAGGTCAGGGGAAAGTGGCTGTGAAATCTCTTGGAACACCGAGACTGCCTCCCAAGAGTCAAGCCCCTCTGCCTCCTACACCCCCACTGCCACACCCCTCTCCCCCTCTCCCCTCATCCTTTTGGAGAAGGCGAAGGGCCAAGAAGCCCAAAGAACGCGGAGGGCCGCTCTATGAGAACATTTTGCCCCTGGGGCGGAGGGTAGAGGCACAAGATGGAGTGAGGGAGGGGGGAGGAAGGAGGGCGCGCCCCCTTTCCCCCCCACTCTCACTTCCTGTGCCAGTACCCCTCAGCCCCTCCTACACCCCGCCCTCACCGTCGGCATCCTTGCGCTACACGTCCTCGTCTTCTTCGTCCACCACGTCGTCAACGTCCACGTCCTCGTCGGCCTCGTCTTCTCGTTCCACCTCCCCGACGTACTCTTACAGCTCCTCCAGGAGCACGCGGGGCAGGGCCAGGGGACTCGATGAAGAAGAGGATGACGACGATGAGGAGCTGACAGAAGAATCCAGCCTTCTCCTTGGGAGGGGGCGAGAGAGGGAACGCTCAATCATCCGGCCTCGCTCCCTCAGCCACGGGCGCGTGCCTCCGCCCGTACCCCCCAGGAAACCGCGCACATCCTGGGGCGACAGGGAACGTCAAAGAGAGAGAGGGGGCAGCCAGCTGTCTCAACTTCAAGAGTGGTGGGCAAGCTGGAGCGAAAGAGAAAAGAGTGGAGCTGGCGGAGAAGCCGAGAGGCAAAAACGTGAGAGGAAGAGAAGAAAAGAGAAGGAGAAGAAGAAAAAGAAAAAGAACAAAAAGAGAAAGAAAAGGGAAGATCGGGAAAGAGAACGAGAGCGAGAAAGGAAAAGACGGAAAGTAAAAAAGAAGAAGAAAAAGGCACTCAAGACAAAGAAAAGAAAGAAATCCACCGGGGGCAAAAGATCCGAGCCGGAAGACGGCGATATAGAGCCAGAGAGGGAGGGAGAGGTGGAAGCAGACAGGGAAGCGGGAATACAGGACTATTCTTCCTTTTCTGCCCAGTATCGGAATACATTTGGGGAGAAACGGCGAGATTCTTGGGAAGCAGAGCGGGAGAGAGCCGGGAGAGACGGAGGAGAGGAGGCCAACGACAGGGAAGGGGAGGACAGTGGCAGAAGTAGAGAAAGGCATTGCAAGTCATCACATCCCCATTCCAGACACCGCACCCCTAGTAAGCGCTACCCCAACCTGAACAAACTCCCTGCATCAGTCAAATTTTGGGTGAACGGAAGGGGGGCCGACCCAAATACTCCCCCCACATCCCTGCACCCCTTCCTCCCATCCGGCAAGCGACGAAGAAGCGGAGGCCTAGATAGGGATGAGAGCGGTAGGGGAGGAGAGAGGCGTCCTTTGCTGATGCCTTACGCAAAGGACAAAGCGCAGACCAGAGAGGGCCTTTCCTTGCACGAGTGGGACTCCGATGATGATGATGATAATGACGACGATGACGAGGAAGAGGAGGACAGGGAAAGAGTTCGGGAACGGGCGGGCGGTAGGAGGGCAGGTCGGGGAGCCTTGTCTGAAACCGAGAGGGATAGAATCGAAATAAGGGCAGAGGACAGTTACTCAGACGATGGCTCATCGGGGGAGTTTGGACGCTTTGAGAGGTACTGGGAGGGGGGTGGGGCCAACAGCTCCGGGATAGGGGGTATAGGCAGCGGCGGCAGCTGGTTCTTTGGCACGTACCCCTCCAGAGAGAGAGGAGGCAGTATCAATAGTCGGGATGATTCCTTGCTCGGAACGAGGGCAGAGGGATGGATTGGCGCCGACTTTTGGAGTTCGGGGGCAGGTGTCGGTTGGGAATCAGGGGGAGGGAGTGGGGGGCTGGGCTCACAGTGGCCACCGCCCCCCTCGGCCTTTCCTCCGCCAAGGAGATACTGGTCTATGGACAAGATCCCTATGAAGGGGGAGAAAAAGTGGAAGTCTGCCGGTAGGAAAAGTAAGAGGCAAGCGAGGGGCAGAGGGGACGAAGCTCGCCGGGCCACCGTGTGTTCTTGCGGCCTTTACCCGCATCCCCATCCCTACCCGCATCCACCCAGTCGCTCACGCGCCTCCCGTTCCAAAAGGCGACCCGCCTCACTATCGCATAGCCAGGAAGAGCTTCTCCCCCACTGCCACAGTTTCAGCGGGGGCTCTCGGCCCAAGCCCCCCCCTCCAAAACCAGATCCCGGTCAGGCCAAATCAGGCAGCCAATCTAACCTCAGCACAAAGCCCAGCGAGCTGGCGCCTCAACCTCCACCGTCGCCTCCACAGCAGCCATCTCTGTCTCCCACTACCCTCCCAATGCCTATCCCGCCTCCGCCCTCCTCATCGTCAGTCTCGCCTCCCGCAGGGGTGGGGATGGCTGGCCCGAGCCAGATTCAGTCCTCGGCCAGTGCCAAACTCCAGTACCAGAGACTCCGTTCCGTGCCGCAGCCACGAAGGTTCTACTCACCCCACCTGCCACTTAAAGCCAAGAGTCTGTGCTCGCGTCGAGGGTCAGCTCACTTCTCCAGTCTGGAGAGTGAGGTATGACAGGGGGAGATGAGAGAGGGAGACGTAGCGGCGAGCACCTCTGCCGTAGAGCGCTGTGGTGCCACAATAGGACCCGGAACCGTGGCTGCCTTGGTAAGCTTCGGTCATCGGTTGGCGGCCATCGCCGCCGGAACAAACGTGGACCGCGCTCACGAGGAGGGCACGGCTGCCCCCCGCTCCCTTGTGCACGTTCTCGTAAGGGCCACAGTGAGACGCCACACCAGGTTAAGCTACGCCCCCTCGGACGGTTCCCGTGACCACGAGAGTGAAGTCGAGGCGGCATCACCGGGGCCGACGGCTCCAGAACTTCTCCTTCGCTCAGATTTGAGCTTTGTGATGTCATCCTCGGTTCTGCTCCCCGCAGCGGGTCACAGCTAGGGATAAGTTGAAGTCTCCAACCCGTGAGTAATGATGTCATATTTGTACACACCACTGGCAAAATGTGTCCTATGCTCGAAACGTCTCCCTCCCTCTGGCTTTGAGGACAATTTGGTGGCTTCAAAGGGACACGCACTCTCACTTCTGGTGGGTTTTTTCGGGTGGACTACTTACAGAAGGTGAAAAGATGCCCCCCCCAACCCCCCCACCTCCCTTTGCATTTGTAAATGGGTTGAAAAGCAATTCTCTCACATCTGTCAGTGAGCCTGATCACCTTTCACTGAGCAGTGGGAGACAATGCTACCGATGTACTCTTTGACATTGCAACGCCACCAGACCCATCGAGCTCTACCCCGAACCACCACCGCCACCTCCTCTATGTGATGTCACGTTTGATTAGAAATCGGTCAGACTGTCCAGGATTCGTTCCTCTGTCTGAGTTTATGGTCCAACTAGAACTGGAATACACATTATGAGAGTACTTGAACAACAACAACAAAAACGGAAAGGAGAAGAAGAAAAAAAGACATGTAGCATCTGCTTAATTTTCTTGCTTTATCCTGTTTCTTTTCTCGACACTGTCTTATCTCCAATCTTGTTTTATGTTGTATGAATATATTTCTCTCACTTGCTCAGTGAGTATTTTGAGAAAGAGGAGGCTGGATGTGGCTCGTGTTGGAAGTGGGAACGATTCGGCCATCGTGCCAAACCAAACATCCTCTCGAAAGCTTTAAAGAGAGGCTCCCTTTTTCACATCGTTGATTCTCATCGTGAAAGTACTTAGTTGGGGATGATAGCTGCAGTATTTGTATTTGGCACTAGATGACCGCATAATATTCAAGGCAGCTTTGGAGACAACGGTGGAATTCGGGTTTGTTCAATATCTGAATTTCCATAACAGACAGTTGGAGGGGTGCCGCTGCTGATTGTTTTTACAGACGTGGCCATTGTGGCAAGATGAAGAAAGGGAAAAGCACGACACATAAAAACAAAAAAAAAGGAAAGAAAAGAAAACAAGCAGCAGCGACAGGTGACCTACCTGTCCCATTTGGAAACCATACCAGCATGATTTTGGAGCCGGTTTACATGAAGCACAATTCATCCTCGTATTCTTCGGGCACCTGTTGCAACTGTTCTAACAGGGCGGGTTGAGAAGAATCACCCGTTTGCATCGGCGGGCACTTTACGAGGACTGAAAATCCGATTCTTGCGTATGGGTTGCCTTGCAACAGCTTTCGGCTTCCGTTTGGGGAAACGAGGCTGAAATCCTCAAAGACTGTGAACGCTTCGGGGCGCTGACACGTCACCCGCCGCAATCGCGAATAAATCGACTTCTGTGAGACTGTCTGACCGAGCAATAGTCCCGCCTTCAATGTGACAGGGGACGGCGCAGCTGTTACCTTGTTTTTTTTTTCATGGGATATTTTCATCACCTGGGCTCCGGCGTTCCGAATCTGTGATTCACTTTTGGGTGGCTCGAGCCTGATTTCAAGTCGCTTTTTACAGAAACTCTACCGCGGCGGCGCGTGTCTGCGCCTGAGCGCCGCATCTTTTTGTGCAGCGCTCTTTCTCGGTGAGCGGCCGCAGGAGCCATCCCGCTGCGTAAAAAAAAAACCCCGTTGCCAGCGTTGCGGCTGAGGGATTCCGTTTTCATCAGGCCAAGGCGTTTGCCTAATCTCTCCCGCTGAGACCAGCCACAGCCCAGCTCTTCTTCTACTGTCGTTGAATGTAGCTTTGTGATGATGTAGCAAAAAAGGACACCTAATTTTAGATTTTGTAGCTTCTTTGGGATGCTCTCGAGGATGGCGAAAACGGGTTGACTTGCGCGTTCTATTTGTGCATGTTGTCACAGATGGAAGGCTGAGGCCACCTTCTCGCTTCGCCCTTCAACTCCTTTGCCTTCCACTGAGGGCAAATTATCTTTTATCTGCCACATGGATTGCTTTTTTTTTTCTTCTTTCTTTTACGTCTACGTGTGGGCAATTTCAAGGAAAAAGAAAAATTGTCAATCTGTCACCATAACAGAGAGCTCTTTCCTTTTTGCCATTGCCCCCCCCCCTTTTCAAGTCGGCCACCCCCGAATCGATGCATGTTGAACTGAATTAAATCTCAAAGCTTTGCGGTGGGAGAGTTTCCGTTGTTCAATTAGGAGCAAAGGAAGGCGCCTTTTCGATGTGGTAATGAGCCCGCTTTACGCTTCGTGCCAACAGCGGTTACTGCGGCAACACTCGGGCTGCGTGGCGGTCATATTCCGACGACCGACGGGGCTTCGACCTGCTCTGACATTGAGCGGTATTGACTTCACTCGAGGCGCTAATTCTGAAGTCTGTGACTGCATGAACAGAAATGTCTCCTCAAATATTGGGCTCTTTTTATTTTCTATTTTCCTTTTACGCGGAGGAGAGAAAAAAAAAACAAACAAACCAGAATATATTAAAATATACTGTTTTTGAGAATGTACCATGTTATACTGTGATTTAACCTGAGATATTTTATTGTATTCAGATCATTCTATCATTTATCAAGAAATATATATGTACAAATAAATATATATATATATATGTGTGTGTATATATATATATATATATATATATATATATATATATATATATATATATATATATATATATATATATATATATATATATATATATATATGTGTGTGTGTGTGTATATATATATATATACACTGTATATATACATATATATATACTGTTTATTATATATATATATATATATATATATATATATATATATATATATATATATATATATATATATATATATATATATATATATATATATATATATATATATATATATACTGTTATATACAGATATATATATGTGTATATATAATATATAATATATCATACATACACAGGTGTATATATTAGTTAAGTTTGGTATCTTTGGAGGAAGTGTTAGTTGAAATAGTTTTCAATGTTTTAGCTTTGTAGCAAAACTAGAAACTGAAATCATTTTTGAACTTGGATTCCTCCTCTATGACTGTGAAGACATTAGTGCCTGTGACAAAAAAAAAAAAAAAAAAGTCAAAACTCGCTATTCATCTGTATCTACCCCATATCTATTGGTTCCCGCCGCTCCTTTTGGTACGACCGAGAATTTCTTTCTGCCCACCCCCCACCCCCCGCCCTCCGCCGCCCTACATGGCAATGTTCCTTGGCCTGTTTTGCTATCTCGCCTCCTGTTTTATTAGCGAGCCGCGGACATTGTCCGCTCGTTTGGGCCGAAAGCCTCTTTTGTCACACAGACCATCAGCTAGCAACTAGCAACTTGCCTTTCGTGAGCCCTCCATCTCCCACCTAGCAAAAACAGAGACCAGTCGATACTGTGTTCTTGCTCCTTTTGACTGATTGTCGATGCCGATCGATTGATCGCTAACGCGGAGTCACCTTTGGACATTGTTACGATGTGAACGATGTGACTGAAGTGTACATCTGCCGACCACGTCACTGTAGCAAGTCTGGGCTGTGAACGCACCACCGGCGGGCCAACCGGGCCGCCGTTGCTACGGCGTTGCCATGGTGTTTCCATGGCGTTGCCATGGCGTCCTCCGCACAGCCTCTACCTGGTGCCTGCTGGGTAATACAGCATCAAATCCTTTACCCCCTCACCCCAAAGCGCTGATCAAAGAAAAGAAAAATCAGAGCTTACGGCGCCGTCGCCTCTCGGCCCGAACTGATCCGGTCTGGACTGGGCGCGATGATAAAACGTCTCTCTTGGTCTCATCTTGGAACCCTTGCCGCGTTTCGTGAGAGTTTTCACGCCATCAAGCATGCGCTCCGGCCTTGTGCGGAAGCAGCATGCTTCCGCGGTCGATTCCCCCCCCCCCCCCCGTTGCCGTGTGAAATGCATGCAAACGCTTTGCCCCCGGCATGCATATTTAACACACAATGCGGAGCGCGCTCAGCCAATGATCCCGATCGCCAAGACGCTCTCCAAAGCGTCGCCTCGAGCTGTTTGATCACGGCGCACGCGTACATGGCTTTCCGAATTTCGCCTCCCGCTCAGCCCAGACCACGCCTTGGTGGGTTCGCTTTGTGGAAATTTGCTTTTCTTTCCGACGAGCGACGTCCGCTGCGCTCGCTCTGTGCCGTCTGTCACCTGCCTTTGCCGTCTGCTCGGCTTCGCGCCGTCACTAGCTTGTCACTCGCACTCGCTTTCTGCTTCGGCACGTCCGCTTCAATTTGGATCCCTCGACTGACTCGCTCCTCTTTTGATTTAGGCCGTCGTCCGAATTTGCGCCGATTTATCCGATTTACCGTCGTTTGCGCGGCCCAGTCCAGCCGAGCGCATCGAGCTCGTCGGCCGGCCGACTTTGAAAGCGATCCTTGGCGCAGCCCCTCCTCCTCCTCCTCACCGCCTCGCCCGCCCCGTCTTTGGGCCCACGACCTGGGAGGCGTTACGAGTGGCGCTCCGCAATTCAAACAGGGTCCTCATTGGCTGACTCGGCCATGAATTATATCAAGGAAATAATCGGAGTGCCGCTGGTAGTGCTCAGCAGGTCGAGGGTATTGAATTTTTTTTCGCCATTCCGAGTCTCTCTCGTTCCCCACAGAAAGCGGCGTCTGCGTACGCGCTTCCAGCAGTGTACAAAGTTGTGCTCTAGTAACCTCTCGAACACAAAAGGCCTCCTCATGGCTTGCTAAGGCAGGTTTCTAGTCGAAGTGATGATGTTGCTCCGAGCCCGGACCGGTCCGGTCTGGGCCCGAATTCAAATGTGGGAGTTCATTTGACCTTGTCTTTCCGGGGTGGGGCTGGAGGGTCAGTGCTGCACTTACTTCTTGAGAATTGCTTCATAAAAAAATATGATTCTCTTTCATTCTTTCCTGTGGTTCTGTGTTTCCTTCCTTTCGTGTGTCAAGAGTGCATTTGCAGTCGGTGGCGTGAGTTGAAAGAGGAGTTTTTGCTTTTGGTGTTCTGGTGCGGGGGCGGCCCGGTGGTGAGTGGCTAGCGCATCGACCTCACAGTGCAGGTGTACCGGGTTCAATTCCGGCTGTGACCTTCCTGTGTGGAGTTTGCATGTTCTCCCCGGCCCCGCATGGGTTTTCTCCGGGTACTCAGCTTTCCTTCCACATTCCAAAAACATTGAACACTCCAAATTGTCCAGAGGTGTGAGTGTGAGCGCGGATGGTTTTTGGTGTCTGTGTGCTCTGCGATTGGCTGGCGACCGGTTCAGGGTGTAACCCTGCCCACTGCCCAAAGACAGCTGAGATAGGCTCCAGCACAACCCGCGACCCTTGTGCGGATAAAGCGGATCAGAAAATGGATGGATGGATGTTGTGGTGCGTGTGTGCGTGGGTGGCTGTACTTTTTTTTTCCAGTCCCAAGAACCTGACATTTTACTCACTTGGTTGGGTCAATTTTTTTTTTCTTCCATCAAGACCAAATCTTTGATCCCAGACACACAGTCATCGTAATCAGTAGCAAACAGCGGGATTGATGGGCTGGGTTTAGGGAGGGCGGAGGGGGGGGCTCTCATCTCCTGTCTGCCCCGCTTTGATTTGATGCAATCTGACCAAAAACAATCCGCCTCCTTCACTCTCAAACGCCCCCGTCATCAACACGTGTGCTGCCGCTCCGTCAGCTTCAGAAACCGAGACGAAGCGACACCTAAAAAGCACCTGACACACGAAGCCCCCGGGGGCTACAGACAATTGACGGACGGGCGAGGCTATTGCGCAACGCTCGCTCCACCCGCCGCCCCCAATCTGGCGCTTCTGTGATCTGCTAATTACACAGGTTTTGTCACAATGACGGGCTAATGGCTAATTGCATTGTGATGCTTCTGACGGGACGCCCACTAATGACTTCACGCTCTAATAAGATTGAGTTACAGACATTTAGATCACGGTGTCCCCGAACACTGAGATGAGGTCAGTGCTGCGCTTTTGTTTTCTTATGGTGAATATAAGGCAGGGGCTTTTCCACCCCCCTCCACGCCACTGCCTGTACCTCTTCTCAGCGTTTATTTTAGACCTAGAGCTATTTTTTTTCTTTGAAGAAATTGAAATTCCAAAAGGCATTTACTAAAAAAAAAAAAAAAAAAATCACCTCAAAAGTATTTACCAAATTGGCAGTTTAGATCGTCTGAACGTGAACAAAATGGACTTCTTGAGGGAATCGAAAGTGATTCGTCAGTCATGCACACGCGTACAATGCATCGGGGGGAAAAAACAGGGTTGTTCTTGCTTTCATCATGCGTGCGGTGCCGCAGGGTTCGACACCTCATCGGTTTGAGCTTTGCGGTCGGGGGAGGGGGGGGACCCATCCTTTCATCTAGTTTTTTTTGTTTTTTTTTCCCTGTTGCATATGCGATCTCTTGCTTCCTGTTTTTACACAAAAGTCCCACGGACAAAAGGAGCGAAATGTGCTACCACGCAGTGGTGTGTTTGCGTTACTAGAGAGTCGCAATTAAAGGGAAATCGGATTAAAAACTGCGCACACACATGTCTTGTGCGGGCAATGGAGAACAGCGCAAGAAGGACTATGTGTCAATTTGGAATGGTCACGAAAGGCGGAGTCAATGCAAATGCTTGTTTCGCTCTGTTCTGTTCTCTCTGACAAACAGAGTGGACGGTTAAAGCTTTGCTTACTTGACTTTAATAAGGCATAACTCTGGAAGCAGACATACGGAACTCAGTCTCGTAACATCGGGGAGAACACACGTCACTTCCGGTTCCCTCACTCAAAGCTGTCCCCTTAGCAACAATTCTAACTAACAATACTATTGTTACAATGCGTGTCCATGAATTACCTTGATGGTTCACTTTGCTCCAGCGTCTCGCAGTTGCTTCAAATTAATTTGCTCGTTCTATCTGAAGCGCGTTCACGCTCACGCCATCGTCCCAAAATGCGGCGGAATGAATGCAAAGTGAAAAAGTCCACGGACATTTGACATTTGCTGGAGACATTTTGTTCAACATCACATCAGGCCAAGGCCGCATCGATGATGCGCGCTCCACGTTGGCCACCACGCGTGGAAAGTCATGCCGAGTCATCGCAATCCCTGTCGAAACGTCTTTACGGAGTAGCGCCGCCAGCGGGCCAGCGGGCGGGCCCGCCCTCCTCCTGACCGACCCAGCACGACCTGGTAGGTGAAAAACTTCCCATGTAAGGGATTCGGGTTAATGTGAGGGTTGCAATTAGCGGTTGGTTAGCGCCGCTCTCTGGGAAATGAATGAAATTCCATGTCATGTCCTGCGAGTTGACAGGAAGTCGATTTTATGTGTGTGTGTGTGTGTGTGTGTGTGTGTGTGGCTGCTGAACGCCACTGGGGAATGGCAATTGGTCCGTCAACGCACCCTCCGTCTTCACCTTGTTCTCCCATCGCCCCATTCGGCCGTCTTAGCCCAAAAGCCGCTGGATGCCCGACGCCGAGCGCATTTTGTCCGCAACCTCCTCCGCCACCCCCGCGGCGCCCCGCGGGCGCTTCTGTCATGCACGTCAGAGGATTTGACGTGTTATTAGCATTCCGGGCGTCGAAGCCTTTCAGCTGACGCTCGTTTTGTTTATGGCTTTCGGCGATGACCCGAATCTCATTCAACACGGCGGCGACATGATCTGCCAAATTCATTGATCGAAATCTGATCAAGGGTAAATCTGCGGTGTCAATTTCTGCCTGCGAATGCCTCTTCTGCGGCTTGGATTCGATCCTTGGATTCTTACTTGGAAAAAAAACACCTTTTTCTTATGCGCAAAATCCGTTTTTGGCTGGCAATGTTGGAAGTCGGACAAGTTTGGGCACCTCCGATGCGACATCACATAAACGGAGTATTTGTCTCCGTGGGTCGGCGTATTCGCGGTGTCAAGATCGTGAGAAAAAAAGACAAAAGCCGCGCGGCGAGTTCGAGTCACTGGCGCGAATTTGGAAAGAAATTATTTTGCCACCAAACGTTGCTCGGCGCACGGCAGGTTGTCAGCTGCTCATAAGACGCCACAAGGTGGCGCCAAAACGCCGCTTTTCTCTTCGACAGTGCTTTGGCCCTGACATTTACCATCCCAAGCCCCTCCCATCCACCAAAAGCTTTTGTCAGTGAAAAATGGAGGATGGTTTCTTGAAAAAATGAATAAATAAAATAAACAATTGAATAATTCACGAGTTGCAAATAGGAGGACTGTGATCTATATAGTGAAAGTCGCTGAAAAAGAGTCAACTGTTAGTTTTCTTGCCCCCAGAAAAAATGCAACTAGAATAAAATGAATGCAAAACGCCACTTTTTCCACCATCTTCCCATAAAAATAGCGCGTAATGAAACACAGGCATGTCGGTGTCTTTTGTGAAGCGCTTAGACAGAAACTTTGGCATCCGTTTTGAACAAGCAGTATTTATTTATTTATTTGGTTTGTCTTTGTGCAGCGTGTGGTTGTTCACACTTAGTCAGCAGCTCGCCTCGGCACTCGCCTCGTCGCCGGCCAAATGTCTCCACTGAGCGTCACGGAAGTTTGTTGCTCTTCCGCCAAAAATCGGAGATTCGGAGGGAGCCCCTCCCCGACGGAAAAGCAAGACGGCCGAAGAGCGTCGTCGGGGGCGACGGGCTTTGACGGGCAGAGATGCGATGACCTTGGGCGCCACTTCCTCCTCCATCCCGCCGACAGGCAAGTCAATTTTGACACCCAGGTAGAAGTTGCATGGCGAAATGCGGATTGCATCACGCCGCCCCCCCCCCCCGGGGGTCCATCAGACGAGAATTTTTATTTTTTGTTCCATTCATTTGTGTTGTTAAAATTGGAGAGACGGTGAGAGCCGCCTGTCTGCGTCATTGAGTGCTCGAAGAAGCTTTCAAAGGTAGCGTGCTCGTTATCTTTGCTCGGCTCGTTTATTGAGCCACAAGGCGCATATTTGACTCGAGAAAACATCAACCAACGTCACAGAAAGCTTCGACTGGATACTGAACGAAGCGTTCCGAATGCAGGAGTAGCGACAAATGACACCGTGTGGTCAAAATGGGTAGTGCACATGCTTTTAGAGGGCCAACTCAAAAAGGAGTCGCGTGATGTTTTTATTATTTTCGGGCACGCGACGGAAGCATGACGGAAGGCTTCAAAAGACACGAAAAACACCGAGTCGTCGTATTGCCGACTCGCCATGCGAGACTTCTGAGGTGTGTGTGAATTCCGATTTAGCTTCTGGTCCCCAGACTTGTCGTGCGTATTGTGAACTTTTCCGACATCTCGCATGCCCAGTTAGACCTGCAATGGACTGCTCAGTTTTGCCGTGTACGTCTTGAACAACACATTGAATTGGCAACGCAAATGATTGGGGTACTTTTCGAATGTTGTGACGAAGGCATCGGGGAATCTTGCTCATACCTTTCAAAAGGGAAACAAAAATACAATTTTGCGACAGATTTTCCACCCAAATGAACAGTACAACTCCATTTTGAAAAAAACAAACATGATATGGACAACAGGTGTCAAACTCAAGGCCCGGGGGCCAGATCCGGCCCGCCGGGTCGCTTTATGAGGCCCGCGAAAGCAAATCATGTGCTAAAATCTGCACCGAAATGTCAAATTGTCACGTGTAAAAAATAACGTTGGGATTTCGCAAGCATTTTGTTCACCGGTTTACACTCACTTGAACAATAATAAACAAACTATTATAATTGACATTACTGATTTCAAAACTAGTCATCTATTCATTCGTTGTGTACAAGTAAAAACATTTGTGGTTTCACTGTCGCAACGGCCCTCCAAGGGAAGACATAACTCCAAATTGGCCCGCGACTAAAATGAGTTTGACACTCCTGATATCGACCTTGTGAATTTGCTGTAGCGGGCTAAACAAAGTGGTCAAGTAGCTTCAAAAAAGCAAACCTGGTGGAACAGCGCCAGACCGCCATGGTCAAGGTCCACCGCTCAGCGGGCACACACGGGTTGCCGCTACACGGCAAGGACGCATTATTTTGTCATTTGCAAGCACAGACAGAGCGCTTTCATCCAAGACAAGACAAATGAACGGTGTAAGTCCAAATGAAGGCAAATAAGGGCAAAGGCAAAGCTCCGATCGGGTGCAATCAGCTGCCGGTTTCGCCCGATTGCTGCCGAAATGACACATCTCGTCGTCAGCCGGGCGCACGTTGGCACCGAGCGGCGTACCGACGACGGCGCATGCAAAGACACGTCAGTGCACGCCGGCGCTTTCTTATGTGGCCCTCTGACACCGTTTTGCTCTCGAACAATCTCGCTAATTAGAATTGTTAATTAATTCTCTGCCAGCGTCCTCATCAGGAGACTAATAACCTACATTTCCATTCATTAGACCTTTGGCCTTTTGCTCATCTCGCAGTCTCTCCATCCCACTGCACTCCAGACCTTTCTGTCCCCGCATGGCGGCCCGACCCCCCAAGCCCCCCAAATGACGCCCTCATCTCTGCCCACAGCTTGCTCCTCCCAGGCTGAGGCACACCCAGTGTGTGTGTAATTAATTGTGACTAGGTGTGCCGACTCAAACCGGACTGTTTTCTCCATCGCGGCGAGCCGATCCGGTTCTCAAGGAAGTCGTCACGCCGTCGCAAATGATGTCGTATACTTGCGTCACGAAAAGGTTTTCCCTGTCTTTCTCCACGCACATCAAGATTTAGGCTCGTCAATGTTAAATGCGTGGAAGATTATCAGAGGTCAGCCCCGACCCGTATTCACCTTCTAAGTCATAAGAAATGCTGTCAGGGAAGTGCAAAGGTGTGACAGCCCGCCCAGCCATCTTCAGTCTTGTCTCTTTGGAGGATCCTGTGAGCTGAGGGGTGTTGCGCTCCTTCATTGCCATTGGTGAATTTTGCCGTCTGTCGGCATCCAATCATTCGTCGCCAATGACGAATATCCTCGTCAATGGTGTTTTTCCACAGGGGAGGGGCGGAAGAGGGTCTGACGCAGCCCGCAGTGAAAGGCAAGGTTGTAGTCAGTTTTCGGGCTGTCAAACGGTCAACCGCCGCAACATTTCATATTGGAGATAGGGCCCGGTTGGGACTGATCATGAGAGATCGGAAGGCGACAAAATGGCAAAAACAAAAAACCAAACATGACGTTGCCATCAAATAGATTTCCCAAAATGTGATTCTAGAATGAAACGAGTTGTGACGGGGTCAACACGTAAGATGTCAGATGAAGTAGCATTCTCTGATTGATTGATTGATTTGTCTTTATTTTGAAGCTTCCATTTATAGCCTTTGCGGGGGGGGGGGGGATTCTAATTAACAACATTCTTCTGTCTCTGTGTCAAATTAAGAAGAGATTTATTTTGACTTTACAGGGACTTGAAACCATTTTTCACACTCGTATGCCCTCAGTGTGGCGTTATCCGCCTGCCGCACTGAAGCGAGTTGGAAAAATAATAAAAAAAGAGAAAGCTTCTGCCTATTTTGGATCTAAACCGAGAGAACCCGTGTCGTATCTGGACTTGACGTTTGACTCCAAAATTGCCCATCGGCCTTCTCAATGTAACGTATGCGACTGAACGAATCATCGTGGAAGTGGCCTCCCTGCCAGGCTTGCTTCCAATGCACCAAAAATCAAATTGCACCAAAATTGTCTTGTGAAGAGACTAACGGCGTGTTTGTTTGGGTTTTGTTTTGTTTTTTTGGAATGAGCTGCAGTCTTCTTGCCGCAGATGTTCAACAGGGTTGCTTATTTCACGGGCCTGTTGATCCCCCGCTCATCCGCTCGGGGATGTCTTATTTCTCCGCGTTCCAGTTAGTCCTGCCGCTCTCCAGCGGGCCATCTCGCTGCTCCTTTGGTCCAATATGCCCCCCCCCCCACCCCTATTTCTTGAGAGGCAGCTGGCACTCGGTCCGCACTGGATGGCGGCAAAAATGGCAGCCTTTCGCCTTCTCCCGTCCCCTTTTTCCGCGCTCCACCTCCCCGGGCCCCTCTTGAGAGAAGTAACCCAGATTTGGAAATGAATCGCCTGCTATTCCCCTCCATCATCTCTCCCTCTCCTCTCGCTCGCTCCCGTTCTCTTTCTCTCTCTTATCTTTTCATCCTACTCTTGGTAAAAACAGGAGCAATCTTGGAAAGAGAGTTGCCCCTCTCCATCTCGGCGTCCTCCTCCTCACCCTGCCTGCGGCTCCACGGATATTTACAACTTCTATCTTTGGTTCCAGGAAAGCTTGAATCGTCGTCTCCTGCTGCCGTTTGGTCGAGAAAGCTTCCTTCTTCTTTTTTTATTTTTATTTTTCCCTTCTAATTTGCACCGGCTCATTTCCTTTCCACTTCTGCTCATTTCTTTCTTTCTCTCTTGTTGTTTTGCGTCTCACTTTTTTCCCCGACTACAGGTGCCTCTCTTGCGAGGTGACGGCCGAGCAAGGGAAGACAAGACCCCCCCTCCCCCGCCCTCGCCGCTCAAGCCTTCTACCGAAAGACTGACATTTTCAGGTACTTTCCCCGACATGTTTTGTGCCCTTGCGTTATTAAACATGGAATAGCTGCGTCCCATTTTGCGCCGCAGTCTCCTCTCCGCTCTTTGCGCCTTCAATCCATCACCTTTCCGGACGCGTCTTTGTGCTCCGGGCTAACTGGTAAATGTTTTCCAAATCGATCGGTGTCGCTGCTGTCGGCGTGACAGTAGCGACGCTCGGGTTACAAACTGTGTTTTCAAAAGCCAGCGGGGGGAGGACCCGGGCTCTTCATGTTGGAGCAGGTGGCGAGGGTGTTGTTGACATGGCAACAGAGGAGGTACGGTCGACATGGCGACCGGGGCGAGGGGTGGGGAGATGGAGATGTCAGCGATGCCCAGAAAAAGCCGGCGAGCCCGTTGGCGGACTGGACGAGGCGGAATGTGGGACAGTTGTGTTAATTGTTTCGCGACTGAAAGTCTCTGAAGAGCGCTTTGCCGCCGTGCGCGAATTAACCTCTACCTCCTTCACGATGTCCTCTCATTCCCTCCACACCTGGCACTTGACGGCTAAAAAGATCCGGGGACAGTTTGTTTCTTTTTGAAAACGTTGCCCCATTTGTCGGAAGCTTGCCGAGGTTCGATCCAGGCAGCTGGACGTTCCCCAACGTCTTTTATCCAAAAGGCCTTTTCAAATTTTCAAGTGTGGAGGTCCCAACTGGATGGGCGTTGCTACCCCGACGCAGGACATGCCCCACCAGAGACATCAATGGGCAGGCTCCGGGCTTCAAAAGTCGAAGTTTGGGTTTGAAGGTGAAACGTCGTCACCAAGCAAGAAGAGTGTCTCCATTCGACCTTCATGGATTGCCGTGAGCTGGATGGCGAAGGAGCCGCCCAGGCCCACAAATCCAGTCACATCTTATTTGCCGGAGTGCCTTTCAGACTTCAGAAGTGACACAAACTGTTTCAGAAAATCAAAGCCTGATTGCGATACTTTGTCAAAAAATATCAGCGTGGAGGCCAAACACTCATCTGTTAAATGGACGAAGCGTTGCCTTTAATAACAAAACAAAAACAGTGACAAAGACAAATTTTGTCCCAAAAATTAGAATATTACTTCCCCCACCCCAAGAGGGAGACTTCTACAGAACGTCCTGATTCTCAAATGTGGCTATTGGAGGAGGGTCGCGAGAGGTCAAAATGGCCATCAAGTGTTCCTAATTTCACGCTCGGGTGTCACGAGACTGGACTCTGTTCCGCCTCTAGTAAGTCTTCCAAACAGCTCTCAGTTGGATGGCGTGCACTTGGAACAGCGACCGCGATCACTTCATGACGAGCTGCTCACCGGCACCGCCATTCCCGACTGTTATTTTCAACGTGACCCATTCTGCGTTCCACCTGTCCCACTTTCAAGGTCTTCCCACCCTTGCGTGCGGCTCAATCGGGTCCTGGCCGTCATCCATCCTCCCATTCTGGTCCTCTTCTAATCTAGCGTCTCCCTCTTAGGCGTGATGTCGGCCCCCGTTTCGCCTTGCCCGCTGACGCTGGCCTCCCCGACGTCGGGCGGCTGTCCGCTGCCCTCGCCCCTCTCCCCTCCGCCCAGGGTGCCCGTGTTCCAGAGGAAGGGCGCCCTCAAACACAAGAGGATCGTGGAAGTGAAAGATCACCAGTTCACGGCCCGCTTCTTCAAGCAGCCCACCTTCTGCAGCCACTGCACCGACTTCATCTGGTACGCGTGCACGCGCACGTCCACACGCATCACGCAACACCCGTGCGTTTGTGGCCAAAGCACCCCGGTAGTTCTGAAGCCGCCTCCTCAGGCAAGCCACCGCCGCAACAGACTTCTTTTTTTCTCTCTCTTGCGCTCCTCGAGGCTGCCGAAGCAGCCCACATCAGCCAGCACACTGACCCCATCCGATCAAATAACCTCTCCTCCCCGCCTGAGCCCACACGAAAAAGCACATTCTGTTCAAAGCAGGCTCGCCAGACACTTCATTAGGTACACATGTACATGCTAATGAGATTCCACGCTCGAGCTGCCTTTCCAAACAATGCGGCTTCTGTCAAAAGTCACCATTGTTACCTTTGTGACGAGAATTATGAACACATAGATCTTGTTTTGTATCCCGCCCGATTGCACATCACCTATTTTCAAGTAAAAAGTTTGCTGATTTTCTAAAAAGGAAAATACGTCCGTGTCATATTAAAATTAACTCTCGCGATGCCAGCCATTAAATAAAATCGAACCTCTTGGATGGCAGTCAACTTTCAGAATCAACTTTCAGAATATGTTATCGATGACTATGGAACCACAAAACTACCAAATGAAAGATTAGAGCCTTCTCTCATCAGACAAAAAAAAAAAACATTTGCTTTCTACCTCATCCCGCTTTTAGTACTCGGCAGTGGAACGTGGGTTGGTTTCATCCAAATCGTCCATTTTGGACTAAAAAAAAGCAGGATATGTGCTTTGGGTGAAAACGTAACAATATTTTCGATATTTTCTGCACAAATGACTTTGATGCTTCTAATAACATCCGAGCAGCCCTTTTCTTCTATAAAATGTCAACAATGTGCTTTTGATTGGAAAAACAAAAAAAGTATTTCTGAATGAGCACCAATGGAGCAATTTGGCAAACATTACAAATTATTTGCATTACTTAGTCGTAGTAGTAGTATTAAATAGTGTGTGTGCACGTATGCCATGCGTGTGTGTGTCTGTGTGTGTGTGCAGGCGTGCGTGTGTGTGCGTGTCAGTGCTGCGTCGCTTCGACTTCTACTTTGTAAATTGAAATGATCTCGGTCATCTTTTCAATCTTTGGTGACACTCTTTGAAGTCGATTTATCGTGAACAAGACCTTGATCAATCACAAGCTGATGATAACGGTTGAAGGGACCCAATGCTGCCATCTGCTGGATATAGCTTAATGTTTTTATTTGAGTGTTTGTTTTATTCTTTTTATTTCCGGACTTGAAAGATCATTTCAGATGAGTTCGTAGCACCTCCTACCGGTATGAGTGACTTGGCCACCGGGGGCAGTAGAATGCAGACACAAACCAAGAAGAATTTCACAAAGTCAGTGACTCAGTGAGCGCAGCAATATGAGTCATATTTCATAAAGGATCAAGAGAAGACAAAAAGGTGAATCCCCGGTAAGCAAGTACAGACACTCCCCGAGTTACGAACATCCGAGTTACAAACAAACGGTACATACGAACATTTTCACGGGTCTGTCGAAAAAAAAAAAAAAAGTTAGATTTTGTATTGCGCGCCTTTTTCCGAGTGCCGAACGGGGCGGCGGAGGCGACGTTCGAAGGCGGCGCGGGAGAGGCGTGGGGCGGGCGTGTGACGGTGAAACGGGCGGGAGGCGTCCGGTGCGCCGGTCGACGACCGGTCGTCTACTCTCCCCCGCTGAAGCTGCTGCTAGTTTAGCGGGCAGCTAACCCTCAAGCCCTGAAGAACGTGACGAAAAGCTCTCTCCCCGTTATATGGATGTCAATATAAGCCTTAAACATACATTCCAGACAAATTATAGCACTGAAGCAACTTACGAACGAATTCACCTTATGAACAATCGTCCGGAACGTAACTCGTTCGTAACCTGGGGAGCGTCTGTAGCGAAAAGTTGCAGTATGCAGGTTGAGCAGTTCGAGCTGATGAGAAAGGAGCAACGACTGCGCTCACTGATGCTCTTGCTAACATTTTGCAACAACCTCATGTAGAATGTGAGCAAAGGCACGGCGACGCAGCAACATTTGTGGCGACGCAGAAGAGAATGTTGGCTAAGTGGGTGCTGGGTGACATATGGCGAGGCTCGAAGTCGGAGGACGGACGGCCAGCCGGCCGGCCGGCGCACGTGCCAGCAGCCTCTGGGTAGTTTTCAGGACATTCCCCCAGTTGGCTGCCATCTTGGCCGCACTGTCGCACTGCTTTCTTCACACCGCGCAGGACGTCATTTGGGGCCCCTGCGTCGAGTTTTCGGTTGATTACAAAAAGCAAAATGCAAGGCGGAAGCACAGCGAGGTTGCTTGGGAGTCCTTCCCAGCAAACTTGGGAACTTGAAGTGGTTACCTTTTGTCCACCAAATGGAGCCTGCGTGCCTCACGATGGCTGCGCTGGGAATCATTCTCTCCTTTCCGACTGCCTCATCGCGATACAGACTCAGGATATGGACATAGCGGGCTCTACATTTCACTCGTCCGACAAATTAAAATAGTTTGCAAAGGCTACTTTAATGACGTCGTCGCTGTCGGATAACTGCAAGTAAACATCGCATGAATCTCAGCGGGCGGAGTTTTCATGATGCATATTGAACAAATCAACACGTTAGAATGCCGTCATATTGTTTTCAACCGAGCGAATTGTATGAAATGAGCAAATGCAGGCACTCGACTTCACGACACATTTCAACATAACCACAAAATGGCAAACTCGCTCTTTGGAGCAACGTCACGCTGATTCGGAGGGTTTCCACACACAGGAGATGAGGTTTTGTAGATTTCAAAGACCGGTCCTCGCGGAGACCGACATCTCGAGGATTACAAAAAATAATCGAGACACTTAGAGACACTTAACATCAGCTAGTCAAACTCAGGTTGAAACTTGGAACAAAACAAGTCACGGCTCGCCTGCCCGTGCGCCACAGAGCCAATGCAGGAAATGGCTTCCGTTACCATGGTGACTGGCAAGCAGCTGCTTGTTGTCTTGGATTATTTTGTGGTGTGGAAAATGGATGGATGATGTATTTTGCCTTCAGCGGTTTTGCGTTGTTCGCAGGCAGCCAAATGGTGGTGGAGGAGAAAAAAAGCATGCCACCATTCAGATGCCATCAAAACATCATCTGTATTTTATTTTATCTTTGTAATCGCCAAGCCGCCAAATGACACTTGTCAATTATCGTGTGGATCAGTCCATGTGGCGCATGTAGCGGACACATTGCCAAACACAAATTTCCCCCTCGCCTTTATTGTCATTGTATAGAATAGTTGTTTGAAAATGGCGGATCTTCACCCAGCCATGAGGTCAAGTCACGAGGGGGTTTGCAGGTTGCATGCCAGGCTCATTTCAAAGACAGATTATTCCAAAATAGGCGGCTCACTAAAGCTTGACTCTACTTGATCGGTTGTGTCGTTTCTCGCCTTGATGGGCGGGCGCGCACACAAGAGACCCGACAAACCATGAAAAAGTAAATTTTACCCTTTAGTTCTAAAAATAGGTGAGAACAAAAGAGCAACCTAGTGCTACAACGCCACGTACTTTTTTTTTAACTGTCGTAATGCATCAATGTACTGTAAACTGTAATTCAAAAAATTGACGTTTACAAGCCAAATTCTCACAGATGTTCCGTGAAACGGTTTTAATTGAGGTGTGCAAATCGACTGATTCATGAGCGTGCTGCTAGATGGCATTTTTTGTAGGACCACTATGAGTTATTTTACAACGTTTTATTTATTTATTTATTTATTTATTTTTTTAGTAGTTGGAGAAATGTTTCTAATCCAGATGGCTCAGTGAAGGAGCACATTTCCATTGCCATCCAAGTGGGCCAACGAACATGAATTGCTGGGCGATAGCCGGCTCTCTCGCGCCCTCTGCTGGCCAAAAGCAAAAAGCCGCTCCCGTGCCGCACAGCCTCCTTGCTGCAGAGACCGCTCGGACTGATTCTGCTCACCGGCACACCTCGGCCTCTCTTTCGGTGTAAGCGTGTCTTATTTGTCTCCACCTTCCCAAAAATGCCCGATTCACTGCAGGCCCGATGCTGTGGCTTGAATTATTCAATTAACGCGCCAAGCAGACGCTGGGACGAAGTCAAAGCGGCGATCCGCTTTGTCTCCTGCGTGCGACGTTGCAGAGGAAAGACCACAAAAATTTTGTTTTATCACGCTGCTGCTCGGGAAGATTGCTAACCTTACTGGTTCCTCGGCCTAATTTGTGCGCCTTTCTCCCTCCCTCGCTCACAGGGGCATCGGCAAACAGGGATTCCAATGTCAAGGTACACACACGGGATCGATATTGAGCTATTCATCTTCTCAGATGAATTGCTGAGTTGAGTGTCTCTCCCTTGCCCTCTCAAACTCTCTCTCTCTCTCTCTCTTTAGTTTGCAGTTTTGTGGTGCACAAAAGATGTCACGAGTTTGTGACCTTCACCTGTCCCGGCTCGGTGACGGCGCCCCGACCAGATGTGAGATGCCTTCCGCTCATCACGCACCAGTTATCCTCTTCGCACGCTTGCATGACTCGCTCGCTCGCTGACTCATTAATCCAGACGCATCCTTGTCACGTCTGGCGACCGCCAGGAGGTGGGCTTTCGGAGGGGAGGAGGAAAAGGAGGAGGAGGGTGTTGGGGGAGCTGATAAGACTTTCAAGGCGGGAGAATCGAGCGCATTCCTTCGTCATCTTTTTCAGCTTTCGGGAACAATTTGTCTTCATGCTTTGCGGTTTTTGTTTTTTTGGGGGGGCTGGCCAAGTAAACGGCATCAGGAATGGGGTCAAGGCGAGCAGTGTGTGTGTGTGTGCGTGTGTGTGTGTGCGCGCGTGTGTGTGTTAAATGATAACTGTGTGAAAAGTGCACACACAGCAAAATGGAGGATTTTCAAGTATACACTAGAGCAGAGGAAGGTGAAAAGAATGAGCGCGCTGATGATGACAGATAAAAATGAATCATCCCTCACTCACACACACACACACACACACACACACACACACACACACACACACACACACACACACACACGTTTTGCTCGATCCCGTCGCCACGTCCGCCCGTTTCTGATTCATGAGCATTGCGATCCAAACGTCCCGCGTCCTGCAAAAGTGCATGTCAACGCTTGTCCTCGCTGTCACGACGCGTGTGGCGTCAAGCAGGTTTTTGTTGCCTTTCAGGACCTGAGGAGTCGCCACGCCTTCAAGATCCACACCTACGCCAGCCCCACCTTCTGCGACCACTGTGGCTCGCTGCTCTACGGCCTCATTCATCAAGGCATGAAATGTGCCTGTAGGTACAACAACTTCCTATTCCCGACGTCAGGATGTGCACAGTCATAGGCGGTCATGTTCATCCTATCCATCGGGATTTTATTTTCCCCACTTTATCTGGTCTGATGCTGATTCCACATTTGGCAGAAAACATGGCTGATATGCATTCGTGTATGCAGCACCGAAGCAATTACAGTATAGGGCTCTCTTTTTGTGTCTAGCGCAAAGCGCGGTCGAATTGCGTGCGTGGGCGAAATTTTTCTTTCTTTTGGTATTTTAAAAATGGGCGTTTGCATCGTTGTGGAAGTGAAAATAGCCAACTTCATTCCCGGCCGACCGAAGCGGCTCCTTTCATTCCCTTTAAGTTCAGAGTAGGGGAGGTCTGTGGTCTGCATGACGGAACCATGACGGACTCGGAGGAGTCCTGCAGGAGATCGGCGCACGTGAAGTACGTTTAGAGGGAACTGCGAGAAGATCTCTGCTTGCAGATGATGTCAAGTTGGCCACTGTGAAGTGGGCATTCGGAGACCACCTTCCACGCTCCTCATCATGCGTCTGTGTGACCCCCCCAGGACACCCACAGTTGTCCCAAGGTCTTGAGTGTGCTTTAAAAAATATTTTTAAGATGATCATCATTCAATTCATTGATTTATACAATAATGCAGAGGGTGCAATGAACACGGTTGTATTTCGGAATGAAATGCAGTGACATGCAGAATGTGCCTGCCTGCGCTTTCATCAAATCCAGTTCCACCCGCTGCACCACAACTTAGACCTGCTTTTGGTGGGTCCAAGGTCTCGTCCGCTTTCTGTCACCGAATTGTCAGGTGCGCCGGGGGCCTGTCATAGTAAACGCGATTGGTCTGCCGGAATGCCCAGCATGACGTAGCGCGGTCTTCCAGAGTCCAAAATATGCTCAACTTGACTTGCGGCGGCATGAAAACAAAGCGGTGCCAGTTGCTACGCCGAGCGCAAGTGCACGAAAATGGAGCCCAATGCGTGAAGTTACTGGGAAAAGCACGATTCGTGCACTCGAACTCACCTTTCTTTGACGACCACCTTATTAGTCCTGCATGAACTCGTGCATTGTCAATCTTTCCAGGTTGCGACATGAACGTCCACCGACGATGTGAGACCAGCGTCCCCAGTCTTTGCGGCCAGGACCACACTGAGAAGCGAGGCCGGATCCACCTGACGGTGCGAGGCGAGAAGGAAGACGTCTTCGTCACAGGTGAGACCTGGTCACGAAACGACTCCGGTGGGGGCGGTGTTTTCTTTGGATCTCAGCTTTACGTGTTCTGGTTGGCTCTGCAGTGCGGGAGGCTCGGAACCTGATGCCCATGGATCCAAACGGCCTGTCAGACCCGTACGTGAAACTGAAATTGATTCCCGACCCAAAGAGCCACAGCAAACAGAAGACCAAGACCATCCGCTCCACGCTCAATCCGGTCTGGAACGAGAGCTTTACCTTGTGAGTCCAAGCCAGCGTGAATGTGGACAGAGAGACTTCTGAGGGAGGCACGTCAAACTTTAGACGATGATGATGATTATTATAATTATTATCTGATTAAAATAGGCTTTTGTCAGAAGATCATTTCAGGAAAGATTTCTTCTGAGAAATTACCATTCCCAAATTACTGAATCTTTACTAATTGACTAATTGCTCATTTCTGTGATATCATTTGATAACTGTTTTTTTTTTACTTGTTCAACTTGTTTTTAACTGGTTTCAATGTACAATTGCATACCAACATTTTATGATGTTTTTTTTTTTACTTTTTAAATTTACTTTAGTTATTTATTCATTTATCATGACAATTTTGTGATTTTTTTAAAATCAGGAACAATTTTTTTAATTAGTAAAATTAATTGAATAAGATTATCTGTAATTTCATCCAAAAAATGATGACATTTTTATTTTGTGCTTTTTTTCATTTTTACTGCAGTTTTAGAAGGACAAAATAACACACACACAATTGCATATCATTTTATTAGGAGTTTTGAATTAATATTTAGTCAAATTAGTTGTTTAAAGTTTGCTATAATTTAATCTAAAAAAAAGATGAAATAATTTTATTTCATTATTTTTTTCCATTTTTACAGCAGTTTTAGCAAGACAAAGTAACAAGGAAAAACCCATAATTTTTTTCAATGCAATTTATATCAGGGGGAAAAAAAATCCTGTTGTCAGGAAATCAATCCTGTCTGTTGCAATGTGTGTGCAGTTCCGTGCGCGGCCACCAGTGGGACCGGCGTCTGTCGGTGGAGGTGTGGGACTGGGACCGCACGTCCCGCAACGATTTCATGGGCGCGCTGTCCTTTGGAGTGAGCGAGATCTTCCGGCGTCCCATCAGCGGCTGGTTCAAGCTGTTGGCCCAAGACGAGGGAGAATATTACAACATCCCCGTGCCCGACCCGGACCTGCAGGTACAACTAGAAACCGATCGGACGAGAAAACATTGAGCGCCTGTTACCCAAAAAGAGGACCGGTGCATTTCGAGTCTTTGACCAGACAGCGAGGCTGCCACTTAGCGTTTTAATGTGCTGTCACTTCTCCTCGGGCTTGGCTCGGCCTTTATCTCATTCCAAATATTGACTTCCAATAAAAGCAAACTGCGATGACTCATGCCGTTGGAATCTTATCCTGCTACTTTGAGTTTCTCTGAGCAAATAAAAACACAAGTGCCAAGAAGTACCGCAGCGCATGTTAGGGACACCTGCGCAATCTAATGAGATCCACTACAAGCGATGCATCCCTTCCCCATTCTGCTTTGACAAAGATAATAATTCTCTGTTCTGATGGATGACGCTGTCAAAGGCGATTCATGGACTGGAATTTCAGACTTTCAATCTTGAGGTGACAAAATGCTGTGAGGCCTCCGCAGAGCGAGGAAGAGATTGACTGCACGAACACGTCGACAGTCCCCGAGAGTTAATCATTGGCCGTGTAAAAACGACTGGCCGTTAGGATTGATTTGGGTCCCAAAATGTGAAATTGACCATGTTTGAATATGTCAGTGGTACCTTGAGCTATCGCTTTGATTTGTTTCCGTTCTCGTCGCTTAAAACACTCATCAACTCACTGCACAATAAGCGGTGCTTCGTCAGCAATTTTTCCCAGACAAGAGGCTTGTCAAGGTGTTTACTGTGTACACTCCCGGTTGAAGTTTACTGTGCAAATAAACACAAAAACGAGAGAGTAATGCACCTTGTGCATTTAAAATAAGCACGTAGCATCATGAAAATGCTAATGAGCATCTTTGCTAGAACCCTTGAAGCGACACACTGAACACGGTGCGGCAAAACATGTAGACGGATGATATGAGCGTACAGTCATATATTCCCAATCCTCTGCGAAGAACCGTTATCAGTGCCGTACCGCTGAGCTGCGAATGGAAGTTTGTGGCGTGTTTGAACGGCATCTGATCAGGCGCCCCTCCGCAGGAGCCCCAGCCAGACGGTGTCACGCCCTCGCCGGCTCAAGTCGGCCCCGCCTCCCCGTCCGAGGCCCTCCCCGTGGCCCTGCCCCTGACCCCCGCGCCCTCCTGTCCGCCCGCCCACTCCCACGGGCCGGGCAAGGGCAAGGTGGGCGTCCACGACTTCCACTTCCTCATGGTGCTCGGCAAAGGCAGCTTTGGCAAGGTAAACGTCGTCTTCCACTGATGCGTTGACCTTCGTGCGCCGTTTCCGACGGGAGCTCCTCAGCGCATTGTCCCTGCAACGGTGGCCGATGATTTATTCAAGCGTGCGTCTTTTGTGACGTCAGCAGTCGTGAGCTCGGGCCGGCTGGCTCTCCTCCTGAAGGTGCTCCTTCTCGGGGGAGCCTCGGCTCTCCGTTTTCTCGTGGGAGCCCGCTGGCCCCTCCCCTGCGTAGATGAGCCGTGATGAAGAGCATGGAGATTTCGAGTCCTTCTGCCTCGTCTCCAACTCCCTTGTGCTGTTTCGTAACTGTCGGATGAGAATCTTAACAGGGGACGGGAGAAAGAGAGCTCAACTTACGTAAGATGGATGTTGAAAGGGGTGGGCCGGCAGGGAAGGAGCGAGGGGAGGCGCACACGGATCGGAAAGGAGACGATTACTGTGAGGCGGCAAGTGACAAAATGGCCAAGCGGAAATGGGATAACAAGCAGGCAAGAGAAGAGGAGCTCTGTGTGTGAGATTTTCGAACATTCTAATGCTTGTGTGTGCATTTTGAAATGGGGGGAGCGGACTTTCATAACAGGCGAGCTGCTCTGGTACTACTCAGACCCGCTTTTGAAATCTTCAAATGACTCTTCATATAGCCATTCGCAGACTTCCATATTGGTTGAAGTTTTTTCCAAAACTTAAAACTCCCCCTAGTGGCTGTTTTTGTGCTCAGGCCAAAGCAATACAAGTCGTGCTTTGCTGCCATCTTGGGGCATCTTGGTGCCAATGAACTATGTTGAAGTTAGTTGAGGAGCTTCATTTGGCCCAACGTAGCGCTTTGGGGCCAAATGAGGAGAAAAACTTTGTTTGGACAAAAGTGGTGCTTTGTCCTCTTGTCACATTTTGTTGCCAAGGAACTCTGGCGACATGAGTTGAGGAGTTCATTTAGTCAAAAGTAGTGTTTTGCCGCGCCCAACGGCAATATGTTGAAATAAGTTGAAGGGCTTTCTTTTTGACAAATATAAATTTATCATCCAGGAAACGATGGATGGATGGATGACTAATGACAATAAACATCACTTGAATTTTTACAATTCGACACGTGTGTGAAAGACAATATTAAAAAAAAAAGATTGACATGAAACCTTAAATTCCGCGCTAAAAATCTGAAGAGACTTTGTAGTTAGGAGCCAACACCACAAATAGCACAGCGTCAATAAAAAAGAGCATTGAACCGATATATGCCGCGCGATGTTCGCATCAGCCAAACTTTGGCTCGTACAACCCTCACTTCAACATAGTTCCTGTGTGCAAAAATGACACAAGTTGGAGCCAGGGCACTACTTTTCAATTTATTTTTTTTGTGACTCATAAAGGATGAAGGTTGTTAAAAAAATTTAAAAAAAGAAATAAAATAAAACATGTCAGCATGAGTGCGCACGGCAGGCACAGATTATGCGTCCCAATAGCGTCAGCACGTGCTTGATTTTGGGGATGGCCGCCATGCACACGGCAGGATGACGCGTCACGCTTCTGACACTCTGACCACGCGACAGTTGGCACGTGCGAGGACGCCGAAGCCCTCCGGAGGGGGAAATTGCATCGTGAGTCAGCTCGGAGTTCATTGCGCTTTTTTCCCCCTTTCAGCCAAGGGCTGTTTTGTGTCGGTTTGACGACGGTCACAACATTGTGCCCACGAACGTGATCATTTTGAGCATCCAAATAAAACTCTGTTGGATTGACAGTTACTTTTTGGGATTGCCGACACGAAGCGAAATCGGCGACTGAATCCGATGCTCCTCCGTCGAATGAAATGTCCGCTTTGCGATGTCCTCCACTCAGGTGCTGCTGGCGGAGGAGCGATGCAGCGAGCGTCTTTTTGCCGTCAAGGTGCTGAAGAAGGACGTCCTCTTCCAGGACGAGGACACGGAGAGCGCCCTGGTGGAAAGGAGGGTGCTGGCGCTCCAGATGCGCCCCCACTTTCTCACATCGCTCTACTGCGCCTTCCAGACTGAGGTGTGTGTGTGTGTGTGTGTGTGTGTGTGTGTGTGTGTGTGTGTGTGTGTGTGTGTGTGTGTGTGTGTGTGTGTTTGGAATTTCCAAAGGGGCAGACGGGATGAGTTTAGGATATCACCCCCCCCCCCAAAAAAAAACACCCGGTCAATGAGTTGAGAGGCGTGGCCGAGTGGGTGATGATGTCACAAGCGGAAGTCAATGAGTCCGCGCGTGAGCGTCGCGTGGTGAGCTGTGGCCTACAGCAGCTGCTTGTCAGCCTTTTTCCTTTGTATTTTGTATTTTGGAGCGTTGGTCCTGTTCTGAAACTGCATGGAAGGCGAACGTGGCTCTTCTCGCCCCACCCGATGGATTCATTTGATAATCGATCAATGGTTGCCTCTCTCCGTGTGTCTGTTTTTCCACAGGATCGGCTGTACTACGTGATGGAATACGTCAACGGGGGGGACCTGATGTTTCACATTCAGATCATCGGGAAGTTCAAAGAGCCTCACGCCGCGTACGTACGCGCGCTTATCTTGGCGGCGCTTTCGCTCGTCTTTGGCACTTATCTGGCCGCTTTGTTCATGATTCCCGGCAACTCTGGGAAAAAAGTCCCGGGCTGGAGGAGCGGCTCCCTCCTCCAGCTAATCTCGCCTTCTCATCCGATCATCTTTGAGCAATCATCCAAAACTCATTCCGAGCCTGTTGCTCCATTAAAAAAAAATTTTTTTTTGCCTTTCATCTCGACGCTTGCGCCGCCTTTCATCACCCCGCCGCCTCTTGGTGTCATCCTTCGCCTTTTGATTTGCGCGTGTTTCCCGACGCGCGCTCTGTCACGCAGGTTTTACGCAGCGGAGATTGCGGTGGGCCTCTTCTTCCTCCACAGCAAAGGGATCATCTACAGGTAAAGGCTGATATATGTCACGTTTCGGGGGGGGCGCGTGGCTCTTGTCTTTCTTGGCAAAAGGCTCTTTTTTTTAACACTGGGAATCCCAAATGAGTCATGCGGCGTTCCGCAGGGATCTCAAGCTGGACAATGTGCTGCTGGACAGTGAGGGCCACATCAAGATTGCCGACTTTGGGATGTGCAGGGAGGGCATGTTTGATGGGGACACCACGCACACCTTCTGCGGCACCCCGGACTACATCGCCCCCGAGGTAGGAGCGCCACGCCGGACAGTCTGTTGGCAACACCACATTCATTTTTCCGACAGCCGTCTATTTGGCTGCTCTAGCATGACCCCCCCCCCACCCACCCCCCCGACCCCACGCATTGGCATTCCCAAGTTCACCTATTCAGCTTTTGTGCCGAAGCAACGAAAGCGGTGCTTCGACAGCATCCTGTGATGTTGATGTGAGTTCAGGAGCTCCGCTCAGACACAAGTCACGCTTCGCAGCCATCTTGCGGTATCTTGGTGCCAAGGAACTACGTTGAAGTGAGTTAGGAACTTCATTTTGTCAGAAGTAGCGGTTTACCTTGTGGGATCTTGGTGCTAAGAAAACAACATTGAAGTGAGCTGAGGAGCCCCATTCGGACAAAAATAGTGTATTGCCGCCGCCATTTTGAATGACTTGTTGAGGATACATTCATCCAATTTCATGGAACAAATATTGCAATTGATGGCGGAACTCTTGATCGGTGCATCCATGCCACACGGTACCGTACAGAGCCAGACGTTGTCCCCTTTCCCCCTCGTGATCTCCTTTCACCTGCAGCCCTTTGCTGCAGTTGCCCCCTTGGTACCTCCCCTGCGACCTCGTCGCCGTGCTTTCAGCCACAAACTGATTCAATGAGCACAGCTGGGACCCTGCAACACACACACACACACACACACACACACACACACACACACCAGCCGCCAGAGCGCCACTGTCCTTTCACGGACCTCATCTCACCGTCCTCATCTTGTGCTTGATATGTGTGACGGATGAAGTGTGCGCAAGGTGCAGATGAAGTATTGGAAAAATTTCTAACGCAAATTAATCCAACTCACCTGCAAAAACGCTGGAAAAAAGTCTTTGTATGATGAATCGTGTTTGCAGCACGGAGTGCGTGTGTGTGTGTGTTTGTGTGCGTGTGTGTGTGTGTGTGTGTGTGTGTGTCTTCAGGGGGCAACTGAAGGAGTATAGACGGTGGGGAGAGACAAAATGGAGGACATAACTTGCTGTGCACGTCTTTGCTCAACATGTGGGGCCCCTGGGTATTGACTCTCTTATGTAAACACGCATTGATTCTGCTGCGTTTCGCATTTTGGATGCCGTACAATAAGCTCTCCCCAGGGGGCTCGTTGCCTTGTGACACACACACACACACACATTGGCGCACGTTATCACTGCACTCATTCATATAATTGCCCTCCTGATTGTAACACTTGACGTTTCGAGAGTACTCATGCTTCTCACTTTGGTACAAATCCACGCACTGTCAATAAAAAATAAAAAAATAAAAAAGACTCTATAAAAAAGTCATTCTCATTTAACTCCTTTACCGAAAGGAACAGTTTGCAGCAATTAAAAAAAACTGTCTGCATGACCGACCTGTCAAATATGAATTCTATGCGCATGTAACTTTAAAAAACAGTTGTGTGTTTCTTGAAATAAATCCATGAATAAATATGAAGCATTTGGAGTTGGCAAGTGTCCAATGATCAGCCCTTTTGCTGCCCAAAATGGGATGAACACTTCTTTTGCAATTGACCCCCCACCCCCACCCATTCCCCCCACTGCCCCCAAAATTCAGTCCTGCATACAAACAGTCCCTGGAGAGGGGTGGAAATGATCCCAGAAAAAAAAGACCCCCCACCCCACCCCACCCCCCAAAAAATTAAATAAATAAATACATAAATAAAAATGAAAAAATACAAATCCAAAAGTGGGAAAGCAAAATTCACGAGTTTGCGAATCTGCGGCCGCCGAATGACGAGTGCATGCGGGTCGACTGGACGGCATTTCAGAATCGAACGAGTGCCGCCAAATATCGGCCCTCCTGTCCGCACTCATTCCTCTCCTTTTCTCTTTCGATCCGAAGACGCATCTTTCACACGTTTTGCCAACGGGAATCCGAAAGGCGCCATGCATACGTGACCACGGTCGAAATGCAAGCTCACGAGCTCTTCTTCCTTCGTTGCAGATTGTGGCCTATCAGCCCTACAACAAAGCGGTGGACTGGTGGTCTTACGGAGTGTTGCTCTACGAAATGTTGGCGGGACAGGTAGCAGTCATCCTGCGCCCCATTTCTTTTTGGGGCTCATTCTTCTTCTCCTTAAAGAATCCCATTTTTGAGGGCCTAAACATAAACAAAAATTCGCCCGACTTTGCACACACATCAGGCCTGGTTGAAAAAGTAGACCGTAATATATTTGAAACATAACCAAATACACAAAAAAGGGGGGGGGGTCTCAAGTCCCCCAACAGAGGTTGAATTTCACTTCATTGATTCATTTTTCTGTTTTTTTTCCAGCCGCCTTTTGACGGCATTGACGAGGAAGAGCTTTTCCAGTCCATCATGGAACAGTGCGTTTCCTACCCCAAGAGTCTCTCCCGCGAAGCCGTCGCCATCTGCAAGGGGGTGCGTGCGCGCGTGCGCCACACGCGTGATGTCAAACTGCAGTCGAACCTCCTTTTCAACTACGTTTTTGCGTTCACAGTTCCGATTTTTGCTTGCAACGAACATCTTGATCAAGTCAACCTGATTATAACGACCAGATTTTTGCGCACAAAAATAGCGAGAAGGCCTTTGTTGCGACCAACCGTGGGAAGCCAACCGCTGCCGCGACCTTTGCTTAGGAACAAAACCGAAACTCCAATTTGGCAAAGTCGATGACTTTGACAATCGTCCATCCTGGCAACAAAATCAGGGCGGAGTTCGAGAGCGGCAGATGGAAAGATGATGGCCAACGGCTTCGGGGCGCGGCGCGGCTTGAACTCGAGAAGGCGGCCGTTTTCATTTGCCGACTGAATGTTGTCGGAGATGGAGGAGTGCCACACTTTTTTGTTCGTCTCATGTCGGAGAAAAACCCTTCTGTTCTTCCCCTACACCTATTTGGAATTGACATGTTTATATTGCATTCCATGCTCATGTTTTTACATCTATAAATGTTCGTGCTGTATTATTGGTTGTCGGCCATTTTCTTGGAAATGGTCCCGACGAACTCGGGTTGGAACGCACGGATTCATGATGTCCCTCGAGGTGCGTTGTCACGAGTTTCGACTGTATCGCCGCAGCGTATGTTGTCTCGCCGTCAGCCCATTAGGGGAGCAGAAAAATTGTGTTTCTGTGCTGATCTTTTGTGGGGTTTTTTTGTTTTTGTTTTTTTTTAACTGAAGCTGCTGACAAAGCACCCCGCCAAGCGCCTGGGTGGAGGAGAGGACGCCGAACGCGAGATCAGGGAGCATCCGTTCTTCCGCTGGATCGACTGGGACCGTCTGGAGAGGCTGGAGATCCCGCCGCCTTTCATCCCCAGATCGGTCAGTCCAACACACGGGAGCTGTTGGTCTCTTCCATTCCAAATGATTCCTCTTCTCCTCGCGGTGCCGAAACAGTGTCGGAAGCACCGACCTCCACGTCCAACCCAAATCCCATTGCGGGAATTCATTTGTTCCCTGCCACAGTCTATTCTTTTCATTGGGTCGCGTTTCTCTCAGGGTTCCCACAGGTCCTTAAAGTTCATAAAAATCCATAAAAAAGGAAGTTGTAAAATGATGTTCTTAATTGTCCTTAATTTTCAGGGAAAGCTTCTAAAATCAATTTTTAAAATCCTTAAAAATTATTTTTAATTTGTCTATTTTTATTAAGTTGTTTTTAATTCATTTAATTAATAATTTAATTTTTCTCTGTATTTGATTTGAGAATGAATTTCAATTTTTTTCATTTTCCTACCTGTAATACAGATAGGAAAATTGGACGTACAATATGTCAAATAAAGGCTTAGCTGATTGCCCCGAAAAATAAAGACGCGCCCTTTCTTTGGCAGCAATGATTTGAACAGCAGCTCAGTGATATGTGGCTTTCTCTTCATTAAATCCGCCGTGAATCCGCTGCTGAATGGAGAAAAAGTCCTTTAAAAAAAAGGCTAAATTACCCCTCAAAAGTCCTTAAAGGTCCTTAAATAAAAAGCAAGTGGAAGAGTGGGAACCACTGTTCCCTCTAAGCATGGTTTGTGAGCAAATGCGCACTGCCCCCTGCGTGTCTGCGCACAAACTATCTGAGCTGCGCACAAGGTAAAAATCCAACCAATATTGAAAATAAAATAAATGCATAATTTATTCTGTATTATGCAACATGTGATTGGCTGTTCCAAGTTGTTATTTGACGCGATTCGCTCACGCATTTACGTCATGACGTTGTTCACTGTAGAAAGGTCTACTCTGCAAAACGTGTTGCTAAGCTAAAGTAGCAAGCGAAAAAAGTGTGGAGCGAATGGAAACTGGACTACCTCAAGCGTCACATTCAGAACAAAAGTCATTTGAATGCAGTAAAAATTGTACAACGATGCAAGACGGGAATGGGGATCGGTACGTTATTGGCAGAGAGCGCCAAAGACTGAGAGAAGAGGAACGAGCTGTCAATCGTAAACAAATCCAACATGGAGCAAGTCCAAAATCCTCATTGACAATGTTGTACAAGCCTTCAAAATGAATACATCAATGCTGTCGGTACAACAAATTCACGCCCCCATGGCAAAGTATGTGAGTATACCAGACAGTTGGCGAAGTAAAAACTATGCTTTTAAATTTGTGGATTCAATCAATGCAATACTGTAGTACCGAATGAGACGATGTGCAGTGTTAACCTCCTGACTACCAGGAAAAAAAAATGTTGTCCAATCACATTTATTTTGAAATTCCCCAATCTATGTGAAGTAATTGGACTACTCCAAAAGAAATGTTTGAAATTCCACTACATTTTTAAACACTTGAATACTAGGCTCAAATACATTTAAAACAACTCAAACAACACTTTAACGTGTTCATAAGAGTCTTATAAATAACATGCCAACAGCATTTCAAGACAAAATGTGTTTGATAAAAAGTATTACTTTTCCTCTTCCCATAAAATGTGCATCCACTGAGGGAAGCCATTTTCTTCTATTGAGAAGTCAAATTAACAAAGTCCCACCCCCTACAAATTTGGTATCATTGGAAAGCACCGAATGTCCTCTTTAGAGCACAAAAGGAGTTAATGCGATTGGATGGGAGATATTTAGGTTCACAATTGTCCTCTACAGAGGACAAATTTGAACTACTGGTAGTCAGGTTGGATAAAGATGCACCTTGGCGCACCCTTATAGTAGATAAGACCACAGACATAATGGTGCACAAAATACTCATCTTGTACACAGAGAAAAATAGTTTCAATCATAAAACTGTTTGGTGGAATAGTCCAGCTGACAACATGCGCTGCTCAGGATATCGTGCAGGCAATAGCTCAGTTTGACTCCAAGCATGAAGTGGACATACAGAGAATGGTTATGCTAACCTCCGATGGTGCCTCAGTCAGGACACTGTCACATTGCAGTTCATGGCAGTTCAAGGTTTGCCATAATGTATACAAAACATTGTTAAAACAGCTATGTTAATATGCTACACTTTTGGTTACATGACTTTTGAGTTTTTCACTGAAAGCGGACAAACACACTTAATCAAGAAGTCATTTGATAGAAACTATTGCCATAATTGTATTGTTTTAATTAAAACATGTAACTTGAATGTATACGATGCATATGATATTGCATGACCACAATTTGCATGGCGCATGTTGCTCACAGTGGTCCATGGGACCGCTCAGGGTGTTTGTGTGTTTGCCCAGACACAGAAACAATTAGAGGGAACATTGGTGGGAACCCTGTCTCTTGGCCGCACGGGTTTGCTTCTGTCTATGTGGATGTTCGATTTATTTGTTTATTTTTTTCGTCCAATCAGATTTCAGCCTCTGTTGCCATGTCAATCAAATCTGCCCAGGGCTTTCAGAACCGGTCCTGGTCAGAGCAAAACTGTTTAACTCGCAAAATTCTGTCCCAATTGGTATTATTCTGCACAGTAAATGGTAGCGAGGACTTCCCAGAACTTAATCCACATCTTCGTGCTCCCACGTTCATGTCGCAGTTATCGAACTCATCAATCCTGTCAAAAAAAAAACAAAATGCAAGATAGCAACTCCCTACTTTGGCTGTATCGCTCCGGAGCATTTTTTTTTTCTAATTCGAATAAAATACATCGTTACTGCATCGGCCAGCGCCGCTGATTCTGAGGGACCCAGCCGGGCGGATTGGACGGACATGGCGACACGCAGGAGCTGAAATCTGATTGGACCAAAAGAAAACGTATCATCCACCCGCACAAAAGCAACGGCGCGAAATGAAGACAAAAGAGCGTCGGCACTGAAGGAAGACGATTCCTTTTGGTGGGCTGCTGCGATTTCTGCGTCGCACCGAATCCTCTGCTGGCTCCCAACAGGGCGGCAGAAAAGGGGAAAACTTCGACAAGTTCTTCACGGCGGCCCCGTCGGCGCTCACTCCCTCCGACCCGGACGTGCTGGCGGCCGTCAACCAGGAGGACTTCCAGGGCTTCTCCTTCCTCAACCCAGAGTTTGTCCCCTCGCCGCTCACCGCGGTCTAAAAATAACCTCGCCGAGCGGGCCGATCGCCGGGTTTGATGCTGCCGGCTCTCGCGACTCCGTCCGACGAGAGGGCTCTCGCGTATTTCATCCAACTTGACAAATTCAAGTAGGCCGACATTAGGGAGAGATAGCCAGTGTTGTAGACCCCCGCGGAAGAGTCGTTCGGGGGAAATAGCTATCTGACTTCATCATTGAGCATGCGGACTGTGTAGAATCTTTTTTTTTTTCTTGCATTGAGGTTCCCAGAATTATATCGAGCTGTTGTTCCACTGCATGTGGACAGCAGATTTATTGCAATTAGAGACTCCGTTAGCACTTGACAAAAGTTGCCCCTGCTGCCCCGAGGCTGACGACCAGATGGCATGAAGGTTCCTTCGATGACAGACACGGTGAGAAAGTTCATTCCTGCATCTTTCTCTGCATTTTTACCCCCGCCCCCAAAAAACGAATACAGTCAAGCCTCGGTTTTCGAACGTCTCGGTTTTCAACCAATTCGGTTTTCAACCAAAATTTCTTTTTTTTTTAATGACTCGGATGACGAACAAATTTCGGTTCTCGAACGAACTGAGCGCACTTGAATGCACCATTTGACTCCTCTCGCCTTCCTTACACGAGGAAGTGACACTTCCTTGTGTTGCTTTCCATTGTGAGCAGACGTGTTCAGGAAACATTTTTATTTTAAAAAGAGCGTGGTTTCGGTTTTCGAACAATTTCGAACAATTTCGGTTTTCACGATGGACTTTGAGGGGGAGGGGGAGGGGGTCAGGTGGAATCCTCCCAAATCATCACTTTGCAATAACAGCCACACGTAGACTGAAAAGAAAAAAGTAGGAAATTTCCCCAAACGGTTCTAGCCCAACGTCAGTGATTATTGTTGTTTGATTTATTTAATTTTGTTCTCATTGATTATTCATCTGTTTCATTTTAGTTTTATTTCGTGTTGGTATTTTGTGACATTTTATTTCACTTCATATTTTATTTTTAATTTCAATTCAATTTAATTAAAAATATCTGATTTGTTTGTTTTTGCTCAATTTTCAATTTCAATTTTATTTATTACATTTTTAATTTGACTTCATTCTACTTTTTTAATGAACTCTTAACTTTTAATGTTATGATTTAATTGTTTATATGTCAATGATTTTTAGGTTTTTTTTTTCATTTTTAAGTTTTATTTCATTTGAAGGAATCACTGATTATTTAGCCTTTATTTAAACATTATATTTGATGTTTTTCTTCATTCATTTGATTCCATTTTTTAAAATAATTGGCTTTTTATGTTTTGGAATTTCTGTAATCTAATGTATTTAATGTCAACAGACATTTCATTGAACTGCATTGAGTCGTCATCCTCTGGGCTTGATCGCCCTCTGAAACCAGCGTGTCTCTCTCTCTCTCACACACACTCACACACACACACACACACACACGTGCGCGCACACTGAGCTCCCACGACCGGCTTGGAAGCCACGCTGCCATCGGCTGCGGGCTTCAAGCGCCGCCGCCGCCTCTCTATCGTGGCCGCCTCAAATTGGGCCACTATTTTGAGCTCTGGCCATTATTTTGATATCTTTCAGAAGCAGGCCCAATTTATTTGAAGAGAGGATTTAGCTCGGGGTTTGTGAGCCGGTGCAGCTTTCCGGCGCGTCCTCATCGATGAGTTGTAATTAAAAAGCGCGGCTCCCTTGGAGCGGTTCAATATGGCGAGCAAATAATAGCGTCAGCTGTCATCGGGCGCGAGCTGAGCCAGGTGGCAGGATGGAAAGTCGTTTGAGTGTTGATTCCATATCCTTCGTATCCAGCTTCCAGTCCGTAGCACCCATTTGTCCGCACAAGTAAGACGATTCGGCGCGCTCGTAGAAGGACGATATCGTTCCGCATCTCCGAGTGCCACGTTTGACCTTCTCGTGTGCAATCGAATCTTCGTCTTGAGGTCACCTCGTAGGCATGTGTGCCACACGAGTAGGGTGCGGGACTGGACGAGAAGCGCCTTTGTAGTTGTGCCTCCCTCGCAACGACTTGCTTGCCAAGGTTGTCCTTCTCGTGTGCAGAAATGTCTGACTTGTAAGAGATACCACCGCAGTGCGCTGAAGTGCCTTCATGGTCGGGACAATCTGGTGTAGCGGCGCCATTAAGCGGATATCAAAGAAACGTGCAAACGACTTTCCCTTATCTCCTCGATTGTCGCTCTTATCTGGCACTCGCAACTTTTGTCACACGCCCAGCAGCACCTTTCCAAATGATTTCCTCAACAAATCCGAGTTTCACTGACAACCAGACTTGGGATCTTTTTCTTTTCTTTTTTTTCCAATTTCCGAATCGCGCAAGCAATTCCGGCGGTTCCGCAAGCGACTTTGAGTCTCTATCCTGCGTGTTGATTGCGAGGCGGGCCAACGAGCCGTCAATGTAAACGGAAAGAAGAATAAAAATAAAGAGCAGCGCTGAAGCTGCCAAGAGACAAACGGCTTCTCGACCTGTCGCCTCTCTGTACCCCCCCAACCCCCCACCTCTGCCCCTGACACATCACCTCCCGCTTTCACACATAAGCTCTAAGTGCAACCTCACACACGTATACACACACACACACACACACACACACACAGAAGCTGCTGAGCCCTCAACTTAGCGTCAAACAAGGCCGTCTCGGGCGTCTCCCGTTTCCAGCCTCCTCCTGGTGCTCGCCCTCCCTCCCTCCCACCTCCCCTTCCAGAACACTGCTGGGACTAATACCCCCTTAGAGATTCTAACAAGTTGACCTTCACATTAAAATCTCATCAAGTTCCCCCCCCACCCCTCTCTCGCTTGGTCTGCTTGGCCGGCCCGTGTCCTGCCCTGCACCGCATCTCCCCTTCATCGCTCCTCCGTCCTTGGTGTCTCTTTACGGGGTTCTTTTTGTGCTTTTGGCTTTTAATCATCCAGTCAAAAGGTGGTGGGGTTTTTTTTTGGGGGGGGGGGCGTGGGGGAGGTTTGGGTGGTCAGACTACAGTACAGGCAGCACAGTGGAGTTGTGGATCACACATGAGTCTCACAGTCAAGGGGTCCCAGGTTTGAATCTGTTCTCAGGTGTGACCCTCAACCCGATATTGCGAAAGCATGCATGTCGCAATGCAAAGTACATTCCCACGCTCCTCCGCGGAACTGATAGCTTGCCGATCAAAACGTGCTTCCTCAGCGGGCATCTTTGTCTGGGCCATTTTTGGAAAAAATGTTTTTGCACAATTAACATACGATATACGACAGTATATATACTTCATGGGGGCGTGCCTTTGGCGTCCTCTTTCACACCCACCCCTCCCACTTTAACATCCGCATGCTGTACTCCGTAACGTCCGCCTTTCCCCCATATAAGAAGCGCGTCGGCACAACATCAGTTTGTCGAGCGGTCCCGAGAAAACAAAACATTCGGGAATCACTGATGCATCATCATCCAAAGCGTGAATGATGCTCCAGAATGAATGACACACACTGGAGGCGTGAACCCAGGGGCCTTGACATGCGCTGCAGCAAAACCCCGTACCCCCACATCACCCCCGCCCTCCCCCCACCCCCACGCATGCAGCTCATCGCTCACTGTCATCCATGACGCCACTTTCATCCCTCTTCCTCTATTTCCATCCCTCCTTTCCTGCTCACCGTCCCTCTTGTCCTCCCCCTCGTGACAGTCGCGACACCCGAGGTCAGAGGGCGCCTGAGACTTGTTGCTAAAAATGAGATGATTCTCTCAAGTGCACGCCAAATATAGACCGGGACCTCCGGCGGCCTCAAACGGGGCGAGGAGGATGCGAGGAAGGGAAAGAAGGACCGAAAGGAAGGAGAGATAGACTGAGAGGGAGAATTAGATGGAAAATGGATCGGCAAGAAAGAAGGACGCCGTAAAACAGGTGAGAAGACGGACAAAAAAAAAGATCCAAATATTGCAGGAACTATGTTATGGTGCAGGGAGGCGCTTCATTCAGTCAGGCTGAAGCCTTGTCTGATTGGAAGTGCTTTGCTGCCTTCTTCTGGCATCTGTGGGTAATGGAAACATTTTTAGAGGTGTGTCAATAGTAGATTTTCGCCATTTGCAGGGGATTGGCGCAATCTTGTGGCTCTGCAGAAAGCCCGCACAGCACATAGGTGAGTTTTTCAGTGAGTAACAGAGGAAAGGCTCTTAAAAAAATGTGAAGATGTGAATACTGTACCGGTCTTCTTCGTATTTTCCTTGCTGTCTAGATCCCTGTGGCGCCATACTGCCTCCCACGGGTTCGTCTGGGTACTACAACTGACATTATGAAGCATGTTCTGTTCTTTTCGCTTACGTTTTCATATTAAAAAAAAAAGAGAGACGTTGAATGATGAAATTTGGCATCTTGAAAGATGGTGTTGGGTGACGATGTACGCCACTAGCATTAGAGTTTAGTGTTGGTACTATTTTGTGTGGAGGGATACCATGTTCTGGGGTGTATGTAAATAAAGGGGGTGGAGCTTCCCTGCAGTTCGCTTCTGGCAGTGAAGGTGCACTGTGGCACGCCAGGTGTTTAGCGACTCAGTGATAGCGACCACACAAAGAAAAATAAGAATCGTCTCCTGTCTTGTGCCTCGAACCGAGTGTAGTCACCAGCAATGATGCCTACACATGAACAGCGAGGACTTCCGCAGCAGAAGGATCAACAGGTTATGGGCCCAGGTGGGTTCCAGGCACAGCGCGCTCCATGGGAGAGGATTACCGCCGCGATTTGACGGAGATGAGGCCCGCTATCACATCTGGGAGGCGAGGTTCCTAGCATACTTGAAAACCATCGGGCTAAAAGATGCTATCCTCGGGTGTGATGTAGCTACGGGTCCAGCGAACAGGCCGCAACAGAAACCGTGTGGAAAACGAACTGGCATATGCTGAACTGTGCGGCTGCTTGGATGATAAAACACTGACACTCATCCTGTATGAAGCACCAGAAGATGGTAAGAAAAGTCTGGAAATATTGAGACGCCATTTTGAGTCCGAAGAAAAGCCGCGAATTGTCGGGCTGTACACAGAGCTAACCAATATGCTAATGGATAACGGCGAGGAGCTAGCGGGCTATCTAGCACGTGTCGAGAAGCTAGTGGCCGCGCTACAAAGAGCTAAAGAGAACCTAAGCGATGCACTATTGGTGGCTATGGTGTTGAAAGGACTCACTGATGAGTACAACCCATTTTCTGTGCATGTGACTCAAACGAGGGAAGTGTTAACCTTTGCTGAATTCAAGACTAGGCTGAGAAGTTTTGAATGCACCCTCCGCTACCGAAGCAGGCCCAGACCAGATGAAGTAATGACCGCCAAGTCATTCAAGCAGAAGCCAAAGAAAAGACAAGAAATACGTCTTCAATGGAGAATGCTTTATTTGTGAGAAAGTGGGGCATAAAGCAAGAGACTGCACGAGTAAGGATAAGAAACCACACAAGCGAACGACAAAAGCTGATAAGAACAATAAAGTGGCTACAGTTATGGACGATTCGGAAAAAGTTTTCCGTGGCAGAGACCAAGCCAAATCTTCGAGGAAGAAGAAGAAACATTATTGCTCGGGTGAGTGAATGGCGACCCAAGGGAGCGCAGCAATATGGACTACTCGTGGACAGCGGTGCTTCTGCCCACATAATCACCGACAAGACCGCATTCATCCGATTTGATGAAAGTTTCGGCCTAAAGATCACATCATGCAGCTGGCTGATGGAAGACGGATCACCGGAAGTGTCGAGAAGAGGGGGACGCGCAAATCAAGCTGGCCGACAGCAGTGGACGAGTAGTGAGTGTCAAGCTCACAAATGCTCTCCTCATCCCAGAATACCCGCAGAATATCCTTTCTGTGGATGCAGCAACCGAAAGGAGCGAAGTTCAACTTTGCGAAGAATGACAACAAAATGATTCTTTCAGATGGGACAATATGCAAGATGATTGTAAAGGACCGAATGTACTATCTTGACATTGTCACAGAAAATTCTGAATGCAGTGAGGACTCCTGCAATGCATCTTTAGACATGAAAACATGGCATGAGATAATGGGCCATTGTAACTATGGTGATATTGCTAAACTTGAAGCTGTGGTAGAAGGTATGAAAATTAGTAACAAAACTAGACCTAACCAGTGTGAAACCTGTATTCAAGGAAATTCACCCAGAATAGAAACAGGAAAAGTGATGTGAAAGCTAAAGAGCCATTAGGGCTGGTACATACAGATCTAGGTGGGCCTATTGACCCAGAGTCATTCGGACGGGTACAAATATGCCATCACTTTTACTGATGACTTTTCTGGAGCTGTTTTTGTATACTTTCTCAGGAACAAAAACATGGCAGTCGAGGCTACAAAGCAGTTCTTGGCAGACACAGCACCATATGGTAAAGTGAAGCGAATGAGATCGGATAATGGGACAGAGTTTGTTTCAAAAGAGTATCAATCTCTACTTCGAGATAATATGATAAAACATGAGAGATCAGCGCCCTACTCCCCACATCAAAATGGGACAGCAGAGAGGAACTGGCGCACATTGTTTGAGATGGTCAGGTGTATGCTGATAGAATCAGGCTTACCCAAAGAGCTATGGCCATATGCAGCCAGAACAGCAGCAGTTATACGGAACAGATGTTACTGCGAAAGAACAGGGAGACTCCTTATTTCCTTTTCACAGGAAAAAGACCAGATTTGTCAAAAATGAAAAAGTTTGGTTCAGAATGCATGGTGTATGAGCAAAACAGGAGAAAGCTAGATCCAAAAGGCAAAAAGGGGATCTTTGTTGGTTTTGACCGTCATTCACCTGCTTATTTGATTTATTTTCCAGAGACAAACAAGGTTCAGAAACACAGACTGGTCCACTTCATCACAAAGACCGTGACTGAGAGTGAGACACAGACCGAGAAGACCCAACTGGAGGACCACTATGTAGAGTGGGTAACTATGCCTAAAGCAAGTCAGTTACAGACGGAATATGTAGGAAAAGATTCTGACACTGAACCAGAGCTTAAACCTGACTGCGACACAGACTCAACCAATGGTAATGAGACTCCTCGTACTTCTGGTAGAGAAAGGAAGACACCAAAATATTTAGAGGATTATGAATGTGTGATAAAGGCAATGAGATCACAATTGATTACTGCTATAGAGCAACAGTGGGATTGCCACAAACATTCTACGAGGCAATGGCATCGCCAAAGTCAGAAAAGTGGAGAAAGGCGATGATAGATGAGATGACTTCTTTTAAAGAGAATGACACTTTCACCCTTGTGCCATTACCGGAGGGTAGACAGACAGTGGGGGAAGGTGGGTGTATGCTTTAAAGGAGGATGACAAAGGCAATGAAACATATAAAGCGAGATATGTAGCCAAAGGGTACAGTCAGAGAGAAGGACTTGACTATTCTGAGACATTTTCGCCGACCGCTAATCTGACATCACTGCGACTACTGATGCAGCTTGCTGCACAGTATGAGTTGCTGTTAAACCAAATGGACGTGAAGGCAGCATACTTACATGCACCTATTGACTGCGAACTATACATGGATCAACCTGAAGGTTTTGTGTGAAACAAAGGGATGGTGTACAACTTGTGTGTAAGTTAAACAAATCCATATATGGCCTCAAACAGTCTGGGAGAAATTGGAACATGATGCTTCATGAGTTTTTACTTGCGAACGAGTTTGTACAGAGTCAAGCAGACCACTGTATTTACACCAAAATGTCTGACAAAGAAAAAGAAATTTTGTTAGTGTGGGTCGATGATATCATTGTGGCTGCCAGCAATGAGAGGTGTTTATGCGAGATCAAAGAGAAACTCAAGAGTAAGTTTAGGATGAAAGATCTCGGATGCCTCACTCATTTCATTGGGATTGATTTCAAGCAAAATGTGGGCTCAATCACATTGAACCAATCCAGATATATTGAGAAAATATTGGAAAGGTTTGGCATGTCTGAATGCAAAGCAAGAGCCACTCCAAGTGAAATCAAATGTGACCTGGCTCCAGAGGGGACAAAACCGATCAGAGGAAATATAGAGCAATGCTGGGCAGCCTCATATACATCATGACCTGCACTAGACCTGATATTAGCTGGATTGTGAGTAGACTATCTCAGTATATGTCTGATCCAAGAGAAAAGCACTTGACAGCATTAAAACATGTGTATAGGTACTTAAAAGAACTAAGAACCAAGTGCTATGTTACAAAAAAGTGACGCACAATTAGAGTTGGTAGGCTACTCCGATGCCGACTGGGCAAATGATAAAGAGGACAGAAAGAGCACCACAGGCTATTGCTTTAGTCTGTCACAAGGGGTGCTATTGTCTCATGGAAGACAAAGAAACAACAGACAGTTGCACTTTCAACTTGTGAGGCTGAATATGTTGCACTGGCGGCTACCATTCAGGAGGCACTATATCTTACACAAGTTTTGAAAGACTTCCATCCAGGATTTGAACAATCCACGAAGATATTCGAGGACAATCAGGGAACGATACACCTTGCGAAGAATCCAGTGTATCGCCAAAGGAGCAAGCATGTGGACATTAAATACCATTTCATCAGGTCCAATGTTTTGCTGAAAAGAATTGTTTTGATGTATTGTCCAACAGATAGTATGGTAGCAGACGTGTTTACTAAATCTGCTACAAGGGCAAAAATTGAAAAGTTTAGACCCTATATGTTTGGTAACTAATGCAATGTTAGTGTACGTGGCGCCATCGAGTGGGGGTGTTGGGTGACGATGTACGCCACTAGCATTAGAGTTTAGTGTTGGTACTATTTTGTGTGGAGGGATACCATGTTCTGGGGTGTATGTAAATAAAGGGGGTGGAGCTTCCCTGCAGTTCGCTTCTGGCAGTGAAGGTGCACTGTGGCACGCCAGGTGTTTAGCGACTCAGTGATAGCGACCACACAAAGAAAAATAAGAATCGTCTCCTGTCTTGTGCCTCGAACCGAGTGTAGTCACCAGCAATGATGCCTACACATGAACAGCGAGGGACTTCCGCAGCAGAAGGATCAACAGATGGAGGCAGGAAAGAAACGGAATAAAACGGTCCTTGACAATCCCCGTTGCGTTGACGTTGTTTGAATGAGTCACAATCAGATGAGCTCATATGCGGCCACTTTAGTTCACTTTGTCTTTGGGTCACGTGGAGTTTGGCTCCCCGGTGCACCATGTCGCATCTTCACACACGCGCACACGCATGTGAAATGCACACCGCACTCTTGAACAGTATGAAACACACACGCTCGCGCGCACACACACACACACACACACACACACACACACACGACTTAAAAAGCTATGCACTACTACACTATTTGGTGAAGGCAATCATGAAAGGACATCCGAGCTCCCTCTCTCAATGGCACCCCCCCGCCCGCTCTCTCTCTCTCTCTCTCTCTCTCTCTCTCTCTCTCTCTCTCTCTCTCTCTCTCTCTCTCTCTCTCTCTCTCTCTCTCCCCAGCTCTCTCACACACGCATGCATACACGCACACGCTTTTGAAGCCGAAGTGGCGGGCAGAAGCACATCGACACCGCAGTGAGCGCTTCGGATGGATCCAAGCAGGTCCGATGGATATGAGGCTGCGCTGGAGATGAACGCACGGGGGGAGTGAGGACCGAGAACAAGAGCACCCAAATCCCTCCAAGCCTCCCTGGTGCGTGTGTGCGCGCGCTTGTGCGTGTGCTCTCTTGGCAGCTGACGTGTGCACACGACTCTGGTGGCAGGGTGAGTAATCCCCCCTTTTTCTAATGACCATATTGTCGACGCAAGTGCGTGTTTTGGCACTTGAGCCATGATGACGCTATTTCCACCCTGACTTTGTCCCCCCCCCAAAAAAAAATGTGCGTGTTTGATTCGTGCGTGCGTGCGTGATTCAGCGTGTGGCACCCATGTTGTGTTAACAGGCGTGCCATAAACGAGAGCGGAAATGCTTTGTCGGTGTGTGCCGACTCACTCACGTGTACGCACGCCGTGTTGAGGGTGTCCAAACTCCGCTTGAGAGTGCGCCTTGGTATGAGGGCTTGGGGTCGTCACACTTGGAGCTGTCCTCCGGTCGATGCACACGTCGGTGCTGCCATATCGGCAGCACTTTGGCCAGGAATGTCGTCGGCGTGTTTGACTGTAGATTTGAGCTGGCACGTGACCCTCAAAAATGGACTGAAAAATGACATCACGGCATACCATAGCAGTCCTTACGTGCCAGAAGCAACGTCATTAACCCAATTATGGAAAACCGTTGGATAATGAGTTTAAAGTCAGTCTACTTGCATCCCAAACAATGATTATTATTATTCCATATCAACTCGCTCCGACAAAAAAATGAATACCGTTTTTTTTTCAAGCAAGGAAAATAACCCTCTCAGTCTACTATAATAATGTACGTTATCAAAACAGTCATAAGTTAATAGAATGTAAAGAATTAAACAGGTTTTGCATCCCAATGTATTATTGGTGGCTTCTTCTGCATGTGCATCATCTTCATATGCACTCATATTAGTCGTGCTTCAGAGAGGATAAAGAACGTGTGCTTTGTGGTTGCACCGTTTGTGTTCAAATATATGTCGCTAAACACGTCACATAGATGCTATTCGCCGGCTTTTGTGTTTCCCATTAGGTGTTAGCATCACGCTAGTGGCCTTAAAAACCAACATCATGTGGATTGCTTTATATACACAACGTATAACTCTATTTCATGTTCAATTTGCCAGAGAACCACACCACAAAATTGCAAACTGACAAATAATTGAGTTACCACACGCTCTTTCTCTGTGGCTGGTATTTAACGGAATAAGACAATCTAAAAAAAGCCATTCCAGCATTTATCCTATTTCCTTTCGTTTTTAAGTTGGATGGTCATAGTCCTCATGAGTAAGACCATTCAGTGCACCCGTAGACCGACTAGAGTGCACAAATAGAACAACTGTGTCTTACTCGAACCTCCCCCCCCCGCCTTCCACTACTGTCTAACAATTCCGTCCGCTAATAGGACAATTACATGTTAGTAGCGAGGCAAAAATTGTGCAGTAGTTGACAACTGCATGCTGCCAGTACCATAAGCAACATTATAAAATTCTACTAGTTGACATCTCGTACTAGTGAGGTACCAATTCGTTTTCCCGACCTGGACTGAGGGCCAGTTAAGAACTTTAATATGATTGGGATGTATCGGGAGATGAAGAAGACCTTTTATTGTTTGATTGAGCGGGAATCCCCAAAACCATGGTGCCGCTATGAAGCGAGGATGAGAGACGAGCAGAAAAATAATCAGGAAGTGCACACACGCCGCTCCAAAATTGCTGCTGAAACATAGCAGAGGGCAAAACGACGATTGCATTTCCCATTGAAAACGATGGCGAATGCAACGATGTTAACGCACTGACTGAACCAAGGCGTTCCTCCTGTGTCCTTTCGAAGTACTCCACATTATGGCGAACAGTGTTCCCTGCTCCGGCTTGCTTTTTGAAGTTTTTACAATTCACTTGCGGTGAGACCAACAGTAAAAAAAAAAAAAACATGACTGCGCTTGGAAGCTGCTGTTGGCCAAAGGTCAGCAGGCCCCGCATCATAAAGGCACATGCATGTACTATACGATGCTACTATACCAATTGTATTTCTGAACTTTTTGACTCCTGCAATTGTTTTTGTTGCTGGAAGATGTTTAGAATGTGTTTAAATGTGTGACTCAATACGTGTGTGGCAACGGTAGAATTATTTAACGGTATGTTTTAGAATAGATGGACTGCATCGTGTGGAATATCGCCGATACTGCACAAACTCCACAAGCTCTGCTCCTGCTGCCGTCCCCACCCCCGTTTTTTTTTTTTTTTTTTTTTTAGCCATCGTGGCCTCTTTCTGTCTTCCTCTGAGAGACGACGAGGTGATGTCAGCCTGGAGACTGTGACACACGACAGAGATTGAAACCCTTTGGTCCCTCCTCCTGTGGCTCCAACCGATCCAATTCAACCGGCTCATTTCTTTCTGGGCCAGGGCGAGCTGGGGCCTGGTCTCACAAGGCCTCAGTGTGCAGTGTTAACTCACGTCGAGAAGGGGATGTGCCTTTGTTTCAATTCAGTCTCAATCAGGACTGTTCCAGGCTTACCTCTAATTGCGATGTTCCCATCAGGGTTTTAGGCCGCCAATTTTGATGTCGATTGTCCATGAGTGTCATCGTCCGATAGCAATACCGATCATGTAGAATGGCTGTAAACATTTTTTATAGCTACAACTACTGATTTATTCGAGAAAAAAAAAAAACCTCTCTCGCTCACCCAACCCAAAAACGTTGCTCACAGACTAAAAAAATAAATAAAAAATAAGCAAAATCACACACACCAAAAACTTTCTCACACGACTCCAGAAATTTCTCTTCAAAGTGTGAGAAAGAAATGTTCTTTTTGGGCTTGCACAGCACCTCCCATAAAGATGAGGTTTAGCTCTCTCGATAAAAAACTTGAGTGTTGTTACTTGATTCGCGTCGGGAGTTTTGACGCGCAAAACGAGCAGACGGCTAGCATGCTCGCGAACAGCAGCACGGCCCAGATGGGAAGATTAAAGGCGTCTTGTGTTTGAATGTTTGTGCAGCTCAGCAACAACGGCGACAGATTGATTACTCGTCGACACGACGTGTGAGATCAACGCAATGATTTTGTTGACAGCATGGCGCTCACGACAACGGGCAAACTGCAGACAGCACACGTCCGGGGGGGTAGCGTATGTACTCATTTAACGTTCTCATGAGAATTGAGTCGGACGTCATGCAAAAAGTCACGCATTGCACTTCGAAAAGGATTACAGTCACACTTTCTATCCATTCAGCCATTTATGTATTCGTAGTGTATACGTTTTTGGGGTGGCAAAATATTCCACCTCCCCCTTCATGTTTGTGGAGTGTGTTGCTGCTATTTTTGCAGTGTGTCGCTGCAGGTTATGTGCATGCACATGGACCTCACGCAGGCTCATCCTGCCGTAAAAGGATCTCCTCCATTTGCAGGAGAACACAACATGTCATGCTTTTACATTTGACACCTGACGAGCAACTGCTGTTTGAAACATTTTTTTCAATTGTTTGGATTCAAATGTTGAAATGATATAGTTGAATGAAAAAAAAAAGAACAACATTCGCTTGAATTGTTCGTCAAATGAAACCCTGAAGCTTTTTGTTGGCAGACTGGATTGTAATGGATGAATGAATGGCTGGCCGGTGACTCTTTTGAAATTGTAGGCCAGTCTCTTGGGGGGAAAATGGAGGAAAGTAAGAAATAAATAGCAGTGCGCTGGCCCCAAAAGACCCCGGCCCACCGGGCATCTGTCCTTCCTGCCAGATGGCCGGCCCAGCCCTGCTGGCAGCGATAGATGAACCAAGATGTATTTTGGGCATATTTGGGACAGTGAATTGAATCACTGGTCAAGACATGTACAAGATGCAATATACAGTAGTCACTTTCCGCACTATTGGAGCGCTAGCGGAAAGTTTGCGTTTGATCACGTTTGATCACTTGGTGACATTTTTGATGAAGGAATTTAAACATGAGTCAAGTTGCGTCATGCGAAAATGGCAGAAAAAAATACCAATGTGTTTGCTTCAAATTTATTTTTGGTGTAATTCGGTGGGCCTGGTTGAATGGTGCCACCCCTTTTGTTTGTTGAATTTGTTGTGGGGGTTTTTTCAGAAAACATCAAAAATGACATTTCAGCCCTTATATGGGATGCAAATTCAGGCCAATTGTCATCTTGCGTTCGGCTGGTGAAAGGACTTTCCTGGATAAGACACTATCATTAGTAGGTCCTGAGGAGGTACGGTAACTGATGGGGGGGGGGGGGGGGGGTAACCTTGCATATTTTATTAACCTTGAGTTTGAACTAAACAAATGAATTGGAGTGAAGAAGGGGTTGTAAGAATAACAGAGAAAATCGGCGCTTTTCTGCTCTCAATATGATGCGGCGTGGTTCTACCTGACTCACAATACCCGACGCCCGTCAGACTACTTCCAAAACGAGCATTAATACCTTTCCAAACTGCCTTTTCTTTCGGCAGCTCAAGCATTTCTTTGCTCACACGATGATGCAATCAACTCAATCAAAGCAAAGGAGGAAGAGCTGACGTGAAGCAGATGATGCCCGATTGCACATCCAGCCGCCCGCAAATGTAAACAGACAGCAGGCTCTCAACAGTTTGCGTGCACGTGTGTGTGTGTCTATGTGTGTGTTTTGAAGTGCTTTACCATGAAGTCGTCATCATGTGTTGGCTTCACGCTAACCTTTAACAGGATTGGTTGAGGGTGATGTGTGATGACTTCATCTTTAGCAGTAACAAGGCGAGACAGGAGGACGGCCGCAGGCCGTGTGCATCCAAGTGTGCCTGCTTTACACCCACCCACCCCTCCAAATCCTAACAACTTCCCTTACGTGACCCGCTCCAAATAAATGTGTTCCCCCCGCCACACACACACACACACACACACACACACACACACACACACACACACACACACACACACACACACACACACGCATATCCACGAGTCTCCTCTCTGTGCCCTCCAGATGAGTTCGTGCAGCAGCCGCGCGTTGACCATCCTGTCCACAGTGTTTGGGGCCTGCGGGCTACTGCTGGTGGGGGTGGCCGTGTCCACCGACTACTGGCTCATCATGGTGGAGGGCGTCATCCTGCAGCACAACCAGAGCATGGAGGTCAAGATGGCTCTGCATTCAGGCCTCTGGAGGGTCTGCTTCATGGCCGGTAGGGACGGCTCAGCCATGCGCTGCTTGTCATGCAATATATAGTGAATATTTAAAAAATCGACACACCCCTCTTCAAATGCTCTGTGTGACTGTGTGTTTGTGTGTTTTATATATTTACATACTTACAAGGTTTCTGTTTTTCTGATTTGTTGCATAATCTAATGACATCTCGTGAATATTAACATTGCTTTCTACTTTGAGGGGCTGAAAACGGGAGATGTGTTGCGTCAGAGTACTTCACTGAACCCGACATCGAGATCACCACTGAAAACACTGCAAACATTCTCAGTGAGTACAAACCTCGTACTGCACATTTGAAGTGGCAAGGACCCCTGCTGGCGGATTGCAGGTACTGCTGTTAGAATGTACGGTAATGTACGAGATTGTAGACGTCCTTCATCTTCTTATCCATATCCCACTTTTTGTCCTCACACATAATTCACTTCTGCATACTAGAAGAACTTACTCATAACTCCTACTAGTTTTACTTCTACTGCTATCACTTAAACGGCATTTTTGTTTTCATAACACAACAGTGACTGCTCAGACGACTAAAAATTCTACGAACTCCAACGACTCCAACAAATGCCCTCTACCGTTTCTACTACAGTCAAACCTCGGTTTCCGAACGTCTCTGTTCTCGACCAAATCGTTTTTCGATCAAAAATTTCGAGTTTTTTTATGGCTCGGATTACAGTACTACCGAAAATCGGTTCTCGACCAAACTGAGCGCACTTGAATGCGCCACTTGACTCCTCTCGCCTTCCTTACACCAGGAAGTGACGCTTCCTCGTATAGCGTTCCATTGTCAGCAGACGTGTTCAATAAAGATTTTGTTTAAAAGAGCGTTGTTTTCAGTTTTCGAATAAATCGATTTTCGAACCGCCTTCTGGAACGGATCATGGTCGAAAACCGAGGTATGACTGTACTTCCACCTCTACTGCTACTTTGACTACTTGGACCACGTGATTCCGATCGACAGACGGACAGAGAGAGAGACTGCACGTTCACGCTTTCCCACCTCCACAGAGATGGTGCGCACAGCGACGCCGTTCCCGATGGTGTCGCTGCTCTTCGTCTTCACCGCCTTTGTCATCAGCAACATCGGACACATCCAGCCTCAGCGCACCATCCTCGCCTTTGTCTCGGGGATCTTCTTCATCCTCTCAGGTGCCACCCGGTCGCCACCAATCGATTCGCTTCCCCAACTTATTGCGAGGTCGCACCTCTTCAGCGGGTTCGACTTTGAAACACAGGGATCAACTTAAATCGCAAATAGCAGCGGCAGCAATAATTACATTTAACGTGTATTTTTTTTAAACGGGTAATGATTATGCCCCCTCCCCAAAAAAGAAAATCCAAGTTGCAGTGCTTAAATGCATTCTATACAATAAGAGTGTTGCTGATGCAAACAAACGGCGACTATGACCCCCGCGCCCCCCCCCCCTTGCGAATCCAATCGTCATGTGATTTTTCTGCATTTTTGTAGTTCACCCCTTTGAACGGCAGGTGGCGGTCACGGCCCCACTTGCTTCCTGTTGTCAGCGCACTGAACGGTGACAGATTGCAGCCCTTGAGCTCCACTTGTTTTTTTTGCAGCACTGCAGCGCTCGCAGGAACATCAAACAGCATCCCAGGCTTTGCTGATAAAAACAGACGAGGGGGGGTGGGGGGGCAAACAATTTTTATGTCATCGCATTTATATAACGGGTCATTGCAACCACAAAAAAAAAAAACTTCAATATATATACTAAGCTGATCATGAGGATCAATTCAATTTTTTGCTTCTCTCGTGGGCATGCTGCTTTACATTTTTACCCAATGTATGTATTGGGTCGGCATCAAATGTAAGATTTATGAATTCATTTCACAGCATTTGCATATTATCAACATCATTGAATGTTTCTGTGATGCAGCCACGTGGCTTGAGAGTGCAACACAGTCATCAGCAGTTGGCAACAGCAATGCAGATGGATGAGCTGCTTTCGCCTTGTTAGAGAATAGCTAATTAAAAAAAATAAAAATCATTTTATATTTATTTATTTATTTGTTTATTTATTTATTTTCCAAGTCAACGTACATGAAAAAGCTAAGTTGCCTTTAAATGTTGCAATGCAGCCTGAAATTATTCATGCTGAGAGTATGCATCTTTCTTTGAATATTGAACAGTCGACGCGGGCCACATGTTGTCTCTCATGCGTGGGAATGTTCCTGGAAAGAGACTTTGAATGTTCCATGGAACGTTTTTTATTTATTTAAAGCCGAGGTCACTTTTCAAACAGGAAATCCACATTGTACAACATGAGCCGATGTTCCGCAGAACACGAGTCCAAAACGTAGCTTTCAAGTCCTCAGCTCGTTTCTGTCTGTAATCCATTTCCAGTTGAGTTCTACTTGGTCATTTTGGCCAGATGAACTTTGCTTTCCATTCAAACGCTTGATGCTGATGCTCGTTGTCGTTCCCGTGTCCTCCTTCCTGTGTTGGTTGTTGTGGTGGTGGCCATGTGCAGGCCTGAGCCTGGTGGTGGGCCTGGTCCTCTACATCTCCAGCATCAATGACGAGGTGATGAACCGCCCCAGGGAGCCCGAGCAGTTCTTCAACTACCACTACGGATGGTCCTTTGCCTTCGCTGCTTCATCCTTCCTGCTCAAAGAGGTCGGTCAACGTATTTGCCGGCAACGGAGTCACAATTTTTGCGGTGTTGCATTTGAGATGGGCCTGTTCTTTGTTTGTTTGATCCCTAAAGCGAAGATTGCGACACACATAGACTGAAATCTGATTGGGTAAAAATTTATACAAAATAAATGTTACAAAATCAAGAAAATAGACCGAAAACAATTTCTTGAAATAAACAAGTGCTTCTGAGATTCAGATGGCCTTCATACGACATTATTGTGACCACTTACGCAGTCTAATCGGGTACATCTGTGTGTGTGGGGGGGGTTGCTTGGTGCAGTTTCCTGCTGCTCCTTTGCCCTTCCATCCTGCGACTTCCCTCCCTCCACTCCTGCCGTTATCCGCATCACTGTTTGGTGCAACGTTCCAGTTCAGCGTGGTCGTCCTTCTCGCGCTCGGCTCCCGCTGCTCAGTTTCTCCCCTTTTCTATCCCGTTCACTGCTTCCGCCGTTTTCTTCGCTCATAAGGTCATGAAACATGCACAAAGCAGTTTAATGCATTTCAGCAATCTCGTTTGCAGAGCTGTTTTTTTTAGTTTGCCAGTATAAGCCACAACAACACAATCTGTAAGAATCAATACTGGGGATGTTTGAAATATCCTAATGCATGTGACAACAGTCTATACAGTATCTCTATTTGTGTGTGTGGGGGGAGAATTGTGTTAAAGGTGCAATGGATCAATTTGTCCACTAGGAGGTGCACCAACACTCCGAATCCGGGATTCCCGATGCCTGGGCGACATCCATAGTGTCAGAATAAATGAAGTAATGATGACACATGACGACTACTTTCTACCTCTAATTCTACCAAACCACTTCTACTGTACCACTACTGCTATGGTGATACTACGACTGCCACCTCTACAACTCCTAGTTCTGCCAATATTACTACTTGTACATTTCTACTACTACTCCGACGACTGCGATTTCTGCTACTACACCTAATACCATTACCGTTAATATTTTTACCATGCTACCTCTTACACTACTACTACTGCTACTATACTACTACACCTGCACCACTACTACCGCGACCATAACTACTTCTACCACTGCTGTTATTACCTCCGCAGCTACTTCTGCTACTTCTAATGTACTATTGCTAGAACAACTACTATAGCAGGGGTGTCAAACTAATTTATGGTGCGGGCCACATTTTAGTTACCGTTTCACTTGGAGGGCCGATATGACTGAAACAATATATAAAGAAGTCAAAAATAACTGTTGATTCAACTCTTGTGGAAGTTACTATCATGAGGGGTTTGGTAACGAGAAAATGAATATTTGTCTTATTTATGACATGATAATTTAACATTTTGGTAGACATTTTAGAAAGGTTCATGGAAGTTGACATGTTTGAGCTGCTTTCGCGGGCCACATAAAATGATGGGGCAGACCAGATTTGGCCCCCGGGCCTTGAGTTTGACACTTGTGTACTATACCATTACCATTAAGACCTGAACCACTACTGCTACTTTTTACACTACTACGGCTTCTACTATTGCTACTCCGAATAATAATCAAAATCAATGATAAGGTTGGCTTAGTAGATGGCCCGCCACAGCCCGTGCGTGTATCTTGACCCCCGTTTTTGGGTGCTCAGGGCGCAGGTGTGCTGTCCGTCTACCTGTTCATGAAGCGCTACGCAGAGGAGGAGATGTACCGCCCCCACCCCGCGCTCTACCGCCCCCGCTTGTCCGACAGCAGCGACTACAGCGGCCAGTTCCTCCACCCGGAATCGTCGTGGCCGCCGCCCAAGCGAGGCCGCAGCACGTCGGAAGCCTCCAGCGACATTTCCATCCAGCTCAACCAGCCGCCGCCTCCCCCGCCCAAAAGCGGCGCCCAGAAGGGGGGCCATGTCAACCCACCGTCCGGGTCCTCTTCCGGGGGGAGCTACTCCAACCCCCCGCTGTCCGCCGGATACCCCGCGCACAGCCTGCCCAGGTCGCACTCGCCGCATCCCCAAGGCCAGGCCCTGTCGATGGCCGCGCCACCGCCGCCGGTGCCGCCCCCTCACTACCACACGCACATGCACATGAGCGCCTCCCCCTGTTAGGAAAAGGCGCAGACTCCTTTCCGTCGTGTGGAGAAACGGCCACAAGTGCGGCGTCCGCAACAAGATGGCGAAAGTTTGGCAATAAGTGTTCAAATGTTCACTAGGAGAAAGGCAACGTCGAGCGAGTTATTAGTGGGCGGGGCAATTGGAAAGTGATGACATGGCTGAGGACGCATAAACTTTTGTACGTAGCAATTTCGAAACGTGGATGACGTGTATACCTTTCTACAAAATTGGAATGTGATTCAACATTTCGTACGCTATCCGTCACAGCTCCGTCGCGATTATTTTGACAGCGAGTCAACAATACCGTTGATGGTATGTGAACGTTGTCACCGTTTCAAAAAGAAATGCAAGTGGGTTACCGTCCCAATTATCAACAACTTTATGTTTTGTATATTAGTTGAAATTATTGTACATAGACTTGCACACTGGACTTCATGTACTGAAATTCAGAATGGGCATTTTGGACACAAGAAGAAGACAAAAGGAGGACTGACGCTTTTGCCTTCTGCAATTAGCTGCTGATGACATCATCACCATTCTCTTAATGCAGTAGAAAACATTTGCCCCCCCCCCCCCGCACCGCACCTCCACCTCGACTTCTTTCCACCTCAGTGCGAGTAAAGTGTGCCACTCACTGCACTTAATTTGAAGGATGAAGCGTCAATTGCACCCTCTACTGGCACTTTGGTGCATTGCCCCCGGACCTGCTTTGTGGGCCGACGGTTCTTCATTTGTAGGCGCTCACAACTGTTGCAGATATTCTTGAAAGACCAAATTCAAGAGCATTTCAACCTAACCACACGATTGGACAACATTGTCAGAAAAATTCCGTCGACTTTTTTTTCCAACATGACATTTTCAAAGCAAGTCGGTCGCTCATGCTTTTATTTATAGCGAGGGGTGTCCTCGGTTTATAATGGATAGTATGACATAAAAACATTTCACATAGCTCTTTGGATGGCAAACCAAATATTGTTGTGCAGCTGGCGGATGAAAAGATTTATCACTCCGCTATTGCAGATGAGTGAGCGCCCGCATTGTGTTCAAATCCGGGCTCCGTACATAACTCCGTCGTAAATCGAGGACCCCCTGTGCAACAATATCACATTGATTATTGTTCTCGACTAAACCAGAAAAAAAAGGTCAATTTCCTCCTCATTCTGTTGCATGCTTTGTCTTCCTCCATCCTGCTACGGAACATTCTGGTGTGAGGAGAAACGCAAGCGCCACGCTATGGTCGAAGATCTGCACAAATGGAAACACAGGGTAGAAAAGTTCTTATCTTAAAAATGATCTCACTCAGAAGCATGTAGCGAATGATTTTTTTTTTTAGCTCAACAAGTTTTGTAACGAGACGTTTATGATCTGCACAATTTGTTTTGGTCAAAAACAGAGTGTGGTTCCAATCGTAGCTGGAATCTGTTCCCTTACTTCATGCGAAAGTGGGAAAGGACTTTATTCATTTGATTTCAATTAACGCTGTGACAGCCTTTTGACATTTTCCCTGCAGGCGCGCCAGTACTTTTGTTTTTGTAAGATGTTTTTCATTGAAATATCAAGTTGTCATTCTTTCTCAAATTAACATCCTCTTGTTTCAAGACCCTGTAAAGTGAATCCCGAGATTTGTTTTGAAATACACGAGATGCGTTTGAAGACAATTCTGAACTCCACTGTATTTCTAGAGCGCTTCCAAACAACCACTGTTGTGTCCAAACAGCGAACATAATTCATAAAACAACAATAAAAAAAATGTCATGAATCACAAAGACAGCACAAAAATAGTCCAACTAAAAATCAGGTCTCATGCGGAGTCAAAGGCCAAAAAATCAAAATGAGTTTTCAAGATGGCCGAACGTTCAATGGGAGGTTATTCCAAAGAGAGGGAGCGGCATTGGAAATGGCTCCGTCCCCTCTGAGCTTCCACTTCGAAATATGTAAGAGCAAAGAGGAGGCAAAAAAAAAAAAAAAAAGGACTTGAGCGCCGCTACCTCCAACCTTGCGCAACCGCATTAGAGCGCCTCGTCGTCGTAGCAATGAAAAGCTCCGCAATGACCCAGTGGGATATATTCCAGCCACCAGAGGATGTAACAATTTTCCATAGCTGAAAAAAAACATATAGTTATGTGTAGCATCCATTTTTCCAGGTCATAGAAATGGTTCAGTATTTGATTGATGGTTGACAGATGAGCAGGGCGTGGTTTGTTTACATTCCTCAAACACGTCCACAGCAGTTGACAGCAGATAGAAAGGCTTGATTTTTTTTACCTCACCATTTTAAGCCTCATATATATATATATATCCTCATTTTTTTAATCATTCAAATTTGACGGGTCGCGAACACTCTTCTGTGTGGTATGCCAAATTCATGACACGTATTTTCACTTTACAGGGACTTAAAAGATCATACAATGTCGCGATGATGTAAATAGTTTGCCTGTCAGGATTTGCTTCAAACGTGGAAATTATTGATGCAAAAATCTGCTTGTGACATTTTCAGTTTGATTGTCCACAAATCTTTAAGACACATCATGAGTTTGTTTTTTTATTTTATTACCACCGTGACGGAACTGAAAGACGCGGCAGAGCATGTGTCGTAATGCGGAGAAAGAAAGAAAGAAAGAAAGACACGTCACAGAGATCACCGTCGTCATTTCAACCTTCAGCTCAGAGCATTCCGAAGCTTTTCATGCATGCCGTTTACACACGTTACGAGCCACACTCGACAAAATTCTGCTCTCGTCTCTGACCGCTCAGAACTCCACCGTCATCCTTTTGCGTGTGGATTTCATCTGACATCTTACCTCCTGTACAAATCCATTTTCATTCTGAACGTTTCAAAACATTCAAAAACCATTCAGTGCCTCTTATAACCCCCCCGTCCCTACTTTCCTTTCCTACAGACAACATTCTATATAATACTGTAGCTGTGCTTGCTTCTGCACTGTCTTCTTGACTAAAAAAAAAATATATATATATATATATATATATATATATATATATATATATATATATATATATATATATATATATATATATATATATATATATATATATATTTGCTAGTTTGCTATTACGGCCTAAGTGAGGCGGTACCATGCCGAAGTTACGTGACTGAAAAGGTGCGTGCTGACACCTTCTGCAGCTAAACATTCAATAAATCTTCAATCTTTGTGCGCCCTCTGATATTCTTCTCTTCAATAAACAGCTGAAATGGATGCAGGGAGTCTGCACACCCCTGGTCAAATGGAAAGTTTTTGTGAATGTGCTTGCATTTGAATGTGATTGGTTAATTTTAGAAGGCTGTGCACACTTATGCAACCACATAATTTTATTACTTTCATTCTGAAAAACAAAAATACTTAGGGTCACATGTTACATGTCACAGTAAGAGTGGAAAAAGTTGAGGGGGTTTTTTTGGCGAGGGGTAGGGGGGGTCTCATTTTTAATGTCGCAAAAAACTGACATCTGAACAGTGGTGTGTCGTTATTCAATTTTTAGCTTATGATCATGATCCTGGCTGTGATTTCTCGGCGCAGCATTTTTTTGCTCGCAACACTCGCTGTTGTTATGTCGCACCGCGGTGGTAAACAACGACATTGTCCGTCACTTTGCACTGCATCCGTGACGAGACGACGCATCCTCGGGCCAAAATTGATCAGTGTGTGTTCTTTTTTCAGCACGCGTGTTGCCACGTGCGGCCGTCCCGCTGAAACTGGACCTGTAGCCCCTTTTAGTTTTCTACGTCAGCATTTTGAAAGAGCTTTGTGAAATATCGAAGAGAAAAGGGTTGTTGGTGACACGATTCCACTGGAAAATGCACAATAGAGAAATTATTTGTGTGCGACGTTCAAAAAAAAAAAAGTCACTGTACTTCCAAAAGTCTGCATTTATCCAGAATAAAAGGAGTGTGAATTCCTGTTCCTTATTGCATCATAGAACCAAGGTGAATCACAAAAAAACAAAAACCGAAGCAGTAACATCGGTTGACGACAAAATGTTGCGGGCAAATGATCGTTATCGTTCATTTTTATTTCAATTAGACCTTTGTTTTGATCATTCAAAACTATTGACTATTTTCGTGTGAGTTATTTCATTTGTTTCCTTGAACAATAATGAACTCAGACAGTGCAGGTTAGCCCAGAATTCCCGTTACGTGCTCCCTCTTACGTGCTCTAGTTTATCGACAAGTAGCAGCGTATTGAGCCAACGTTTGAGACGTTTGAGTTATGCCTGGCTGACTCTGTCTCCATCTATAACCACAGGTGTCAAAATGCGGTCCTCGAGGGTCGCCTTCCTGCATGTTTTTCGATGTTTCCCTCCTCCAACACACCACCTGAGTCATAACGATCAGGATGCTTATCTTGCAGAGCTTGCTGATCATGTGAATCAAGTGTGGGTTGGAAGCGGGGAACGTCGAAAACATTGCAGCAAAGCGGCCCTCGAGGACATGAGTTGCCCACCCCGGGTCTTGATGAATGTTTACAAATACGAACACCCTCACAAAGGGGACAAGAAAGTGAAAGGAAGCCACGCCACGCCCAAAAAAGGTGAGGCGAGCGTTTTGGGGAGCGTTTTGGGCTGGCCATGCAAGCAAAAAAAATAATAAAAAATAAAGCTACAAATAACCCTGAAATGCTGGCAACATGACTAAACTTGAAAAACATGAAATTGACCCCTGACGAGAAAAATGTTCCCGACCCCTGCTGCCATCTTTTGTGTCCGCAATAAACAAACGGGACTACTTTTTGACATGGCCATTTGGCTCACTGTGAGTGTGTGTGTGATTTTGGACTTGTGTCCTGTTTTTTTTTTCCTTTTGGTATGCATGTGTGTCGTGTATGTGTGCGCAGTGCGGAGTTGAGTGGATCTTTCTTTTCACCATCGCCATTACTGCATGAAAGAGCTGTCACTCCGAATTAGCTCGCTGTGGCTTTCCCCACTTATCCCCCCCCCTGTGTGTCCGCGTGCGCGTGTTGGGCAGCAAAGCCATTTTAGAGCTATTGAAGGTCACTGTCTGCTGGGTTTTGTGCAACCTAATTGTTTGTGTGCGTGCGTGCGTGCGTGCGTGCGTGCGTGCGTGCGTGTGTGCGTGTGCGTGTGTGTGCGTGTGTGTGTGTGTGTGTGTGTCCTGCAGCAGCTCAGCAAGTGGCTCCATTTTATGAAGTTCACAGGGGTGACATAATTCAAGCCTCCGCCCACCGACAGCACTGAAGTCATTCGACTGAATGCTCGTGATCGCCATGACAGATAAAGTCGGTGTGTATTGATGTATCGCGATTGACCGGTGATTTTCACGCGCACACGGACGAACACTGACAGACAGAAAAACAGCGAGCCGCTCATGTGTGTCAGCGACCCGACAACGGCGCATTTTGCTGTGCCATTAGTATTGGAGTTGAGCGTCGTTTGACGGGGACAGGAAGTACGAATATTAGCGGCAGTCCTGGGGATAGCAGTCGAGTTCATGACATCACGCAGTATTGTATAATCCCGAAGGACTTGGAAAAATCATTTATTTGGGGGCTTTGTTGTTCATTTTACTTCCTGTTTTTCAAAGAATACGGATTGTTTCAGATGTTGTTGAAAAGTGTCGCGGCACGGTACGTGATGCTAGCCTGTTAGCCGACGAGCAGGTGAAAAAACACAAATGACGCGGCAAAGGCAGCGATACGCTTGCGTAGTTTATAATTTTTTTTCGGTTGTTGTTCACAGTTTGTCTTTTAGCGAGTTCTGTTCTCTACCTGAGCGACCTTCAGATATCTTAAACGACAATTCTAATGGTGCCGAGTGACTTCAGCACAGCCCGGTCTTGTCTCGTCGCCAATTTGGGCAACTTCAACGCGTTGCTCCCGCAGCCCAAATTAGCAATGCAGTGACCCTCCAGCATGTTATGAATTCTGCATTTTTGTGGTGGTCGTTCTGGTGGGACTTGGACAGTTTTTTTTTAAGGGGCTCCAAAAAACCCGTTTGCGAATCATTGTTGGACAGCCAGCAACTCGGATTTGAGTCTAAAATAGTTGGTGTCTGTTGTTACGACATGCAGCATGAAGAATCCGTGCTCAGTCAGTGACGTGCGCGCACACACACACACACACACACACACACACTCACACCTTTTTCCCCACCACGTCTCACCACTGCCCGCTTGCTAAAATGATATTTGAATCAAATTCCTTCTGATCTGACCTTAAATTTCTCGTTTTATTACACACGTGCAGCGGATCGGTGTGCGCCCCCCCCCCGTCACCCCCCTCTCCCTTCCCCAGGACTCCTCTTCTCCTTGCCCCCACCACGACCACCACCATCATCATCATCAGCATCATCATCATCTCCTCCCATCCTCTGGCGGAGTGCGACGCGCACAGAGCAGCTCTGACATCCCGCAGCAGCCTGCAGGTAAGCCCGCGTCCCTCCTCTCAACACGTCCGATTGCGACGCGTGTGTGCTGGATTTTCAATGCGCCTCCGTCCGTCCATGCGTGTGTGTGCGTGCGTGTGATTTTGCCGCTAGAAGCGCGTAGCCGATTGCACCGCAGCTCGGCCACCTTGCACTCGCGCGTTGACGGGCTCCAATTTAGCCTGTCGTTTGGCCACAGTGAGGAAAAAGGTGCCCTATGACATCATTTTTGGGATTATTTACTGTACAACGCGGGGACTATAATTAGCAGCGTCAATTATGCAAATGATGTCCTTTTAATAGCTTATTGTGAGCCCCCCTCACCCCCTCCTCTATCGTCTACAGCCCCCCCACCTACATCCATGTTCACTAATCTCATCAGTGCCGCAATCGATAATTTGTCGATGTCTCAATGTGATTTGTGTGCTGCCAGGCGTCCATTTTGCCCTCCCGCCCCCATTCCCTCTTCTGTGCCCCCCGCGAGTAGCCAGTGCAGGCAGGGTGATGATGCATGCGTGTGTGTGTGTGTGTGTGTGTGTGTGTGTGTGTGTGTGTGTGTGTGTGTGTGTGTGTGTGCGTGTGTGTGTGTGTGTATGGCTGATCTGTTAAATGAATGCACCGCAGTCTGCATCACTATTCACGAGCTTGGCACGCTTGCAGCCTCCTCTGTGTGCTGGTGTATGTGCACATAGACCACCCCACGAGCCCCCGTCCCCCCTCCCCTCCACACAAACACCCCACCCCACCACTGCCATCCCATCCTTGACGGACGTCATGTTGACGATGACCCACATGATGTTCATCTGAGGCATGTTTGTTTGTCCACTCATAAAAATAAAGTCGCCGCTGTTTTGCACCGATTCCTCTTATCGTTTTCATGAAAGCACATGTGGAGAGGAAGGTGTGAGGGGATGTGTGCACTGCAGCATTCAGGGGACCCCCTGCTCCCACACCCAAAAAAAAAAGAGGAAGCTGCAGCAGTCAAGCACTTGAGTGTGTGTGTTAAGATAAGATCAGAAAACCTTTATTTGTCTCACAATTAAATTCCCAATATACAGCAGCAAAATTCTGAAAAGGAGAAAGGAGAAGAAGTATATATATATATATATATATATATATATATATATATATATATATATATATATATATATATATATATATATACACACACACACACACACACACACACACACACTGTGCTATAGCACGCCAAATTGAAGCATGTTGGCGTGTCCATCAGCACCTGCTATGACGTGTGTGATCCCAGGATGCACCAAATTTTCCATATTTTTCTCCACAAATAGTGGCTGGAGACTTTGATTTACGCAAGAGCAGAGGGAGGGACCTGTCTGCTTTCTTTGTTGAAAAGAAGCGCAATGTTACAAAACGTGTCAAGTGAAACCAGAGCTGGAAACAAAGTGAGCCTGATTTTTATGGACTGCTGTAGAGAAACAAAATCAGACTGGGCGGAGCTATGAAGCTGTTCGGTTCTCATGGATGTACACAATATGGTTGTGTTGGCTACCGGCTCTAGAAAGGGGGCGTAGTGAGCAGTGGCTAATTTGTATGAGACATGCACTGACGCTAATTTGACCACGTGGCAGAAGTTTCAGTGAAATCACAACTGCATGTTACATGCTGTCTCAGTATGAACGCTAGGGGGCACTATGTTGAAGTGGTACAGAGATAAGAGGAGAAGAAGAACATTTTGTCATACAGAACAGACAAAAAAATAAATAAAACTAACTTGTATTTGTTGGTTCTTGGCACGCTTTTTAGTCTGCCAAAACATGAGTTGTGGAAGAGGTCTCTTTAAAACTAAGTGATAAGCTGTAGGTCTTACAAATTTTAATTCATATGAAAAAAACTGTTGCTTTGGATAGCAACCGGGTTAGCAATTCGGAACACAAATAGCTTTCGTGTCATTGCACCATGGGGTGCACCAAAATGCAGCCTGTCCAATTACTAAGAAGGGCATGACCGAACGATAGGAAGCTCGGTCGCCTTTTACACTGCCCTCTTTTGGCAGATGAAAAGAAAAATATAAGAGAGTGGGAGGGGTGAAAAACGCAACAGCCCCAGACTGTGCTCCTGTAAAGGGAGCACAGTATGCCGTTTTTGAGGGGGAGGGGGAAACTAAGCAAACAGGCCTAAATGAATACACGACACATTCCAGTCCACCTGCAGCGGGCAGGCTTTGCAGCCAACGGGGCACCACCACATCCCATTTTGCAGGTACGCCCTAACAAAGGAAATGGGAAGGGTGGTGGGAGAAGCCAGCCAAGGCTTTCAAATGTTCAAATGGGCGGGCTCAACAGCAACTATTTAATGTCGACGTGTGAACACGAGCGGGCGTATATATAAGGGACCCCCCCGCACACACACACACACACACACACACACACACACACACACACACACACACACACACACCCTCCTCGCTCTCCTCACTTTGTGCACTGGGAACACTAAAGCGCCTACTGAGGGGTCCTGTCAAGCCCCCGATGGATTGATTGATCAAGTGGTGTGGTGCGTCCCAATACTTTTGTCCGCTTAGCATCCGCGTACACGTGGCCTTGAAAGACTCCGTCTGGGGATTCTGGATTGCCGCCAAGTCGATGATTACACTACGAGGTGACTCATTCCAGTCAATGGTAGCCCACTCAGCTGGAATGAGAAGATTTACCGGTACTCATGTGGCGGACTTCACTATGGACAGCAAAAACTTAAGCTAACAGGAGCAAGCTAACAACATAGGTCTGTCTCGGTCGAATCGAAAATGCCGACTGGACTAGTCGACATGCATAGAGGATGAGTCGCTCGTGCTGCTGAGCGCAGGTCGACGATACGTGCAATTAGCTTTCATTCCTTCGTGACCATGTTTCGTAACGGGGGCCGAGGAGGCCACGGCGGCGCCTTTAGCATTTGCTTGATTGTGCCTCGTGGGTGTGCCTGCTCGGAGTCGATCCTAAGAAAGAAAATCATTCATCAAGAAATGTCATGATGAGTTGCGGCCTCTGTGGGGACGAGTGGTTCGTTTCAATCGAACAATCACGATCAGAATTGATTTTATTAAGGTACATTCACAATAAGGAATTTTTTTTTGGGGGGGGGCTGATCGTCCAATATGATGACAAAATAAAGTAGGAGTTCACTAATAAAGAAGAAGAAGCAAATAAATAACTAAGTAGCAGTGCCGGAGCCCAGTGCGTTAGGCAGTAGAGATGGAAAATGTTCAAGCATGAGCGACTGACTGCTTTCCAACGTACGCTGGTACCTCTACTTACAAAATTAATCGGTTCTGGAAGAAATTTCTGAACGAGAAAATGTTGTAAGTTGAGACGCATTTTCCATGCAAATGCCTTAATCCGTTCCGAGGCCCCCCAAAATTCTGACATAAATGTTTTCTAAAGCATGAAAATGCATCAAAATATGCAACAAATACATGTTAAAATTAGATCATTGTGCAATAAATGAGAGTTGTGCACAATCCAAAAAACAAATAATAGAGTCAAGAATAAAAATGATGGTCATTTCACTTGTAACTGCCTCCGCACCGTTTTTTGCCCTCGTTAGTTCATGTTCTCCCTCAGAAGTGTTTTTTGCCTGGGGTTTTGTCAAGAACTGATCCAAGGACGTTTGCTTTTGTCGGCTTTTAACAATCCTTCGAGTATGTCCAAGGCAAACATCAGCATAATGAGCGATCGCCCGACTGGTGAACACTTTTTCTGGGTGATTCACATTGACGTAAAACTATCAGAACGCCTCATGGCCCGGGGGGGAATGACGAGGGCGCTGCATAGACACATATCCATCTAATTATCTTTCTACACACATAGACATATTCGGTCGAGGTCCCTCTTAGCCAATGGGATGCCAGGATGCTGCTCAATAATAGCCAATGGGAGAGCAGCTATACGTTGGTTGTGTTCAGGAAACTCGGAGCTGCGACTAGAAGGCCATACTATATTTTTTTACCTTTTGTATCTTGAAATTTCTTTCGTAACTAGAGGTAATGTTTTCCTGTTGGGGCGTTTCGTAACTTGAAAATTTCGTATGAAGACGTGTTCGTAAGTAGAGGTACCACTGTACAGGCTTAAGGGGAGGGGAGTGTGCTCTGCCTCTCCGAAAATACTCTCAGAGCGGTGTTAGAGCATCGGAATGAATTTCCAAACGCAGCACGCGTTGACGGTGGGTGGAAAACATTGGCTTCGAAAGGTAAACTTTTTCTTGTTAGTTTAAAATGGCTTACCTGAACTAGAATCCCGCAACCCATTGTGGCCAAAGGTAGAATTCCGATCAGCTGTTGTGCCTTTTCGGGCTGTCAATTCTTGTTGTGGCGTACGAAAGTCACATTCGTTGCCATGACTCCTGCTTCTTCTTCTGCTTCTACTTTCATATGCTAGTTGTAAAGTATGGCAAATACTTTTGGTGCATTTACCGCCATCTTCTGGCCACCGACGGCAAGGCAGCAAAAGTATCGACCAACCGGCAAAACAAAGTCCACCCCATTCGGGAACGGGGCTTTCGGGTGACAGGTCGAATATGAAACGCTGCTGCCCCCTAGCGATCACAATAAAATCTAAATCAATGTTTTCATTGATATTGTGATGACGTTATGATAAATAAGTGCAACCTGCAGCCCCACCAACTTCAAAATAACTTGAATAATTAGGATCACTGGCACACTGAACGAAAGGAAAGAGCAGCCTATTGCCGACTGAAAATCCACTTTCGACTTGCCTGAAAACACGCGCATGGCTATGAAAAGCCCACCAGGAATCTGATCTTCCCGACTACTTTTCAGCCTAAGTGGGCTTCCGCATGCATATTTATGTCCGATCATCCAAGAGCACTATTTCGGGAGCCTCTTAGACCAAGGTGTGAGTGTCAGCGCCTCCTCGGGCGCTTGTGCTGCGACAAGCGAGGACGAGGTCACATGCGGGCGGAGGTGGACAGCGAAATGCCTTTTGAAAGATGACCTCTCTTGCCGTTGTATCGTCATCACGTTTGACAGCGTCGGCGCCTTTGAGGCTTTGTGCGGTGGGCCTGCCCGTAGATATTTGTGCGTCTGCGGAGCTTTGTGTCACGATTTGGAGGAGAAAACGTTTTATCAGACAACGCACGCCTCCATTGAGCCGCCCGGCGCCGTCAGCCGCCAATTTCCATACTTGCATCCGTTGCGGGCCTTGAACCTGTAATCCTCCCATCCCTAGCGTGAGCCTCCGCAGGTGCGCTCGCGCCTCTTTCGGAACATTATCTTCGGCGATGAAAAATTAAGGTGGCAGTCTTTTTTTAAAAAAGCAGCTCGCCCAAGTACACCGTGTGCCTTCAAGCCTTCTATTTTTGGGTCACCAGGGGCCACGAGCACTCACCAGATACGATATTAGGGACAGCGGAGTCATCCAGTGACTCCCCGCAAGTGCTCACAGTTTCACGTGACGACGGAGAGAAAAATCGGTCAATGTTGTGAACGTCTTATTGTGAGTTGTTGGGTGTCCAGAATAAACTAAAAGACAAACAGAAGAAGAAATCGGATGATTTGGCCAATATCAGTTGATCAATCGGTCCAGCCTGACGAGAAACACTTCTGAGTCGTGTTTAAAAATTGTTTTCAACAAAGCTCTCACATCGTGCCTGACGTCCCTAATATTGTGGCCAGTGGCCGACTCCGGCTCGCACGCAGTCTTTGTGTGGTGCATCTCGACTGATATTCACCCGCTCACACGGGGGCTCAATCATGACCGACGTCATCATTAATTCAACACGCAGCCGACTTTGTCGATGTGTGCGATGAAAAGCTAACGGTGCGGATGCGACGATAGTCAAAGGGCCTACGGGATGGATTGTCGCACCGCGCAGGCTTTTCCTTTCGTTTGGAGAAGTAAGCACTGCGATCTGGCCGCGAGTGGGACAGCCGTGTCTGATGACAGCTGAAGGTTCTCCTGAGCTGTGCAGTTCTTGACGATGGTCCCCGGTGGTCCTCCGAGCGATGTTCTTGGCCCTTTTCCGAACAGGAGCTGATTGGACTCGTTCTGGCCGAAAGCGTTCTCGAAATTCTTGTGGAAGTTGTAAGCAACAAATGTTTACAGTGGATGCTTCAAAGTGGAATGTCCCTCAAGTTCTGCAGTGAGAGGGGGGGGGGGGGGGCGTCACTTTTCTTTGTTTTGTTTTTTTCTCAAATGCACCCATAGTGACCATTCACACTCACATTCACGCTGTCGTGTACACTGGTGTAAAAAGTTGCCGCTTCTTTTTTTTTTTTTTCCTCTGAGTCCGAGCTGTAGAATTACCTTATGAATGAAAAACTGAAGGAATCTGTTGCACATTTTGGGTGAAGAGTCTGCAAATAGGCTGACGGGATTTGAAGGTCAGAATCAATCATTGGAAATGGCGCATGGGGGGGTTTTGACGATGAGCCTGAATTACTTTGGACGGATTTTCTCTTTTGGCCTCTTTCACTGTGATCTGGTCGTTACGCCAGCGGTCTTTCCAGATTTGATCAGAGTCAACCTGGGAGGGTTCATCACTTCTGTCCAGCGTCCAAGTTTTGCAAATTCCTTCAGTTTGTCGCTCGGACGGCAAAGTGACGACAAAGGCGTCGATACGCTGCTTAAGGCGCGTTCCCACGTTGCAATTTGTGGCATAAGTTTTGTGGCATGCAACACATTGCAACGTGTGAACCCCGAAGTTGGACAGACTTTTGTGGCATACAACGTGTTGGATGCGTGTTGCATGAAATAGGACTTGCTCTATTTTCTTGCAACGTGTGGCATGAACCCGACCAATCAGAACGCGTTGGGCTATCACGTGACAAAAACATCGCGTCGTAACACGGAACGCGGGAAGTATAATGGCGTCGAAACAGAAATTTTAAAAAATCGAGCTCTCCCGGGGCGACACCGAAAGGTTTATTAATTATTACCATTTGCATGATTGCTTGTGGAACGTCGGGAGCCAGTTCTACTCAAGGAGGGAACACCGACAAGCTGCCTACACGAGCATATCGGAGTTGATGGGCGACTGCATGACAGGTATGGATGGCAATCGAGGCAGCGTCTTCGATTATTATGTCGACAATAATATCATAATTACTTATTGTTGAATATTGTAGGGTGGTTGGAGTGAGAAAGATTACCAAATTTAATTTATTCGTCGACTATTTTGCCAAAATAATGAGCACAACAAAAGTTCAAAATTGGTGCGATCCATTCGAAGGAAATTTCTGAAACTATTGGGGTCCTCGGCCGCCAACTCCTGCATCAGAGCGTTGTAAGCGCCGAGTTCTTTCCGTCTCCCGATCCACGGTCGTACCCAAAACGACCGTTTGGGTTTTGGCTCCTCTAGCTCGGCTAGTAGACCGATAGCTGCCAGTTCGAGGAGATCATCGTCGCTGTCGTATTAACAATTAGCCGCCATAGTCGCAGAACGAAATAACGTTCAACCAAAAACTGTTGCGGTTTTGGAGCGTCTCTGCAAGATGGTCAAGAACTTGGAGAAACTGGAATCCGTGCTCAAATATTGACAGAAATCACGGATTTGGCTGATCGACGCCACTGAAGAGACATAAGCCACGGACTCAAGGCTGTCTTAAATTCTTGGGCAGCCTGCTACCAAAACAACATCTGCTATCTCGACCTTCCCCTGATGAAAATATGCATGGAAGCTAGTCCCCCACCATCACCCCCTCCTTTATACACTCCCTTGTATCACCGTCTTCATTGTTTATGTCTTGTGACCTGTTGTAACTGTCATATGCTTGTGCAGGAGTTTTTTTTTTTTGCCTAACTCAAATTATCCTCAAAATGAGGATAGTTCGAGCGTGGTTTTTTTTCTCCCCCTCTCCCTCCCTCGTGGTTTCTTTCTGACTTCCGGGTTGAGTGAACGCTGGCGCGTTTGGCTGCCGCTGCTCAACCCGTATTGTTTTGTATTGTTTTGTGTTTTTTTGTTATTGTAAAGTGTCCTTGGGTGTCTTGAAAGGCGCTTATAAATAAAATGTATTATTATTATTATTATTAAACGCGCATTCGGAAAACTATTCCCGCGAGATTTGAAATTGTTTGCAACACATTGCAACGTGGGAACACATTCGGTTTGCAATATCATATTTGCAATTTGTCTTATGCAACACGTTGTATAAGACAAATTGCAACGTGGGAACGCGCCTTTAGACGGCTTTTATTGACAGACTGCTTCGGAACTGAATGCTCAATGGCCTGTTAAACACTCCCCATCCACGCACAAACCCTTGCGGGTGTCGCCCCCCTCCCCGCATCCATACATGCACGATCTGAAAATTCTGATTCGATTGTTATGGAATTCAAATAAAATAAATGTTTGCACCATTTGAGTCGTCCCAAAATGTCTCAACGTTGTGTCAGTCATCGATATCGATGAGGATTGCTCAAATCCTTCTCGCGGCTAAATCCAAAATAGCAATTTAAGCACCAGAATGTTTCAAATCTTTTTTTTTTTTTAATCGCGCTCTCTTGTCCTTTCACGCTCCCCTGCTCTCACCCTCTGTTAATTATTGGAAGGAAATGGGAAGTGCTGATAATTAAATGGCAATTATGATCTTCCACGCGGGGGACTCTTGCTCGGGGGAATCATAAGTAAGGTCACTGGAAAGGTCACGCGCATGGATGGGCCTTTTTGGGAGGCCTTGGAGATAGTGCAAGCTTTTGAGATGGGTATTCTCCTTTGGGAGCCACTTTATGCTGATAGGGATAAAATGTCATAGTATTACGTATACACACACACACACACACACACACACACACAATGTAAAACGAAGCCACACTGCAGCAGTGTCGCTTGACAGTTTACATAATAAGGAGGCAGGAGAGAGCGCTACGAGTATGACGAGGGCGTCTGGCGGGGATTCAACAGTTTCCAACGCGGTGAGGAACAAACGCGCCGTCTTTCGTCGCATCTCCGAGGCTGAGGAGGGTGGGGGAGGGGCGAGGGTAGGAGGGCGCTCGCAAGGCAAACGGGATGTAACCCATTTTGCTCACGATGCCATATTGCGTCATCAAATATTAACGAGGATTCATGTCGGCTCACCGCATGCGTGCGCGCGCCGTTGTGTCCGATGCGTGCGTTTTCTTTGGAGGTTCACAAAGCAAAAAAGAAAAAAGACTGCAGGGTGCTTCTCATCTGTGCCAATCGCGTGTTTTAGCCAGTGCACATGCGCCGCTCGGGAGCATCTGTGTCGCAGTCGACACACACACACACACACACACACACGTGCGCATTAAACGAACATGAACACACGATCATGGTTTAAAATGTCCCCCCCCCTCACTTTTTGCTCTCTTTCTCTTTCCGTTTGCTCTCTTGTCTCCCTCCTCCAAAGCCCCCCCAGATCCTTCGCTCTACGCTGATCTTTGGAATTCAATGTTGCCATGGTAACATCGTCGGGTTGGTCGACCCCCCCGCCGCCCCCATTTCCCCATCCTCTTTTCAGACGATGAGATGCAGCACAAGTCGCGCTCAAGTCATTCCGCCTTTTAGGCGCCAATGTTGGAACTGTGTCAGTCCAGGCGCTCCAATCGACAAACAAACAATCTAGTTAGTGGAAATGGCCGCTTCTGATTTGACAACTTCATACCTTGGAGGAGTCTCCCAAGATGAGAGCCGCGGAAAATGATCACATCGAAACTGTCTCAGAGTCTTCACATTCAACAATGTGCTCATTGTTGCGGTGACGGTGCAAGCGCGCCGCACGACATCGAGAGGTGTTCCAAATATTTGGGTGATCTTATTTCGACAAACGATGGGGCAAAATGCTCCATGTTCTACATGACCGCAGTTGCCGTAACGGGTGTGTTATTGTCGTCAAGACGTTTGGTTTGAATGAATGAGTGAATTTGGTGGGGATGGCAACGCTGTTGGCGCTCAGGTGTCACTGCAGGTGTACCTAATGTTGTGACCGCCGTCCACGCAGCTTTTGTACGTATGCGAAGACGCAAAGAAACAGATTATCGCCATCATGTGAATAAGATAACTCGCTTTTGGCATGCCAACATGTCCTTTGGCTCCTGCTCGGTGCAGGGCCGGAGATATTCTATTGTGATATGGGGCCACGCCTCCCCCCCCTCCCCCCTAAATGGGCACTAAATTGCTATGCGGCTCATTTTCTGCCTCGTAGGAGAAGTCTTAATGATTGCGGTCAACGGTTTTGCGTCTTTAGTCAAGAACGGGTAAAGTCGTCCATGAGAATCAAAACGCTCTGTACCAAGGTCAAGTTTTGTCATTTGATACGTTTTTTTCCTTGGCGGGGGGGTCTGATGGGCTTGCCCCTTCCATTGCAAGCAGTTAGGAAGTGGTCACGGGCCAGAGTGCCAACAGAGGGTGGCGGTGGACAATATTCGATTGAAAGTCCTTCTGTTTGCCGCCTGCTCACAGAGACGGACGTTGCGACAAACTTTGACTCGGAAAATCCATTCAAACAGGGAACACGTTGATGTTGCTACGTCACGGCGTCTGATAGTTAGCAGAGGGATGTGCGCATCATCAATGAAACGAGCACAATGACGATCGGGGAAATGTGACGAGGTGTCATGCAGCATAAACAAAGACAACATTCCTTTCAACCCCATACTGCCAAACATCCGGTGCACTCCGAAAATTGGTCCCGGCCAATCTCAGAGCAGTTTTTCGAACACATTTCGGCCACATACCGTCACTGAGTGAAATCAAACAAAACTTGGTGGATTCATTTATTCGCGTATTTCTGATGAATTATTCAAATACATTTTTTTTTTAAACGTCAGCTCAGCAGCAAATGCTAGCTAGCGGTTTGAAGATGCATTTGACGTGGCGATCAATTGAGAGCAATGAGGAAATGAAGGCGCGTGTTTTCCTTTGAGATGAGGCGCTGTCTGATTCCATCTGCATGTTGAAAACGGCTCTTTCTTTCTTTTTTTCTATCTTTCTTTCTTTCTTTCTTTCTGTGTGCGCAGCTGAGCAGTGACGGTGGATGCTTTGGTGCCGGCTTCCTGCTAGCGGAGGAGCGAGCAAAGGAGAGCGCGACGAGCGGCCAACACGCAGCACTCCGCTGGCACCGGTGACTCTAGCGAGAAAGGCAGCGGGAAGGAGCGAGTGAACGAGAGAGAGAGAGAGAGAGAGAGAGGGCAGTGCACCGAGGAGAGAGCGAAAGAGAGCGGGGAGCGGCTGAGAACAGTCGATGGATGCTGTCCGGTTTGAAGGGGCAGCACGTTCTTCACTGACGAGGAAAGGAAAGATTTCAAAATTGAGTCAAAGGATAGAAACTCGCCGTCAGGTAAGTGGAGTTCTTCGCTCGCCCCGGATTGAGTCTCAGACTCAACTCGGCGGACGTTCGGGAATGCGTGTCACAGGGGCCAAAATATTAGGTACACCAGCTATCCAACGCGAGAGCCGCGTCGAAAGTCCGCCTTCACAAAGACGATGCCGGTTTTGATCGACGTCGTCAGGATGCATTCAAAGGTCCGACCAAGTGAATTCAGAGATTTGGTTCGACTGACTGTCGTATTCCAATGTGTCATTATGAAGCCATTACACCGGGGAAGGTGCAGGCGGCATGATGCCCTTAGCAATGCCACATGATTTGCCCCGCCTCCACTCAATTAGAACTCCGGCGCTTTTGTTCGCATCGGTGGTTAGTTGGCGCACTTGCGACATGCATTTCGTAAGCTAGTTATGCCTCCTCTCCGAAAATGCATCTCTACTTTGGATAGTCACTTGCGAGCGCCTCATTGCTTGCTGTGAGTGTGCACTTGACACGCCGAGAAAGGCGGAAGAGCGTGTGGGGGGATTTATCGATGATTTCTCTTTGAAAGTCCAACTTGACCGTCAGCATGGGGAACGGGGCTTTGGCCAGAGAGCGCCTCGTTGTTGGCCGGCATGTGCATCAGGGCCTCGGGCTGGCGTGGCTGCTATAGAGTGCCTCGTGGTTTCCCCTGAGTATGAGGATGTCAACTTGCAATGAAGTCAGAGGAATTAAGAAATAAACATGGAGGAGGAAGGATCGGGAAAAAGCTCAGCGACAAGCGTATGTCCTTTCGGTGGCCATTTTAGAGTGCCTTGTTGTTGGCCGTGAGTGCGCACACCCTCATCCACACCCGTCAAGAGCGATGAGGACAATCTGACTGTGGTTGTTAAACTGAAACAAATCTCTGAACTCACTTGACAGACTTTTCACAGAAAGCATGTTCAAGTTTCTTGTTGCGCTGTTCGTTGTTATTTAAATTTGTCACGGCGCGTCCTTCTTGACCGAAAGGGATTTCAGCAAGGATCTTGTGCATGTGTGCGGGTGTTTATGCATTCCTCTCCAGTCTTGCCTTCCAAGTTCTAAGGGGAGCGGGGTTGTCAGGTTTATGAATATGGAATAGGTGCCGGGTGTGATCTGGAGTGTTTTGCATCACTTCTGGCTCGTTAAGCCGAGTCAGCAGAGTCATCCAGCTTTCCTTCCAAGGACACGTCATCATTTCGGCACCTCCCTCCTCCTTCTTCCTCACCTCTCAGCGTCCTCCCCCCTTCTGTCCCCCTTTTCCCCCTTCTCATCTCACCTGCAGGGCCGCAGTGCGCCTCAATGAGGTGACGAGTCCTCAAGTGAGATGATTTTCCCGTCCCTTCTCGTTCTTTCTCTGGCTCCTTAACACCAGCTTCCCGGCGAGCACGGCAGCCACGTTTGCCAGAAACGTCGCGTGCTGTCGGATTTGGGCCATTCTGTGTCCAAGTCGTTGACAGTACGATGCGTTCTCTGTCGACCTGTCACGTTCGGACGGGTCCCCCGCCTTCGTCACCTTTGCGGCATGTTCGGCGCCCCCGGCGGAGTTGAATGAAGGTGCCGACGCGGCTTGACTTTTTGTTTTCCAAGGCATGGTGTGTGAGAAGGGGATCCAGATCCTCCTCACCACCGTGGGGGCGTTCGCCGCCTTCGGCCTGATGACGGTGGCCATAGGGACGGACTACTGGCTGTACTCCCGGGCCCTCATCTGCAACACCACGGCCAACGTCACGCAGGACGACCCTCACAACAAGGACAAAAAGGACCCCGGGGCGCTCACCCACTCTGGACTGTGGAGGATATGCTGCCTGGAAGGTACGGTCGAGATGCTACCCGACGTGACGCGATTGGTGGCAACGACTGCTTTGGTTGTCTGGGTGAAGGCACAAGGCAACGACACCTGTCACGACTCCAGACTAACTTTTTGCACTTGTGTGCCTCACCGGGTTTTTTCGTTGGTGCACCAGCACAAAATGTAGGTGTACCCAAATTCTCCACTGCCTCGCATTCAACACTGAAGTGTTGGGGTTAGGGTTTGGAGTTTGGGTTGGGGTTGGGGTTTGGTTTATGGTTAGGGTTAGGGTTGGGGGTTAGGGTTAAGTTTCGGGCTTGAGGTTAGGGTTACCGTTAGGGTGTTAGGCTTAGGGGTAAGTTTTAGGGTTAGATTTAGGGTTCGGGTCAGGGGTTAGGATTTGAGAGTTAGTGATTAGGTTTCTGGGTTGGGTCAGGGTTGGGGTTAAGATTACGGGCTTAAGGTTAGAGGGACAAGGGTTAGGGTTATGGGTCGTGAGTCAGGGTTTGGGGTTAGGCTTAGTGTTAGCATAGGGTTTGCGGTTAGGGTTAGGTTTAAGGGTTAGGGTCAGCGTTCGGGTTAGGGGTTTAGGGTTAATGTTAGGGGTTAGGGTTGGGTTAGAGTTAGGATTAGGGATCGGATTATGGATGGGTTAGCTGTTTAGGGGTTAAGATTAGAGGTTATGTTTAGGGTTTGGGTTAAGTTTAGGGTTTAAGGTTCATGTTTAGGGTTAGGTTTTGGGGGTTAGGATTGAGGTTAGAGGTTCGGTTTAGGGTTCAGGTTTAGGGTTAGAGTTCGGGGGGTTAGGGTTCAGTTTAGGGTCAGGGGTTATGGTTGGATTAGGTTTAGGGGTGAAGGCTGGGGTCAGGGTTACGATTAGGGGATAGGCTTTTTGGTTTAGGGTTATGGTTGGGTTCGGGTTAGGGTCAGTTTTAGGGTTAAGGGTTCGGGTTAGGGTAAGGATTTATGGTTCGGGTTTTTGTTGGGTTAGGGTCAGGTATAGGCTTCGAGGGTTCGGGTTAGTGGTAGGGCAACACGTTCCTTTCCAACGCGTCACCAGCATCCAATGGCAGCAAGCTTGGGCGTACCGGTTGTGGCCCGCGGGCCGTGAGTTTGACACCTGTGCTGTAGCCGCTCAACGTGCGACGCCACTGATGTGCGCCTTCATCTGCTTCTTCACAGAGCGACATTGCCCAGCGACAATGGGAGGGCCCGCCAGCCGTCCCACGTCTGTCCATCTGTCCCTCCGTCTGTGTGTCTTCATTCCACCACTCCATCTTACCTCACAATCCATCAGCGAGCGTGTCACCGTCGTGCGTGTGCGCTTGTATGTATTTACTAACACGACACGTCGCACGCGTGCCTCACTAACATCCGTCCCGCTTGTTGTTTGATCTGTACACCGAGGAGACGCCGGCGCTGATGTCAGTGCTTTCGGCTCTCGGGAGGACGCCCGCCGTTCTCTGTTTGTCGCAGTTGGCCTTCTGACTTCTTGTTCTCTTGCTGGTGTGTGCTCATCACTTTTTATTCCGTCCTCTTTCTCCCACTCTCTCCGTCTTTCACATCTCAGGAGTCAAGCGAGGAGTGTGTTCGCAGATCAACCACTTCCCGGAGGATGCGGACTTTGACCACGACGGGGCCGAGTACGTCCTACGTAAGTCAAACGGCTGCTCTTCGCTCTTGCCGCCGCGAAGGAATCGACACGTGACAACGTGGGCGCAAAAGTCACGGGAGATGGTGCGGCCTCGTTGACGCTAAAGGCCCCACGGCGGAAGCCTTTGTGCGCTGGGATACGCCGCACGTGCGCACACAAGCTTGTTTACGATGTTGCACAGGCATCTTGTTGGCATTTTGCTGGCATTTTCTCTCCTGTGGCCTACTTGTTTCGTGTGTGTGTGTGTGTGTGTGTGTGTGTGTGTGTGTGTGTGTGTGTGTGTGTGTGTGTGTGTGTGTGTGTGTGTGTGCGCTCCCGTGTCCCATTTATGTCCAACTAAACTGAGTTCAGAAGCAATTCTTTTGTTGGGAGTGTTAATAATGACGAAACGAAATGGATAAGGAGCAGAGGTCACGGTGACTCAATGCGGGCTTGCCACGCGTCGTGTCGTTCAGGTTCACATTGCTGAAATTTGGATGGATGGATGGAGGTTGTCCAAGCTCGGTATTTGTCAGTTTCGGTTTATTTTCTTGTTTGTACTCATGACTAAGATACTGCATGCAGTACTGTGTATGCAGTACTGCCTATTTTCTAATTGAAATGAAGCCATTTCAGCCTTCCCATTAAAAAACGACACTGAGACATCACCACCTCTCCCTCAGCTCGTCAGTGCAGCATGAGTATCTGTCATTCTACCCGGGAGACAAAGATTATACAACTGAGTCCTGTTATTTGTGTCAGTCTATATGTGTTGCTCCACCGTTTGTGCTCAAGCTGTTGTTAAGCACTTCTTTGGCTTTGCAGGTGTGGTGAGGGCTTCCAACATCTTCCCCATCCTCAGCGCCATCCTGCTGCTTTTGGGAGGCGTGTGCATCGCCGCGAGCCGTTTCTATCGGAGCAAACGGAACATCATCCTGGGGGCGGGGATTCTCTTTGTGGCCGCAGGTAACATGACCGACTCGCTCCTTGTGCACTTCTGGTTACCGCACTCGCACGGCGTTTTGGCTTTTGTTACAAATGGATGGATGATGGATGCTGTTTTTCAGGTCTGAGCAACATCATCGGCGTGATCGTGTACATCTCGGCGGCGCTGGGCGACATCTCCCCCAAGAAGGACGAGGACAAGAAGTGGCAGTACTCGTACGGTTGGTCCTTCTATTTCGGCGGCCTGTCCTTCATCATGGCCGAGATGGTGGGCGTGCTGGCGGTCAACATCTACATCGAGAAGAACAAGGAGCTGCGCTGCCGCTCCCGCACCGACATCTTCAAGAGCACCACGCACGCCATGCTGCGCCTGCCCAGCTACCGCTTCCGCCGCCGCTCCCGCTCCTCCTCGCGCTCCACCGACCCCTCCCGCTCCCGAGACCCTTCGCCGGTGGGCGGCGGCATGGGGAAGAACTTCGGGCTGCCCCCTTCGGCGCTGCTCTCCCAGGGCCCCATCTCCGTGTCCACGCTGCCCAACCCGCACTCGCGCTCCCACGCGGCGCTGGCCGCGGGCGACATCTCGCTTTACACGCTGTCCCGCGACCCCAAACTGGGCGGCCTGCCGCCCATGTACGGCACGGTGGACCGCGCCACGCTCTACCAGCTCCACAACTGCTTCCCCAAGGATGGCGGCGGCGGGGGCATGATGAGCGGTACGCTACCCTCGCTCAAGTCCCACAACCCTTCCAACTCCTCCAACTCCAACGTGCCAATGCCCAACTCGGTGGGCTCAGGACCGCCTCCCTTCACCTCGTCCGCGGTGGACAGGGAGCGAGGGATGGGCACTCTGGACAGGCTGAAGGGAGACCGGGAGAGCAACTCCAACACCCTCAATAGGAAGACCACACCTGTGTAAAAAGGCAGGAAGTAGCCGTCGGCCGGCACAGCTGAAATGTTCATCTCTCCCTCCGCAACGAAAAGAAGAGTGCAGTCATCACAGAGCGATCATAAACAAACAACCACAATGAACTCTCGCAGCAAAACTATTTTGATATTTCCACGTGCTAGAAATGATTTATTTTGTTAACGATCAACATGCAAACTAACCTCGGCTAACTACAAAAAAAAAGAAAATAAAAATAAAAATTGTGCAATATTACCGCTAATTTAGCAAACCTGCGTTAGCGTCGATTGTCGTTGTGATTATTTTTGGTTTGTACGAGGGATGGGCAGAACAATCCATTGGTGTCAATTCTGGCTCCCGCCTCATGTCTTGGTAGCATCGTTTGTTTTTTTTGTTTTTGTTTTTTGTCAACTACGCGTACGACTTCTGGCCTCGGCGGTGTTAATTGAAGACGGATATGAAGGAGATTGAATATCTGCTCCAACTAACATGCAATTATGCACTACTAGAATGTGACAACACAAACCTAGTCGTACATTTCCGTCACGGTGGAAACGATTGCCAATAACATTCTACTAGTTGACCACTAGGGGCTCTCTTTCCATCGACAGCGCATCCGCAGCGGGGCGCAAAAAGCGGGCCCTGATTTTTTGTTGTCATTGGAGATTTTCCTGGCAAGGGTGACACAAGAACAATTGGGGGCGGGGGGTTCCAAGTGCCTACTACACAGCACAGACGTGCTTGAGACTCGAGTGCACGGCGGGCCCGCCGCAGGACTGCGAGGAGTTGCTTTGATTGTCCATGATTAGAGTCAGCAGTGACGATTCCCGCAGCGGCGCAGACCTCCCTTTCTCAGATCTGATGGAATGACCCTCATGCTTCACTAATAGTGCAGAAATGTCAACTGTTGCACTTTTACCTCTTGAGTAATATGCAAAAGTTGTCCCATGTTGAAAAAAACTAACAAACTGTGCGTCAGAAACAGTCATCCACCCTTAAGTCTACTAGTGTGCTGCATTGTCTTACTAGTGAGCACACGAGTACACGGCCCTTCAGCTGGATATCAAGGATATCGAATAAATGCTTTCCATACGCTACTAGTATGCAATTACAGTCAACAAGCGCGCGATTACATGGAAAGTACGTCGAGAAGTGCGACTTTTCAGGAACCCATTTGACATTTCCAGCAGAAGCACTTTGGCGCACTGGTAGGACAACTGCGTTACTTGTAAAGTGAGACTGTGCACTAGTTGGCAACGATGTGCTTCGAGTACTCCTGGTGACAATGAAGTGACACGACTTGTTCTTCAGATCTTGTGTGTGTGTGTCACTTGTCGTGCAGCCGGCACCGCTAATTCTGAAGGCGGCGGGCAGATTTCAGTGCCGTTGCGACACCCAGAGGCGGAAATTTGATTGGAGGAAATAATTCAACGTTCGCATACATTGATTGAATGAAGACAATAGATTGTTCGGAATCAAATAAGACAACATCCTGGAATAAAAATGAGAAATTTGGACAAAAATTGAATCCACCCCCCCCCCAAGTGCCAAAGAAATTGCAGAAGCAAACACAAGTCAACTCATTTGCTTTGCTGTCGTGACTGAAGGAAATGTTTTAGAATGAGTGCTTCTGAACTCGCTCCGTTGTCCGAAGTCAACGTTTCCATCTTGCTGAATTTTACTTTGACTTTTTGTTTTTTCCCCTTCTAAGTCGGGGGACAGCAAACAGCGTGCCCTCGTTTCCATTCTGAGTGAATGATTTCTTCGGACTCGGCGGCTACGAGTACCGCATTGATTTTGTTTTGTTGTTGTTGTTTTGTTGACCAGATGTGAATACTGTAAATTGTCTTCCAATATTAGCAGGAAAAAAAAAAAAAACGACGACGTGCAACAATAACGACTCAGTTTTGGCCTCTGTTCGTCTTCGTTCTATCCCGATCCGTGTGGAGAGTACTTCTTGTAGCGCTTAGTCATGTTGAAGATTTTTGTTCTTTGGGCATTAACGACAACCTCGCGTTTGAGACGGGACAAAATAGAAAATATGTACAGAACCAGGGAAAAAAAAGGAAGAAAAAAACAAACAGAATCATCTCTTTTCTATCAGTCCCAAAGTGACACACTTCATTTTCAATGGCAAAAAAAAAAAAAAACAATCAAGCATCATGTAAATGTGGATTTTGGAGGGTGATTTAAAAAAAAATCATGTACATTGTAATTTATGCATACATATATTTGTAAATTCTCTCAAGAAAAATGAGCTTTTGTTACTTGGACTCTAACTTGGTGGTTTACCTCATTAGCCTCCCCGCCCCCGTGACCTTTTGACCTGCCCCCTTTTTCCCAAGCACCTCCCCAAAGATTCTTTACACTGTGCTTCCTCGCTCCTCTTCCCTTGAACCAAGGCGATGAGACTGAAAGCGGCCTGACACGCTCTTCTTTTTTTTTTTTCTTCTTCTTCTCTTGTTGAGAATTTGACTGCTGCGACATGATGCAACCACCCAAAACAAACGAACAAAAAAAACAAAACAAAAAGATGACGCTTCCAGCTTTTTGGGAAATTCTTTGGCGACATTCTGGCAGTTAAAAGTGGCAACCGTGCACACGGAGAGCATTTAGTTGGGCAATTTGAATCTTATGGAGTGGAGACACAACGACAACTGAGTATGGTTTATCTCAATGTGTGATCAACTCCAACACTGTATTGCACGAAGTTTATAAAAAACAAAACAAACAAAAACAAAAACAACATTGAACGATCAATGCCGACTTTTGTCTTTTTTCACTTTAAAAATCATAAAATCCCAAATTTTAATGACAAAATGTGAATCTGGATTGTGTTTCATGATCCTTTTTTGCTCGCATTTGGTTCTGAAGTCAAGATAGTTGCCTGTTGTTTTTTTCTTTCATACTTAGGGATCCAATCAGCATGTTTTCAGAATGTGGGAGGAAACCGGAGTACCCGAAGAAAACCCACGCAGGCCCGTGGAGAACATGCAAACTCCACACAGGGAGGCCGGAGCGGGAATCGAACCCACGACCTCTGCACTGTGAAGTCAACACACTAACCACTGTTCCACCGGGCCACTCCCGCATCCAGCCCACATTATATAAATACAACCGAGATCGCATGTCACGTAGATCCCGTTTCTGCCCAAAGGGAGCGCTCACCAACAAGACGGCTTGCGACACTAATTATCCCGGCGGGAGGTGTCCGGCCTGTTTGAGCCCTCATGAGGGGGCACTTTGGACGGCACTTGTAGAAGGTGCACGCATGTTGAGGTTGAGTGTGGAAAAGTAAACGATGAGGCACACATCGTTGAAATTCACAGATAAGGTTTCCAAACAGCAATGATAGCCTAATTATAGAGTTGGAGTAGGTCGTTGAGGCTCTGCAGAAAGAAAGGTCACTTGTAAGGTGAATTGGAGGGAAAATTATTTTTCATGTTTACTCATGGAAAAAAAAACACATACGCAAATTTTGATTTCACCAACCAGTCAGAGGACAGAAAGATGCCGATGTTATTGAGGATGAATTTGAAATCTGACGACAGTGCCGTTGCTCACAATGTTGACGTTTCCTGATTCTGAAGGGCCTGGGGCAGATTCGTTTGGCATGGCAACACAATGAGGGCGCACTCTGATTTGACAAAGCCACACGTCCGGCCACGTGCGGCGGAAGCAGAGAAATGTCCCACAATAAAAAGGACAGACGCCACAGAATACGCCGTTTGATGGAACAAAGGTGAAAAATGATGCAGATTCTAAAATATAGCAGAAAAATGTTGAGACAGAGTGTGTGCATTTGACCATTCTTAAAATATGAAGGACTAAATGTTATGTAAATTGTGGAGCATCGACGGTTGTCAGAAACTTTCCGATTGAAAAAGCAAGACTTTTTTCTTTGCTATAAAATCCCCAAAATAAACACGACAGCCTCTCCTCGAAAATACATTAAAAAAAATATCGGATTGCATACCTGTCGGTGAGCAATCCGATATTTGAGTGAGATCTGCTTCATAGAGTGGAAACAATCAACATACAATGAGATATTGAGTCATCACTGTTTAATGCTAAGCTATGCTAATTGTTGTGCTTTAGAAAAACGGTGTAGAAAAAAACAAAACAAAACCTGAAGCGACGTTGCCACGTCCGCAGCTGCATACTAGGTGGCGCTGTTGTTGTGTGGCAAGCACTTCTGCCAGGAAGTGCCGGGAAGCGAAAGGACGAGGAAAAGGACGCCTCCCAAAATGAGGATGGCGCCCGCTGAGCCCGCGCAGGCCGTCGACCATGCCAGCTGGTGATGCAGCGGAACAGAGCGGTCGCTGGACAGCAAGGCCAGCACGGACCGGTGGAAAATCAGGACGGAGACCAGGACCAGGACGCCTGCGCGTGTGCGGTGTTAAAGTTGATCGTTTGGATGATGCGAAGTGGTCAGGAGAGGGCGAGTTCTGACCTGAGAGGATGAAGCAGAAGGAGGCGGGCTTGAGGAAGAAGGCCACGCCTTTGCTGAGCGTCATGATGATGCAGATGGAGCCAGTCACCATCAGGGTCAGACCGAGCAGAGCCAAAATGGCTGACGCCAGGCTCAAGTCTAGGGAGAGGGACAACTGGACTGAAACATCACGCGCGTCAATGACGAGCGCTTCAGTTGACTTGCATTCATGCTTTTTTAAACCCGACTTGCAAACCCTAACCCAAGTCGGGAACCCTACAGACAAACCCTTACCCTAGTACTGAACCCTACTTCCGAGCCCTAACCCTAGTTCCAAATCCAACTTCCATACCCTAACCCGAGTTTAAACCCCTACTTCCGAACCCTAGTGTCGAACCCTACTTCCGAACCCTCACCCTAGTTCCAAATCCAACTTCCGAACCCTAACCTTAGTTTAAAACCCTACTTCCGAAGCCTAACCCGAATTTTGAACCCTACTTGATAACCCGAAACCGAGTTTCGAACCCTAAACCTAGTTCTGAACCCTAACCTGAGTTCCAAATCTAACTTCCGAACCCTAACCTTAGTTTAAAACCCTACTTTCGAAGCCTAACCCGAATTTTGAACCCTACTTGATAACCCGAAACCAAGTTTCGAACCCTACTTCCGAACCCTAAACCTAGTTCTGAACCCTAACCTGAGTTCCAAATCTAACTTCCGAACCCTAACCCCTAGTTTAAAACCTACTTCCGAACTCTAGTGTCGAACCCTACTTCCGAACCCTAAACCTAGTTGTGAACCCTACTTCTGAACCCTTGCCCTAATTCCAAATTCAACTTCTGAACCCTAACCCTAGTTTGAACCCCTACTTCCGACCCCTACTTCAGGACCCTGACCCTAGTGTCAAACCCTACTTCCAAACCCTAACTCAAGTGTCAAACCCTAATTCCAAACCCTAACCGTAGTTTTGAACCGTACTTCCAAACACTAACCCAAGTTTCGAACCCTACTTGTGAACCCTAACCTTAGTTTCAAACCCCTCTTCCAAACCCTAACATTCGTTTAAACCCTAGAGTTGGGGCTTCAAAGCAGGGGTAAGAAGAAATATTAGCGTTTGAAAATATTTCTTTGAAACCTTCGTCCTACTTTTAAACATTACATAGAAACCTTATTCCTATTTATAAAATCAATTTTGAAAGCAAAGTTTGAAACCGACCCCTACTTTTAAACCCTACTTTGAAAACCCAACCCTAAAAACCTTATTCTACTTTGAGGAGTCAGTTGTTCGATTTAGGTTAGGATTAGCATTTTAGGGTTAGCACTGTGCTTGGTTTGGGAGTTCTTTCTTGTTTAGCTTTGAGCATACGAGTAAGAAAAAATGCGTGCGGCACTGGTTCATGCATCCCCACCATTTTGCCAATGCACATTCTGTGTGCTGAACGCTTCCTTGGATTTGATGAGCCAAAATGGCGCCGTGTTTGCAAGTGGGCCACGTGCCGATTTGGCTCCACTTGAAACAGACTTTGTTGGCAGGTGCGACATGCTAAGCGCGTGCCGATGTGCGAGTGTGGGCCACCGATGTCATCATCAGTCCTTGTGAGCTCCATGCAAGCGTCTCATGGCGCAGAAAATTGACAAATCAAAGAATGGTGTCTGTTTTGATTTTTCTTTCTTTGTTTTGGTGGTGATGGTGGGGAGGGGAGCGGGGGGGGGGGGGCTGGGCAACCCCCGTTTCACATTCATCTTACTCTTGTTTGTCGTCTTCTTGAACATGACGGCGTTTTCCCCCGAGGTGAAGAATTTGAAGTAGGAGCAGTTGGATTCTGTCGAGGGAAAAGGAAAGTTAACTGCCACGCACGTGCGACGGATCGCTGCTGGTCTTGTGCGATGTGCTTTCTATGCATCCATGCGCACACTTTGGTCCTTCCAGGCATCATTTCTATTTATATCCCAGTGTTGAGTCGGAATACACACACTGCACATATGGTGCGGCCAGCCGTGGAAGGAGGTGCTAATATTTCATTACTGTACTTCGGTAGATTTTTCAGACATTTGTAATTGACTTGAGTAGGCCTTTTTTCATTTTTCATGTGATTTTTTTTTTTCTTAGTAGCATTGCCAACATTTGAAAACAGATATCTGTACTTTCTACTCCTTTATGGGAGTGTTGCTCTTTTTTTGGAGGGTGGGTGGGGGAGGTTCACATTATATGATCCATTTCTATGCGGCCTAGACATTGCACTGGGAAACGCACACCGGAGTACCCGCAGAAAAGCCACACGAGCGCGGGGAGAACATGCAATCTCTATGCAGGAAGGTCGTGGGCCAGCATTCCAAACCCGCGACCTCTGCACTATGAGGCGGACGTGTGAACCGGTCAACCGCCGTGCCGCCATGTGTGTTTCGATTAAGGTCAAAGTTGAAATGGCGAATCTTTTATTTTGCCTTGATATGTTTCTATCTGGGTGAGCCAGTGGTTAGCGCGTCGACTTCACAGTGCAGAGGATTCAATTCCAGCACCGGCCTCCCTGTGTGGAGTTTGCATGTTCTCCCCGGGCTTGCGTGGGTTTTCTCCGGGTACTCCGCTTTCCTCCCACATTCCAAAAACATGCATGGCAGGCTGATTGAACACTCCAAATTGTCCCATGGTGTGAGCGCCGATGGTTGTTAGTCTCTGTGTGCCCTCCAATTGACTGGCAACCGGCTCGGGGTGTCCCCCGCCTACTGCGCAAAGACAGCTGGAATAGGCTCCAGCACCCCCGCGACCCTCATGAGGATAGGCGGATTGGAAAATGAATGAATGTTTATATCTGACACTGGATGTGGTGTGACTAGAAAGCAGTCATGTCAAGATCTTGATTGATTGATTGATTGTGATCTCGGGGTCTTATAAGAGGACCCCAAAAAAATCAACAACAGGGTTAAGGAGCTCTCCCTCGTTGCCCTTTCACTATATTTAGACAAAAACTGTGAAGTAGACAGATTCCACCGGGCTTCTCGGCCGCACAGTGACAACTCTCACCCACCCGGCATGACGGGTTGTGCATACCTGTGCGCGCTGTTAAGGAATACTACAGCGCACACACACACACACACACACACACACACACACACACACACACACACACACACACACACACACACACTATGTCGACACTACTCATCAGCTTGTGTGCGATGCTGCTTGCTCATTACGCGCATATTGCGCTCAAGACACCTCAGACGCTCGGCGAGTAGCGACGGGAAGACGGGCAAAGAAAACAGTTGCTTTTTTGGCATCAAACAAACATGGCGGGGGCTGGCGGCCATCTGCCAGTGGCGCGAGGGCGTGTGAGAAACATGGTTGCGAGCAGAACGGCTGCCGCCGCAAACCGGCGCGCGCGCGCGCGCACGTAGCACTATTGCGTGCCATCAATAGAAGCAAAGCGTCAAAAAAAATGTTTTTAAGTCGTTCTATTTCAGTGGAAACCAACCGGTTGGTTTCTACTGAAATAGAACGACGGATATATAGATGTATAAATTGTTTTTGAGGCTGGTGCCGATTCCGACATTTGACACAACGGGTTAATTCTCAACTATAGCATTGATAAAATCGCTTCTTTGGGTTCCGTTCCTTGACACTTTCCACAAGAAACAACACTGTAGTCATTTTCTTACATTACAGCAAGGAGGAAAATCTGCAAAAATCAGCAGATTTTTTGGTTGTTTTTATGTTTGAATATACTAGCGTGTACAAAAAAAAACGTGGCCGATATTTGATGAGCCAATAGCCAATTTCTTCTTTGAATTATCAGTTGAGTTTTCATGACAGCCTCGGCAAATCTTTTGGGGTTTTTTTTGGCGCGAGAATCCTAAAGTAGACCTCATTCTTGTCTCTCGCCGAGATTGCATTCTCTCTTTATGATCTCAGACCAAAATCCAACCGTGAGACAGACTTGCTAACCACCGACGCGACGGGCCGATAGGCCGTATTTTGTCCTGACATCTTATTGAAAAGTCTTGCCAGAGGAGCGCAAGCTTTTCCGGCCGCATCGTATCTGTCGGCGCTGGTTACGTAATGCGCCATCCGAGCGGCTTCCCTTTGCGCTCCTTCCATTGGACGACTACGTTGCCGTTCTTCGCCAACGATTGAATTGGCTGACCTAGATGCAAATGCTGTACATATGCCGCGTGTTCGCACCCCCCCCCCGCGTGGAACGTTTCCAAGACAAGCATGCGTACGAGGCTCACATTCGGTCACAGAATGGAATGGGCATTTCTTCTTTTATGGAGCCTGCGGTGCAAAACGCCGTTTTCTTGATCATTGCCAGGCTTTTGTCAGAGCTTGCTGAAGAGCTGATCGTTTGAATCGGGTGCGTTGGAGGAGGAGGGCTGGATAGGGGCCCTCGAGGACTCCCTTCGTTTAGACTAGCACAGGTGTCAAAGTCCGGTCCTCGAGGGCCGGTTTTCCATCCATCCCTGTTGCAAAACACCTGATTCAAATCGTCAGGATCATTATCAGGCTCCAAAAAAAGCTTGCGGATGAGCCGATCATTTGGATGAGTGTGTTGCAGCAGGGAGACATGCAAAACACGCAGGACGCCGGCCCTCGAGGACCGGACTTCCACACCTATGATAGAGAGTGTTCCATTCTCCTACCACGCATGTTTTTGGAATGCGGGAGGAAACCGAAGGAGCAGGAGAAAGCCCACGTGAGGCACGGGGAAAACATGCAAACGCCACACAGGGAAGGCCGCAGCCCGGAATCCAGCCTGCACCTCTGCAGACTGGATTGGCAGAGCGTGCTCACCAGTCTCAGGATGTTTAATTACAAACACTGAGTAGGTGCCTTGTGGTCACCATGGCAACAAGTGAGCTAGCATTCTACGAGTGAAGTCAAAGAGGCAGCGTCACGTCACGTCTCACCTCCCGGTAGTTCAGCTGGACCGCAGCTCGCTCTCTCGGGGTCCACGTCGGCCACCCACAGGGTGTGCACGCAGGCCTTCCAAAGGCCGTAGTGCGCCAGCTGGCATGTCTGGTTGCCGCCAAAGTCCTTGGGCTGCGCCAGCTCCACCCAAAATTCGGTGCCCACGGCCAGCACGGTCAGCGTGACGCCCACCGCACACACCAGGAAGGCCAGTTTGATCTTGCCGTCCTGGCTGTCGCTCATCTTTTGGCTCCGTCTCTGAGCACGGCCGCCCTTCAGGGCGGCCAGAGCGCCTCCTTGGCCACCGCCCGCCGCCCCTACGCGGCCCTCCTCGTCCCGGGCCACGAAGAAGTTGTTCCACATCTCAGCTTGTGGGTATTTAGTTTTAGTGTAGCTTTATAAACTCTACTACCAAGATAGATTTTTAAAAAATCACTAAAAATACAAAAGACGACCAAAAGGTATAAATAAAGCTTCTGTCCAAGTATTTCCTTTCCTGCAGTCCTCTGAAAAAGAAAAGCAACAATTAATAAGACAGCAAAGAGCACAGATGTTCAATTCAAGGTCCAACGTGTACCGCAATCTTACTAACCAGCCTTAAAAATGACACTAACCAAGGGAAGTTGATCTGATTTGATCATTGGTGGGAGCATGTTCTGTGTAAGTCAAACAGGAGAGGGACAAGAAAGGATCCCTGCGGAACACCACATTGAAAAATGACAAGATTTGAATTTTCAAAACAGACGAGGTTGGAGGAAAACCCGTTCGAACTCCCAGAGCAGGCATTGGTGCAAAGGAAGTCGACCTCGAGGGCCTCATTGGAAATCCATAAAAGCTCGACTCAGTGAATGCGTCAAAGCATGATTAGGCATCTTTTTCTCTTACCGACGCTTCATTTTTCAAAGGCTTCAAGCAAAACAGCAAGCTGAAGCTTTATCACTCTCCCAACTAGAAAGCCAGAGAATCGTTTTGTCTACATTAGTGAAGTGGTTTGGCGCCAGGGCGGGGGGGGGGGTGCTCACGGTGAGTGCCGCAGTGAACCACCCGTCTTTTATTGTCCCACCACAGAGCTCAGACCCGAGTCGTCCCACCGCGTTGGGCTCGGATGCGAATCCCCGTCTGATCTGCGGGGATAACGCGATGCCACAAATACCCGACAGCCTGCATCACATGGCATGGCCCACGCGGGGGCCCGTGGGAGCGCTTTAACTAGGTGGCAGATGACCCACGCGGGGATGCGAGGCAGGTGATAATGCCAGCCTGAACAAGAACGCAGGCCTTTTTAATTGACCCTACTGGGGGACGGGGGTGGCTTCGACAGGTCACAGGACAGAAGCCCCCTGCCCCCCATCCACAGAGATGCTGGATCACTTCATTCCGAGCTTTGCGCCAGCAGTCTCAAAGGTTTTATTTCGGCACCGGAGCACATGAGCCACCTGTTTGTCGTAACGCTGGAGAATGCCAAGCGCGTTACATTGACGTCATAACATACATAGAATGGAATCATTCCCATCGTGAGATCCAAGACGTGAGCAACAGGGGTTAGCTTTTTTGGGTGGGGTGGCATATTCGAGTCGGGGTACGCGATGCAGACTGGCGTAATAATGATATCCAATCCAAGAGCTGTCAAGCATCTTTGCTTAGCGAGACAAAAGCGACGCAAAAATTCCTGTTCAAAATACAGTGATACCTCGGCTCACGAACGCTTAAGCTCACAAACTTTTCGCCTCAAGAACATTAAATTCGCGAGCATATAGTCTCTGCTGACGAACTAGTTTTCGGCGGACGAACCAAACCAAGCGGTCGAACAGCGCCACGGTGGCAGCCACGAGAAGCTGACGCACGCTCACGGCGTCCCAGTTCGTCACCCCTTTCTTTGAGTGCGGACGTGGTTGGTGTTTGCTCGACATTTTGGACCATATTGAGTGTACTTTTGCTATTATGGGACTGAAAAGACCCCCCACAGGCTAGTGCTAAGCCTAAGAAGACATTAAAGAAAATTACGATCGAGTAGAAGAAGGAGATCATTGAAAAACACGAACGAGGTGTGCGTTTGTGTGACTTAGCGTCCCAGTGCCAGTACGCTAACATGCAACAGGTGTCAATGAAGAGGTTTTTAGTCAGCAAAAAGGATAAAGAGTCTCCTTCTAAGAAGCAAAGAAGAGAAGCCACACCGGAGGTTGAGTTACCTACTGTCACGTTGCGCACAAAGCAGGAAAAAGGACTGCTTCGTACGAAACGGAGCAAACGTGAATAAGTGATCCCCGAAGCAGCAGACACTGATCAGGCTTTTGTCACAAAATAATATTTATTATAAACAAAAAACTCCGCCTAATAAAAAACAGAAAAAGCTGGTAAAAACGAGAACCAGGAAATAATGTAACGTGAAAAACAAAGCGCTTGCAAAAAACGGCAAGGAAAGGATAAGACACTTTCTACTTAAAGTACGCGTTCTCAATAACCCCACAGGGATGACGACAAAGTCGCAAAACAACGATCGTATTTGAATAATATTACCAAGCATGGGCAATAGCAGTGGCGGCATGCAATACTGCGGCAATGAGTAGACAGCCGGAGCGCCTAGATAAAGCAGGTGTAATCACTGACAAATAGGCAGCAGGTGTGTAGGCAGAAGAAATGAACGCCTGCCACCTGCTGCCCATTACGGAACATGACACCTACAGTCCTTATGGAAGGTGACTCTCCTTCCAAACCGTAACTCCCTCCCTCCCTCCCTCCCTCCGCCTCCCACTCCATTCCATCAAACCATCAACTACGATCACAAAGGTAAATAAAACGACTTTATTATACAGTACAGTTTATTTCTTTAATTTCAATACAATAGCACATTTATTATACATAAAATAAGGTGTATTTTTGTGTAGTTTTAAGGCTTATTTAGTAGAAAATTATGTTTATGGGGACCTGGGAACGGATTATTCTCATTTTAATGGTTTCTTATGGGAAATAAATGTTCGGAAGACGAACTTTTCGGCTCACACACACTTTCTGGGAACCAATTTAGTTCGTGAGCAGAGGTATCACTGTAATCATCTTGGTCAGAACTGAAGTTATCTTTAATATGCCTTGATTGGAGCAAATGTAGATTTTGACATGAGTGATAAGATACGGAATAAGAAAAAAATGATTATGAGGAAGTCATGCCAGTAGTCCTGTTAAATCTTCAATTTTGTAATTTCACAGGTAATAATGCTGTGCTTGAATATTCCTTGTGAATAGTTCAGAACAAATATAACACTACTAATCATCTTTTAAAAAAATCTTTATTATGCACACCACGCTGCTAAAGCTGCTTGAAATGCGCACAAAACAAAACATTGACATTATTTTATGACCATGACACGATTGGTTTCTTTGTTTTGATGCCATGCAGCACGGTGAGCGCCACCGCCTCGCAGTAGAGATCATGGGTTCGATTTCGGGTCCCGGCCTTCCTGTGTGGAGTTTGCTGTGTTGTCGTCGAGCCCGCGTGGGTTTACTCTCACGTTTTCAAAATCATGCATGGTAGGTTCATGGAACACCAATTGTCCCTAAATGTCTGATCCTGGGACTTTTGCAACTCTGCGTGTGTGTGTGTGTGTGTGTGTGTGTGTGTGTGTGTGTGTGTGTGTGTGTGTGTGTGTGTGTGTGTGTGTGTGTGTGTGTGTGTGTGTGTGTGTGTGTGAAATCAACAATTGGGAGAGGTAAAAAAAAAAAGAATTCTGACCTGTGATTTGGTGCTGGGTCGAGAAGAAGACGCTTGAAAATTCAAAGAGCAAAGGCATGGCAGAGTTAGTGAACAAGAACGAGAGAGCGACAGTGCGAGGAGGGGGTACATAACACTCATGGAAAGTGAGTCGAACAGGGGAGGGGGCTGCAGCCCGGTTGGCTCACACACTTCTTGATTCAATATCCCACGATGTGCGTCTGCGTGGGTGTGTTTACCGGTAATGTTAATCGCTAGTAAGGCGAGGTGGCGCAGGGCCATCACACACACACACACACACACACACACACACACACACACACACACACACACACACACACACACACACACACACACACACACACACACACACACACACACACACACACACACACACACACACACACACACACACACACACACACACACACACACACACACACACACACACACACACACACACACACACACACACACACACACACACACACACACACACACACACACACACACACACACACACACACACACACACACACACACACACACACACACACACACACACACACACACACACACACACACACGACTAAAAACATGTCTGTTTCTGTCACACACTCGCCATGCGTGCGCGCGTCTATTTTAGACGGGGCACCTGTTAACGACATTAAGTGAGAGTGAAGGAGGAGCCGCAGCGTGTGTTCATACGGCTCGTCTTACAGCAGCGAGTTGAGCGATTGATCCGTCCAACCGTGTCTCAATAAGTTAGTGTGGTTAACGATTGAAATACTCTTTGATGGCGTCACGCGGTTGCTCTAACTCTTTTGCGCTGCCCCTCGGTTATTTTGGGTGTCATTTTCGCTGGCGGCCATGAGATGCTGGGTTACGGTTGTGTTTTGGCCCAGTGTGTATATATGAAAGAGGAATCAGCCCGGTTTTGGCTGAAAATGATCGGATGTGAAAGCCAGATTAATCCTGCTTTTTAAACCTACAAAAAGGACTTTGCCAAAAAAGTGTCTTGTTAAAATGATCACGGCCGCCCTTCAGGCCCTGACGATATAACTTTTCCCCATATAGTATTCCTTATCATATTGTGTGTATAACAACAGTTTAGGATGGTGTTGAGGTGACGAGCAGAGAACAGGACAAAGCAAGCTCCAGGCAACTCCTTTCCATTGCAGCGTTTGACTTCTCTCTACTTGTAATTAATTATGCAGCCTCTCTCGTCCGTTCGCCCGTCCGTCCGTCACTTGACCGAAAAGGTCCATGCGGCTAGTCGCAGCCCATCAAAAATGCAGCGCATCGCTGATGCCCGTGCCGGTTTTCTGCACTTCGCTCAAGTCTTGCCGTCAGCAGGGACGGACGGACAGCACACGCTTCAACAGAAGGCATACTTCGACACGTGTGCGCGCTGCATCAGACATGAAAAAGATTGAGCTTTGTTCCACAAGTGCAGCCGTGCCCAGCAGGAAACGATTTCAACGTTTTTCCAAAAAGACAAGCATAGATAAGTCTTTTGTGAAGACAATTGCACACCGTGTATTTAAAAGAAGGACACGACTTGCCGCTAGCCTAATGCTAACACGCTATGCAATGCTAGACATAGACATGCTTCACAAATGGCCTTGAAGATCAAAGCCTCGACGAAACACATCCAGCCAATATGAGAATAAAGGCAGGCATGTATTCTGTATCCGGCCATTTTGCCACTTTCTGTCGACTGAAAATGACATCAGAGTTGCTCGGGGCTCAGATAACAACCAATCACGGCTCAGCTTCAGAAAACAGTTGAGTCGTGACTGGTCGTTACCTGAGCCCTGCGCAATTGTGACGTCATTTTCGATTGACAGAGTGGCAAAATGACCGTCCCCTTAGGTGACTAAAAAAACGGTAGTATTCTTCAAACGCAATATTATTCAGAATGTGTTTAGGCTCGTGGAGGCGGTGTCCAGAATTTGGGGTGGGGGGGCATGGGGGGGGGGGGATTGACTTCCCCTTTAAATTCTGTTGAAGCCTCAATCCTGTATGTTTTGATAAAAGACCAGATTCTAGAGTGCGCTTTTTCCATTGGGTCACAATGTTGCCTTTGAATCAAGATCCAACGAGGGAGGCGTTGCCTGCCCGGATTAACAATCAGCACCAGTGATATGACATCGTAACATTCGTGTGTTAAATGGCCTGGACAATATCTACTTTCTACTATCATGAATTGTATTATTATTAGATAGGTTGAAACATTCTATTCATTTTTTTTTAAACAGAAAATATTGTGGCGGTTAGTCTGACGTCACATGCTGCAGGCAAGGGTACCAGACAGCGCCGTCTTGTGGGCATCATGGCTAGCTACACATAATCTCCCAAGCAACTCACCAACAGACCTATTCTGAGGAGTTAAAAAAAAAACCCAAAAAACATGTATTTTCTTAATTGTGATTAGGACGTGATCCTTGTAACGTTGGCTGCTTGAAATACGAGTTTTGTAACACTTTCTGCACTGAATTTATTGAACAAAATTGAATTGAGCCTTCACTTTTCAACGATGTAACAACATCCAACTGAATGTCAGGAAAGTACCGCTGGACGTTGTGCAATGTGTACCTTTTACAAAATAAATATTTCGCATATCGACATCGGCATTACTGTCTATATTATTGACTCTTTAACTGCAGTCAGACCTCAAACATTACTTCACTGTGCATATAAAAACGTTGGGGAAGGCTGCTGGGTGCATTATCATTGATCTTTTTTTTTTCTCTCCTTCCGCACTTGTTTGGCAACTGCTGTGGCATGAGACTATATTTTGACAGCCACGAAGGAGAACCGGCAACACTTGAATGTGTCTCATTCTCTTCCTGCTTCAATTCAAAAATCCCTCCAGTCCCTGACAGATGCTGAGCTTGTGCATTTTTTTCCTTTTCACTTGTGCCTATTTGGGTGTAATTGCGACTAAAGCATCTTTTTTTTTTCGTGACTGCAACTTAATTCTAGTGACTCCCCCCTTTGCCACCCAGCCTTTTTCTTGTAAAGAAATTTGCAAAATGGGACGAATATATCAAAGGGGCTACTCGGAAAGGAAAAATATGCGCATCCTTAAATAGGAGAGCGATTCATCTACGTTGGCTGGAGTTGTGCCAGTTAGCAGTGTTTCCAGTACAAGACGAGGTGTAGGTATAACTCATGTGTTTATTTGGTCTTGTCAAAGAGGTGAGACGATGCACACAAATGAAACAAAAAATGAATTAATCACCGGGTCCAAACACAAGTGACAGTTCAGATCTTTGCGTCAACAAGGGACATGAATGGCAATGCGAGCCAAAGCACAGGAGAGTGAAGCCTTTGTAAGTGATTAAAGAATTCATTATGGAAGGGCCGGCCGGATTTGTTTCCTTGTCCAATTGTCTTGGAATCATCCCAGTAAGGCTTTTGGTCAGTGAAATCCCCAATAAATAGGTTTGAGTGTTGCTGATAAAAGAAGAGGATCAACCGGGGAAAAAAATGGATGGAAAACTTCCCTTTACTGTAGTTGGTGTTATTCTACAGGCTGCGCACAATGTGATGTTACAAGCTGGAGCCAGCAAAGCTACACATAGTATCGGAACAGTAACATTTGACATTCACACGACATGCTCAAGCGATCGTCCTGAGGCGGGGGAGGGGCAGTAGTCTGACAAAAACAAACAAATCCAAAAAAAAAACAAAAAAAACAACCCCAACAATGTCTCCTCTAGTCTTTCTAATGGTGGTGAAACTCAATTGGACGTTACAGCTAGTGAAGAAGAATAAGAAGTACGGGGCGGCCTGACAAAAAAAAAAATGCCCTCATCATTTTCTTCCTCTTTTCATTTCCATAGAGCCATCTTAGTTCCTTCTCGAAGTTCCTTCCATTTAAATACAAACGTCGACGTGTTACACCCCCCCCCCGCCCCCCTGCCAAAAATGACATCTCCGGCTCGCAAAATATAAAAACTCCTGACCCCACCCTGGACCTATTAGAACACACATTTCTCAAAAAATGTTAGACCCTCCCACCCCACCCCCCTCCCTACCTACCTAACAATGACAAAACCCCGACAACCAGAACAAGCCCGTGTGATTATTTTTTTTTTAAAGATGTCATCATTATCACACACGGTGATCTCCACTGATTTTTTTAGGATTTTTTTTAATCACTTATTGGGCTGATCTAGTCAGTGGGAATTCGAGCCCCGCCCCCCCCAAAAAAGATTTTTTCCCCGTCTTGCCTCCTCTACCAGAAGTCCCGGCGGTGATACGCATCAGGGTCGCAGTACTTGGTCACCACTACTCTGTTGGCAAATTTCCTTCCTGTCAGGCCTTGCATGGCTTTCTGGGAGTCGAACACCGACATGAACTCCACAAAGATCTACAGGGAGACAACACAATCATTTTAATGGAAGTGGCACTTTGACATTTTCTAACTTGGAAACTTTGACATGGGAATTAACGGGTATAAACCAGCAAGTGACAAAAATGAAGTCTGGCTCTTAAAACTTCAATACAGACGTTTGACTGATTGACTGTATGAATTATTTTTGCTTCATGTATTGCACTTTGTATACAGCGGTGGTTGTTTTAAAGTTGAGTTTCATAAGATTATGATCCTTCGTTCTGCGGTGTGTTAAGTGTAAATTTGTAGCAACAACGGGGTGAGCAAGGGGTCCGGTCTCACCTTCCCGGTGCCGGGCACTTCCAGGCCGTCGACGGGCCGCGGGATCTCGATGCTCTTGACTTGGCCGTACTTGCTGCACTCGTCCCGGACGTCTTCCACGATCTCCTCATACTCTTCATCGTCCACCAGATCCTCGGGCGCCACCATGTTCATCAGGCACAGCACCTCGGTGGGCAGGCCGCCCATTTGGGTCACGGTGCTGTTCAGGCCCGGCACCTGCAGCGTGACGGGGGTCTGATTGATGCTGGTCTGCAACGACACACACACACAAAAAAGTGTTACAAGGCGCTCCAAAAACACAAATGGGAAGGTGGCTGTCTTTCTCATTGCTCATTTGCGTGAAACATTTTGGATGAATGGATGTTTTATTTATTGATATTGTATTGACTTTTTAAAATAATTTGCGAATAGATTTGTTTATTCATTTTGATTTCTTTTTATGGTGTTCACAGCTTCAAAGGTAAATATGCCACAAACTATGACAGCAGATTAATTTAATAATTTAAACTCGCCTGACATTACCCTAAAAAAATAAATGAATGCCGTGTCCCCAAAATACAAAGACATTAGTCTCTCTCAGTCGAGATGTATTACTCTTTACATTACTTGCTACTTTCCTATAGACAAGCCTTTGGCAACATTTCACTGTAATGGGCAAATATTTTGTTCCAATGAATTTGTTCAGCCAAAATTTGACTTTGCTTATGGTTGAGAGGCTCGAATGATCCAACACTGAAGATGGAAAATCCCAATGATGATGATGATGTATCTTTTGCAGCTGTTCACTCATTAAATGCAAGGCTTGGCAGGGAACCGCAAACGACAAGACTCCGGAGTACTGCATGAATGAATGAATACGCGCAAGCCTCCACCCAGCTCTTGCCACATACCAGAGTGGCGTTCTTAGATCCCACACTGGCTCGCTGCACCAGGAGCTTCTTGTCTCCCAGCTGCATGCCGTTGAGCCCGGCGATCGCCTGCAACGAAGGGACGCCTTGAAAGTGGTACCGCCCCCGCCGCCTTTTTCGGGTTTGCGCAGCGCTCTTTGGCTACCTGATCATTGAGGTTGACGTCGACGTATTCGCAGAAGGCGTATCCTTTGGACAGGCCTGTTGCGCTGTCCTTCACCAGGTTGAAGGCCTTCAGGGGCCCAAAGGACGTCAACAGCTCCTTCACCTGGGGAAGAAAAACACAGACTTCAAAATAACACCCATCGAGCGACCGGCTACGGAAGCCAATGCCACTGAGCATTTCAAAGGACAAAGAGCGTCGGACGAGCGGGGACCTCCAAGCTGGATGGCGAACAAACGCTCCAAAACAGATTTCCACGGAGGTCGGCCGCTTTACGGTCCGCCCACTAACCTGGTCGTCATTCAGGTAGTTGGGCAGCCCGCCGATGAAGAGCTTGTGGGCTGAGTCGGGCACCACTGTGGATACCACTCCTGTGTTGACAACAAGACCTTTGAGGACAGCAAACAGTGCCAGCTCCCATATATATATTTACGCAAATGGTGTATGAATGATGCCAACAGGAGTAGTAATAGTAAAAACCATTAATTGTCTGTGTACCAGGCACATAGACACTGGGGTTCTCGCTCATGCCCGGCAGTGGCTGGTAATCGTGTGGACGGCGAATTTTCAGGCTCTGGCCTTGAAAGATGATTCCATCAAAAGCCATTGCCTGTGTTGTCTCATCCACTGAGCGGAACTGGAAAGGAAATCAGGCGTCAGTCCGGGTTCGCTTTTAAAGGCACGTGCAAGCGACGGCAAAAGACGACCCACCTCAAGGAAGGCAAAATTCTTATCTTGGTTAATCTGCACAGCAAGCACGGGATTTCCCGGGGCCTGAGTAAGACCACCCAAACGCATCTGAGCGTTAAAGAAGTCCATCATTGACTCCTGGGAACAAGAAGAGCGGAAGAAAATCACATACACACGTCCCATGATATCAAAGAGTGGGCTCAACGCTTTGACGCTGCTTCGTGTGGCACCTCAGTGATCCCGAAGGGGATGTTTCCCACATAGAGCCTGCGAGCCTGTCGGGTCATCTGGCTGCCCACGACGGGCACGGGGGTGGGAGTGACGGCCAGGCCGTCCGGAGTCATGGTGGGCAAGAGTGCTGTCGCTGGAATTTGGCCCGCAGCTGTGGATGCAAAGCCCATCAGTCCGCTTGCAAAACATACGTACTTGCGGTGCTGGCTTGACTTGCTGGGTTATTGATTTACTTTGTTTTGCTGCCAAAACTGTGACATACAAGTGACTTTGAGGCACACCCCACTAGATGATGGCAGTGAACTTCACAACAATGTGACACAGTACTGCTAACTTGTATTTTGTGTGAGCATTTTCCTTTTTTCCCCCGCACACACACTCGAAGGAGGATCACAATTAATTAAAAACTGACAGAAAAAAGTAAAATATGTTATTTTTGGGTCCTCTAACAACAATACAAGTTTTAGGGGAGAACATTTCACTATTTTATAATACTTTGTCCCATTATATTTGATTCATTTTACAAAAGAGAAAAATCTGCACAAATTTGACTTTTTTTTTTGGGTGGTGAATGTCACCATCTTATGTTGCAATGTGTTCAAAATTTTAAATCACAGAACAGGCAAAAATTGGCATAAGAAGAATGTTTCCCCTTTTAAAAAGAACCAAAATTGGCCAATTTTTCATAAGCGCATATTGGCCCAATGAGAGTTCTTCTCCATTACAATAACGTACAGCGCTATTTTCTACCTCAAAAGCTCTCGTGTCGTTGTAGGCGAGACTGGCACGTCATGGCATTTCCCTTCATTTCAATAAGGGGGAGCTTGATTTGAAATAGGAATGATTTGAGGTACAAGCAAAGTCAGGGAATGAACTCAACTTTCAAGCCAAGGCACCTCTGCAGACTTTTGACAAACAAACACATACAAGCAGTCGTGAACTCCCGAGCAGGCAAGGGCGCTACCTTGCATGGCTTTGTACTGCATGGGGCTGATATTTTCAAAACCAGGTGGTGGCACATCCCAGTACTTCTTCACCTTGATCTTCTTCTTCTCGCGGTGCGGGGAACGGCTGTGGGATACACACAAGAGACTCGAAATTAGGCTGCGAGGGTTCAGTGGTGGTGGGGGGAGAAAAAAAAGTCCATCCAAAACACAAACACCACAATCTGGAGGCGTTCATGTCAAAACAAAATACGGCAGGGAAAATAATACATTTAAAAATCGCACACAAGTCATTTGTTTGTTACTTCCGTGGGCAGGGGACATGAGATTGTGGCACAACAGAGCAGCTTTGTGTTCAATTTGCTGTATTACCTTGCAGTATTGTCCTGTGGGAAGCTCGGTGGTGAGCTGAAATGACATTGGAGGGATTTCACAAAAAGATTCTCTAACAGTTCCACTTCGAAATTTTCGATGGAGTCACGGCCCGAGATGAGTGGCGGGATTTCTTAGGAGAGGCTGGGTCAGGAACACGGTGCTGCTTCTTCTCGCCACTAATCGAGAGCGCCTGGATGCTTCGATGCAGATGAAACGCTCCGTGGTGTGCCCAAAGTAGGATGCCTCACTACTAATCCACTTTTAGTTTGTTTTTCACCGTCATCATTTTTAAGATTGTTATACAGAAATCTGGTTGAGCCTGATCTGATTAACTAAAAAATAAATAAATAAATAAATAAATAAATAAAAGACAAACAGCGAAGGGGAGAAAACCAATCTAACTCGGGCTACCATTTTAACAGCTAGAAGAAAATATTCTGAAAACTCAATCAGGAGTGGCCAATGGGGTGCATTTACTCACCTCTCCCCATTTGAAGGAAGCAAAAATGTATGCAAATTAGGTGACATCACACTCACTGAAGCCTGCTGATTGGTCAATGGGAAATTATTTATTTGGGGAGAGGTCTTTAATTATTCAGTGCTGGTGAAGTGGTCCACACACTGGGCATGTATTCTGAGTCAAGTCCACATTTTTTAACAAAGCGTGGGAAAAAAATTTTCACAAGCGTTGCGGTGATTGACACCCCGTAGATAGATTCACAAAGGCACCCCCCCCTACAAATAAAGCCCATTTGATGGGCAGAAGGAATTTGAAGGTGTGAATTTGCTGCAGCTAAAAATAGCAGATGCTGCATTTAATGAAGATGCAAAATCCCCAAATTGAAAATGACAGGATGCATGGACGTGGAGAGCACTTAATGCCATCAACAACTGAGTCTCCCGTCATGTGTAAAATCGCTTCTTTCCCAGAAGAGGAAGTGAGCGGAACAGGCCAAGGCAGACAAGGTGCGAAGGAGGCATATTGATACGCTTAATTGAATCAAGAGGAGCAAAACCTCAAATGACAGAAAAGACTGGCTGGCGTTCATGGGCTGCGACAGATGTTCCCAGCGTGCCGGCCCACTTGTGGATGAAGACAAAGGGGATACGCACCTGCGTCTGTGTCTGCGATCCTTACTGTCACCATCCCGGCGATCCCGGCTACGTCTGTCCCTGTCTCGGCTTCGCCTCTTCCTGTCTCGGCTGCGGCTACGGGAGCCGGAGCGGCGGTGATGCCGGTTCTCCTTGTCCCGCTCAGCTGGACCACAAAAAGGATGGATGGTGAAAGCAGATAAATTGTTTTGACAATTGTGCGATGAAGCTTAGAAAAATGTGACGTTTGAGTCACATTTTAAAGGCGATAAAAGAACTGCGTAAGTAATCCTCAGCTAATTTTAGCTTTCTGAATGATTGAATCCTGCACAAGCTGAGTGAGAGATGACCATATCGCCGCTGATTTCATTAGATTGTTTTACATACAACTATTTACAGTAATTATGATCATTGGGGGAAAAAATAATTTTGACAGGCACACATCACACATGTTGAGTTGCCATGTCGACGGTACATGCAGTTAGTATTGACTTTTCTAGAATGAAGAAATCAGTGCTTTGGTAGATGAAATGATGTGCTTTTGCGATATTGAATTCATGTATTCATTTTGATGACATATTTAACCTCTTTTTTTGTTTTGTTTTTGGCAAACCAAGGAGAGAAAAAAATATTTCACAGAAAAAAAAGACAACTCTAATTTCCTCCATTCAACCCGAGCTCATTACCATGATTTGTATGACTGAGAATCTGCACAAAGAAAAAAAATGTCTTTTGTTGATTAGCACACATGTCATTTCTATTGCTATTTTGACATCACGTAAAAATGACTTAGGGAATTATGCGATTGACTAGTAAAAATCTTTCTAAAGGTAAATTTGTGCAACACTTTGTTTTTATTGTTAGAGGCCAACACAACCACCCCATCAATGCAATGTTAGCAAAGCTATGGGGACACGCTATTCACAGCATAAAAGCCAGGGCCAGAGCCAAAGTTGGATTTGTTTTATTTCTTTTCACTATACACCAAGACCATCAAAACAGGACTTGCCTGTTGGCCGGAATTAAAATCAACACACCTGTGAAGGGATATTGTTATTTCCTAGGAAGGTTGTTGACGTTCTTTTAAATCAGACATTGGGAGATTTCTTTTTGTTGCTTATATGATGCTATCAATTTTCGACCTTGTATTTATTGGGAGAAATCATTCACATGGTGGGTATCTTCACATGACCGAATACCGATCATTTTTAAACGTGACATCTTAAATACGAACTTTCCAATGTGTATTTGCATTTCAATATTATGGGGATTGTAATTCGCGCACTTTCAATCAAAAGGCAGTTAATAGGACTTTTTAGCCAAGTATCTGCACTCCCACCCGAGTACAGCGTGAGCCGCGAATCGACGACAAACGAGCCAGTGTGTTTTAATGACCATGTTCCTCTATTATGAATCGGTTGAATTCACTTGCTAAAAAAACGCAACGATCTTAAAAGTCGATCCGCTGCAACACTAGCAAGCGGTCCCATTTTGAGTCTCCGGCGAGCGACTGTGATGCCCTTACCTTCCAGCAAATAGACCGAGCCCGAGTAGCCTAGCGTCATGGCGGCAAGACAACTCAACGGCATCAGCAGATTCATAGCGCGCCCCGAATGTGTGCGTTGCTCACCTTGCTTGTTTTCAGACAGCTGCCGTTCAAATTCGTCGAAGTCTGACATCTCTGCAAGCTTCGGCGGCTTTCCGCGGGTCTGCGTTATTCGCTCGAAAAAGTGCACCTCGAAACCGCCCCCCCCCTTCCAAAAAAAAAAGGTTGCACGCGGAATTTAGCGACGACTGGAAACCCACTATAGATTTACTAGATTCTGATTAGCACAGAAAAGAGCAGTGGGTTTTATTTCCCAGATGAGGGGGAAAGTCATCGGAGGAAAAAACGTGGGTTAGCAAAACGCTAGTAACAAAGTCCAGCAGGAGGAAAAAAAAGGCCTGGCGCAGCAGACTCTAAAATAGCTTAGCTTAGCGTGCTAGCACGGACAACGGAATGAATGGGGACAATTCAACTGCAGGCCAAAAACAAACTTCTGCGGTGAATTGGCCGACCCGAAAGATAAGTCGGCCGCCTTCAAATTCCAAAAGGCGAACGCCTTGTTGGGTTTGGAGGTCGGCGAAGAGTATGAAGAAAATAGAATGCCCGCTTTTCTTTCTCCCTCCGTCTCCCTGGTCCTCCTCAACACCGGAAGCTGATGAATGGCTTTCCGGAAAATGGCCGTCAACTCTTCTTTTGACATTTTACGATATTTTATTTTCGAAATAAACTCCAAAGAAATTCTGTCTTTTCTGTTTGTTAACGTTATGGCTTTTTTTTTGCTACGAATTGGGTTAATCTGAACGTCACCCTATTAGCTTCACCGTGATGGCTTGAGCATATTGCGCCAAGTGTAATGCCTTTAAGAAATGCTATTGTTAGTCTTATGAAGGCCATTTGGCATTAACATAAACAAGTAAATCATACACTACTTATTATTTGATTTTTATTAAATTCCATATCGTTAGTAAAATAAAGTGGAATGGAAATGATTTCAACTGTATCACACGTTCGATTTTTTAAAAAAGATGTATACAGTACATTATTTTTACGTGGATGACAAAGGCCATCCACACTTGTTTATTTTAAGGTTTTATTTTTACATCACATGTGGAGGGCGTGGAATTTACGGAAAAAGATCTCCACATCAGACAGAAGATGACACAACAGACTCTATTTTCGAAGACTCTCTGTGCACTCGCCGTTAAAGCTGACGCCTCAACGGCCGTGTACGAAAATGTCAAAAGAAAGAAGAAAACTCCGCGCGTCCAGTTAGACTGCACCTTGCACTAGACTTGCACATGAAAACAAGGCCCGTTGAAGAGGCATTCAATATTTTGTTATTGTTGCGTTCAGCTGTGCTGCTCGGTGCGTGGCGGGCTTCAGTAAATCAAGCCCGAAGAGAACAAAATACTTCTCCGTGCCTGCGGACGTCTTTCCGTCAACCCCTCTTGTCGTTGACCTGGTTCTTGTGTCAGTGTCTGAACCTGTAGGAAATGGGCAGGAGCAGGTTGTTCTTCTTCAGGGCTTGCACCCTGCTCCGCGTCTCCTCGTCCAGCGCCGTGTAGCAGCGTCGAGCGTAGTCCAGCAGCTTCTCTTTAGACGGGTCAAACTCTCCCACCACGGCTACCTTCTCAGGAGCCACCAGCAGCAGCTCGGCGATGGGTGTGGTGGAGGCCACCGTGTTGCGGTCCACACCGTGAATTTGAAATGCCTTGGACATGTTTTTTAGTCGTTGGTATGTGAGGAGGATCTTCTTGTAGCGGAAAAGCACTCCAGCAGCGTCTTTTACTGAAGTACGGAACAGAAGAAGAGGGTTCGTTACAGCAGTCAAAAGGGAGTCTACAGGAGTATTTTCTTTTTTGTATTCCACCAGCATTGATTTTAAATAAAACAATCACGATGTGCAAGAAGAGTAAACTTTCATCTTGAACTTCAGAGGCTGTCCTGTCCTGTCGTGGTTCCTTCTGTCCTATTTGCTACTTGTCTCTTCTTCACAAGGTGTAGCCCAATGCACATAATATAGACAGTTCCTGACTTCTATGTTACATTTCAGGTTTTGGTAAACCTCCGCGATGCACAGGGATATGGTCCGAGCCCTGCTGTGAAGAGCGAAAATCCTCAAATCCTCCATCATTTGTAATTGCATATATTCCTTGTGATGGAGGTAAAGCACTTAGTGACCATTATTAGTGACCATAGTAGCATAAATAACGTGCTCGCAAAAACTGATGTGACATCGCACACAGGCTAACAAACGCTTGCACTAGCCCTTTACACAAACAGTTTTAAGTCACTAAATTCATCCTTTTACGCACAAAATTAAATGTAAGGGAATAGAGACCATTTTTAACGGCACAGTAGACAATGAAACCTACTTTGCCTTTGCACAGGCGGTGCATTCAAAGAACACCAACAAAAACGGTAATTAAAACGCAGACCAAAAAAAAAAAACACTTTTCATGAATTGGACATGCAAAGAACACCAAGATTCCACCAGATGGCGCCAAAGTAATTTTATACATACTATATTTTATATTTTTGTGACTTTGGCCAAACCACTAAAACAGCAAACCGACGAGATTTTCGGCAATTCCGTGAATTTGTGAATGCCGAAACACTAATATGCGGTGTTGCAGTGCGGTGAATATAGACTCTGCTGTGGAACACCACGTTGAAATGTCTGGAATTTCACAATAATGGAGAATTCCATATTGTTGTGAGAGAGGTTTCCAATTAAAGCAGAAGTTTCACACCACTGCGGTAGTACACAAAAATGTATTTACCAAACTGTATGAAGCGCGATCATCATTTCTTACCTCTTTGCCTCTCTCGAAGGCCTCGGAATATCCGCCTTCTCTTTAAATGTTGTTTGTTGCTGTCGATGGGATCTTGCATGGCACCTTCTCCTGATATCATTTCCGCCTCTTCTAGGAAGCCATCATGTTCCAAGTACTCATCCGACTCCCCCAAGAGTGAAAGCGAATCTGATGAAAGAATGAAAAGACAAAGAGACCTTCAGCTAGCGTTGCCATTAGCGTAGCCTTATTGCTAATCTTCCACCTTTGGCGCATGGCGTTTTTGTAAACAACTGTCTTTTCTGTGGGTTTCTACAGCATAATCATTTAATGTCATGCCCTCGCATGTGGGAAAGGAAACACATTCCAAAAAATCTTGTTGTTATTAGGAGTGGGACGGAGCTAGAAAATAGGAATGGCATTTTCATGCATTTCAGTGAGAGAAAATTATTTGCGAGGCGGATCAAAGTAGTGAAGATTTGCCTTGTTCAATTTGTATTACCTGCACGCAAGTTTCGATGACCGTTCGCATCATTCATCAGTGATCTTGTGGCACGGGTGGCGTCGCCGCCACTGACTGAAGCGGTGCTGAGGCCTTGCAGGAGGGCCGCGGGGTGTGACGGGCTGAACAGGGCATTCATGGAGGCCATCTGATTGCTGACTGGATTGGAGACGAGGGTTTTAGAGGGAGCCGCAGGTGGCGCTGCGGGCCTGCGTTGGATAAATTGGCGAGAGGGTAAATGCGGCGAGTCCGTCTTCTCTTGCCCTATGAGAAGAAGATGCCAGTCAATAAGGGAGTGTTGCAACCCCCCAAAAAATGTTGGGAAGGCCATTTGAGCATTTATTGCAATATTCTTGAAAATCTTTAGAATGTGACAATTTGCCGGACTGACTGGTAGAACGACGACAACGCGCTCGTAGAATCACTGTGTCTTCCAAGTACCGTAATGGGGTTTTTTCCGCAACTGTATGACATTTCTGCACACCAGTAGGACAACATTGGCATTCCGGGTTGAGTGAACGCTGGCGCATTTGGCTGCCGCTGCTCAACCCGTATTGTTTTGTGTTTTTTGTAAAGTGTCCTTGGGTGTCTTGAAAGGCGCTTATAAATAAAATGTATGATTATTATTATTATTATTATTCAAGTATGACAATTACAGTGAGTCAGAAAAGGTGACTTGAAGAATTTTATAGCATCCCTAGTAGTACGATAAACTTCATCCACACGACAAGAACAACTTTGGCATGCTAGCCACACAACTCCATGTTACTAGTGAAGCATCCTATTAGAGGGTTTAGCGCTTTCATTATTTATTTTATTAATACTCGCTGTTGTCGGGTCTAGGAGTAGGGGGGATCCAATAATTGTCTGGCCAATTTAATCAGTCAATATTAGTTATTCCAACACCAGCAAAAACACATTTTTGCTCTTTTTTTGTTTAATCTGAACGCAAGACAAAGATAATGACGTTCAAAATCCTTCTCTCCCCATTAAATCGTGATGGAAAAAAAGGTGAAGAGTAAGACACAGTTCTTCAAGCATACCGAATTGCCAAGAGCAAACTAGTACGTGAATATGAAGTTTATGGAGTAAATGCTCAAGTGGCTTTCCATAGAAGTGTTCTCAGACTAACCAGAAGGACGTTCATCCTCTCTCCTTCCCCTCCAAGTGAACCGTCTTGACTCGTACCCTGCAAATGCCAAATTGTCACAATTTGGGTGGCTTTACAGTAGAGCTGAGTGATTAAAGCAAAAAAGAGAATGGAAAAATAAAGTGCAAAGCTTTATCAGAAAGTGACGAAGAAAAAAATATTTTAAAAATTTGTGTCACGGACCGGTTGAGACAAATAGATGCTGTTCGCGGAACGGCAACGATTTTTTTCATTTGTCACTTGGAATGTTCTCCTTACTGTATTGACCCCGATCCTGGCACTGACTCTTTGTGGACGAGATAAAACAGTCGAGCTGGCACCGCAGGAAGTCCCGCTCCTCTTCCAGGTCCTCAATTCTTTTCTGAAGCCAGGAATTTTTCTCCACAGAAATCTGCAGCTGTGTCCGTAGGTTGGTGATCACCATGTAGGAACTGCTGACGTGAGATGAGCCAGCAGATGGCGCCGACTCTGCCAAGGATTGAACATTGGCAAAACAAGTTGAAGGTCAAATTAAACATATAACTAAAAGAATGACATGGTATGTATTTAAATCACCCCCATGACTTTGCCTTAGGAAGCTTAATACTAACACACGATGCAAATGCTATAGACAAGCTAACGATAAGCATTGATGTTAGGGCGTTACAACCCGTGAAACACATGTAGACAAACACACAACAATTTTGAAAGGAATATATTCTTTCTGCGGCAACATGACAAGCGGTCACAATCTTTGTAGAGTTTTCTAACAACGAACAAACAAACATGGCCACAGCACTCCAAATGCATCTCAAACCCTCCATAACAAATAAAATGATTACAAAAACAAACAAACAAACAAAAACAACAGATTATTACATACATGACCTGTTCTACTGCCCACACTACTCTCGTCATCAATAACATTCCATTCAAGCTATTTAAGTCAAGTTTTGGGGGCCAAGTGATGTTGTTTGAAACGTCATGGTCATTTTAGCCAGCTTATTGGTTGATATTTTTATCTGTAACTTGTCACGTTACTACTTTATCCTGTATGTCTGAATGACACTTACCCCTGGTGGCCACAGCGAGCACACAAGAATCAACAAAATGTGGGGATGGAACGGATTCATGGCATTTCCATTCATTTCAGTGGAGAATGATGATGTGACAGTCACCTTCAAAATTTTGGTCACTTTGGTTGAAAAATTCTGCTTGCTGCTCAAAGTTGCTCTCCTCCAGCGGCATGGCTACTTCATAACGATCTTCGTTTTTTAGAACTTCAGAGGCGGGAAAGAATAGGAATTAATTATTTCAAAGGCACTGTGTACAATATTGTGAAGATGATTATCTTACTCTGCGGCTGTGGAGTGCCTGAATGCTTGTTGGATGTGGCTGCGGCTTCAGACCTGCTTCCGTTCTCCATCACCAACATCTAGAAAAGTGGAATAATATTTGATTAGAGCGAAATTGTTCTTTTTGTTGCTTTGCATTTATTTTTGTCAACACATATTTTACATGAGATGATCATATCCTGAACACGCGGAAAGCAATCATTACAGTAGCTGTGTTAAAAAAATAAAAATTAAAAACTGCCTTACAGAGGAAATAATGCTGAGGTTTGATTGAGACGTTCCAAATTATCGTTCAAAATGTGTGAAGATTGTAAGTTACATCTTAAAGAGTTGTATAGTCTCATGACATCGTCATGAAAAGTGTTTCTGGTATTTGATTTGATTTATCCACAGTAGACAGGCAAAAAAATTAAACAAGTTTTAAATAGGGTTATTAAAAGAAAAAAAATAGTATGATTTCGTAAAGAGTGATTTTCTGATGCTTTTGTACTAGGTTCCATTGCAGAGGTGTACCTAATGAAGTGTCTGATGATTGTAGGCTTCAACAGAGCTGCTCGTTCTGTTTGCGAAAGATCATATTTCTATCATTGTTTGTTCTCGCTTTATGCATGACTCGAAGCTCAAATGTAATGACACGTTTTGTTTTGTTTTGATAGTACTGATGCAATATGCTAACGAGCTGATCAAAAACAGCCCGTCATAACGGCTAGCAACCATCTAGCTGTGAAAATATCATCAATCACCCCGAAAACGTTTTTCTCCATTTCAGTGTTTCGATCTGTCTTTCGGGAACTACATCGTCCCGTTTCTGTTGTAAAGGTGCCAGTGTGGGTACGGTACGTACCGGATGAAGGCTGGTAATAGGCTTATGACAGACATGTAATAAGACGTCGTTATTACTCTGTCATGTCGCCATCTCGCGAGCCCCTCCGCTAGCTAACAAGCTAACAATAACAATATTATTATTGCATGCTGGCAGACGTCATTTCCGGTTATAATCGAGTCAATAGTCAAAAAGGCGGGGCTTTCAAAATCATTTTTGCATTTTGTAATTGACACTCCGTACCTAAAATGAAATACAACGGGAGATGTATAAACTACTACTTTTGCCTCACTTATAACAAGTTGTGCGGAAGTTTTTTTTTTTTTTTTAATTCACCTCCGTTGGCGCCGGTGAGTCACGACAGGTCGAGCAAGTGACGAGGTGTCAAATTTCGTTATTTTTTACTGGTGACTCCGGAGTCGTTCTTGTCGCGTGAGAAACGATTCGTGAAGACGTTCGCATTACGCACTGAGCAAATCTGGATAACTTCAAGGTAAGATTTTGAGGATGAAAATGTTGTTGTTTGTGTGGTTGGTTTCCCCCACCACAGGTGTTGATCATGGACGATTTCGGGTTGTGCCGTGTTGTGATCCGGGGCTGACTTTGTCACCTGAAGCTCATAGGACAGGTGTGGCACTTTTGACCGTTTTGACACCAAGCCGGTGTTCCCGCATGTTTTTCCACCTGCTGTTCCGTTTGAACACCTTTGCACCATTTGTACGAATTATTCTGATTACTTGGCTTTTATTCATCGCGTCAGGCAAATTCACTTGTCACCGCGACGAGCTTCACATATAAACTTTAATGATGTCCAAACGGCCAACAAAGTAAAGGTACAAGAGGAGCAGAATTAAGGAATCTTTGAAATGGAAATTTGGTCAATACATGTGGAGCGTCCGAGTTTAGGGGCTTTATAAGATCTCACCAATAATCAGTACATGAACCACTCTTGACCCTCCACATGTATTCGTAATAAAAATAACCCTGAACCAAATATCGAACATATTATATCCCCCCCCCCCTCCCCGCTGTTTCCTAATTTTGGGATTAGATTTAAATGTACCGTATGATCATCCCGTTGCAGGACGTTTTTGTTTGTATACTGGTTGTGTGAATATTGCGACAATTTCCCTTCCCGCAAGGAATGATCTATCCCTCCATCCATCCACGTGCTTAGCAATGGCCCCCAAATACGACGGCCTGTCCCACTGCAAGCTGGCCCTGGTGTTCGCGGTGCTGATGGACCTGCTGGGCGTGACGTCCCTGCTGCTGGGCGTCTTTGCGCCGCTGGAGATCGGAGGAAGAGACTTTGGGGATTTCCTGGTGTACTCGGGAGCCCTGTTGGTGCTGCTGTCCTTGGCAGGCTGGGTCTTGTGGTACAGCGGCAACATTGAGGGCTTGACCTCCAGCAAGGAGCTGGGGGGTGCCATGGGCGGCGCTGTGGACCGCCTGGCCCGATCCCTGAGCAGGAGGATACGGCTCCCCAGGACTCACAGCAGTCCCACCTAGACACGCGCATTGTGTACAAGGACAAACGGCAATGCAATATGTTGCAATGTGTGTGGGTGTGGGTGTTTTTTTAAGGCTACCGACATGTGTTGCGTGATGTTCTGTGTCGTCATCATCAAAAGTAAATCAAGCCAAAACTGAAGCTTGGAATAAATCTTTTTTGTCATTTTAATGTACAAGATTGCAACTATTCTCAACAGTTCCTGCATGTTGGAGCCATGTGCATAACTGCATTTAAATACTGCATAAAATAATCATGACACGCCCTAACCTTTGGAGAATATATTAATTAAAACAGTAAAACAATCAAAAGTTCCAAAGAAAAACATGATCATAGAAATAAATAGAGATGTGCTTCCATTCCAAAGAGGTGTGGAGGTATTTGCAAGTCGAGTAAACCTCATTGACAATGTACTGCGAGTCCAAAAACTGGAAAAAATAAAATAAAATAATTAACTGTAAAAGAATATACTGTATATTTAGAAGAGTAATGTTCTGGTTCCAGTTCGTAGTTAACAACAAAATATATACAGTACGCGCCAGATGAATGAACAATGTTGCGGTCACGTTTTCCTGTTCATAAGCAAAACATTTGGAACAAGTCATCAACTTTGAATGCAACAAACTGGCAAATGTGGATCTCGGTGAAACTCCGAGCATGACTCATATGCTATCAAATAAAAGGCAGAAGGACAAGACACAGAAGTGGGACACATTTGCATCGAGACGGCAGAGACGAAGGCACTCGAGGCTATTTTTTGGGGGGGATTAAGGAGTGAAAAGATTTGAGAAATGTCAGAGGGCAGCGCTGGGCACGGGAACGCTGCAATTCTGCCAAATGATCAGGTGACTGCGCTCGAATCGCTGCGGCGTCGCTTGGAACAACTCCACTGAGCCATCGCTCTCGTCATCTCCTGCAGACGCAAGTAAAAATCAGAAACCCTCCAAAAAGTCGGAAAAGCCACAACTGTAATATTTGCAGTCCTTCCACTCACCGATGCGGAAGTTGATGTAGCCCTCGCCTCCGCTGAGGATGAGTTGAGAGCTCGCAACGTTGCTGCCACTGGTCGACATCAAACAACCTGAGCCGACACAAAAATGTCATAGAAAATCGCAATGGCGCGATATGGAACTGTGCGATGAACATCGGCAGCATCGATTCAAAATTGACCTCGGAAAATGACAAAAGCATAAAACATTCTGGATGCTGATCGCTACAGATGCTTTTTGCTAGTCGACCGGAACAGTTTTTGGGGTTTGTTTTCATCAACTGAACAGAGGCCAGAAAAATGCTGATGTCGTTGAGAAAGGGCATCAAATTTGAAATTGAATTGGTTCAAGAATCAGTCCCGTTGCTAACGTCGTTTAAGTTGCATCGGCAAGCAATACTGATTCTGAAGTCGGTTGGTCAAATTAGGCTGACATGGCAACACATACATGCTGAAATGTTTTCTGGCCCTGACCGCTCACAACAGCTAAAAAAGGCCAAAACCGCAACAAGACTCCGGGGGAATAAAAAACAAAAACAAAAACTAATGACCTGGTGCGGCAATGATGAAGCGGACAGCTTGTCGGTGTCCGTGGTAACACAGCTGCGCTGTCGCAACAGAGCAGTATGGGATGGAAACTGCTTCGGACGCTGTGAGAGACAAAACCACAAAATTTCAATGGCTGCCTTCCATTGTCTGACATGAAAAGTATGAAGTCGTACAGAACGCTTACTTATCGACAAAGGGATGGATACGATGGCACCGCCCGCCGTGCCCACCCACAGGCGGCTCGAGATGACGGCCAGAGAGGAGATCTGAAGAGGCGAGAGCTCCAGGAAAGATTGACCTGCACACACGCATTGAGAGGCACGAGGAACCACGTGCAAAGATTTTGTTAGTCAGAATCAGAATCAAATTTATCCTTGGCCAAGTATGTCCAAGACACTCAAGGAATTGACGTTCCCAGTTCGAATCTGACCAGAGGGACGTAAAGAAAAGATTGACCACCAGGGGGAGACAGAACGGGAACCCTGGCGGTCTGCGCGCCATCCATATTTTGGATGTGAAAAGAAAACAATGGGGAAATGCAAATAAATTTATTTTCACGCGTCTGATCTCGGGTCTGACTGATTCATTAGCGTTAATCCGTCAATATTGGCCCGCTTCACAAATTGGGGAGGTGGGGACCTCGATCCGTTTCCTTTCCACATTACAACATCAAACAAAAGACAATTGCATTCGAATAAACATTTTTTTTTAAATGACATTTTTTTGCTGGCTTTTCTCGAATGTCAGGTTATATACACACTTATGTTTATGTATATAGTGTATTTTTCCCCCACCGCAATCCGGATAACTGTCAGATCTATGTCCCGCTAAGAAAAAAAGAGGCTTTCTCCTGGAGGCCACTTTTATCCTGTTTGGAGGAAATCAAGACCTGGATGGCAGGAAATGTCTTGAATTTCAAAATTTCAAAGGTTCACTGAAAATCGAGGTCAAGAGTTTCCATGAAGTTGACAGTTTTCAAGTGAGCTCTTATTGGCCGCCGGCTTTTTCGAAAAAGGGAGATGCCGAGATTCAACTTCAGCGGTTTCCGCTGGCTAAGAAAGCGCGCCCACCTAATGATTTGGTCACCAAAGCAGCAAAATCCACTTCCTGTAGCGGGCGTCCAGTGGACCAGTCAAACAGCCTGAGGACGGAGTCAAGTCTGCAGGACGTCCAAACGCCACTTCCTCCGGCACACAGGAAGCGAACTTGCTGCTCGCTGCGCTCCGAGACGGGAAAAACGTGCTGGCGAGACAAAGAACACGGCGTGTGGATTCCAAGTCCTAACCGGCCTTGAAAGAGACTCTCCTCCGGGCCGAATTACCTCCACTTTCCTCCTATTAATGTCGACCACGTGGACTCGGTTCCAATAGCCGACCCACAAGCGTCCGCCTTTAGCGAGGCAGCAGCGAATGGGCTGCACGGGGTTGGAGCCCAACGGCATCAATGAATGTGACTGCAGGTTCCAGCCGCCTCCAAAATCACACAACATCACTTGAATATGTCAAGCGTGGCAGATACGTAGTCAGTCCATCATGGGGAACGGACGACGGTTTACCGGAACTACTGGAGAAGAAAGCCAAAGTTCCGTCGCCTAAGCCGGCGATGACTTGGCCGTGGGAGCATCTGTCAAAGTCAAGTGCATCATGTTGACAGGAACGCATGATCAAGTATAATCTAAAAAAAAAAAACTTGCACTCACCTGAGTGAATGAACGCTTTCAGAGAGGGAAACTGAGTGCAGACAGCGCCCCCTATCTGCAGAGGCTGCATGTATCACTATGCTGTGATACAGGCAAAAATTCAAGAATAAAAGAGCAAGCAAATGGGTTGTGATGTCGTACAAAAAGTGAATCCGGACAGAGCTGCTTGTTCAGCATGCGTTTACCTTCCTTCCTGAGTTCCAATCCAAACAGTTCCCGGAGAGTCCCCTGACATAACAGAAACAGGAACGCGTCAGAGGAAAATCTCGCCTAGCCTAGCGGCGCTGATCGCTTTCCAGTAAAACCCCGGCGAGGCTGGGAAGAAACTAAACAAAGTTGGGGGAATGTGTGGGAGGGGGTGCGGGCACTGACCGACGGGGGGCACGGCACAGATGCAAAGGGCAGGAGCTGTGGGGGGGAGGCTGAACTGATCCAGGACAGTGTTAGGTCGGGCGGGGTCAATCACTGAGACACCACTGCTGGAGGCGGGGCCAGAAACTACCCACACGGAGCACTGACCGAGTTTGGAAAAGATGTTCATTAAGGTTGACCACTGGGATGAACGAGCGGGAGAAACTTACCGTTGCCTCTCCCGAGAGCTCCGGCAGGACCGCCACCGCACAGTTCAGCTGAAAAAGAAAGCGGCGTTTGATGTTGAAAGGCTGTCCAGGCACGGCGTCCGCATGAACGCGTCTCACCTTTGCGGTGCAGTCTCTTTGGTCCAGGAGTCGAAGTTGCGTCAGGACCGGCACGTCTTGGGGTTCCGGGACCGCTTCCTGAGATTCCTACGGCCACCAAGGATTGAGGACATGCACGGAAAAGAGAAGGTTCGACTCGGGCGGCCTTCCCCTTACCTGAGTGTTAGCCAGGGGCACGCTCCAGCCATGCAGCTGACGCTTTCCGAGCGTTCCCCAAATGTGCGAGCGAATTTCCCTGTAGAGTTCCCTCCTCCTGGCCCGAGGTGATAAAACCGGAGCGGCAGATGATCTGGGGGCGGGAGTATTGGCCCAAACGGGAGCCATCAGAACTGGAAAAACATGTGCCAATGTAGCTCACCGGGCGGGGAATTGCCAACTGTTTTCTGCTCATGTCTCACAAGGACAATTTAGCTTCCGTAATGAAGTCATTTTAAGTTTGGGTCAAACTTCCTTTTGAAAGACAATAACAAAAATAAATATGTGGCAAATGGAAAAATGACATTTACCATTGTTTTCATTTATTTGATCCAATCATTGTTCGATGGATTCATTGTCGTCAAACAAAAAAAAAAAACATCAAAACATTTACAAATGTTTATAAATTGATTGATCTATTTATTGCAAACAAGAAAATAAAAATATGATTGAAAGACACTTCAAACATTTTACTCTTAAATAGATTGAGTAATAGTTCAACCGAACCCTTTTTCGTCGTTTTTCTAAAATAATTTCCCAGTGCATTTATTGTAACCAATACCATAAAAAGAGGAGTAAAATGACAAACTCCACTTTAAAAACAATCATAGATTTGATCAAATAATGGACTGCTGACAATGAAATACTCAACATGATGAATTCTTTTTCATTCATCTGATGAAATAGTTGCTTTAGTCATCATTGATTTATTGCAAAAACTGTCAAAATTAACCTCAAATTATAATCAAAATGTCATGTTAACTTTCTGCAGAGGCATGATTTTTTTTTTCCCGCTACAGATTGAGGTAAATTTTTTTAATTTGATGAGGTCGTGCACCTAACGGAGCACGACGGCAGGGCGATATGGCCACAAACACAAAACGCTCGCTTACTGGGCCTGACTCTGACCGACTTCCTGTCGCTGTTGAGGCGGCGGCAGAGGAGGGAGAGCGACCGATGAGAAAGTGGCGCGAGGTAGGATCAACGGCTGTTTGGTCAGGCCAAAAAAGCGATTGAACCTTTCAAAGAAAACAAAACCCAGATCAGACGAGCAATTGAGATTGATTCAAAGCGAGGCGTCCATTTTGACCCCACAGCCCAAAACAAAACTTACTTGGCCCAAACACTTGACCTTCTCTCCTCTGAGAGCCTTTCTTCTTTTGTTGCCCTACGCGAGAGGGGGAAAAAAAAAAAAAAAAAGGAAAGGCGACTTCAGTCACGCGCTGTCAAAAAATGCCAAGTCAGACATGAGCTCAGAGGAAAAAACGGCGCGTTACCTGAGTGTCTGGCTTTGCCTCATTGCCTCCTGCAGTTCAAACAGCCGCTGTTTGTACTGGTTCTTCTCCATGACCACCCGAGCCATTTCCGAGCGAGAGAAGTGCCGCATGGAGGTGGCTAATGAGGCCTGGATGGAAAGACGGATGCCGAATGTGTACCTTGACTTCTCAGTGAAACTACTTACGCAAGTTTTTTTTTTTTTTTTTTTTTTAAGATAGAAGCTGTTGATCAGTCAATTATTTTGTTTCCCGTTGAGCTGCGAGCACAAGATGGTGGCAGCAAACGCCATCAATAAGCTAACATCGCTAGCATCGATGTTGCGGTAACTATCAACCTTCAAACAAATGATACTTGAACACAATCTACAGCAAATTATTCGGAGATCATATGACATTACTCACAGGTGCATATTCTTTATCCTCTGTGAAAACTATGAACATTACGGCAGCTTATTTGTGACGGTTGTTTTATCATCAAATCTTTATTATACTGCCCACTGGTGGGCAAGGTGCGTTATTATTATACAGCTGGAAAAAAACCTTCAATAGCGTGTTACTTTTCTTATAAAAAGTCAAGTTGCCACTGGAGGGCTAATTAAGTGTATGGTAAGAAAGTGCAATTAGATTACATTTTTACAGTTCACAGTCAATTTTAACAACAATCTGTTCTTACATCAGGATCCGACAACTGAAATGTCTCCAGTTTTTCTCGAAGTCTGAGAAAGGGGAGGAAAAAAAATAATAATAAATGACCACACGAGTACAACATGAAATGCGACATGAGCCCACGAAATAAAGTGCACACCGAGACCTTTTCAGTTCCTCCTCTTTCTCCTTCATCCGGCCTTCGACTCGTGCCGCCGTTTCCCTCAGAGAGGTCACTTCCAACTTGAGAGCGGAGCGGTCGTCCGTCAGCTCCACCACCCGATTTATCAGAGCCTTCCGGGCCGTGTCGACCGACTCGCTGAAAGACAAAAGCGAGGGGAAAAGAAAATGAACACTTGGCGCACTCAATTCCTGTGGACTCGAGGGGTCAGCTGAAACCCGACGCAGGACTCACTGGGTGCGTTTCAATTCCTCGTACTGAGAAAGAATCTCCTCAAACTGCTCAGCGCTGCCTTGATGAGGGAGAAATCAAAGGGAAGCTTCAACACACCGTGAGGAGCAGTTGCTGAACTTAATGCATTCGAATGGTGCAGAACCCCCCCCCCCCAAAAAAAGATGGTTTGAAGTGATCATTCTTTCACATGGACTCCATGTAGAAATAAGGAGGTATTGCGTAAAAAGCAGGATGCCCAAAGTTTGTGATCATTTAAGAAGGGAGATCAAAAGTGTGTTGTGTGCCACAAGAGTACGTATCGATGTTGGAATTTTACCGAGCCTTCCATTGCTCAATTGTGACACGGAACAAACGATCAGAAAACAAACACGTAACGAGTGCCTTCATCCGCGCTCCCGATGGCCGTCAATCATCATGCAGTAAACGGCCAATCAAATCTACACTGTAATTCACGAACACCCACATCACTCACCGGGCCAGGCCCCGCCTTTTAAAACGACACACACTCAAAGTCACAGATGTAGATCAGTAGAACCTGAGGATGGTGAGCCCGAGCGGGCAAAAACGATACCTGTACCCATCATGCAAAATCTATTTAAATCCCATTCATCAGTAGGAAAAAAAAAGTCGAAAAAAATGTGCAGGATAAATAGTTGAGGCCTATCAGGTTTTTAAGGGGAGGAGTTTTTGTTAATAGCTACCTCTGATGCTGGCCCCTTGGTCGACACTGTCCACAAAATCCTGACTGAGCTCCGACAGCTCGGAAAAAACCGAGTCCGTGTTGCGTAGTTCCCACTCCATGCTGTCCTCGTCCAACTCCTCCTCCTCCTCCTGCCCGGATTTTTCCTGCTTCGCTCCTCCCGTGAGTTCTTCCACCTTGCCCTCCTTGAGCTCATCCTCCAAGCTGGTCTCAGGAGCTTTTGTGTCGGGTCTTGCTGGGGTACTGACAACATAAGCCGACCGGATTTGTACACACTGTGACTTCCGCTGCGGGCAAATCGCATCCCAAGCTTTCACGGTGAGCTACCTCGTATCAGCCGAGGAGCCGTGAAACTGTCTCAGTTCAGGAGTGGAGCTTATGATGTCGTTGACGAAGCGATCCGAGGCAGACTTGATCATATCGGCCGTCTTCTCTTCTTTGGCTTCCGTATCTTCCAAACACAAAGTACCACAGTTGGAGTGCGTTCTCTGCTAAAATCAAGCCAGACGCATCCATGAGTTAGCAGCTCAAAATGTACAAAAAAAAAAAAACAATGATTCGTCAATTTACCTGGGAGCTGGAGTCTGCCAAGACTTGGTTGAATGCAAATTCAGCATTTTGGGGCCGCGTGTGATTCCTGAATGCGTCCCAAAAAAAAAAAAACAAAGAAAACAAAACAAAACACACATTAGCAAGCTTTGCTCACCCCCACCAGTTACGAAACACTGTGACACAAGCGCGACCCTTGGAGGTAAACAGTTTCACCAGCACGGCTAAAAGTGTAACACGAGAGAACCGCACGCTACGATTGTCAAACAGAACATCACCACTACCTCAGGGGTGAATCTCTTTCCGACTCCTTCCGCTTTTCCAGCAGTTCCCGATAGGAGTGAGCCAACTAGACGAAAGAGCGCAGATGATGCGATGGATGAGATGCCGAACAAGAAAGCGGGTCAACAAAACCACTTTAGGATGCTTACGGCGGACGGCCGCACGTGATGCCTGACCTTGTTGTGCGCGAGCCTGAGCGTGCTTAGCTCCCTCCCCAGGGCCGACTTCTGCTCCTCCAAGGCCACCACTGCAACGCAAGGACAGCAAATATGACTTCCGGCATCACTCGAGTTTGCTGGTGGAGTTAGCGGTTAAGAAGTCTCGAAAGAGAGTGGAAAATAACACCTATTGATTGGTCGCGCCCTCAATAATTGCGTTTGAGTCGTCATTGATTTGGAAGAGAGTCAAGTCCGGAACAAATTCAAATCCCAAGTCAAGGTACGACCGTATGAAAAGACTCACGGTGATCCGCCTGCTCCCTGGCTTTCTTCTCGAGGCGTCTCTCTCTACTTTCCCGCTCTTTTTCCCTCGCTCTCATGGCTCTCCTTTCCAGCTCTATTTGGTCATCCAGCTCCAAATACCTCTGGAGAGAAACGAAAAAACCGCAGCGTTACATCAAAAGCTCAGGAAGCGCAACCACGGGATCCAACGTTGGAACATCCGAGCGCACCTCTTGGCTTTCTTTCCTCTGCGCTTTCTCCGCCTGGTATCGCTCCAGCAGGCCGTCCCGCTCCACCCTCTCCCTCTCCGCCTCGTCCTCTCGTTCTCTCAGCTGGGCTTTGCAGCTGGCCAGCGCCTCCAGTACCCACACAAAGATGGGTACCAGGGACTCCACCACACCCTCGCCATGGGTCTCGATAACCGTCTGCGGGATGGAAACAAGCGACGGTTTGAAACGCGGCAGGCAGCGAAACGCAAACAAAATGGCGGGGAAACGAGACCTGCAGTTCGGAATACAGCTTTCCGGCCTCCTCGCTGACAATGTTGGGATCCAGTTCCACTTCCCCCGTCCCGCACAGCACTCTCTCACTGTACTCCATCGGCTTTTTAGCGTCACGCTCGCTCAGCGTCAATTGCGAGTGACTTTACAACTCGGTGTAATTTATCCGGCTTTGGGACAGTTGCGCAAACTTTGGCTGCACCCATTCTCCGCAAACGTCACGCGCCGCTTGCGCTCAACAAGGACGGCGTCCTCATGGACTGGAACGCAGAAAAAAAGGTGATCGGTGAAAATGAAAATGTGACCGTTTCGGCAAGTTTATTCAGCGCCGTTTGGGAGGTTGGAGCCTATCGTAGCTAACACCCGAGTGGGAATACTGAATATCATTCATGCTTGGACATGCCTTTTCTTTTTTCCTACCACCAGAACATAATTGGTGGTGAAACACCGGTTGCGGTTCAGAACGCATGACTAACTTGGTGTTTCACAGCAAACAAAAACAAAAGACATTGCTCAACGTGGGTGATATTTTAATGGCAATGGCTTCATAAATAAATAAATAAATAAATACATACATAAAAAGAAAAAGGAAATAACTTGATCTTGAAATATGTGCGTATTTTAGAACAGAATGATAGTTACAAAATGTTAAACTGGAGCTAGTTTTACAATCGACAGTGAACAACTCTGGGCTCCAGACTGTCCCAAAGTGGTGGCATTTTGCTCCGAAAACTTGAGACAGTGCAAGTAAATTTTTCGTCTTCTCGCGCCTGTGCGACCAGTAAATCTGCTGATAATATTTTTAATGACTATTCTGTGCTCATTTCAGCTAATTTATGAGCAACATCGTGAAATGAGTGGAGGGAATATTTAGTTTGCAACTCAATTTACAGTGTACACCTTAAATGTTCTACTTGTGCCCCTAAAAGTTGAGGTTGGCTGCCACTGTGCATCCAAGTAAAAAATAAATAACAATAAAAAGTTAGTCCGGAGACTGTAAATAACTCTTGAAATTCCTAAAATACCTAAAAAATAGTAATACAGTAATTAAAAAAAAGGGGGGGGGCGATTAATGTACGTGTAAAAAGGCTTAACGTGGCTTAATGTCAGCAAACTGCTAGTAATTGACACCAAAATTCACATGCACATCTCAGTTCATGCCCACTTCAACATCTAACGATATCAAACAACCGCCGTAGTATTTGGGATTTTATGGGCATGAAGGCTTTTCTTTTGCTCCCCATAGACGAAAGAAATCTAAAATAGTATTTTTATATTTTCAGATATTGATGTGGGTATATGCAGAAATGCGCGCATGATATTTTGTGACGATTGGTTGTCGTTTTCTAACATTAAGAAACTTTAAACTCTTTCTCGACAGCGAACGTCTGTGTGTAGAGGAATGTTTAATGCCTGTAAAATCCGAAATACGGTGGCGATTGTTTTGGTATTTTCAGAGGACGACGTGGGCAAGAGGAGAGAAGTGCAAGTGATTTTTTTTTCACGATTGGTCGTCGGACGTTCATTTTACATTTAGCGTTTTGGGACAGTCAAAAAAATGTATATACTGTATCTATCTTGCATCACTGACATGGATAACTGCACACAAACCAACAAGTTATCAAAACTATAGCAACGGAACTATTGTTCCATTCATGTAAAGAGAAATTCCGTAGATTTGGAGGAGTTTGCGGATAATTGACAGTATCTTATCTGAGCCTTGTCAGCATTTAGTCATGGAGGAAGAAAAACCTCGTGTTCTGTTAAATATTACAATCAACTTCCGTTGTGAGGGTTAGGATACAGTGTGAAACTGTCGAATATGATGGTGACAATATCATCAATATGCTGGCACAAGTATTAGAATGACAGTACTTTATTGCGAAAGCTGCACATTTCGGTAGAATATACCTTAGAGGCTAGCTACCGAAAGCTAAACGTGCCACTTTTGAAAAACAGGCTGGAGAAATAAATAACGTGACTGACAGGAGACACCTGAGAAGGCACAGCGGTGCCGTCGGGTTCTTACTCGACAAACTCACCTTAAATGTTTGACTCCTCTGTGTTTTATTTCACTTCTTCCTTTTCTGCCTCCCCGCTAAAAAAAAGTCCACTTTCGCTCGGGTTTTTCGTTGCTGGTGGGGGTGCGGGGGTGTCAATTACTCCCCCCCCCCACCCCCAGAGTTGCAAGTTTAGAAAAAGTGGGCAGGGTTTGGGTTTGACGCGTTTCTACTTTTACATCTAGCCAATCATGTTAACGTATTTATTTTTTGATCCAATAGGAGGGGACAGGGGGCGGGGTTTTTACGGCTGTGTTTTTCGGGGGAGGAAAAAAAGTTCCTGAAACTTGAAGGTTGACACGTGACCACCTGGTATGTCATGTGACTCGAGTTGACTTCAAGCGCTCATACCTGACTGTGAAGAGTTCACATTCAGAAATAAGTTTGCACACTCTTGTCAACCTGCCCCCGATGTTCAACAAAACTAAACTCAGTTTGACTTTTTTAGCTGATGATGACGTCACATTTCATTTTTTTAAATCCCCCAAAATGACATTGTGAACAGACAATTTTACTCTGCCCTTTGCTTCCCGAAACGTATTTGTCTAAATGTCTTAACTTTATTTCCTGAGCACATCATTTTTGTTAATATATTTAGTTTATTTTTGGTTTTTACGTATGACATGTAAAACCTTGTGCAATAGGGATTTTGGCATGCATTGTCATTTACAGCTATGGCGTCACAGAAACAAAATCTACCTGCTGCTGAACCTAACACCAATTTCAAAAACATCATGAAATATATTACTATATTACATGGTAAATCAGAGGCGTCGAGCAATGGTGAGCAGAAGTTGTACTTTTTTTTTCGTCCAGTCAGATTTCGGCATCTATGTGTTGCCATGTCAAGCTAACCTGCCTGAGTCCTTCGAATCAGAATTGCCATGTAATTGAACCTATGTTAGCGATGGAACCGTTTCTTCCACCAATCAAATTTCAAATTTGTCCTCACAGAGCCATTGAGGTGGCCCTCAGTGACGTCATCCAGCGTTGAATCAAAAGCAATATGCACACTTTACGGTTTAATGATCAACATCTCTGGTGGTGTCATCATTTTATTTAAGTGTTTTATGATTCTGTCATGCTATTAGAGAAATATTGACTCTGATTGACAGTTTCTTGAAATGCAACCGAAGGCCTCCCACTGCCTATATGTCTTCAATGATCAAGACAGAACGGAAGAGTTCACATGGGAAATGATTTGCACGTTTGCACGTCAGGAGGCGTGTCAGCACAACACGTTCCATTTTAATGACACAACTCAAATCCAAATCTCTTGCGACTGTCAATTACACCGTGACTCGTTTAACTGCATTCTCCTCCACAAGCACTTCCTTGCCGTCCTGCCTGGTGCTGCGCCTCCTCTCCCTCCTCCTCTTCGTCAGGATGTAGAAGGCCACCACGCTCCCGACCACGGCAAAACTGAGGGCCAGGATCACCAGTCCCAGCGCCAGTAAGTGAGATGTTCCCCACTGAAGTGGTTCAGCTGGTCCCAGGTGCCCACGCCCACGCAGCTGAAGCCGATGAGCGTGCCCCAAAAGCCGAAAGCCAGCATGCACGAGCCGCAGGACAGCTCCACGCCGCCGGTGACCACGGCGATGCCCGCCACAGAGACCAAGCCTCCCGGCAGTGACACGGCCTCGGATTTAGGGTCATAGGTCACAGCTGAAGCTGATAGTGTGGAAGCGTCAAGGATTTCCATGGTGGAACTTTTCACTCCGCCAGCACAATGTTGATGCTTCACCCTCTGTGTTATAACTACCTAAAAAAAATTGTTTTAAAGTTGTGTGAACTCAAAATGGCTGCAAACGATAGCATTTTTAAGGTGGGCCATTCAACAAAATATTTTAACTTTTGCTGCTGTGAAAATTGTCTTTCCCGCATTTCACAACAAAGAAAGGAGAGTTTACCCAACTAACTGTCCCTTATATTGGCCCCCAACTTAAAGATATTTGTAAAAACAACTCAGCAAATTGAGTGTTAGGTTTCTTTTTTTCAGACAATTATCTTTTTTTGGGGGGGTGAAGAGAAAAAAAGCAGTGACAGCTCCAATGAAGGCTGAAGTGACAGCCAAAACTCTCAGCTAGGTAAAACGAGTCTTTCTCCTCTTTATTTTACCTCATCAAGAGACTTTTTGTCACCGTATTTTATCTGTGGGTTCCACAAAACTACATTTCAAATAGAAAAACAAGTGAATTCATTTTATTGATGTGTTACCAACAAGTAATTCACCAAATCATAGTACTTCATGACCGGGTTAGTAATGAAACAAAAACAATATTTATTGGGATCTACCTGCTCATTTATGACACTTTTGGATTATTTAACATGCATTTTGAACATTACTGCCGTTCCTGAGAAAGTAACATTGCGGTAGGGCGGCCATCACTTGAAAAAAAAAAGGCCATTTACAGTGGCGGATGAATCATTTTGAGTGCGAACGTATGCATAAATTTAAATTTATGAGGAGAGGAGAGAAAAAAAAAATCATAAAGACTTAATTTATGAGGAAAAAGTAAATCTGAACAGTACATACTGAATGGAAGAGTAATTGGCTCAAGTGGGTCAATTGCAACGCTAAAAGAGAAGCAGAATTTTCCACTTTCAAAATGTAATCTCAGCAGCGGCGTAGAGTTTAAACAGCCAAGGAATATATCCACTTAGTGATGTCTTGCAATGCCCTTGCGAAAGGAAATCTATGAATCAGCCAACTATAAAACAGTGTTCTCATTTTCATTCAACGTAGACTACCTGCCCAATCATTCTTCCGCCGCCGGCTGTAATGATTCCCAGAAATAAGGGGAGCATAATCTTACTTACCGTAGTGAGAGAAACGTCCCGGGGGGAATAAATATTCTCAGTTGGGCCTGCGAGTGACCGTGCCTCTCTCCCAGGACGGCGTGTGCAGAAATGGGCGAAGGCGGCCTCGGTGCGGTCACCTTATCAAATGCGTCACAAGTGGAGGCCTCTCAAGATGGTGGCCGTTCTCGTCAAGATTGTTGTCGGCGTGATGTTTCTTTGTTTGTTCCTGTCTTTCCTCGCGTCCACGAGGAAATGGTCGTCTGTCATTCAGCGTCATTATGAGCCATTAAGTGATATTTATCTTGGAGCTACTCCCTTCCTCTGCGCTGAGCTCTGTCACTCTCAACGCTGGAGCGGTGTCCCGCCAAGGCATTGTTTCAGCTCCCTTAACTATTTGGCTATTTCTTCCGTCATTTTTCAGCAAACATGCTCTCTTGGTTCGTGTTGGACTCAAATAATGAACAGCTCTGTTTGGATATTACAAGCTGTCTAACATCTAACAAGGTCGCAATTATGGAAACCATCAGTGCTACACACACACACACACACACACACACACACACACACACACACACACACACACACACACACACACACACACACACACACAAAAAGAATCAGTGTGTCCAAATGGCTAAAGAAGTGTTATGAGTTGTGCTCTGGTCAACCAATTACATCCACCAGCACATGGCAATTTATTGTGAACCTATGAGCAAATTGGATTGACACAAAAAGGCTGAATAATGATGGAAAATTAAAATGAATCTAAGATACAGAATTGGAAGCAGTTCAGCCAAAATAAATGTTACAAAAGTTAGAGAAATGTGGATGGTTTTGCTGAAATGAACACAATCTGACCAACTAATTTGTGGTGAATGGACATTGTCAAAGGAAAATGCTCTTTACGAAGCAACGCAGACATGGTTAAGAAGTGAAACAATCGACGTGCTAATCCTTGTTCGTGTTATTTCAAATTAAAAGTCTAACCAAATAAGGATTTGTGTCAAATGGTGGCTATCGCTAACAACAGTAGTTAACACAAATTGACAAAGGTAAATATGATAAATGACAAAAACATGGTTAAGAAGTATATTAACCTCCAAGAAAACTTGGCTGTAATATCATAATTTAAAATATGCAGCGCCAAAAAATAAATACAAATGTTAGCAGACTAGCGGCTAGCACTACTACTTGTGTTTAATATAAACTGACAAATGTTGTCAAGAGACAAGACGTGGCTAAGACGTTCAGTAATCCATGTACTCATCCAAACAAATGAAACAATACATGGATTAATCCCAAATACTGTTTAGCATTTCTTAAAATAAACAGTGCTAATATCCATGCTAGTGACAACCAGGGTGAGCAGCGTGGAAAGCCTGGAGAAGGGACGGGTCCAAGATCCAGGAGCGGGGGACCCACTGCCGATCCTCCGGTCCGTAGCCTTCCCAGTCGACCAGGTACTGGAACCCCTTACCCCTGCGCCGAGAGTCCAAGATTTCCCGCACCGTGTACACCGGGTCGCCGTCGACAATCCGTGGAGGAGGAGGCGATGTGGGAGGGGGAGCCATGGGACTAGTGGCCACTGGTTTCAACAGGGAAACGTGGAAGACAGGGTGAACCTTCATGGTGGGCGGCAGTCTGAGCTTGACGGAGACGGGGCTGATGACCGATTCCACCATGAATGGTCCCGTGAAGCGAGGCCCCAACTTGCGGGAAGTACCAGCCAGTCGCAGATCCTTTGTCGACAGCCACACCTTCTGCCCCACCTGATAGCTAGGTGCTGGGCGTCGACGGCGGTCAGCAATCTGCCGGTTCCTCATAGCAGTGCGTGATAGTGCAGCTCTGGTCTCCCTCCACACGCGATGGGCCCGTCGCAGGTGGAGCTGTATGGACGGGAGTTCCACCTGACCCTCCTGGGAAGGAAATAAAGGAGGTTGATAACCATAGGCAGACATAAAAGGAGACCGACCGGTGGCAGACGAGACGAGGGTGTTGTGGGCGTATTCCACCCAAGGCAGGTGAGTCGACCACGAGGAGGGGCGATGGAGACAAACGCAGCGCAGAGCTGCCTCCAAGTCCTGATTCAGGCGTTCCGCTTGGCCGTTGGACTGCGGGTGGTAACCAGAGGACAAACTAGCAGTGGCTCCCATGGCGTGACAGAAACGTTTCCACACTCTGAAACGAATTGAGGACCCCGGTCCGACACGATGTCCACGGAATCCCATGAAGACGGAAGACGTGTTTGATGAGAAGGTCGGCGGTCTCCAGGGCGGATGGCAGCTTGGATAGGGCAACAAAATGAACAGACTTAGAGAAGCGATCAACAATGGTGAGTATGACAGACTTGCCCCTGGAAGGAGGCAGGCCTGTGACAAAGTCCATGGAGATGTGGGACCATGGTCGAGACGGAACCGGTAAAGGTTGCAGCAACCCAGCAGGTGGTTGGTGGGATGCCTTACTGCATGCGCAGGCGGAGCAGGCCTTGATGTAGTCCAGCGTATCCTTCCGAAGCTCCGCCACCAAAACCGCTGCGAGACGAGCTCTAAGGTCCGGTTCACCCCAGGATGGCAAGCAACCTTTGACGTGTGCCCCACTGCAACACCTCCGAGCTCAGAGGTGGGGGTACAAAAAGCTTCCCTGCAGGACAGTCAGCAGGGACTTGGGTTCCGTTCTGGGCCTCCTGGACCCTTCTTTCGATTGCCCACCTCAGGGCCCCCAAAATACAATGGTCGGGAAGAATATTCTGTGGTTCGTCGCTCCTCTCCGCGGGTCGTGGATACGGGAGAGAGCATCAGGTCGTATGTTCTTGGAGCCAGGGCAATAGGTAAGTGTGAAGTTGAAACGTGTAAGAAGAAGCGCCCACCGGGCTTGGCGTGAGTTTAGTCTCTTCGCAGAGCGAATGTATGCAAGGTTCTTGTGGTCGGTGTACACGGTGAACGGTTCTCTAGTCCCCTCGAGCCAGTGCCTCCATTCCTGTAGAGCCGAAACGACGGCCAGCAGTTCACGATTTCCCACGTCATAGTTGGTTTCTGCTGGACTGAGACGACGAGAGAAGAAGGCGCAAGGGTGGAGTCTCTGGTCAACTGGGGAACGCTGTGACAGTACCGCCCCCACTCCTGTCTCTGAAGCGTCCACCTCTACCACAAAAGGATTTTCTGGGTTAGGATGTTGCAAAACAGGGGTTAGTGAAAGCCTTCTTTAACTCGGAAAACGCGTTGTCGGCGCCAGAGTCCCACCTAAAGGGGACCTTGACGGAGGTCAACCGGGTTAACGGAAGGGCTCTCTGGCTATAGTTTCTGATGAAACGTCGGTAGAAGTTGGCGAAACCCAAAAACGTTGCAACTGTTTCCTAGTGGTGGGTGTAGGCCACTCCACCACCGCTTTAGTCTTGGCGGAATCAGCTCTCAGCTGACCCTTCTCAATAACGAAACCAAGAAACGTAACTGATTCGACATGAAACTCGCATTTCTCTGCTTTGACGAAGAGACGATTTTCCAAGAGACGCTGCAAGACGAGTCTGACATGGTGTTGGTGCTCTTGAAGCGCACGAGAAAAATCAATATGTCATCCAGGTAAACAAAACAAAACACGTTCAATAAATCTCTCAATACGTCATTAATAAGACTCTGAAAACGGCAGGTGCGTTTGTCAACCCAAAAGGCATGACCAAATACTCAAAATGTCCCAGTGGGGTCTTGAACGCAGTTTTCCATTCATCCCCTCTCGAATGCGGACCAAATGGTAGGCACTACGTAGATCAAGTTTAGAGAAGATAGTTGCAGATTGGAGGGGGCAAATGCGAATCTAATAGCGGAAGTGGATATTTGTTTCTTATGGTGATCTCATTAAGTCCCCGATAGTCTACACAAGGTCGCAGCGACTTGTCTTTCTTTTCTATGAAGAAAAACCCGGCCCCCAAAGGAGATCTCGATGGCCTAATAAGGCCAGCAGATAGCGAGGTGTCGATGTACTCTCTCAATGCTTCTTGTTCCGTGTGGGAAACTTATACAGGCGAGAACTCGGAAGAGGGGCGTTCGCGAGCAAGTCGATAGCACAATCGTACGGCCGGTGGGGCGGCAAGGACTGAGCGCGGTCTTTACTAAATACTTGTCGCAAATCATGGTAGATGCTCGGGACTTTATCTAGACAAATTGATTCAGGCGGATCATTACGAGGAAGCCCTCTACCCCCCGCAGCAGACTGCAAACAGTGAGCATAACAAAACGGACTCCAATTCTCAATTGCGGGGCGTTCCCAGGTGATAACCGGATTATGTGTCTTTAGCCATGGTAACCCCAGGATTAATGGTACGGATCGGGACCGCATCAGATAAAACTTCCTATATTCGACGTGATTGCCAGATAACCTCAACATTAAAGGGCCTGTGATCTGTTTCACCTCCGCCAGGAGTCGCCCATCAAGATCATGAACCCTCTTGACCTCATTTAACTCCTCCACCGGACAACCCAGTTCGTTAGCCATTTCGGTGTCAATGAAGCAATCGTCCGCCCCCGAATCCACCAATGCCCGAACCGGAAGAGCCCGTGATTGACCATAGATAGTACCGTCCAGCTCTAGTCTCTCAGGAAGTCCCGACCTGGGCTCCTCCGGACCCAAACGTCCTCCTACCAGCTGCAAAGGCTCCCCTTCTGCGACGACAGCCCCGGTGCCGGTGTGATGCTCTGGTCCGGACGACTGCAAGGACTCATGGGAAGCAGGCCGTCCTCCAGCATGTCGGGGCTGGAAACGAACGTGACACCCTTCGCTTCTGCATTCCCGTTCTCTTTCCCGCATGCGATTGTCCAGTAAGAGGGCCAGGTTGATAAGCTCCTCCAAGGTAGTGCTGTCATCGCGGGTAGCCAGTACATCTTTCAAGGACGAATTTAAACCATAACGAAACAATCCACGAAGGGCGTGGTCCCCGTAACCACTTCGAGCAGCCAAAATACGAAAGGAAATAGCGTAGTCGGCCACCGATTGCTTTCCTTGCCGATAGTCTAATAACCGACCTTCGGCCTCTCTTCCCCTAGCCGGAGGGTGGAAGACCCGACGAAACTCTGCCACAAAATCAGGAAGGAAGACCGAAGCCGGGTTGGGCATTGCTCACTTCCAACGCCCATGACGCCGCCCGACCAGTCAACAGACTCATTATAAATGCCACCTTGGATTTATCTTTTGCATAGCTGGATGGTTGTTGGTCAAATACCAACGAGCATTGGTGAAGAAATTGCTCACCCAGCCCAGGTTCACCACCATAACGCGATGGGTGTGGAATATTTGGTTCCCGCTCCACGGTCAGGGGAATGGTACTCCTGTGGTAGCGTCTTGCTCCACTCGTGAACCCAAAATCTCGAGCTGATGAGCCAGCTGCTACTGCTTATGGTACAAAACATAAATGGTCTGGTCAATTATAAAGAAAATGTTTGCCGGTTCACAATACTTTCAAGATTGCATTTTTGTTACCATTTGTTTTGTTTTGGGGTTTTTTTTTTAATGTATGTCATTACTTTAATTAATGGCTTCTTCAAAATTGTTCTAAACCATCCTTAGCTACCTGTCACCTATTCCAATTAGAAAATGAAACAATTGGCTCCACATGTGAATGAGCAGCAAATATACAAGATCATTTCACATGAGAACGGTAGTCCTTTAAATTAACTTCATCCAGTCTGGGTCAGAGGTAAAATGTCAGGGTGTGTTTTTTAATTCCTTTTACTGAGGGGCTAATTCTATTAGCCATGACAGTCCTGGGATGTTGGTGATGATGCTAATTGGCTAAGTGGTGGATCGAGTGGGGCTGGGAGGGCACGGCTAATCCAATACTGTAGATGGACTCACAGAGCATATTTTTATGACGTCAAGCAAAACATCCAGCGCGTTTAATTTAGCGTCATTAAAATGTCAAACCAAGGCCTAGACGTGAACGTTTAACAGACGTTGGAATGTTTTCTTTTGTCGGTTGTCTCCATCGCAGTCAGTGGAAACAAAATTTGGGCCCGGCCCTTAAAAGGCCAGAGATCAAATGCGACAGTGTTCGATTGATTAGGCAAACAGAGGCAGTGAAGTCGATGTAAGGTTAGACTGGTCAACTTTGGCCTGTTCTGCTAGTCAGTGGTTGTCTGAAGAGAGCCGCGCCTCCAACGGGAAACATCTTGATTCATTTAAGGTTCACGTTACATACTGTACATAGAATCTCTTAAAAGCAACACATGATCTTGTAACGGTCGAGAATTGGGAGAGTCAATGGAAAAGCACACAATCAAAAATGAGTCGCTCCTTTGAGGCATGCAGCACCATCAAAGAAGTTTATTTCAGTCAAAAGCTCAGCCACCTTAAGTCCCGCATTAACAGAATTATCCTGGTCCCACATTAGGAGATGGTTTCCCCCCTTGCCCTGCTTACCTCCAACTTATCTCTTACGCCGCTGAGACGCTCGACGTACACGCAGACGGGTAAGTTCTCCTCTCTCCTTCTTGGGTTTTAGACATTTTTAGGTGGAATTTTGGACTGTACTTGAATCCGCTACAGGGATCACTGCGGTGAATCTTGACGTGACAGCCTGCGATCAGGAAGAGGCTCAAACGCCCCCTCTATTCACTAAAACACTTGCCAAATCCAACCATGGGGAATAGCACGAGTAGCGCCTTGTCCAAGGAAATCCTGGAGGACCTGAAGCTGAGCACCAAGTTTACCGAGCACGAGATCAGCCAGTGGTACGAGAATTTCCAGAAACAGTGTCCGACGGGGCGCATCACGCCCGAGGAGTTCGAGCAGATCTACGCCCGCTTCTTCCCGGACAGCGACACCAAGAGCTACGCCCGCCACGTGTTCCGCTCCTTCGACACCAATGACGACGGCACGCTGGACTTCAAGGAGTACATCATCGCCCTGCATATGACCTCCAGCGGGAGGATCACCAGGAAGCTGGAGTGGGCCTTCTCACTCTTCGACGTGGACAAGAACGGATACATCAACAAGACAGAAGTGACGGAAATCTGCCAGGTAAGGCGGGCGCATTCTGGTAGACTCAAAGACTAATCGCCAATCCTTAGTAAAAGGCGTATTGGAGCATCGTTCGACCACATTGATCTTGGATTTTACAATTTGATGGTCAGGCACAACCACATGTGGAACCACAAATTCAAATCCTTGATCTGTGCACAATGTAAAAAAGACATAGGTTAAAATCTTGGGTCTTCTTAGCAGGAAAAAAAAAAACGTGACATCAGCGGCATGAAGGAATGTAAACCAGACAGCATTAACGATGATGATGAAACCTATTCGAAAAAGCAAAATATTCCCCATTCACGGGTGAATGCATAAAATTATTATATTATCGGCTACAAATATGTAGAAATCATTAGGGTCTGCCGCTCAAAAATTCTCTGTCTACTCTGAAAGAGCAAACAGGTAAGGTGTATTTTTCACTAATTCTCAATTACTAATTTAGCTTTTTTTTGGTTGTGCGGGACGTGTTGTCAGTTCAATCCTCAATACTCAGTCAGAGTTTAGCTTGCCGCTAAACTTTGCCCAGTTTATCAGTATAAGATCTTAAAATGAAAACATGTTAGAATCATTTTGTTGGTGTTTTGGGGATGGTTGGAACGGATTAATCTTGTTTCTATTCGTTTCAATGCGGAGAGATGATTTGAGATCCAAATGTTTTGAGGCACAAGCGTGTCACGGAACCAAATGCAAAAACTTGCGAATCAAGGCACGTCATACACACAAGGTATAATCGGACGTCTTTTACTGGATGAAGTTGGCTAGAACAACCAAAAGACAGAAAAATGTGCCAGTTCCAAATTGTCATCCCAACCCCAAAAACACAGATATTTATGTATTATGTAATATTTATTTTTTTCAACATTTGTACTTTGTACTAGACGGTACCTTCTTTTTCTTTTTTTCAAGTTGAAGTACAATTCTTCAACTTTGACAGATTGTGAGTTGCCACCTTGGTAACACTGTTGACCATTTTGTCTTCCTTCCAGGCCCCTTGTTTCTTCCATTTCCAAGGTGGTGATCCCTGTGTGCAGCTTTTAAGCGCTAATTGCCAGCCCATTTGAGCCCCAGTCTCCCCCTAATCTCTAATCTTTAGCTCTCGGGCAGCACGTTTAACGTCCGTCCCACTGGACTAATCTGCGTTTCTCTCCCCATTCACCGGCTGTTGTCGTTTAATCCGTCAAAGGACCGTCATTGTGCCGCCCCTCAACTCCAACCCTAATCAAGATTGCATGTGAAGTATGTATAAATATATTTTAATCACATCGGCGGCAGAATGGGTACGTTTTACATCCAAGGCAATAGGACAGGTGCTTGAGCACCACTTGGGTTCCATGTACTGCATGCACATGCCTGTGTACCAGGATTCCAAGCCCTGCGTGTGCTTAAATGTTGAGCGCAGAAAATACCAGCAAGGAAAGTAAGCCGTAGTCCTATTTTCTGTATCGGGCTCCTGATTGGCTGTTAACATTCTACAAAAGGGGTCAAAAGTCGCCGCACTCCAATGCGACACATGCAGAAGGCGCATGCAGAGGGGCCAAGATGGAGGCGAGAGCGCTGGAAGTATGCGAAGATCTAGCTGTTTGGCGGTCGGCCTGAGTCTTGGCTCTAATCCATGTTAATCTAGGTGTCTTAAATGTGGCTTCCTCCTCTCTAAGTGGGACACACACATACCCACACGCGCGCCCGTGCTTAAGAAGGGCCTTGCGGCCTTGCCTTGACAGCGTCCTGGTTTGCAATCATCTGGAGCTCGGCGTTTTTGCAGTGAATGTCGTTTCAAACAGATCCAAGTGGAGCGAAAAGATTGTTACTGCTATTTGGATATGAATCTTGTGCGTGGCAGCGGTGGGCGATGCATTTTGGTACCTGGAGTGGGGATTTACCCAACTCAATCCAGCGCTTAATACTGCCCTGCCGCAATGATGGAACCCATCAACACCATCGGCACACAAGTGGACATCAATCTGGAGCTCTATTTAGCCAATAACATGACAAAAGCACTACTGTCAAACTAAACATCAAACAATGAGAATTGAAGATTGTATATTTAACCAGATCACTGAAAGGTATATGCACTTTTTTTTTGTTTTTGGAGGGGGGTAGTCAAATTCTGAGTCTATGACTTGAGGGGCATTAGACTTTGGCCGTGTTTCATGAAATCATGACTTGGGTACAAAGCTGTGAGACTGTTTTCTATGATGATCGCTGCTCTTAGGCCATCTTCAAGCTGATCCCCAAGGAGGAACAGAGCAAGCTACCGGAAGACGAGAACACGCCCGAGAAGAGAGCCAACAAGCTCTGGTCCTACTTTGAGAAGAAGGACAACGGTAAGCAGTGTAGTCTTGAACAAATACTTGCTTCATCCTTCTCTACTTATCGAGTACAGCGCGGGGAGGGCTTTTGTCACCGCCGATGCATGCACTTAAGTAGAGTCTCTTTTTTTTTTGACACAAGTATTTGTATTATTTGCCATCAAGTGTACCCAGAGTACTTTTGCTAAATGGCCACTTGTACTTTTATCGATGATTAATTTCAACTCCAGTAGCCATTATGTACAGTATTAATCTCATTCAACACATCCTCAGAAGTATTGTATCTGTATCCTTTTACTTAAATACAGAGTGGATGTACTTTTCCCACCCTCTTTTTTTTTTATATTTAAGTATTTTTAATTTTACTACAACTATTTGTATTACTTCTACTTCAGTGCAAAATGTGAGTACATTTGGTCTCTCTGGGTACATTTTACTTTGTTAAAGGAACCGGATCATTACATTTACAAGGACAAGTATCTGTCCTCCTACCAAAGTATAGAGTGTTAATACTTTTGCCACCTCTGGTAATTTTTTTCTTTTACTGAAGTACAAGAGTTGAATCTGTACTTCCAATTTGCCCAAAGTCTCCACTCCCCCACAAGAATGTGTACTATTTCAACTTCAGTAGCGTATTGTTACTTTTTCTTCTAACTGAGTTAATTCATGATACCTACTTTTGCCATCTTTTTCTTTTCTTTGAGGGATGCCACAGCCTAATACCAACACCGGGTATTAGGCTGATACCAGCCTTATTTTAAGGTATTAGTAGACATGGAAGCTACCAATACCAGCCAATGATCTCTCTCTCTCTCTCTCTCTCTCTCTCTCTCTCTCTCTCTCTCTCTCTCTCTCTCTCTCTCTCTCTCTCTCTCTCTCTCTCTCTCTCTCTCTCTCTCTCTCTCTCTCTCTCTCTCTCTCTCTCTCTCTCTCTCTCTCTCTCTCTCTCTCTCTCTCTCTCTCTCTCTCTCTCTCTCTCTCTCTCTCTCTCTCTCTCTCTCTATATATATATATATATATATTGCATATATATATGCAATTATACTGCAGCAGTCGACACATCGGTGAATCATCATGTGCATATGAAAGAAAATTATTTGTACACCTTGTATTCAACGACACGGTACTTTTGCCACTTCTGACTGTAGAAAGAAACCCCCTCAAAATAAATAAACAAATAAAATCACTGAGCCAAACTTCAATTCGGAAGGGGGTGAACATCTGCGTGCTACCTTTCCTCAGCAGCTGTTCGCACACATGCACTGAGATTAGATTTGACAATCAGCTGCTTCACCCCCCTCCACACACACACACACACAAAAAGAAAAAGCGGAATAAATCCACCTGTGGGCTTGGGAAAGCACATGACGGCTGGCGTGCGAGCTTTGTTCCATCCTCAGCTGACTCCTTTGTTTCGGCATGCACGTAAGATCAGAGCGGATTTCTCACACAAGTGGTTTTAGACTTGCGCTCAACTGTTTTGGGTGTCTCTTGACTTTTGCGCCTCACAGAGCGACTGGCCGAAGGAGAGTTCATCAAGGGAGTGATTGAGAATGAAAACGCAATGCGGCTCATCCACTACGGACCGCTGAAACAGTGAAAGGCCACGTTTGCGATGCCAGCAAGTCCGCTCTGTTTCCTCCCTGGCTTTTTTCAACATCCCTCCCAAGTGTAAATATTTTGGGTTACTTCTTTGACAGAAAGTGATATCAAATGTCATATTCTTTTCCTCATGTTTGTCATATACTGTATCATCTTAATCCAAAATGATTCATGACTTGTTTGGAAATGATGCGAGGAAAGTGTTAAAAAGACTTCAGATTTGTGTTAGAGATGTTAATAGAAAGCATATACTGTACACTTTTTAAAAATGAGTATTCAATTTAATTGGCCAGAATGTGAATAATTTTTGGGATTCATTTACTGAACTCCAAAAATGTTTTCTTTTTTTTTTTTTGGTCAACCTGTCCCGCAAAATAAAAACAAATGTCACATTGACTGGAATTAAACTTGATATTTTTGTGTGTTTAACTGAAAAAACTGTAATTGGATAGACAAAGATTTTGACATAAAATAAGTGACAGTTTTATTTTTGATTTAGATTGTGAAAGCAGAACCGAAATATTATCATCAGTAATAATTGCATAGCATTGAAACATATTTGTACAGCCAAAAGTAAGGTCACGTGAATATTACTGTAAATCTGGGGTATAAATGTGAGATTATGGAGACTGAAACCCAAAAAATAAATAAATAAATAATAATAATAATTCCGGGCACAAATATATGATGTTAGCTAAACGAGTGTCCCAAATTTGAGCTGCAAAGAACAATCCAATAAACTCAAATAATTTGATTACAAATATATAAATGTACATTGAGAGTCCATTTAAGACGGCAAATGTTTCATTTAGCACTTAACAATAAGGAAGATAAAGTGCATTGAACAAGTTAGCCAGTTAACAGCCGGCCAACTCTACACAAATTCACTGACACCCACGTCACTCACCAGGCCGGGCAGTCCTTGCTTCCGAAAGCTCTACACGCTCAAAGTCACAGATACTACAGTAGAACGTGAGGGTGGTGACACCAATTTGATTCTGGATCCGATGACTCAATTAATGAATAGCTTCTCTATTGTCAAACTATCGGGTAGCTTCAGGCCTTGACCTAAGATGAGCTGTTTTTGTGTCAACAAGGTCGACGAGGAACTATTTGTCGCTCATCTCAAATGACTGTTTCTCATCAACTTTTATTATTTTGTTGAGTGATGAGTGTTTTTTTTCATCCTGTTGATTAGAAGGATATTTTAGCTCTCATTGAGTCGCATATTGAAATGCGTGACAGAAATACGGTGCGCGTGTTTTCATTCTTGACACAACTTGGAAATGATGTACGCCATCATAGAAGTGTCATAGTTGATGGTTTGCCGATATGCTCCATTGTTTTGGTTTTTTTTTTTACAGCTACTGAAATGCATGTAGTCAATTTACTCCTAATGTATTGTAACTCGAAACTATACGGTGTAGCATATGACATTAAAGATTTTTCTCATACATGTCGACTTGAATCGGTTTGTTCTCAATCCAAAATTCAAAGTGTAAGCGGAGAATAATGCCTTAAAAATAAATATAAATAAATAAATAAATAAACAAACAAAGAGCGTGGCACAGTTCTAATTGTCCATTCTGAACTCATGAAAAGCAGTTGCAAGCTTTTTTAAAGGTGTGGTCTAAACACTGAATGTAAAAAAATAAAATAAAAACTTGGTCACTGTTTCAATCCAGTTTAGGAATATTTTCAATCTATTTTGAAGGAGTAGTTGTGTCCACACAGACATCTCGAGTGCAACGCTATCCAGTAGAATTGGACTGTACCTGACAGCAGTGGCGGTTACTGAAGCTTTTCAGTTGTATTTATCCCAGACGGTCAATCCAGGATTATCCCGAATGTGTAACCTAGAGACATTCAGATGAATTTGGCCACACTCATTTGACAGTAGTCATTTGACATTTCTTTTTTTTGTTGGAGCTTTCGATAGAAGAAGCATATTCTGCGCCGTTGCCACGCCAACCTTCTTTTTGTGCGCGTGTGCCAGCTCTCCTTTCCAACTTTCCTCCTGACCCGCCGCAACGCGGTTGAGCCATCTCTCCTCGCCCGTCTTTGCGTCCAACTGTGGATTACTGCTTTACACATAATCTTCTGTTCAACATCAGAGAGCAGACTTTTCAAAATCTCGATAATCTCGCAGCGTCTATCGACGCTCAGCCCGTCTACGGCGCGGGTCGGCAAGATGGCCGTCGATGTCGGACTGGGATCGATGAGCGCGTGTCGTTGCATCTCAACAGGGGAAGAAAACGTTCCGTCCTAAACACATTGTAGTTATGGTTTCCCTTTGGGCCGTTATGAATTTTGGGTAAATATTTAATACCCTCCACGTATTACATGCACAGCGCAAAACAAATGGATGAATAACTAGTTTTAAAATCAGAAATCAAGAATAATGACGGTTATTGTGGATTACATGTGACAATTTGAAATTTTGGTTGAGACTTTAGCAAGCATCATGGAACTTGACAGGCTTGATTTGCTTTCGCGGGCCACGTAAAATGATGTGGCGGGCCACATCTGGCCCCCGGGCCTTGACTTTGACACCTGTGCCTGAACATATGCGGAATGAATGAATGAATATCCGAGACATTTGACACGGTGGGACAGGTACCCCATTTGGCATTTGTGTATTGAAATGCGTCACTCGCTGTGCAAATGAATGACTCGCACCGAAAAAAAAAGTTTTTGTTGTTGAATTGACTCCATTTTATTTCGTCAAGTGGTCGCATGAAAGAAAATAATCTGGATCCAAACGATTTGATTTTCTGCAATCACTCGACAAAATAAAATGCCGCACGATCACATTATTTCCAGTGCGGAATATCGCCGCACCAATGTTGCCGTCGATCAAACACAAACTTTTTGTGGCGATTCCCCCCTGCCCCCCCCCCATAATAAAGCCTGTGACGAATTCCAACTTGACACCCTTGCTCAAGCAAGCATTTTTTGAATTGAACTATTTTTCCATACTTTTCCATGACAACCCATTTTATTGAACCGTTGCTTTACAATATTTGAACGGTGTTCAACTCCAGTAACACTGTAAAATTTGATTATTTCATCTAAGCGTCACAAAGCGGAGCCTCATTGTCTTTGTAAAAGCCAAAATTGGTGACGGAGCTTTGACCGTACCTGCGGGTGTTGGCGCTACGGGAACGGATCATTCTGTCCTCGGTTGTTGTGCCCATTGCTCTCTCGCCGCTCCCGTCAGATGAGTGAGAAGAATCCTTCTTGACTTGCTCAATCTCGAAAGTGCCTTGAGATAACTTTTGCTCTGAACTGGAGCTCGATCAAGAAAATTGACGGGACTCGATTGACTCTTACAGACTCTCGTTAGATTCTGTGGGTGTACCTAATGAAGCGTCTGGTGAACGTGGATTGCGTTTGTACACACACACATGTTCGCCTTTCTCCCGTGAGGCACTGAGAAAACCCCCAGAGGGCATGCATCCCCGCATGTCACTCTGGCCATTGTGGGCGGATTTGATATGTACCGAGTTGGAGCAAAGTTTCCTTCACCGTGTTCGTGAGTCTCCAGCTTCAGTTTTTAAGTTCCTCGAGGGATGGAGGGTGGTGTGTCTGTCTCTCTCTGTCTCTCTCTGTCTCTCTCTCTCTCTCTCTGTCTCTGTCTCTGTCTCTCTCTCTCTCTCTCTCTCTCTCTCAGCAAGGGGAATCCACTCGGTCTACGGGCCCCTCCATCTCGTCCATCTCCCGCTCGCAGTCTTCGCAGCCCTCCGGCCCGCAGCCTCCCACTAAAACCAGCGTAGGCACGTCCCCATTGCCCACGCCGACCACGCTGCCGTTGGGGGCCCAGGCCACGTCGATCATGCCGTCGGGACACTGCAGCAGGCCGCTAACGGAGTAGAAGCCCCCCGCGCCGCCACCGCCGCCGCCGGAGACCACCTCCTCGTAGCAGGGGGCCCGGGCGGCGGACCGCGCCTCCTCCAGGCGAAGCCTCTGTTTGCGGCGCAGCTCGATGATGGTCTTTGTGTAGGAGTTGAGCGTCACCACGGCGGCGCCCATGCAGCAGCTGAAGGACACCCAGGCGAGACTACAAGCAGCACATGTGAACGCATTAGTCTGGAAAGGAAATATGGTCACACCTGGTAAAATTAAAGCTACATTTGAAATAGAATTATGCCCCCCCCCAAAAAAAGGGGGGTCATAGGTCATAATAGTTGAGGAGTTGCTATCTCGCCATTTTGTGCATGTTTGGCAGAAACCTACGCAAAAGACCAGCCATAGTCCCAGGTCTGAGGCCTCCAGTCTTTGGGGCCCACAATGACCGTCATCTGGAAGACGGTGGTGTACATCATGTGGGCCACCATCCCCAGAAGACCTGCAATGGGGATGGAACGTGAGGAATAAATATTCCGTTGATAAAAGAAAATTAGAAATACAAAAATTCATAAAATCTAGTTGCATTATTTGGATGACTGTCATGGACTTGACTTTGGAATCAGCCAGCCCTTCATCAACATTGGGACTCAGAAAAAAAAACACTAGAACCAATTCTTGTGGGAAATTTGTCCAGATCATGCAAAAAAAAAACCCAACCATTCCCCAAAATGAAATGGATTCTTCCTTCTCACAATCTTGGTGAAGTCGATGCAAAATAGCGCTCCCTTTTGTCCTTCCTCACCTGACAGCACAGTGCACATCGCAGCGTAGGCACTGATTTTGAGCGAGTGCATCTCCTTGTGAGAGCACAACACTTCCAGCCACATGAGCAAGAAGCCCATCCCGAGCAGGCCGATGTACGTGAACTCGGATATGACCGACAGCCAAAGCACACCTGCCGCAAGGAAGCAAAGCACAATCAAGGAGGGACTGCACAAGCTTCGCTCGTGTCAACAACAGTCGTCTCACCTTGCGTCTCCCCTGGAGTCAACTCGATAAAGCTCCTGCATTTCTCCCCTGCCAAGAAGAGCAAGCGTTGGTCAGGAGAAAATGAAAAGGAGTCCAAGCAAGCTTTTCCACTGACCATTCAGGGTGGGCAAGTGAAACGTGTACTTCAGTACATCCCTCCCCCATCTTTTTCTATTTTCAAACATTTTTGAAAACGCTCCAGGCAGCCACTAAAGGGCCGCATGTGGCTCTGGAGCCGCGGGTTGCCGACCCCAGCACTAATCCATCCCTCGTACCAAAACATGCACTCGCATTGCCAGAAAATTCTCACTCATCCACTCTTGGATTCACACACACACACACACACACACACACACACACACACACACACACACACACACACACACACACACACCATTTTTAATTCTAAACAGGTATGCTGCAGCGGCCATCATGGCTTATTTGAGAAGAGTTGTAGGCGGTGAGTGTGTTTTCTGCGCCCCTACCGAGATGCATGATGGCCTTGATTGTTAAATCCCCACCCCTTTTTTTTTTAAACACATTGCCCGAAGTTGCCGCGTCAATCTCGCCCTCCCACCTCTGCTCACCATCATTGTGTTTCTCGCAGCTTTCCCAAAAGCCGGTGTGGAAGTATCGAAACGCAAACTTGTCCTCGCCCGTCTCCCAGATGTAGTGAACGGCGTTGGCCAGCTGTCTCTGGCGGATCTTGGCCAGCTCCTCGCGTCTGGCTGGAGAAAGCGTGCGGTTGAAAGGGTTTTGGGTCGGGCTCTCTGCGGGCACAGCACACGAGCAGGGCGATGTTGACACACACACACACACACACACACACACACACACACACACACAGGACGCGACATGTCAGAGTTTTGGTGTTTGGACATTGCGGCCGATGACTGGACAACGAGACGTCGTCGTCACCCTCCAAACCGTCTTTTCCTGAACTGTTCTAAAAGCTTTCAGGATTGGAAAAGCAAGTGACAATTGTAACCAAAGTTTAAAAAAACAGACAGAATGAGGGCACGAGAGCCATGGTTTATGGTTTACTTTATGGCACGGCATAGAAACAGATTAAAAGTAGATCATTCTGTTGGGGGTTTGGGGCCTTAAAAAAAAAACACCCAGCCACACACAAATTAATTTTCCTTCTTTTACTTTTGCTCTCACTAAGAAAGAAAGAATAATCACTGGACACGCCGTTAAAACGACGCATTCCTTTCGCTAACGTCGTCAACTGGCTAACCCAAAACTCCACATGAGCGAAGTGAAGAAACAGACCGAATGGAGAATTGCCACGCCCCACTTTAGCCAATTGACACCAGAACGGTCGAAAGAAATCTGAATGATTTGGCAGCCGGGATAGTCCGAGATCCACGTTGTTGCTCTGTTGAGTTGGACAAGCGGCGTCGGGGAGAATTTGTATTTCTCTGTGTCTGCTTGACCAGCGTATGAACTGCTGCCGCTGCAAGTCAAAATGTTATTGTCCTTGTAGGTGCCCCGCCCCCCACTTTGTGACAGAGGTTTAACAAATTCAGATTTTTTTTTTCAGTCAACGCTAAAGTGATGATCGTCAAGTCAATATTAACCAGTCACCAACGCCGTTTATATATATTTTTTCAGCTCAGAACTCGCTTTCCACACAACCGTTTCCAAAGACAAGCTGACTCCGCGGCCGCCCTCCTCCAGCCCTGCGGATCTTCAAATTCAGAATCAATTTTCTTTCTCATCTCCTGGGACAACTTTCTCCTCCGACTTCCTCTGGCCATCGCTTAGTGTGCTCCAAACCTTGTCACCAAAACCTCACGGTGACTACTTGTCGCCCTTTAAATAGCCACACTGACTGATTACAAGTTTGAAGACACTTGTGATGCTAATTAGAGGACACGCCTTGTTTGAGCATGACCACATGGTCAAATAATTTTCCAATTTTTTTCTAGGGGCACCATTTTGAGGCACCGTTGCTAGCATGGTCTATGTAGCATGCTAGCAACACCACATGCTGATTTAAGTATTTTGGTCACTTTGAGATCTCAAAACAAAACGAAAATAATCGTACTATTAGTAGTATATCATTATATTGCAATTTGAACATCGAATATTTGTAGTTGTGGCGGTTTGTGTACGTACAAGCGCCGCACCGTAGCGGCGTCAAAAACTGAATTCCCTCTGGGATGATAAAGTTCATTCAATCCTGTCCTATACTAGCCTAACGCCAATCTCATTAGGGTCCATAAATCCGTTCGAGAGATGTCACAATGGCATTAAGACAACACCGTACATTGCAACAAGAACATCCTGTAGTTTTTAGATGTACACGACGTACAGTGTGAGCTGAGTAAATTCCTTTATGCGCTTAATCCCTTTGTGAATTAAGCGTATACGGTGGGGAACTAAAGAGCAGATGTGTAAACTGCGGAGACCTGTGAGGGGTGTCCTCAGATTAAAATAATCCAGAATTAAAAGGGAGCTATGGGTAAATTATTTTTCTTTTAAATGTCAAAAAAAAACAATGGCTTTTCAAGACGCCTGATCATTCATCAATATGGATTAGTTGCAGGTATTGGCAGCGTATTGCAGTGACACAGTATGAAGATGGAAGAACTCGCTTCAAGTCTCACCGGGATCAACCAGGACAGAAAATGCTTTGAGTAAACCAGCCAGAAATCGGTCAACGTTCGTTCGTCTTAATGACTGTGTCGTGAAAACAAAAACTGAATCCACTCACTGGAGAAAGCACTTTCAATCTCCATTTTTTTTTCCTCCCGCTGCTAAACTCATGTTCAAAGTTCAAAGCCAAGAACGAAGGGAGACCTGCAGATGAGCATGCTCGAGATTTTGAAGAGGTGGAAATCAAGCACAGTACCTGTGGTGTAAGGCTCGCTGTTGTTCTGCCCGCAGTTCTTCATCTTGACCGGCGACAGGCAGAGGGGCTTGACCACCTTGTGGGTTCCCTCGCACCAGTAGGAGGTGCACAGGGCCAGGATGGAGAGCGCCAGGGCCAAAGAGGTCAAGGTCAGGGAGAGCAGCGAGCGAGAGCGGCGCGACATGCGCTCCGGCATGGCCGAAGGCGCTGGGGCAGGGCGGGAGACGAATGCGGCACGCGGAGTGGCGCGGCGCTGCACGGCGGCTAGCGGGGCAAAAGAGGGACGCGGGAACAGATGCTTCCGGTGGTGGGGAGGCGGGTCGGGAGGTGATGAGCTGCCAGGTTTAATAAACCGTGCGGCAAAGATGAATGTGACGTAACCGCCAGAGAGTGATTAAAAGGGCGGGCAGGGGGAGGAAGATGCTGTCAAGTTGATGCATGTGCAGGCAAACAGATGGAGGTAAAAAATGCACAAGAGGGGATTTCCAAGGTTCGCCAAAGGAGAGCACTGCTGGAGGAGGGCTTGCCTGGAAAGCTTACGATCGATTTTTTCCCTTTTTTGTTGTTTTTTTGTTTCCCCACCGTTACCTAACTGGGCCTTTGTCAAATCCGCCACGAGAAGGGCAGCTGCACTCGGGCCTGAAGGGTAGAAACAGGAGGCGGATCCTTTATGACGCCGGCTGGGTCAGAGAACAAAACGAAATTCGTTGCGAAGCAAACTTGGCCACGTCGTGTATACGACGCGGCGTTGTGAGCAGCGTAACGACCTCTCGGCATCGGAGAGACCAAGCAAGCCCCACACAAATGCAGGGCACCGTTTAGGAGGGCAGAGTTTGAATGATTCAACCATTTCTTTCGGGTCAACTATGATGAAAGCACCTCACAATCAGACGCGGCGCAATTTACTTTTTAATGTCATGTTTCCTCTTTAACTCATTCAATGCCAAAGACGTTTTCTTCATGTTTTTTTCAGAATTCAGGCATTCAATCTAAGGTATGTCTTTTTGTTTTTGTTTTTTTGCCCCCCAAAAATTCATGTTGTTACGGTAAAAATGATCTGAAAACGACCGCCATGAAATGTTACTCTAAAAACCTCACTTCCCATGTAACATTCGAGACTTAAGGCCTCTCCAAATTTTGCCACGGTTTATTGCGTCCATGGAGGCGACATTAGGGCGGAGAAGCCTTCAAAGGACCCCAGCCTGGCGGCCTGCAAATGTGAACACGGCCGGTGTGTCGTAAAGTTGCACAGGTGTCGTGATTATGACTGAAATTCTCGTCCTTCCCCAGATGTTCCCCGCGCGGCCATTTTAGCACTGACCATGGAGCTTTGGTTTTTATTTTTTTGTGCTGTATGAATTATTTTTGCTCCATGTGCAGCACTTTGTAGACATAGACAGCAATGGTTGTTTTCAAATGCTCTGCAAATACAATTTGAGTTGAGAGTATTTGAAGACTCGAGGCGAGTAGAAGAGCGGAAGCTAGCGACGCTAAAGGCTCATCTCGGCTACCACGAGCCTTTTCTCTTATCATACCCTTCAACACACGAAGACGGCCGCCTTGCTTTGTGGCCAGACATGTCGCTGCTCCACAAAGTCTTCTTAGTCCGGCGAGAGCAACAGAATGGCAAATCGATGGTTTGCTGTGAATTGGCCGATTATAAAACGACGTGCCCAAAAAGCGTGATTAGCGATTTGTCGACTTTTAGAAGGCCGATGCAGAGCTACGGTTACAATGCGTTGTCTTACCTCAAGGAAACGGAACCAGGGGAATGGCGCACAAACGGGTTTCAAAATGTCCACATAGTAGTTGGGCTCTCGGAGTCACTCGTTACTTTCTGAAACGTGCCTCGTACTTTCCCCCCCACGTCCCGATCTATGAGGCCATGAAAGAAGACAACAAAATGATGACATTAGGATTGAAGGGGCCATCCGAATTTTGGTCAGTAATCCCTGTCAATCTGTGTTTTGAAACGCCACTATTTTGTCTGATTTTTTCCCCCCATGATTTAGTCGACAATATATTAAAAAAAAACAGAATGTTGTGTGTGTGTGGGGGGGGGGGTTCTCTTTCTTCATTTTCACTGCAAGTTATTCTGCTCAATCCTATTTAAGACCCACAATCACAAAAATGTTGTCAATCCGCACCACACAAAATATGAGGTGCCCCAGCACCATGCAATGAGAGCAACACAAAACTTAACGACTTAACTCAAAGACGTGATATTTCCAATGACCAATTTGACAAGTGAAAACTGTTTGGTGTCAGAGGAGCAGATGGGCTGCCTTTTTACTTGCTCGCAGAGTAAAATCTGGAAATAATGCTGATTCACGTCACGCGGTTAATTACTTACCAAAGTCCTTCTCCTTGAGTTCAGTTCAGGTGTGAGGGGTACATCAAATGAGAAAAGTGTTCGCCGCAGTGGAGGAGCCTCACAGTCCTCGCTCATCTTTGTTCATCGAGAGCCTTCAAGTCAAAAATAACATTTATCCATCTTCAATGGATTTCTGGTGACACTTTTGCTTATTATCGTTGCGGTCCCTGGTCCGGCATGAGCATCGGTGACCCTTCACTCGAGCCGCCGCCGCCGCCTCCGCCACCCCCTCGATAATCCTCCGGGGCAATGGTCAAGCGCGCCGAGTCGGGCTTCTCGTGTCCACGGCGCTCGACTGTCTTTCTTGGGAATTGTCGGCTCAAACTCACCCCGATTCATGTAATCCCTCCAAATCCATCCGCTACTGTACTTGCCCACTACCACTGCCGCCGCCTTCGCCGGAGGGTTCCATGACCATCTTCACCACTAAAAATTTTCAATTGGATTCATTTCTTGTTAGAAATGCGCATGGAATATAAACCCGGGAGGATTCTGAGGCCAGCAGACTGCATGGACCAATTTAAGGAACCCAGAGTTCAAAGCAAACACGGTGCATCAGCATTTTGCTGTTATGCTGCACGCAAATCCAATAACCTGCCAAAAGAACTTAAGTTAGTCCCAAATGTAAATGTGTTTTAAATTCAGGTGAAAAACTACCCCCCAATGTGATTAAGGTCTTTTCAGCATTCCTATCATAATTTTTCCAAAATCTTGTTTTTACGCTGTAACCTCTCTTAGTCATTTAACTGCTTTTTTATTTCTCTACTTTGCTTCTAGATGTCTTCAATGTATTTGCCTTTAAATGTTGTTTTGTAACAGTGTGAAGCACGTTGTGTATGAAATGCGCTATATAACTCAAGCGGACCCAAAGTGGTTAACCTCTTGAAGTGGGATCGACAATTTTCCCTTGTAGCTCTGTTGAAAATACACAATCCGTGATCGGAATATTGATTTTCAGAAAAATAAACACAAAACTAAAAATGGAATATTGTTGAGAATGTATTTACAATATGTACATGAAACATAAAAAATGTGTTAGCTCTCATGTTAACAGAATCTTATTGGTGGAAAACAATGTTCACAAATTCATATGGTCGCCTTTAAAATGGACAAATCAGGGCCAAAACTGAAATCAACCCCAAGCTTGAGATTTACAATAATGCAGAACCAGCTTGCTGTCACTTCCAAAACACTGAAAGAGAAAGAGAAACAAGAAACATTCTTTAGCTCTCAATGAAGTCACATGCTGGTGGGGTAACAATGAAATCGACTATTCTAGTGCCCTCTGCTGGTCAATGCTGCTGATGTTTCATTTCTGAGTTTTGGTATGCATTCAACCCATTTCAGGAGTGTTACAGATGAGTCTGAGAAATTTTGCTGCACCTCAGGCGTAGAAAAAAAAGTAGTGTGTTTCCGGTAGCCCGACCGACCGAGAATTTCTACCTCAAAGAAAAACTTTACGGTCGGCATTTTTTTTCAAACCTTCTACATTTTTGTGTAATAATAATAATAGTACATTTCATTTATAAGCGCCTTTCAAAACACTTAAGGACGCTTTACAATCAAAACAAGAACAATAAAACCACAGCCAAAATTATAAATAATAAAAGGAAAGATGAATTTAGAGCGTTTACATTGGTGCAAACTCTCGCGATATTCGTCGTTTGCCCTGTCGTCTGTCAACAACATTGAATCATGGCGGCGGCCACGATCTCCGACAACAGTTTAAACCGTGTTTTGTGTGTTGCAGTCGCATGCTCGCACCATAATATTAAGAAAATAGCATCCACTGCTGTATCGAAAAGATTCAACGAGGCGACGGCGGCGGCGACGTTCGACGGCGGCCGCGGGGAGAGGCGGGGGGCGGGCGTGACGGTGGGACGGGCGGGGGTGGTGGTACGGCGCGCCGGTCGTCTACTCTACCCCCCGCCACGAACACCCAGCGCCCGCCCCCGCGGACCGACCCCGCGAGGCCGGCGGCGGCGGCGCACCCCGGCCTCCCGAGCCCGGAGCGAGAGCGAAACCCAAATAGGCGGCGGAGGCGCCGGCCGCGGAGCGGCGGGACGACGGCGGCGGGAGGCGTCGCGGGGGGAGGGGGACGGTGTCGGGCGACTACCCCCGGTCAGGCGCCCGTCGGCGTTCCCCCGGCCGCCCACCCCCGCCGACCCGCGCGTCCGCGCGCTCGTTGACGTCGACCCCCCGTCCGCCTTAGTCTTACGGCACCCTAGTTCAGGCCGGGCCACGACCACCACGGGCCGTCTAGGACGCGGGACGAGATGGCTCTAACACCCAGCCGCTGGGTACCCAACTCTCTCGCCGCCGAGCGGGGGTTTCAATCAGTGGCGATTGCTCTCGGACTGCAAGGGAAGCTCGGCTTCCCCTAAAATGTCAAAGAATAAGTGATCAAATATATGAATGTAAATTTTCATTGTGTGTACATGTCATTGACTAAATATGCGCTACAACGTGCTTAACTTTTGCTCAGAGTCAGCTTCTTCATGCCGCAACTTCGCTGTGCTTTAAACGGTAGTGAGTTCAGGGTAGGTTATCCCAATGCGTTGAACGGAGACGAGCCATTGGATACAAACTGGTTTTTGTCCCGCCCACGGAATTCGGCTTCTCTGGGACTGGATGACAGTGGGAGGGTACCGGACGCCAGGCTTTTCTGCATCAGATTGGATGCCTGTGTGCCAGTTCGATTGACATTGAAATGAGCCAATCACCGAGCTTTTAGTGATTGACATTGAAATGAGCCAATCACCGAGCTTTTAGTGATTGACATTGAAATGAGCCAATCACCGAGCTTTTAGTGTAGCCATCCTTGCGAGCATTTTTTTCAACTCGCATTCTGTTCCGAGTTGAGCTGGAGACTTCTCCTAATCATTTTAGCGACACTCTTTGTTGTAAACAAACAACTAGCGACAAATTAATCTTTTATTTCTGGTGGGTTTTATTGTAGTTCCTATAGTTGTAGGACACTAAGTACCGGGAAAAGACGCTTTGTTGGTATGACAGGGTCACAGATCATTTTCTTGAAAAGGAACGGAGCTAGAGTAGAATTCGCGTATAAATTAACGGACACATTTTATGATGTCGACCAAAATTGAGCTTCCCCTCTTTGACAGACGACCATCCGGCACTGGTTTCAATGTCTCCTTGTTTTATGTTTATTTTGTTTACGTTTTTGATGGAGGAGGGAGGGAGAAAAAAAGATTTAAAAAAAAAAAACTTTGTCCGACCTACCGACCCTATGCTGAAATTTCATGTTACCGGAAACACACTACTTTTTTTTCTACACCTCATGATTGTACATCATGAATGCTACAGGGTTAATATTTCACTACCAGAAAACAAAAACTTGAGTAAATTCACAGGCAAAGTTACAAAAAAAACCCCAACACATTTTAAGATTGTTCAAGCTCGGTATGTTGGATACCACTTTTCCAATGCCAATACCACTGTGGGTATTCACTCTTGGAGTACTCAACCATGTAGAGTACTGATAACTTTAGCATTTTTTATGTATAAACTTCAATCTAACACAATGACAAAAATTCCTCTTTCTGACTAAAATGATGATTCACCAATGTGTCAATCTTCCGACTTACTCAAGGTCAGATTTTTTTTTTGCCTTCAGTATCGGTGAACAGTAACGAGTACCCAATACCTTAAAATATGGCTGGTATTGACCGATCTATTTTTAATGCATCACTTTGATTGCTGTACTGAGCAACTTTTCCGACCCCTCAAGTAACTCTTTTTCCCAAAAAAGACGCTCATGACTTTAACTTCTGCTTCGAAACTGGAAACATCAACAAGATAATTTTCATATTGTATGCCATAAATGAGGACCAATTCTGTGATTTCCTTCTTTTTTTTGTTTTTTTAATTTAACAGAATGAAATCCTAAACCCACACAAATGTTACAATGGTGTTGGCCTATGGATCGAGTCAATCTTTTCTTCTAGCATTTTTTTTCTCAACTCAACTCCACTGTATTTATAGAGCACAATTTTCTTAGTACTTACATCAAAGAGGACCCCCACTTCTTGGTCCGGTGATGGCGCGAACGACTGGTTAACGTAAATGAACTGCGAAGAAATACAGGTGCCAGTGTTGTCATGGGTTGCCTGTTCTGAAGATACTGGAGGGGAAAAGTGCGGGATAACAAAGTGATCTCTTACTAGTTGTTCATTGGCATCCAGTTTGAGAAAGCGAGAGATGAACTGAGAAAGCGAGTGCACCGTCCTGCTCCTGTCCACAGCCCATTTCTTAGTTTTCATGATGGGGGTGTCGCCGACTGCCTTCAACAGGACATCAACTACACATTGAAAAGAGGAGATGTCAGTCACTTTTCTTTCTAGTCAAAATATTCAGCAGTGGGAAGCAACAAAGTATACATACTTTGATACTGTACTTAAGTAGATTTTTCAGGTATAATCTTTTAAATCAAGCCATCTCACAAATGAAATAAACTGTGCAACTGGTTTTCAACTACAATGTCATGTGGATTTGAAACCTCAGTGCAGATGAACGAGTAATTAATATAGGCACCCTTATCACTAAACAAGCGTATTATGATAGGAAAATACTAAATGGAGATTATTCCGTATTTATCAACGTTAGCGTTAGCTACTTCCACAACGGGATGGACGAGTAAACAACCTGCGCAATCATTGGTCAGTTCGCTAAAAAGCAGCAGCCTGATTGGTCTTCAATAAAAACAACCACAGGTCACATATCCGGAAGAAGTTGTTTATCGCGGCTTTGATAGTCGTAGTGAAGCGGTAATTTATCAAGGGTGTATGAAATATAATTTCTTACTCTTTTTCTTCTCATCATTTGCCATCGACTCTTCGGGAGGTGAGTGTAACTCCTCTTTCTGCGGCTCATTTGGTGACTCCGCATTGTCAGACATCTTTGTCGACAGCCGGACTTTTGGTTGCCACCCACCGGACCTCGACGAGTTGATTCGTCTTCCGGTTTCGAACACAATTGGTTTACAACGACGTCAATCACGTCAATCATTCAAACGTAACGCCTCTAGCGAACAGGACACAAAACAGTTACTGCGGTCAAGCCAGCCTCCACTCGCAAAATCGAAGTCAAGTGAGCCGCCACAGCGATTGTCAGTGCTCTGCATTACGGTAGTCTGCCGCCAGCGAGCGGCGTTGGCCACCTTCAAAATAAAAGTGCATCCACTAATGCATAAACGTCAAATTTTTGGGGTGAAAATAAATTAATAAAAATATAAAATAAGTATTTCTTGGCTGACTCTCAGAACAGCACTAATATACACAAATACGCATTCAAGTGGAGATCATTCGGATCTGATGTCGGCCTCTGAAGTGACAAGATGGCCTGTTGTTCTGACATGTTGATCTTTTCGCCCATTTTTTTAGAACATCCGAAAAGAAGGAATCCAGCACCCCGGCTCTCCACACAGACCACCCTCGTCCGGATCCAATTTTGAATTTTGAAATAAAAGATCTCTGAAAACTGACATGTTGACCTGATTTCTGACAAGTTGGTCTGAGCCCCTAACGTGTTGACATTTTCGAGCGTTTTGAAAAAATTCCTAAAATTAGAAATTTCGTTATCCCGTGAGGGCCGTAGGTCTGGAGATAACTACGGCACCCCGGCTATCCAGCCAGACCACTTTGGTCCGAATCTGATGTTACATTTTGGAATAAAAGGCCTCCAAAATAGGAGAATATGACCTGGGTCCCGACAAGTTGGTCTGAATGCCTAACGTGTTGACATTTTCAAGCGTTTTGAAAAAATTCCTAAAATTAGAAATTTCGTTATCCCGTGAGGGCCGTAGGTCTGGAGATAACTACGGCACCCCGGCTATCCAGCCCGACCACTTTGGTCCGAATCTGATGTTACATTTTGGAATAAAAGGCCTCCAAAATAGGAGAATATGACCTGGGTCCCGACAAGTTGGTCTGAGCCTCTAACATGTTGACATTTTCGATTGTTTTGAAAAAATTCCTAAAATTTGAGATTTCGTTATCCTGTGAGGGCCGTAGGTCTGGAGATGACTACAGCACCCCGGCCTGCAGCTTCACTCTGATTTAAAATGTGTGGATGCTGAGCGTCGACCATATACACAAAGACACATATCCTCACATTTACACATTTATTTGCACAATGTTACACTCATGTACATATTCATAATGTCCATATACACAAAGACCCATATACGCACTTTTACACATTTATTTGCACAATTTTACACTCATGTACATATTCATAATGTCCATATACACAAAACACATATACACACATTTACAAATTTACACAATTTTACACTCATGTACATATTCATAATGCCCCCCACACACACACACACGCACACACACACTCAGATATATATAGATGAAGGTCTCCCTGGTGTCCAAATCACACTCATGGCTCACATACAACGCATGACCATTTCCCTTTTCTCGCCTTTGCCATGCCATCCACGGTCATTCCAAGGCATTGCTCGTGATACCACCTTTCACATTCGTCACACTGTATCTATTTAAAGGGGAAAATAAACAAACACACAGCATTAAAAAACAACATCTTGCAAAATTATGTATAGGGCATCTTTCAACCAGAATAACTCTTAAGTTGTTTTTACAATTCAACATACAACACATTTATTTTTTTCTGACTTGTCCAATTTCAACAGTGCATGCAAACCATCATAATGGGAAAATACATATTCTTTTTCGGCAAATTTGCATAGCAGCATTTTTAGACATAACAGAAACATGGATGAAGGAGTCAAATGGAATGAAGAGAATTTTTTTAAAAGGGTGCGATTTTCAGGAAGAATGCAAAGGCATGAAAAACGTGTGAGTTCTTCTTTGAAAGTCTGGGCTGAAAGGCAACATTTGGATTGAGAAGATGATACAGTTCAGACGATAGTCTGGCCGTATCACCTCCCTATGCTAATGAGGAAAAATAGCCGTCAAAATCTGAAAGGGACCCAACCACGACGTTGAAAGGCTCTACACCAGGGGTGTCAGCCCGTGGGCTGGAACCAGCCAAAGGAGGTTCCATCAGGCCCGCAGGATAATGTAAAAGTGGAAAAATGCATAAAAGACTCGGAATGAGTATTTTTAATAAGATGCAATTCGTTTGTTATCCGCTAGGGGGCACACTATTACCTACTTAGTTTGTAAAGTGTAGGCAGAGATTTAATTTTGATTTTATGTGATTATATGTGTTTGATTTCATGTGTAAATGGTTGAAAAAGTATGCGTGTATATATATATATATATATATAAAATATATATATATATTTTTTTATTTTTTTATTTTTTTCAAATCATTTCAATGGTCCGGCCCACTTAACATCTACCGAGGCCGCATGTGGCCCACATTGTGAAATGAGTTTTACACCTCTGCTTTACATCTACACCTATCACAGTCAAAACCATACAGATAACACCCTGTTGCCTAACACCAGACCTGTATAGGAGAGCTCATAGCAAGATAATCTGGGTATTCCTTCTCTGCCCCTTTCCTCTGCCTGTGTGTGCTGTCGGAAAATTAAACTTGGTGACTTTATGTTGTTGTTGTTGAGCTATCCTTTAAAATAAACGAACATGCAAAGGAACCAGTTGTTTAATGCAGCAAATTTACTTCTAACAAAATATGAAGATAAATTAATTGTGTTCTTGCAACGTAAAACTCACCCAGTTAATCAAAGGAGGACCTGCTCCAGGTGGTTTGGCCAATGAGCACATGGCACAGTGCATGGTGGGATCAAATACTACAACATGATGAACCATCATTTAATGTACATTTAAACATACATACTTTTTTCATGGGTGATCAGTATAAACTAACAAACCTGATGCTGCCAGTATTTCCAATCCAAGTCTTGTTCTCTCATTGGCCATTTCTTTCGTTGACGAATCGAATTTAATATGTGGAATCTTTGGAAACGTTTTCATGAGCTCTGCGGCAATCTGAAACACAGAGAGATTTTCTTGTCTTGTGGAAGTAACAAAATTGTTTGGAGTGAACAATTTAAAAACACAGATTATACAAGGATGCAGTGTGTTCCCATTTCTTTTTTAAATTAAACACATCATATAGACACAGATAATACACAAGGAGTGGCCAGTCTATATTAATGGAAGAGTTATGCTTGCCAAGGTAACAATCACACCGCAGCTGGATGAATCCTGCTGTGTGGGGTGTGCCAAACATCCTCCTTTCCATTCTTTATCCTCCCACTCTGCTTTTCCGTGGTGCGTTCTTCGCATTGTTAAGAATTCACTGTATGTTTGATGAAGGAGACAAGAATAAAAACTTTCCCACTGTGAAAATGAGTCTTACTTGGTTTACATACATTGAATAGCCTGAAGAGTTGATAAGAAAATATTCTCATCTGCGATGCAGGTGGCACAAATAAGTTTAGGTGTGGGCTAAGATATGTCAGGACCACATCTACACATTCTGCAGTGGTGAAATAATGGAAGTATAAATACCGAATCTTTTGGCTGCAGTCGTGGAATCGTTGAATTCTGTGTGACACTGAGCGGGATCGACCAGATATACTGTTCCAGTATCAGCATTTATGTACTGGAAAAGGTGTAAAAAGAAATCCAAGGTTACACATACATTGTTATATATTTAGGGAAAGTGACATATGAATTAGAGGTTGAAAATTGTCAATACTCAAAATTTTGAAAAAACACCCTTGTAACTATTTTGGCAAGGAATGCATTTCTTTTTCTTTTCGAAGTGAATACATGAACTGCACTCACCAGAAGTTTCCAGTGGTTATTGTTTACATTTACAAAGGATAAAATTCCCTTGTAAGAATTCAGGTTTTCTTGTCAATGCAAAAAAAGATTACGTCTTCTAACTTACATTCATCGATCTAGTTAACGCATGATGGTTTTGAGAGCTACCACCCTATTTGGCTTGGGGGCCCTTGCCCAGGTCATAATAATACCTTCGGGAAACAGTGCCGTGGAAGTGTACTCTTGTCACCAGAGATAATCAGTTCAGCAGTGTAGTAGCTCATAAGATAAAGGCTCCTCATCATGAGTTTCTTGGCCAAAACGTGAAACAATCCTATAACATATCTATGTGGAAGAGAAATATTTTAGTGACATTATTTTTCAAATGAGTATTTAATTATTGTATTTAATCAGTATAAAAACAAAATGAGAAATGTACCTCGCCAGTGAGCCACTCATGAGGTCGGAGTGAACATAGCTCACTGTGCCGAATTACCAAGCTCCGGTCATCCAGCAACGAAGGGAGCACTGCAATCACAACTTCTTCTGGCTTACAACTCCATAAATCTTGTAACTGTAACCACAAGCACAAAACAACAATAATGTCATGGACTATTATTATATGTTTGGTGTCGTTGACACCTCCACCACTTTGTAACATGTGTAATAATACCTGCTTAGCTGGAGTTGTTGGATGTTGTTGGATATGCAGCCCTTGACCGCTGTCAGTTTGAGATGACTCCAAGGCTTGGCTCTGGACTGCAGAACCAGACACCTGAGAAGCGCTGATATCATTGGTTTCATTGATGACCTGAACAGAGAAAGGCTTGTTTCAAATCGGCCATTTTAACTTTGAATTTTGAACAGTAACACATCAGTGTGTGATGTGTTTGTCATTTATCAAGGCTCTGTGGGACTGCTTCGACTGCAGTCCCGCTTCGACTCAGCCCAGTCCCGCTTCAACTCAACCAGGCGCTGGCGTGTCACCTGATGAAGACGCTGGAGAGACTCGTCCTCGCCTACCTGCGACCACTGATGAGCTCCTCACTGGACCCGCTACCGTTTACCGACCAGCCCGGCATCGGTGTTGAGGACGTCATCATCGACCTCCTCCACTCGGCGCTGTTACACCTGGAGAATGCTGGGAGCACTGTCCTCGTCTACCTGCGACCGCTGATGAGCTCCTCACTGGACCCGCTACCGTTTGCCTACCAGCCCGGCATCGGTGTGGAGGACGCCATCATCGACCTCCTCCACTCGGCGCTGTTACACCTGGAGAATGCTGGGAGCACTGTGAGGATCATGTTCTTTGATTTCTCCAATGCCTTCAACACCATCCAGCCCAAAATACTGGGGGACAAGCTGCGGCACGCTGGAGTGGACCACCAACTCACATCATGGATTACAGATTACCTCACAAACCGGCTGCAGTATGTGAGGGCACAGAAGCTGTGAGTCAGACAGGCTTCACTGCAGCACTGGGGCGCCGCAGGGGACTGTCCTGGCTCCATTCCTGTTCATCCTCTACACCCCGGACTTCAGCTATATCACTCCAATCTGCCACCTTCAGAAGTTCTCTGACAACTCTGCGATTGTCGCACTCATTACAGAAGGAAATGATCGGGAGTACAAGGGACTGACGAAGGACTTTATGCAGTTGCATACATGCCTATATCTATGTTTTATATTTTATATTGCATTCTGTACTGTGTACAGTCCTTTTTTCAGAAACATTTACCGTATTGGCCAGAATTTATGACACTGTTTTTTGCGTTGAAATAAGGCTGAAAAAGTGGAGGTTGTCTTATATTCGGGATCTAGACATACCCATTCACGACGCTAGATGGTGCCAGATATCATTGAAGCGAATGCTGAACTTGACTCCCCAGGCCAAAGTGAACCCCTGCCACGAAGAGTAAAAATAAAAATAGCGGTAGCATGAAGAAGAAAAATAAAAAATAGAGGCAAGAAAGAAAAGAGAATAAAATAATAGAAGAGATAACAGAAAATGGAGAAACGTAGCGACAATCTGGTTGGATAGCCGGGGTGCCGTAGTCATCTCCAGACCAACGGCCCTCACAGGATAACGAAATTTCAAATTTTAGGAATTTTTTCAAAACGCTCTAAAATGTCAACATGTTAGGGGCTCAGACCAACTTGTCGGACCCAGGTCATATTCTCCTATTTTGGAGGCCTTTTATTCCAAAATGTAACATCAGATTCGGACCAAAGTGGTCTGGTTGGATAGCCGGGGTGCCGTAGTTATCTCCAGACCTACGGCCCTCACGGGATAACGAAATCTCAAATTTTAGGAATTTTTTCAAAACGATCGAAAATGTCAACACGTTAGGCATTCAGACCAACTTGTCGGGACCCAGGTCATATTCTCCTATTTTGGAGGCCTTTTATTCCAAAATGTAACATCAGATTCGGACAAAAGTGGTCTGGTTGGATAGCCGGGGTGCCGTAGTTATCTCCAGACCTACGGCCCTCACAGGATAACGAAATCTCAAATTTTAGGAATTTTTTCAAAACGATCGAAAATGTCAACACGTTAGGGGCTCAGTCCAACTTGTCGGGACCCAGGTCATATTCTCCTATTTTGGAGGCCTTTTATTCCAAAATGTAACATCAGATTCGGACCAAAGTGGTCTGGCTGGATAGCCGGGGTGCTGTAGTCACCTCCAGATCTACGGCCCTCACAGGATAACGAAATCTCAAATTTTAGGAATTTTTTCAAAACGATCGAAAATGTCAACATGTTGGGCGTTCAGATCATCTTGTCAGAAATCAGGTCAACATGTCAGTTTTCAGAGATCTTTTATTTCAAAATTCAAAATTGGATCCGGACGAGGGTGGTCTGTGTGGAGAGCCGGGGTGCTGGATTCCTTCTTTTCGGATGTTCTAAAAATGGGCGAAAAGATCAACATGTCAGAATGCAGGCCATCTTGTCACTTCAGAGGCCGACATCAGATCCGAATGATCTCCACTTGAACGCGTATTTGTGTATATTGGTGCTGTTCTAAGAGTCAGCCAAGAAATTACTTATTTTATATTTTTATTAATTTCTTTTTACCCAAACAAATGACGTTTATGCATTCGTGGATATACTTTTATTTTGAAGGTGGCCCATGCCACTCGCTGGCGGCAGATTACCGTAATGCACAGTATTGAAAATCGCTGTGGCGGCTCACTTGACTTCGATTTTGCGAGTGGAGGCTGGCTTGACCGCAGTGAATTACTGCCCATTTTTCATGATCAGGCACCCTTCAAGTTTTTTTTTTGTTTTTTTTTTTGCTGTAGTAATATGTGTGTATAAAATAATAATTCTCCGTTTTCTTTATTGTTATGTTCTCTTTGCGCGTACATGAAAGTGTGTGTATGTATTGTGTTGTGGTGACTAAAGTGACTGTGGTGGGGAGAGGCACCATTTTTGTGACCTAAAAATGATTCGTCTCCTTAATCCACACCTATCGTGTGAAATAGTACATTTTCAATCACTACAGTGCAGAATACTACAAATTAGTTGCAGATTAAATCCCCTTTGTTCCGTGATACACCCTTCGTAGCGCCCACTTCCTGTCCCTGTTTCTATTTTATTTTGAAAGTCTCAAGAGGAAACGGGGCTATTATCTCGTAAATTTTGACACCATCCGAGAAAGACGACCCCACTCCTCCCCTTCGTTTTGTCAAATCTCCAAACACCACTGGGTCAAACTGGTTAACTTGGGAGGTGTTGCCAAAATTACAAAAAAATATATTAAAAGGATAGTGTCCTCGTTATAGACGTTTAGTGCTCATTTTCCTAGCTCTCCATTAAGAAAGCAGACCGTTATGGACCCCAAAGCCCCTCCGAATGAGAAGTCTTCCATGGGCCAGGCGCCCCCTCCGCCCTACCAGGACAATCCGTACCCGGGATATCCTCAACCTGTGCCAGGGTACCCCCAGCCTGGACCCTGCGGTTACCCTCCTCATCCGCAGGTAATCTTTTCGCTACACCTTGAAGTCTATATTCTGCTCATACTTAGTCATGCTGTAAACCTTCCCATGCCCACAGCATCGCTTGGCGTCCTTGTAACAATCATCTCCTAGAATTGGAATACTCTTGTATTATTCCTCTCTTCTTAGTTAGATTTGATGGTTAAAGTGTTATTCCTCTCTGTTAATTGTGTTTGTTCAGACACTTGAAAGAAACAATGTAGAATGCTGCTGAATGTATTTCCTGCCCCTCGACCCCCACCACTTTTAGGGCCCCCCTCCACAGGACATGTTTAACATCAAAAGAGGAACTGTTATCTCAAGTATCTGTGTTCCTACCATCACACCAAATGGTGGGTAGTGGTGGTTTGGTCTCACCTCACCACTCCCAACTTCTTCCAGCCACACTGGGTCAGATGACATGTTACTTTCTTTGTTTCTGGGATTTACATGAGAGTCGTACCTCCCCGCCTCTCATTATCATATTGTCTCTATATAATAATAATAATAATAATAATACATATAATCTCATAAATGTGTTTCTTTTACGCTTCCTGATTCAAATCTGGACCCCTCAGGAGCCCGAATCGATTCGTAAACTGCAGAAAAATAAATTAAGCCCTTCGAAGTAACTATTCATCGCCTCCAGCCTCTCTTTGGATTACCAACATTCTCCTCGTCCGAAATTCAAAGAACACGCGGGGAAGAGGAGGCCGCTCTGACACCAACAACCTGTAAACCTGTTCCTCAAACTTTTTTTTTTTTTTTTAACGTGCAGTCTTTTTTTTTTTTTGGGGAGAATAATCAAACAAATTGCTGAACGGTCTTTCTTTATTTTACTAGTAATTAAACGCGAGTAACATTTATCTCAAACAGTTTGAGAATACTAAATAAAATGTCACCCAAATTACGCTGTGTGATCTTAAACAAGTCTGTCCAATAAATTGCGCAATGTCGCAGTTTCATAAACGACACCAACCAAACGATAACAAAACAAACTATTATTTGAAAATAAAGTTAACAGATCATTTGCATTTTGAGAATCGGCTATACAACAGCAAATAACTGAAAATGTTGAGCAGCTGAGATTGAACGAACTTTAGTGCACGAAGTTGACTACAATGCGCCATTCTAAATTGCAGGTGAGCAGATTTATTTGATACGTTTTTATTTCGTTACCATTAATTTAATACAGTGAAACTCCCCTAGAACGAAACCTACATGGGCGAAAATACCCCCTTATGTGAAAAAATGTTCATGCATTAACACAATTCCCATTCTCCTGCCCCCCATACGATGAAACCCCCTGTTGCGTTATACGAAATCATTTTCTCTGCTCCAGCCTCGCGAAGACATTCACTACAACGAAGTCTTATCCAACAGCGACCTCTACTGGTTCGTTCGGAAACGGCAACAGCAACCACCGCACTGGTTTAACGCTAACTGGAGCGCTAATTAGCGTAAGGTTTTTAGCCTTCGAGAGCTAACTAGGCCATTGAGGACTACGAAGCGTCCCGTGGCTGTTTTTAGCATGATAACAAGTAAAGCATTCGAGGAAACGTTCGTTTATTTGAATGTCCGTCGAGCCACGGGATACTTCATAGTCGTCGATGGCCTAGTTAGCTCTCGAAGGCTAAAAACCTTACGCTAATATCGTAAGGTTTTTACGCGAATACGCTAATAGCGTAAGGTTTTTAGCCTTCGAGAGCTAACTGTGGCCATCGAGGACTACGAAGCGTCCCGTAGCTGGCTTAAAAGTTCATTGCATGACATCAGCTGAGCAACGCTGTCTTGGGTGGCGATCGAGGAGAGGTCGAGGTAGAGACAGTGAGATGGTGGAAAGAAAAGCCACCGGGTCCAGGAAGTATTTGTTATTGTTAGATTCAGACAAGCGTGGACGTTATAATGCTAAAATGGCTACAAAACGGACCTTTGGATGTCAAGCAGCTAAGACAAGAAGAGCTCTGATGCTTAAAATCTCTAAATGACCTCGTGCCACCTTACCTCTCGGAACTCATCCGCCCCTACACACCTCTGCGGACCATACATTATTGGAGGTACCGAGAACTAGGCTGAGGCTCAGAGGGGATCGAGCCTTTTCTGTTGCTGGTCCCTCTCTCTGGAATGACCTCCCAATGAACATTCGGCAAGACTCCTCGCTGCCCATCTTTAAAACCCGCCTCAAAACTCACTTGTATTCTTTGACATTTTGACTCAGCATGATTCAGATTTGTTCTTGGTTTTGCTGTTCGGTGTTTTCTACCGTCTTTGTTACACTTTAATTTTCCTAGATTCTGCCTTATCTACATAATTTTATATGCAATTCAGGACATGTGGTTTTATCACCTGTAATTATGAAATACAGTTCACCTCAGTGACAATTCGTGCCAGTCACTCACGTCAGTCTATTTCCTTTCAAGATTGACACTTTCGAGTACAGTATAACTGAATATTGCGTGGCTCTTACAGGGGTCTGCATATCCGCCAAATTATGGCGGCGCTCCATACGGACAGCAGCAATACACGGCAGGTCAACAGTACCCACCTCAGCAAACCACGGTCACCGTCCAGCCCGCGGTGTTCGTGACGCGAAGTCCGCTGGAGAACCCCTACAATGACTACCTGGGCTACTCCATCTTCACCTTGCTGTGCTGCTGCATGCCTCTTGGAATCGCCGGCCTCATCTACTCAATTAATGTGAGTTAAATTCATTACCAGTCTTTATCGCCATCCATTTTTTGTGGTTAATAATAATAATAATAATAATAAAATAAATTAATAATAATAATAATAATGTAGCCTTGACCGAACACAAAACAATTTTTATGTGGGCTTTATTCCCGACTGAACATTTAAAAAAATGCACAACGTTACATTTGTTAAACAAGGCAGGCTTCACTACAAAAATCCAAGTATGGTTCACCTGGTTACAATAATAATAATAATAATAACCAAATAAAATAGACATGGCGTATAATGATTTTGTAAAAATGAAGAGTGAGGGGCTACCCTGGCCATGTTGGGGTACAAGCATATAGGAAAAGGATGACAATTTCCATTTTTAGATGGGAAACACAAAGTTTGAAGTTTGATCATTTGATTGATTTATTAGAAAAAGTAATGAGTTAAGTGGCTAGAAGATGATTTTCGATAACAACCCCTCTTTTCATGATTTACTTAAATGATCACAAATTTGTGGGTTTCCCTTTTTCTTCAGGATGACCTGAGAGAACATATCTTAAGAGCCCCGCTTGCTCTCTCATTGTTCTTTTGACCACACAAAACACATTTGGAAAAAAACTTTCTTTTAGACTACGCGCACGTGGACACCCACATTATTTTCCAACTTGAACTTGGAAAAATGTATTCAACTTATCTCTTGTTGCGGATTTAGTGACGTAAAATATCTGCCACCGTCTGGTCTGTTGGGCGGTACTCCAAACTTGATTGCCATTATTAACAATTGACCTACTAAATTGATACTGTATGTTTGCACCTTTGCCTTTTTTACTGGGGGTTTTGACCAGTGCTGTGGTGCCTTGATTGTCCTCAAAAACAATCGGTAGATTGTTTCTAAGTCTTCCATGAGACAATGGGACCGTTTCTGTTTCAGCTAAAACTGTCCCCTGTTCTGTCACTAGCATCAGATGCCCAGTCAGCATGACTGTATGCTTGGAGTCAAGGTTCGTCATCCAATTTTTGAGAGAAATGACATTAAATTCAAACCGATCAAAAAGTTGCATGTGAACTGTACAGCTCAGCACTCTTCGTAAATCTCTTGGTAAATTACTGTACACGTAGCATCGGACTGCAGGGTGTAACTGTTGCTCAGGTTCATTCTCCGAAGTGTGTCAATCATGAATAGGGCCGACTTGGATTCCATTGTATGTGTTTCTGGGCACCTAAGGGATTGAAAGGTCGCACGCAGACGTCGCTAGGAGGATAGAATGTAGCGAGTCAGAGTCTGTGCCCTTTAGATTTTTATGAGGAACTGTCCCAGTTTAACATCAATCACCCTTTGTACTGCGTCATGCTTCTCGTAAGTGCTTGTGCTCCCTGCATGCCTTCCCTCTGCGTCGGATTCCAGAAACACAGGCCAAGCACTTCAGATTTCTAAACCTCAGGCCTGCGAAACATCTTATCCGTTGTATTTCGTGTACGTTTCTTCAATTGAATCAATTTTTTGGGTCAGGATTGGTGTTTACGTGTCAGCTTGGATTATTTATCAAACTTGTGATAAACAACATAACCTTTCACTTCTTGTAATCGGTGGAATGATAATCTTTACTTCATTCATATCATGGCAACTTTGTTTATAATTGACTCTCACTCAAGATGGGAAGGCAAATTTTCCATCAAGGTTCCCTCATGTTGGTTGTTCAGGTCACTCACAGGGTTAAAAAACGTCATTGTAGACCAGTGAGTCACTGCAATGGCATCAAGGAAGAATGCGTCTTGAGGGTAAAAGACCAGTTAATGGCTTCCATATGTTCAGCTTTGGTAATTGAGGACAAAAAACGCCTTTGGAGCTTTGTTTTCGTCGGCTAATTAAGACCAAACTTCTCGTGTGCCGACTCAACCACTTGAACATACTGTGCTCAGTGCTTTTACGTCAATGTGAACAGGTATTCTTCAGTGATTAACCCTTTGATGGACCCGGTAACATGATAAGCTGTCCACTGTAGTAACCGCTGTCCCTAAAAGGGTTAAAAAAAAAAAAAAATGAGGCAATGTTACACAAGCGGGATTGATGTTGTATTCACCAACCTTTTTGAAACTGTTTCTGTTTTTTCCAAAGTAAAAGCAGATGTTTGCAAATGTCTTCTTTTTGATGAAACATGAACATAAATCAGCTTTCATGAAAGACGACAGAAATCAGAGGAGAATTACTGCCGAGACTCTCTGCTGAGATCAGAGAATTCGGACAATTTGAATGTCGACAATAATAAAGTCGTTGTCGCTTAATCAATGAATTTTGACATCTTACACCAAAGTAACTTTTAGAGAGAGAATGCAAACTGGATGTGTGCCAAATATGCTTTCATTTGAATGAAACATGAATTTGTCATACAGCAATACAATACAGTACAACACAATGCATTTTTATTTGCGTATGCTGTTTTCAAGAGCCAAAACTCAGTGCATAAGGTTTACAGGAATGGCCTCCGAAGTTCTGCTCCTGTTTATTTAAGGAAAAATGATGTGAGAGCAATTATGAAAAAGTTCGAGTGACTGATACTGCAGTGCGCCACCACAAATGTGTCACCGCATGGAAAAAGCTCTGATTAAGTGTATAGTTAATCCCATGATTAATTCACTCATTTGGGCACACTTTAATTCACTTGGCAGTGGGCGTAAACTAAATACTTTGAAACATGCTGTGCGGATGAGCCATTTTGGTTGTTGTCTGTTTGACCGATTGTATCACGGTGTGTGTGCTGGTTTTTCCGGGACAACAAGGTCTTCACTTGTCCATGAATAGAATTTTTTTCATCAGATTCATGCAATCTCATCCTCATGGAACTGAGGCCCAGTTTCACATGACTTTTTCAGCCACTTCCATTCCAACTTCCTGGAACACTGCTGCAACAGCTGCTCTCGAAAACCTTTTTGGATGTGAACGTGAAAACATACTTGAGTGGATGTTGATTATGCAGAACTATTTCCTCTTCTGGGAATTCACTCGGAGACCATGAAACAAAACAAAAAAAAGAAGAAAAAAACCCCAAATGCATCACATTGGTAAATCAGAATAATTCAAAATGTTGCTGCGTAAATAATATTTCGCATTCACCTACCTACCAGTTGGGCATTCGGGCAGCTAGAGATGTTGGTAATGCAGGAGACATATTATATTATGTTTGTTTGACAATTTAAAGCTGTTTCCAAGATTCTTAATAATGTATCTGTGGGTTGATTCAGCTCCAAATTACCCAAACATAAAAAATTAAAGACATGCCCCACCCCATTATTTCTTGCCATGTTGACATCGGTTCATTTTAAGGGAAGTTTCTTTGCTCTACTCCAGCCCTCATCCCACCCCTATATTTCTGCTTACATGGGAAGCCGAGCTTTCATTCGGAAGACAACCATCCATCCATCCATCCATTTTACGATCCGCTTTATCCTCGAAAGGGTCGCGGGGGGTGCTGGAGCCTATCCAGCCGTCTTCGGGCAGTAAGGCGGGGGACACCCTGAACCGGTTGCCAGTAAATCACAGGGCACACAGAGACGAACAACCATCCACGCTCACATTCATACATAGGGACAATTTTGAGTGTTCAATCAGCCTGCCATGCATGTTTTTGGAATGTGGGAGGAAACCGGAGTACCCGGAGAAAACCCACTAGGAAGGTGGAATTGAACCTCTGCACTGTGAGGTCAACGCGCTAACCACTTGGCACTGGGCCGCAGGAAGACAACCAGTGGGTTGGAACTCAAGGGTCCAATGTTGCTGACTATTTGCTGTCATCTCATCCACTTTGCTCGACACTGAGTGTCCGCAGCAGCTGGCTGCTTGCTTAGTCCAGAGTCTGGATAACAAGCAGATGCCCAAGATAAGGAAAAGATCTTTTTTGTGGTCCATGGAGACATATCATTAATCGACCCTACTGTTTCCTGGCTTGCTCATAAGACACCCCTCCCAAAAAAATCTGATGACAAAAGATTTGCAAACACATTACTTGCTTTCATTTCACATTGCTGATTATTCAACATGGAGGTCTCAGTCAGTGTAGTAGTCAATTGCGCTATATTACCGGACTAGATGCTCAAATATGAGACTAATATGGATTGCTAACAGTGTGGCAAGACACCACTATTTGGCTATGTTCACCCTGCAAGGTGTGATGAGCAATTTGGATTTTTTTTTGTAAAAGATGACATCACGTCATTTGCACGCAGAATAAATGAACCGTCTGTGTGGCTGAAGCACCACTGTCAACTTTGTGCTTCATGTTTCAAAGTGGGATTAAATTAAAATCAAATATAAAGACAACACTGTTACGCACAAATAATAATAATAATAATAAAAATAAGCAGATCGAAGACTTGACACAAAACATAAGTCATTTTAAATAAGTGGTCCCAGAGTCTGGTCCTTAAAAGCCCCTTTCCAGCCTGTATTCAATTCAATTCAACTCCTCCAACACAACTGATTCAAATGATTGTCTAGTTTAGTCAGTTTTGTGTCTGTCGCGTTTTGGCTATCTTCTTGTTTTTTCTCACAACAAGCTAGTTCCGTTTCTATTATCCTTGCCTTTCACGATAAGCTAGTTCCGTTTCTATTATCCTTGCCTTTTCCAGGCGCTTTTGGCTAGTTTTGTTTTCCTGGTTATTGTAACAGGCGCCATTTGTTGTACTTTGTCGGTCTTGCGTTTTTGTATCAAGAAGCTCTTTTTGTTCAATTTCATCTGAGTCAACGTTTTGAGTCTGATTCTGTTCGGGACCCTTCCGCAACCGTAACAGTCATGGATCATTTTTTTTCAATTCCCTAAAATGTTCAGACTGAAATCCAGACTAGACTACTTGCGTGATATTGACCTAATGTGTCTTTCTTCAAGAACTGTTTTCACAGCTTTTGCTGTATGGCCAGTTGCATTATCATCTTGAAAAATGGTTTGATCATCCCCAAGCATCCAATGACTGTGGAAATTTGCACGTTTTCTTCAGTCATCCTCATAAATCTCATTGGAACAGCACCAAACAAAAGCTCCGGCATTATCATCTTGCCAAATACATATTTGGCAATCATCACTGAATATGACTTTAATCCAGTCATCCACGGCCCAAGATTTCTTTTCCTTAGCCCAGTGCAAGCTTTTTCCCCTGTTTAGGTGTTAATGATGGCTTTCATTTCGCTTTTCTCAATGTAAATCCCGGATTTACTTGAGGTAAATGTCCCTTTTAGGGACAGCGGTTACTCCAGTGGACATCTTATCATGTTATCAGGTTACAGTGTGCATGGAAGGGTTAAGAAGTTTGATACTACTTTCCTTTGTTTCAATTGTTTCAACACCAAGAACAGACATGTCATCTTGAAAGACAAATAAAAAATAAAAATCGAGAACAACAGGCTGAATAAGTGTACATATGCTAACGTTCGTTACATGTACATAAACAACGAACTAAGAACGTGTGCACGTAACATAAGAGTTATTCAGATAACTATAGCATCAAGAACATGCTAAAAGTTTATCAAACCAATAGTGTCACTTCAAATCACGAAATCCAATGAAACCTTCATCCTCTGTGTCACTTTAAAGACTCCTGCGAACTTCGGAGGTAGAAGATTCAGCGTCCTCTTCTACTTCGCTTCCGTCAGAGTTATCGTCACTTGGTGTTTTTTCCTTCCAGCTCCTGTGGAATGTATTAACACGTGCTTAGAGCGCCCTCTTGCGGTTCAATGTGAAAATAACATGTGAAATGATGCAACGTGTTATTCATTTCAGAGTATAAATCGCATCCCTGGCCAAATTTATGAAAAAAATGCGTATGAGTATGTTATCCATTATTTATTTATAGTATATATTTTTTATTCGGTTTAATATTGTTTTTATCTAATTACGGTAATTGCTCCACATTGACCATTCATTTAGAGGCATCAAACCTCACGTTACTTACTGTACAAAGTCACAATACGTTCATGAAATGTGCAACAATGGAAACTCAGACAATGTACAATCGAAATCAGCGACCAAAAGTTATGTCGATTGCTACAGTGCCCGTTTGCTAATTAACATGTGTCACCATTTTGTAATCATACATTTTGGTTTGAAGGAGGAACATTTGTAGTTCGTTGCTTGGATTTGAGATATATCTTTTGGAAGTTTGGTGCCTTCTACCATCTTTGTTACTGATTTGTGGCTTTATTGTTGTGTGTATGTTAGTTGCTCCATGTACAGCACTTTGTATGCAGTGATGGCTGTTTGAAAGTGCTCTATAAATACAGTTGAGTTGAGGAATACCAGTCGTAGAAGGTTTCTGACGCAGGTTGGCCTTGCGTGATACTCTTGTGTTGCGGTTGCAAGATATGGGCCACCAGGCGACAGGCAGTAAATTCAATTTGCAATGAGTGTTGCGTGTTGGATGAAAACCTAATAATGAAGGCTGTGTTCACATTGATAGAATGATACCATTGTGTACTGACTGCAACTATACAAGACTCAAATTTTCCATCATGTAAGCACACTCGTAGATGATGACCATCACTGCCAGTTCATGTTTATCTGTGGAGTTTCCAGTTTAGCAGTTAAGATTGAGGACATCATATCATTTGTCAACCATTTCCTGTATGTATGGTTAAGGAAAAAAAAAACAAGAAACAGAGTCTCGCGATTCACATGAAGCCCACTCACAATGAAGTGTCAAGAAAACCACAGGAGCACAGATTTTCCCCACCCCCAAACGGTTGTACTTTCTAAAGGAAATGAGCGTAACTGAAAATATACAGTATATGCAAATGAAATCTCGCAAACACCAATATACAAAGGGAAAAAAGGCACAGCATTAACTTTGTATTGAACGGACAAAGCAGACAGACAGTATGGCGTTCAACCACATTTTTGGTTTAAAAAAAACAAACAAACTGGATATATGCCCCAAGATGGAAACTTCCATCCCTATATTTAGCTCTTGTCCTCATTATTGTCAGTCACTAGAGAGTTAGAAGCTATCAAAGCCGGTTTGGAGCAAAAGGGGCAGTACAACTTGGCCTGCTCAGCGCTCAATTGCAGGGCACATTTCGCAAAATGGAGAAGACAAGCACATGAAGAACATGTAAAGTCCACATAGGCGTGCTTAGCCAAGAAAGGAATGTTGTTATGCGTATAGGGAGCAATCTGTGCATTCGTAAAATGTGTGTGGTTGAGAAATTTACTGCTGTCATCTAATGTTACAGTCAGTGTGCAGCTGGTACTGTGAGGTTGTGTCCGGAGATATCGCGTCATGAAGTGTTGATTATGTTGCCTGGAAACAGAAGCAGAGCACAAAATTATCACAAAAGATAAAACATAAATAATCACACGTCATTTATACTGTATTTGCGGTGCGGGCGAAGATGGGCAGGTTTGCCTTTGGTGTCTGGAGAAAAAAAAAAGGAACCAAGAGAAAGAGAGACAGGTCTTTCTCTTCTTCTCATCGTAGATGAGTGCTTGAAATGTGCCAATGGAGGAGTGCTGCCTGGCATGGGCCGAAGCAGAAAGGGGAACCATACAGTGCTGAACGGTATGATGTGGCACACGGGTAAAAATATGCCATTTAGAAATATGAACAGATTCTTCTTCTTTGACGAATGCCGTGGCCAAAAAAACGCAGAAAACAATCAGGTCCACACGACGGAAAAACAACACTTATTTGACAAAGCAAAAGACAAAAACAACCACAAAAAACGCAAGGCTCTTGAAGAGCACTTGCCGACGTCTGCCTACTCGGGCGCCATCTTGGAAAAACATGTTTTGTCGTTTTATGTTGACTGTTCTTTCGATGGCAGCGCGGGCACCCTCAGCGGCTCCTCTTGTTGTCTGGTTGAGAGGGAAGACATTTCATCTGTGCTGTATGTTGCACATAGAGCGCATTTGACAAGAAACTTGTACCGTATTTTCACGACCATTTGGCGCACCGTGTTGTTGGGCACGCCCACCCTTCACTCATTGGCAGACTTCCGCATGCCTGACGTCACTTACGCCCGCCGTTTCTCTATATAAACAGCGTGTCGGCCAGAAGCGCGCTCAGTCAGGCTTTGGAACTCGGCTCATACACTAGACTTTTAATGGCGCCTTATGGTCGTGAAAATACGGTACTTGTACTTGACTTGATCTTTATTTTAAGTGAGCCTGAGGGAACCATTTCAGGATGTGTCTTGCAGTCTTTGGCTTTTGTTTCCTGAAATTGAAATTGTCAGAAGCCAAGAAGAATATAAAAAAAGGAGAAGAGACACAGACATTCGAAGCAAAAGGACTCTGTCAGGGTCAGCATTTAGAAGATACTAACACAGAGACACACTGGCTCGTAGCTAGTGGAACTGACAGAAAGGGCTGAATGAGGGACAACAAACATGCAGTAAAACACGCGCACACACACACACACACACACAATCACTGGGTGTGTATTTATACAACCAGTGGAGTCAGGACTTTGCTCTTTGTCCCGTTCAAACTATTGAGGATTAGTAGTACTGTACTTCAGGATAGGAAGGATCAAATATCATCAGGTCTCAGTGGGATCATTGCAGTGTCAAGGCTGAATCTATAACTAGAATGACTGTCGGCAATCACGTGGTTGATGGAAATCATGCTTCGATGGATGTTGCAATCGGAGAGAAAGCAATGAAGTTGTCTCATCTAATGCTGCACTAGCGCTGTCCAAAAGCAACCCATTTTCAAATCTGATTCGGAGTCAACCAACCCACTTAGAATTTGGTCTGCAACTGTGTTTTCGCTCAATTGAAACAGATTTGCGCCGACATTTTCCAACATCTGAGACTTTTTCCGTTGCCGCACCCGTGCAAAGTCGACAAATAAACTGCTGAAATGACAGTTATGAATGATGTTGTCCAAAACGGTCTCGGCAGTGCTATTAAGTAAATACCAACTTTCATTTGTACGCACATGACCGGCTGCTGGCGATATTGAATATGAACAGCTCAATCCCAAAACGTGTGGACAGTGTTTCTAACACACACACTCAAACAGACAACTACTTTATGAGCTCTGCGCAACCATGATGAAACGAAGATAATACCACCAGCATAGTTAACGACTGACTAAACGAAGGAAGGAGACAAGCAAGACAATATATTTAGCCCCTTGTGGATGTGAGCCCACAAGGTTGGTGTGCCTTGTCTTCATAACTTTTGTCTTTCATTTATTGTTTTGTCCACATTTGTGACCAGTTCTCATCGTTACAGCTGTGTGTTGTGAAGGCTCTATATAAATAAAACTGTGTTACATTGTATTGTATTCCCTTTAGTATAGCACCATCTAGTGGAGATAGATGAAACCAGTGTTAAAATAGGCCATTCATTGAAGGTGCGTTTCATAATCCGAAGCGCCTTATAGTGCAGAAAATACGGTATATATTGTTCTGGAGAAAATCTCGGGCAGCCTCTGACGATTGCGGAAAAATAATGAAATGTATGAAAGAACTAGTTTGATCCAAATAAATTGTCTTTGAATTTAAATAAAACAACGTTTATCAGCTTTGGCACTACACAAATGAAACACCAAGTCAAAATGATCGACAACTCTATTGAAATAGAAAGAGGAAATGAAATTACTTTTTTACAATTACTATTATTTCTTGGCGTTGTAATTTATGCAACATTATGCTGGAAATGTCACAAAGAAAATGTTACAAGTAAATATTCAAAATTAAAGCTTTTATTGATCAAATCAAGACTCTCCTAAAAAAAGAGTCCTTACACATTTACTGTTCGTGATTACTGCCGTACCTGATTTATTGTGTGGAAATTTGGGCTACTACACATAAAACAAATAATCTATCCATGAGCACCAAAACTTTTTTTGTGTGACGCAGAACTGGACCCCAAATTCTCTGTGTAGCCAGAGTGAACAAAGGAATATACTACGTTATCAGGTGGCGGTATTTACTCAGGCCCCACAACCGCCATCTTACAAGCCATGAAAAATTTGGGAACGTTTTTGTCTATTTGGGAGGGGTTGGGTAGAGGGAAGAAGCTGTTTGAATGTTTGCTGGATTTGTGTTTGCTGACGTATCCTGTATATGAACGATGATCAGCGAAGGTCACCGGTTTTCATACGATTAAGGTCTTGTGATGTGGGGGTAGACCGAGATAAGTAATAAAAGGATGCAGTCTATCTCCCACTATCAAGAAAGAGGAGGGAAGGAAACATGTTTGAGATTGCAAGAGGAATGCACTTCCAGCAGCAGAGGGAAAGAAATGCAGGAGATTGAACTGCATCGGTATCTTTGCGAGCTGTAATACCAGATGGCTGAAAGAACCCAAGTCAGGAAATGAGTGAAATAGACAAGAATAGATGGGTGCTGCGGTGTTATGGGTCGAGCTGCTGGGCTATTCCCTAACTGACATTCTCTCAATTTGATACTTGTACAACCATTGCAAATAGCGCAAATGCTCAGCAAGGGTTTTATAATCCAATGAAGGCGGCACACCTTAAATAATTTGGAGAGACCTATTATTAAATTACACTGGTACTGAGAGAGAGAGAGAGAGAGAGAGAGAGAGAGAGAGAGAGAGAGAGAGAGAGAGAGAGAGAGAGAGAGAGAGAGAGAGAGAGAGAGAGAGAGAGAGAGAGAGAGAGAGAGAGAGAGAGAGAGAGAGAGAGAGAGAGAGAGAGAGAGAGAGAGAGAGAGAGAGAGAGAGAGAGAGAGAGAGAGAGAGAGAGAGAGAGAGAGAGAGAGAGAGAGAGAGAGAGAGAGAGAGAGAGAGAGAGAGAGAGAGAGAGAGAGAGAGAGAGAGAGAGAGAGAGAGAGAGAGAGAGAGAGAGAGAGAGAGAGAGAGAGAGAGAGAGAGACAGAGAGACAGACCACCCGCTACATCCACCAAGACTGGAGACTGATAGATACTGGAAAGGCATATATGGGAGAAGGAGGTCCCACATAACAGCAGTGCACAATGGCTGGCGCACAGCAACCTCCCTGAACAGAACCGAGTTACCATAACAGTGGCAGACATACAGGAAAGAGTCTCAGATATGAAAAACTGGACAGCACTAAGCCCGGACATGGTCCACACCTACTGGCTAAAGAAACTCACAGCACGCGGAATAATTATTTTCGCCCTCAGTCGGAAGGATTTTGAGATTGTTTGGGGTTCATGCTGAGTAATGCTAAGGAAATTCTGAACGCAGCATCCTGTAGATCATCCGTACAAGAGGGGTCCTGTGACCGTATCGTCAAGCGCTTCTTTGTTCCCCAAATCATCAGCTTGCTCTCACAGTTTAACAAGTAAGGACCACGGACAATATCAGCCACTGTTTGTCCTCTCGGCTTCATGGCTGAAAATATGATTAGCATTTCCTTTCCTCATGAAGGGCCCTTTAGCTGCCACCAAAGTACTATTCATCGTGGAGGATTCAAAATAACAAACGCAGACCTAAACTAGGTTCAAGGTCCAGGTGGTTTCTGGACATTTTAAAATTGTTAAGAAATGTTGATTTGATTTGATTAAGTGTAAATAAACTGAAAGTCAGTAGCACGAACACACATGGTAGTACAGTGATCCCTCGCTATTTTGCGGTTCATTTATCGCGGCTTCAGTGCATCGCGGATTTTTTCAAACATATTAAAAAATAAAAAATAAACAGAACTTGAGTCAAATGTGTTTATACAGCTCTTAATCACAAAAAAAGTCTCAAAGGGCTTTACATGCCCACAGTTGACAAATATTGACACCCCTTGATCTTAACCCCCATGAGGCCAAGGAGAAACAAACCAAAAAGAAAACATCTGGAGGGAGTGAGAAACTTTGAGAAGGAGCCGCAGATGGGGGAGTCCCCCTTCCAGGATAACAAGGGTGCAATGGATGCCCAGCTGGCAACGTTTTACACATTTGATGATGCTACGCAATGTTAGTTGAGATGTTGCCAAAGTCCAGTCATTCAGATGAAGTGCGACAGTTGGTCAACGCAGCGCCTCTGAGGAGGTTGTCAATCTCCGTTCTTGTCCCAGACAGTCGGTGCAGAATGCAGACAGTAACTTCCAATTCGATCATCATCATCACCTAGCCCCCGCCCCAAGCCGGGGCTGGTGAGCGAATGGAATAGCTTTCTGTCCCATAACGTATTTTTGATGCGGATTTCAAAAATATTTTCACTTTTTTCTAGCACATCAAGTTTTTGAGACATTTTCATTTTGGGTTTATATTAAAACCCTTGTGGCAAATTCGTCCTATTTTTGGACTGTTGACAAAATAGGACGTATGGTTAATGTTTTGGACTGTTGACAAACAGTCCGAAAATAGATCAAAGGCAACGTTATGAAAACGTCATTGAAATCGCTCAAATTGGTCTAACTTGTCCAAAAACAGGTGAAAATTAGTTAAGTTTAAAAAAAAAAGTCAAAATGTGTTTTTCAGAATGATTTATTTATTGACATTTGAAAATCGCCAGGAGGAAAAACAGTCCAATAACGGGCCGTGTTTTCCCCACACACACCCTCATTCTAAATGCGACTTTTCCACGTATTCTTGCTGCACTCTACCCCGGATGTTTTACCATGCATTTTTCGCAATTTCGCTGAATCTCTTCACAAGCGGTCGAACTACATGTGAAAACAATTTTGGGGACTTGAGAGTAATCATGCAATAATACAGCAGATGGCGCTATATTTCTTCATTATTTATTAACATGTTGAAGGCTCTAACTTGTCCATACTGAATATTCCAAATTGAATGTTTTTTATATATATATATATTAGAGCTGTCAGTTTAGCGCGTTTTTATTGGCATTAATTTAAATGAATTTTATCGGATCAAAAATGTTCTCGCGAGATTAACGCGGCAGACGTCACAGCGGATGTTACGTTGCTCTCTAAATAAACCAGAAACAAAACATCAATCGCTCTGCACATGTCCATGCACGTTTGTTTTGCCAGCCACGGCAGCGCGAGACACCGAAAAGGGATACTTAAATAGTTTATGAATGGAAAGTTTACTTTTAAAAAGTTGCCAGATTGTTCCAATGACAAGACCAAAGTTACCTGTATGTTTTGCAGTCGTAAACTGAGCTATCATCATAGCACGTCGAGTCTGAAATACCACTTAATGGCCAAGCACACAGCTGACGTGCGTAACTCCGCCCCCTCGTCTCAGACCGACAGCTATGGATCATTTCAAAGCAAACAGCGTGGGCTAAAATGTTGCTAGAACAGGGCTGTCTTTATTTAGCTCATTTTTGCATAGTTGTCATGTTTGTCCGTCTGCAATCTGACGTTTAAACGAAGTAAATTGCGTTGCAGCTGGGGTTAATCATGCCGCGCCCACTTCCGGGTTGGACCTTTGGGACTTGTAGTTCTTTTGTTCGATTCGACTTTATGTTTGTGTTGTATGGTTTCTTACGTTTAAAACAATGAATAATGATGACGATAATGATACATAGTGAAATCAGGGTTGATTACATTATTTATTAAACGTATTGTTAAATAAAGGTATTAATTAATGTCAATTATATACATATTTACATTGTGATGCAGAAAGATAGATATATTAATTTTTTACTGCATTTACGTGTAGTTTAGGTTATTACCTGCTTCTGATACTTCTGTTACAACTACTACTACTACTTCTGCTGCAAAGTGCTCCAATAAATGATCAAAAAAGTACAGAACGAGAGATCCTTCCATGCTGACCGACAATCCCTATTCAGGGGCTGTGAAAATTATAGGCTGAGTACTAGTTTACCTTAGATGTGCACTTTATATTGCGCTGTTTTGATTCCATAAAAGAGCTGTTCAAGCAGCTGTTGTGTGACAAAATATTTTTTTCACTGTTGTTGATGGACAGTAATATTGTGTGAGAGATAATGTGTGAATAACTGCTCCAAGTGAATAATTTTCATGTAAAATTGAAATTCCAAATTATTTCAGTAAATATTTGCATTTTGCACATAGAAAACTGATTCATGATTCCATGTTGATGAGAGCATTAAAATGGGGAAAATAGGACAAAAATATAAAAGGAAATTCAGAAACGATAAAAATGCGTGAGTAATCATGATTAATTTTTGTTAATTTGAGTTAATTATGACAGTTGAGTTTTTAATTAGATTAAATATTTTAATCGTTTGACAGCTCTAATATATATATATATATATATATATATATATATATATATATATATATATATATATATATATATATATATATATATATATATATATATATATATATATATATATATATATATATATATACAGACGCTCCCCAGGTTACTTAACGAGTTACGCCCGGACGATTGTTCATAAGGTGAATTCGTTCGTAAGTTGCTTCAGTGCTATATTTTGTCTGGAATGTATGTTTAAGGCTTATATTGACATCCATATAACGGGAGAGAGCTTTTCGTCACGTTCTTCAGGGCTCGATTGTTAGCTGCCCGCTAAACTAGCAGCAGCTTCAGCGGGGAGAGTAGACGACGTCGCCGACGGCGCGCCGGACGCCTCCCGCCCGTTCCACCGTCACACGCCCGCCCCACGCCTCTCCCGCGCCGCCGAACGTCGCCTCCGCCGCCCTCCTCCACCCGCTCGGCACTCGGAAAAAGGCGCGCAATACAAAATCTAACTCTTTTTTTTTTTTTCGACAGACCCGTGAAAATGTTCGTATGTACCGTTTGTTTGTAACTCGGATGTTCGTAACTCGGGGAGTGTCTGTATATATATATATATATATATATACAGATGATAGTTACTTTTACCCAAAGCACAATACTGCTTTTTATTGCTTTTATTGTCCAAAGAGGGCGTCTAAAAGAAATAAATATATCAAAACTATATATGAATGGATAGGCCTGACGCCACTGAACAGTTTGAGTGGTCGAGAGAAAAAAAATATTCAGAAATGACTTTGATATTACACTTTAAAGCCAAGATGCCATAATTGAACGTTTTTTCCACTGTGCTCGAAAAATGGGATGACGCACAAGGGTTAAGTTTGACCCTGGCGGCACAGTGATTATCTGCTGAGCACGTCTGCCTCCCAGGATTCGATTGCAGGCTCCCGACCTTCCTGTGTGGAGTTTGCATGTTCTCCCCGTACCTGCGTGGGTTTTCTCTGAGTACTCCAGTTTTCTCCCCCATTCCAAAATCATGCATGGTAGGTTAATTGACACCTCTAAATTGTCCCTTGGTGTTATTGTGGGTGTGAATGGTTGTTGTTTGTCTCTGCGTGCCCTGCGATTGGCTGGCAAAGAGTTCAGGGTGTGCCCCGCCTACTGCCCGAAGACAGCTTTTAGACAGCTATATCCCTTTGTTTTATCAACAAGGTAACTCAATCTACTTTACATAATTAAAAGTACAATATTTAAAAGCAAAAATAAAACCACACACACACACACAAAAGAATGAAAGACGCTTCAATGCCACAAACTTCAAGACTGTATGCACTTCAGACAATTTGCGTTTTGCCTGCTTTCTTTGAATCACTATTTGTGACTTTTTTTTTTTTTTTAACACTAGACCCGGGAATCAAACCACAATGGAGATCAGCTGACGGCCGAGCGGTGCAGCCGGACTGCCAGAACCCTGAACCACGTGGCCCTGGGACTCGGCATCGGGGGTTACCTCCTCCTGGTTATCTACTTTGTGGTTATATTTAGCGTGCTGTAAATAGTTAACTTTTTTCGACCATTTTCTAACCAAATCACATCACTGTGGTCGTTATGTTGAAGTCACTTGATTGTCTGTTTGTTAAAGGAAAAATGCACGGCATATTACTTCTGTCGGACAATTTGATCTGATGTGCCTTGTTTATTATCCAAATATTTCGATGGAACATCAGCTCCTTTCCGACCAGCTTCGCTGGCATTTTAGTCCATGTGTAAAAACACCAGATTTTTTTTTCAAGCTAATTTTACAAGGTATCAACAGAGCAGTCACTTTCCAAATAAACTTTGAAGGCAATAGATTGGACATGCAGGACTGTCTTTTCAATCCATCACGTGCCAGAGGGAAATCAAACCTTTGCACGAACATGTGCTGTTCTTCCTCTTCTTTTTTAGGAGAAAAATGCTTCCCCTGTCCCTCAAGAGACATGCTTCCTCATATCGTCAGTAGCTGCCGTTGTTTTGGGCCAAGCTACGGTACCATCATCCCCTCAGGTTCTGGTGTCCAAATAAGCTTGGCTATGACACAGCACAAGGAAGAACTGCTGACATGCTTTTGGGTGGAATTTGGATTTCCCCTAGAGAGATGTTAAAGAAGATGAAAAAAAAAAATCAGTTTCTTGAAATTTGTTGCATAAGTTTTGTTTCTGCAGGCTGGTATCGGCGGGGGTTAAAAAGGGATTACAAGTGGTCTTTGCTTGTAAAATTACTGTCTAAAATGACTTCCTCTTCGTTTCGAAGGATTTAGGACTTGTACTAACTCTGGCTTTGTATTTTCACTTTGATGCCTAAAAAGTTGATTATTGTTCCACCACACGCGCCATGTTGTAAAAATTATACTTTTTACATGATTATGACTGTAGCTGCCTTCTACCGTGCTTTTGAAGATGACCTGTCTTTGATGAATAACCTTCAGGAACAGATGCTTTCCCATCATGTCATCACACCTATCCAAAGAATCTGTGGAGAGGAGAGATGTTTACTGAGGTCATTGTCTCCTTCTCCAATAGGTGCTGTCATATGAAAGTGATTTTGTGTGTGTGTTTGTTTGCGAGTGTGTGTGTGTTTGCGAGTGTGTGTGTGTGTGTGTGTGTGTGTGTGTGTGTGTGTGTGTGTGTGTGTGTGTGTGTGTGTGTGTGTGTGTGTGTGTGTGTGTGGCCAAATAGTCAAATGTACCCTGGTCACAAAGTCAGTAGAAGGTGGGCAAAAGCCTGGTGGTGGTTGTGAAATGATTGTTATCTGCAATGTTCATGTTCATCTCTCATCCAAAGCTGAAAAAGCTTTGTAACAAATTTAATTATAAATAAAGTTCCAAATATTTTGAAAAAAAAATACATACTGTACTTTGCTGTGGACTCTTTATTTGACAACCCCCGCTTTTATTTGTGCTTGCTTTCAAAACTTAGCTTGTAGCAGAGGTGTACACATTTTCGGCATGACGCCTCTGATCCACTGGTAAAAGGACACTTTGATCCTCTCCTCTTTCATCTATAAGTGTCTTATATGTTGTGTTGTGTTATTTTGACTTCAAGATGGCGCCGCGAGTGGCTGCCTTTCCAGCAGCTCCCATATTTTGTTGTTCTACTTCTTCCTTTCATAACTTTACTGCTGTGAATTGGGAATTTCTCCATTGCGAGACTAATAAAGGTTTTCTTATCTTATCTTAATCACTCTTTGTACGAATTCAATGTCAAAGTGGCTCAATATTTGTCAAGCAACCGTCTTCTCTCATTGGGATGATAAAATAATAAATTATCAACGGACTGAATGCAGTCAAGTAAATGTCAAACAACACTCCCTTGTCAATTATTAAACCACAAGTCCAATAATCCAACACTGTCGCACGGTTATCAGGGGCCGGCCATTTGTTTTAACATTTCAACCAATTACAGAAACAACATTCCCAACCGGGTAGCTCAACTCAGTACAGTACATTATGGTTCTGAAATGGAGGGCTGGATCGGGGCAAGACAGATTTCTGACGGGACTATAAGCACCCCCCAAGCGTCGGTGTCGCACTGTGCATGCTGCTCATTTCCTCATTTTCCTATAAGTGTGCCATAGAGAGGTTCATCGTGATATTTCCCGAAGTGGGTACAGAGTAGACATGTCCACATCAATTATTTTTTGCCAATGATTTTGAATGGACAAATTGTATCTGGTTCCCCCGCTTGACTACACTAGGTAGGTGGTAGTCAAGCGGGGGGGAGCAAACTTTTTGGCTCGGGATTGATTTCTAAATTTAACAAGTGGGCCATGTCAGCACAAGATACAGAACATATTAAAAAATGGTATATGTTGACAGTCCATACCAAACATCAACAGAACATTACCATACTTGTTTTTAATAAGAACAGTGAAACAACAATGGTACATGTCCTGTATGAACATCCAAGTATATTAACATGTGTGACAACACAAGTAACAAAGTGCAACAATATATGGCCCAAAACTGCAGCAAGCAGTACAGGTATATGACAAAATATAACAAAGTTCGCACTATTTCCTAGAAAATGAGATGAGTAAAAGATCTGGTGGCTTTCTTTCCATTCACTCACTGTCTCGAACTTGACCTCCCCTCGATGACCACACAAGACAGCATTGCTCAGCTGTCGTGCAACGAACTTTTGAACCGAGCCACGGGATGCTTCGAAGTCTTCGATGAGCATAGCGCTATGGAACTCGGTTGATCTCTTACTCACGGTCCAGTTTGCGGAAAGTTTTTAGCATGATAACAGTCAAACCATTCCAGGAAACGTTAATTTACTCGACTGTCTGTTGAGCCGCAAGCAATTCAGTCTGAGCATGGAAATAGCCAGAATCGGACTGATCAAGAATCGCTTCCTCGTCTTTCAAAGTCTCGTAGATTTGAGTCTTTCAGACTCCAAGCGTCTCCTGAATGTTTCGTACTTTTTAATCGGTTTCGCCACAGCGGCTGAAACATGCAAACATATTTTTAAATTAACTCTCTGTATCATCAGGTAACATGACTACTGAAAAGTAAACTGATATTCTGGTGTCAGATATCGTGTTTTCAAATATTTACAGCTTTGTACAAAGAATTGTTTTAAAACTGTAAGAAAAAGGACAAACATTTGTCCATGTCATTACTAATGTGTGGGCTGAAATATTTGCCTCCAGAAACAGAATCTGAATAATTTAGATTTAAATTGCTTATACCGAATTTGAATTACATAATTTGAAGGATAAGTGGCTCGGATAATGGATGGATTTGTATATTTTAATCTGAAATCATGATACTGAACCCCAATTGTAAAATTTGAATATCGATATATCTATAGATATAGATAAATAGATATTTCTCTGAAACTGCATTTGATCATCACTGAAAATTAAGACTTACAAATACAAAATAAATTATTCTGAATATGTGTCACAGACATCGGGCTTGCTTGGAGAACACATATCTCCTTGAAGAAAATCTAAACCTTTACTAACAATACCTAAACGCTTATATTGGGTTGGTATAAATGTTTAAAGTAAAACATTTGTTTTTCCTTATATGGCCATTTGAAAAATAGCCGCCTATAATAAACATTTTAAAATACAGTTTAAGAGAAACTGGAAAAAAACTTAAATTTAATTGTACAATTCAGATTTTCAGTGTAAGGATTAAAATTAAACATTTCAAACACAATTTACTGTAAATCAAATTTCAGATCTGGATAATTCAGATTCAATTTCTGGTGGCACATATGTCCCCTCTGTGACACTGCCGGTATCGAGTCCGACTTACCACTTACAACAGTTCGAATTTATAGGCGCTGGAAACCAATCTTTCCATTTATTCCTCTCATGTTTATTTTCCTAGCCAGAGAGTTATTGATCATTGCATGCATAATGCTCCAGACACATTCACGAATGTCCAGTCCACCTTGAGAGCCAGTGTATTTACCTGAAATCATACCAACATCACTTCATTATAATTTAAAAAATACAGTTGTTTAATACCGACACTGGAAAGCTTATTAAAGTTTTAAAACAAGAGAATGTGTGGAAGATAGAAAGTCAGTTTGATGCAATATGGTCAACATGTATGAGATGCCAACATACCAATGTTTTCTGGAGATCTGGGTTGATGTGAAGTTTTTCCTCCAGGCTCTGTAGAGAACCAACATCTTTGAGTGGCAACAGATTTGGATCAAGGCCCATCTCTGCCTCATCAGCTGCTTTCATACTCTGTAGAGTCTTAAAGATGATTCGCAGTTGCTCCATCATCATTTCTTGCTTTGTCAATATATTATGCAGGACTGTGGATAAAATGAACAAGAAAGAGAGATTGGAAAACGGCAAAATCCATGTTCAATCCAATGTTACCCAGTGAAGTAGATACTTTAGCACCACCATTTTTCAGATCACCTAATCGTGATTCTGCATACCAAACAAAATTTGTGAATACTCACAAGTTTGCAGACTGGATTTCTTCTCACTGCTCTGATGTGACTCAAGTATGCCGATGGGACTGGAATATATTTATTGTAAAATATTCAGATAATAATTCTTAAATTAAGATTAAGTAAAAATATGTTTTTTGAATGTACAGTATCAGTATTGCAGCAAACTGAATCAAAATAAATGTCAATGTATTTCAGCGCTCCCACATTGTCATGTTGAATAAAATATGGAAAGAAAATAGTCATAAATATAAATAAAACGCAGTTTCACTCTTGTACGACGGCCATAAAGCCAGTTATGGGGGTCCCAGAAAGGGTTATTTTTTGATCATGTCCGAAATCTGCATTTTTAGTAAACTCATATGGACTGTGACGCGCAAGTTCAGGCCCCACCTGCCTGTGACGTCACTGGGCGGTTTATTTTAAAATTCGCGCTCTTCAGTCTATCTAATTAGACACAGCAAGTGACAATTTTAAGAAGAAATAACATTAAATACCCATTAAATTGAAGTACAATATATTTTTAATATTTCCACATGTCAGCAGAAAGAAGTCACATCTATGCTAGGAGCACATTATTCCCGGCCCCCATTTCGAGCTAATGCTAAATGCGAATGCGTCATTTAATGGCGCTCTTCAAAATTCAGGCTAGACTTCAGACAGAATTGTCTTTGTATAGTAATTGCCAGCGTACTGTCACAATAGACAAACGTTATCTAAAACATAAAATAAATGAATTTACTCACCGTCTTTAGGGATGTGGCACAGGAGTGTGTGTGGGCAATTGTGGCGTGAGCGTCGTTGTTGTCCGTGAGCGGGATTCTTCTGGTTACAGTACTTTTTTTCTCTTCTTCTTCGTCTTCTTCTTCTTCTTCCTTAATTGGCGCTGTGGCAGCTAACGTTCGAGATGCACCACTGCCACCTACTGTGCCGAAGTGTAGTTCAGAGTTGTATATGGTTGTTGTACAGTACAAGGAAAAAACAATCTAAAGTTTTATTTCTCAAACCCCTTTTCTCTTGAAATCTGAAAACTTAATCTCTTCTGTCCTGAGCGTATTTTTAAGACTGATCACCACACTCTTCCTTAATTCTTTTATAAAGTTTTCTCCACTTCCTACTTGTACTTGTACAGAAGATTTTTGGTGTTTGAAAATTAAATTATATTAAAACGATTGGTCAATCCACAAAGAGGAAACCATATACAGTACAGTAGTTCTATATATCTATATCGATGCACGTTATTTTTCTTTTTCTGTTTGTTTGTCTCCCCTGGCTATCTGTGTTCTTGAAAATAGCAGAAAAAATCAAAATAGTTGTACAACATGAACATAATTGACCACGTGTTGAACTCTGCATCTGTGTGTGTGTGTGTGTGTGTGTGTGTGTGTGTGTGTGTGTGTGTGTGTGTGTGTGTGTGTGTGTGTGTGTGTGTGTGTGTGTGTGTGTGTGTGTGTGTGTGTGTGTGTGTGTGTGTGTGTGTGTTCAATAGAATTCCGCATATGTCTGCCATGTAAAGCTAGCTGTGTAGAAAAAATCTGAAACTGCATTTAAGGGTGGCTCAATACTGGCTGGCCATATACGGGCCGGAGTTGTAAATTGATATCTGGCCCAAATACGTCAATCCACAACTGGCCCTCATCTGGTTTGCCAGAGTCAAGCCAGTGTAACCCGCTTCGTTTAATCAGATTCAATTCACTTTCTCTTCCGCGGACATTACTGTTCCCCTTCGTTTGGATGCCATAATCTACAGGACGTAAAAATCTTTGCAATTCCAGTAACACTCACTGCCATAAAGAGTCACTTGCATGTCGCTGTTTTCGATCCAATGATAGAAAATAGCGGCGCGGACACACTTATTCCGATTGTATTGTGTTGTATTGTCGTCGACTTCGGGCTTCCGTATCATCTCCCCCTCCCTCCCTGTGGTCTGCAACTTCAGGTAACTGCGCCACCTGGCGTCGAAATGCATGTCATTACAAGTCCAAATGAAATGACTTTACATCGAACCTTAATTGTGTCCCAACCCTCGGCGGGCCGGATTAAAAAGCCCAACGGGCCGGATTCGGCCCGCGGGCCGTAACTTGCCGAAAGAGAACATAGAACATAGAGGATAGCCATCTTGCGTTGCCATTGTTTCTTCCAATTCATTTTTTTTCGCTGAAAACACTGGGCGAAAATACAGTGAGCGCAATACTGTTTCACCCAGACCGTTCAGAATATCAGAGACTTTCTCAAATTTGTCGTTCAATTCTTCGAATTGAACCAAACACTTTCATAATAAAACATACAGTACGTACACAAAATAAAGACTTGTGGTCCCAAGCATACAGCATACCCTCAGGTATTTCACTGCATTTTCACTATTTAGATTAACATGCCCGTGTCCAGTTTTATAGGATATGAAAGGTACGTCTGTTCCTACACAATCTACCATTTATTGATATGGAACCAAACAAGTCAGGAAAAAACAAGAAACAGACACAACAGGCAAATAACTTAAGTCACCACTTCATATGATTCTGAAAGACATGACATTAGTGTCTCAAGTTACAACACTTAATCAACCTTAATTTAAACTTAGAAACCTTGATGTATGATGATAAATGATCGATTACATATTAAATCACTTTTTTTTTCATCAAATCAACAGTACATCGATAACCTAGGCCGAGGGTCGGAAACACGCGGCTCAAGAGCCGCATGCGGCTCTTTAGCGACATCTCGTGGGTCCCTGGAAAAAGATTTTGATAGTCGGCTAATATAGCTCAAATAGATATAGATACATGTTGCAGCTCCGAAAAAGGAGAGCCGTGGTGTTGGTTTTGTAAAACGTACACTTTATGCTTTTAACAGTCTCGACAAACAGACACGTCTGCGTCCGACTCCATGCCTTCACTCTTCTCATTCGACTCGAGAGGCGTTCAAAGACCGCCTCCGAAAAGCGTAAATTAATGATCACTTCACTGACACTAAGAAAAGTGAAAACAATGCACCAAACCAAAAAAAAATCAAGCGAGGAAATCACAAAATAAATTCTATGGGGGCGTTTATGAACACACAACAAAGGAATGAATAACAAACTATGAGACACTCCAGTCTCCTACATACACACGTGTGTTTCCTTCATTGTAAGTTTTATCGAAGGCTTTTATTTTTTTGCGGCTCCAGACATACATATATATATATTTATTTATTTTGTCCTATACGGCTCTTTCAAGATTTTGGGTTTCCGACCCCTGACCTAGGCACTGGTTTTCTTTGACATTCATACCATCATCCATAGGCACCAATTTAGACCTGGCGAAAACTTTGACAAGTTAAACATCTGTCAGGTAGGTATTGAAGAGAAAGCAAAGCAATAAAATCCATCACAAGTCTGAATTTCTTCATGAGTAAAATGTTGTTCTTGATAGACATATACAGTATATAATAAGGTTCATTACTTGTAACTGCAAACACACCAACAGATCACAAATGTATGTTAGCCAAGGCAACAGTGAGTAAAACGAGACGACATTTTACTTGTGCGTATTGTATAATCCATTGTGTTTATTGTAGCTTTATATTTACATGCTTAAAACTTCCCTGTGGCCTTACAGCACAAAAATCTTGCGAATCTGAAATGAAAAAAAGAGGGAGCACAGCACCATCACAATAGCAAAGCTGGAGTGATGAAACATGTTCAAGAGGGGACACGGTTGTACATACAGACAGACAATCCAAGGGAGAGTTTCCCCTCAAAATCCCGTGTACTGCATGATTTTTTTTTCCATAAATAGTTTGTGAATGAACATTTGCCGAGTATTGTCATGATTGGAGGGGTTTTCTTAGTAAGAGCGGATTGCGGGAGGGACATGGGCGCAGTCCTGTTCGTCCAAAGAGTGGTCGATGACGGGACGGTACTCCAAGGTCACCTGTGATTGGGCAAAGCATTATGCGAATTGTTGTTGAAGTAATCAAAATGATACACTGCTCACACACAAAAAAAGTGTGTGTGTGTGTGTCTGCACACACACACACACACACACACACACACACACACACACACACACACATACACGTATACATAGCAATATACACATCATTCTAATATATTCAGAGGTTGATGTGAGCATTAATTAAAGATGTCAACATAAATTTGGGTGATCATTGATCGCAGTTTTGGCACATTAGGCGACGTTTAAAGTCCTACATTACGGGTTTAGCCTGTCATGTTGCATCGCTGTATGGCACGTGAGAAAGAACCTATTACGTTAGTGTCGGCAATTAAAGAGGCGTTTGAACAGTTTAATACAAGATTCCATGGGAGCCATAAACTCTTTGGAAATCTAAAAAGAATATATTCTTTTCCTTTTCAATTCTGAAGAAGACCGTTGCTGAAATGGGTCAAAGCTATATGTCAGCCCATCTGCCACATTTCATGTGGATTTAATATGAGATAGAAATTTGGCAAATCATTATTTCATGTGGATTTACTATGAGATAGAAATTTGGCAAATCATATTGTAAAACTGAGGTAGGATAACATCATCCAATCAAAATAAATAATTCCGTATGAATCCGAGGAGGGAGCATATTCACAATTTGCCACATCCAATATGGCTGCGGCGTCGACGTACTCAAGAAAGCGTCTTTGTATCTGGAATGTAAATGTTGTCTATGATAATACTTGATTGCGGTTGTTGCAAAAGGCGCCATTCTAGATGCAATTGGCAGTGCTACGCAAACGTATGGAGCAAAGTAAGTGCTGTCTCGTCAGTGGGGTATTAATTGCATTGGGAATTCCATTTCTACATTTACATCCACACATACAGACGCGCACAGAGTACCTTGCCAGTTTTGGGGTCGACATAGGACATAGTGTGTTTCCTCCAGTGCTGGTCGAAGGGCTTTTTCTTTTGACCTTGCAAGGGCTTTGAGTAATCGTGCTCATCAATGCGATCCTGTGATCAAAAAGAGAATGAATGTCAGAGTTTTGGAAGAAGGGTGCCTGCTGCCCCTCCCCCTCTACGAGAACACAGACCTTGAAGTCCTCTCTGGCATGAGCTCCCCGACTCTCCTTCCTCTGTTCAGCCGAATGAATGGTCTGAACAGCATTCAGCATCAGATTCTGCAGCTCCAGTGTTTCCACCAGGTCCGTGTTCCACACAATGCCTGACGAGGACAACAGTCAGCAGTGGAAATTAGAAACTGGAAACAAGAATCTTTCATTCAGGTTCAAACTACAGAAGCAGGGAGGAAGATGGAGCAATGCATTGCAATTGACATGTCACTAAGAATATTATCTTTCCAACCTAGAAAAAGCTCAGCTACATGTCACCCAAAGTCAATCTTCAACACAAATGGCTATTCAGTGACCCCTGTGGTTCGGCACTCGCAAATTCTCTTTTAGGATCCGACTCAGTCGCCACGCTGCACTGCAATGCACTGCCTCTGCTACATTCACACTGCAGCTCAACTGCAAATTTTGCCCATATGTGACACAAATCAGATTTTTTTTTCACGCAGTGAGAAACAGTACAATTCAGATTTTTTTCCAAATGTGACCTGGGCCTCTTTCGTATGTGGGGGGAAAAAAATGGTGTGTGTATTCGATGTGTCTGCAGTATCGACAGTCACACGCACACATCCGACCTGGAAGTCATCAAAAGCCTGCCAGTATTTTCAGAGAGGAGCGCTTTACCCTATTACCTAACCAAGGCCTTTTGCAGCCGCCCAGCTCACAAATCACCCGACCCCTTCGGGCCCTCCCACAGGTGTTGAGCCCATGGGAAGAGAGACTCACATTACCCTTTAGGGCTGTGCCCGGCCGGGCCGCATGGGTGCAGGCCCAGCCACCAGGCACTCGCCAGTGAGCCCCACCTCCAATCTCCGGTGACCCATGTCTGGGCAAGGGGAAAGAAAGGGGGTCTATGAGCCATGCTTTGTCTTGTCCCTCACTTCGGACCTGTTTGCAATGATGTGACCCTCCCAGGGGCGTAAAGCTCCAGACAACTTAGCTACTCCTCACTGGGACACGCAAACCTGCCACCACAGTAAGGTGATGGCTCCATTTAAAAATAAAGCAACAGAGCTGCAGAAGTGAAGCGCAATATGATTAGGCAAGACAATGTACACTTGTGTTTTTCTTGAAAAAAGAACGAAGGGCATTTTCGTGTGAATCCAAACATTTGATTGGTAATGTGCATGAAATATATTGAATATTAATTTTCCAACAAAACTTGTTTTACATGAAATCTACCTCTGTCAAAAGTCTTGATATCTTCCATGGTCTGGTAAATTGCATCCAATTTGTCACATCCCTCCTTCAGAACAGAACCGGTACGGAACACGGCAGCATGAGCTTGCATGGCCTGGGTAGAAGTAGAAAAAACAATTAATTGTACATAGCAAGTCTTTGAATGTGTGTGTGTGTGTGTGTGTGTGTGCGTGCGCACGCATTTTTTGTCTGCGTACCTTCTGCATGTTGAGCCTTATTTCAGAGGTTCTCATGCTTCCATTGGCAAACCTCATCTTATCAAGGTTGGCCACAGACTCTTCGCCTGCACTGGACTGAAGAGGGGAAAGCGCCTCTCCTGGCAGGTGGGGAGGGGCGGGGGGAAGAAACAAAACAAAACCACCACGTCAGCACAACGTTAAACTCAATTCAATTCACTTTTAGTTGCAAAACACTGGGAAAAAAATAACCACAACAAAAACAGAGCTGTATTAAAAAAATCTAACAAAAATGGTATAAGACAATACAACAATTTTGACAAAATAAAAAAACATATATATGACAATAAAATAAGGGCTCTGAGTGTCATACTATGTTGAATGGTAAATTAGTTTTAGAGTAGGTTTTTAAAATTGAAAAGTAAAGGAGGGCGTTCAGTCGTTAGGGAGCGGGAACAGTAAAAGCCCTCCCCTCTCTAAAATTAATAACCCCTTTATATTTTCACAGTCAGTGGCATTATTTTGAGTATAAATCATGCGAGTCAAGGAAAAACTAACATTGAAATATGAAAAATCCGGCATGTTTTGTTCTGGATTTAAAAACAAAATAGCCACTTTCTCGATTTTCAAATTCCAATTGAAAATGGAAAGAATGAATGAGACATGGGTTCACAATAGTTCTTGGGTATAAATACAACAGAAAAAAAGCATGCTAATAAATGATTTTCCGTAACACATGATTCCTCCCCCAAGTCCTCACCAGGTTTGTGTTCCTCAGCGATGGTGAGGGCGCAGGCTCGGCCAAAGACCACCAGGTCCAGAAGAGAGTTGGCGCCCAGTCGGTTGGCACCGTGAACACTTGCACAGCCAGCCTCTCCACAGGCGTACAGTCCGCGAACCACTTTATCCTCGCCGTTAGTGTGAGTGATCACCTGATGGGTGGAAAAGATCCACAATGCTTACAGTTGCAGAAGAGTGGTGTGTGAAAAATGTGACTGACCTGGCCCTTGTAGTTTGTGGGTATGCCTCCCATGTTGTAGTGGACGGTGGGCAGGACGGGGATGGGTTCTTTAGTGACGTCCACTCCGGCAAAGATCATTGCCGTCTCGGAGATGCCGGGCAGCCTCGTGGCGAGCTGCTGAGGAGGCAGGTGGTGTAGCTGCAAATATACGTGGTCCTTCTCTGGACCCACACCCCTGAAGGGACACACACACACACACACAAAATAATACTTTTTATCAACACTACCGACATATAAAGACTTCTGTGCTCATAAAAGAACGTTTTTCATGCTTCCTCGAGCCTGAATTTAGTGTTGCATGTCGTCAATGCAGGACTATATTGCGCCGCCACATGCTCGACTGCAGTGATTTTGTCCATCTACATCAACTAGATGTAGATGCAGCCTCATTCAGGGCAAGAGGCCATAAAGGTCCCCGACTTAGCTCCAGTAACCGTCGTCGTTCCCACAGAGCAGAGAGAATATGTCTCTGAGTATTGTGGTATGCTCTGTATGTGTTGCTGCTCGACAAAAAGCACGACACAAGCACAAAATGGCTTTTATTTGGAGAACTGTACCAACGAGAGAGTGAAAACAGGCACTAAGAATACTTCAAAATGTGTGTCTTAATGAAATGTGTTTAAAGATTGTGGGAAAGGTAAAACTACATAGAAGCTTTAAAAATAAATATCTCTGTCTCTCAATATCACAGATTATCATCTATTCCCCACAATAAACTGGTCTGTGGCTTTCGCCAGAATAGCAAAATTGCACCAAGCAACATCGACAGGATGCCTTTAGAGCGAACCATTTTCAAGCAATTAACTTTTGAAAAAGTGACATAAACACTGAATATTTCATTGGAAAAAATGGCGCCAAAAGGGTTAAGGAGTGGCAAGCTTCGACAAGGTGATCACTTACCTGCCCTCTCTGATCTCAATGGTCATGGAGCGAGACACCACATCTCTCGATGCCAGGTCCTTGGCGTTGGGCGCGTAGCGCTCCATGAAGCGCTCGCCCTCACTGTTTATCAGGATGCCTCCCTCGCCACGGCAGCCCTCGGTGATCAGACAACCGGCTCCATAGATCCCTGGAAAGATGCCGATGTAGCAATAACGGTGTGAATTAAACTGCAAATAAGATGTAGCGATGTAACCCTTCTAAATATTGCAGTATTTCCGGAAGAGTGCATCCGTTGACACAAGCTTTGTTAACAACTTCACTTGTTAAGGTGATGACATGGATAACAATTATTTAGCAAATAAAACAATTCACACATAATCCTGTGTGAATTATTTTACAGACTGTGCTCATTTGACCAATCAGAGACGAGTTTACTTTACATTTGCACTCTTCTCTACATAATTTGTTTCTTTACTAAGCTTCTTGTAATAAATTTGCTCAAATACTTGCTTGCTATTTAAGACACGGTTAGTATCAAATTGTTCAGCATGAACTCCAGGCAAGGAGAACTCTGAAACAGCAACATAAATAGGCGGGGCTTTAAGTGAGGACGGTCTGTTACTCCATGTAAACAAAGTGTAGAATGAGTACTTGGATGAAAGTCACGAGTTGGGAATATTAGTGACACATAAAGAGCAACCTGAAACGTGATTACGACAACCATATCGAATGTGGTCATGAATGGTCGTAATTACGTCTAATAAGGGGAGAGAATATTATTATACACAATTAGCCTACAAAATGACTGGAACGACCAACAAATCCACGCACAGACACACAAATCATACCCAGATGTGAGAGGACGCTGGCGTGTATGTCGCCGCTTCTCACTCCGATCTGATATATTGTATTTTCTCATTGTCTGTACAGTGTCCTTGGGTGGCATGAAAGGCGCTTTTAAATAAAATGAATTATTATTATTATTAAAATACCCGTCTACATAGGACAGCTGGAGTCATGCAATAGCTAATGTGTTGATGTAAAAACAAAAAGTGACAGTTGTTCTTCTCACCAGTGGGGTGGAACTGTACAAACTCCAAATCCTGGCAGGGCAGACCTGCTCTGGTCACCATGGCATTTCCATCGCCAGTACTTGTGTGAGCAGATGTGCAGCTAAAATAGGTTCGACCGTAACCCCTGGAAACAGAAATGGTTTAGTTTACACATCACATACAGTGTTGTGAAAAAGTATTTGACCCCTTCTTGATTTCCGTGTTCTTTGCATATTTATCACACACAAATGGTTTCAGTTCATCTCACCGATATTATTATCATACGGAGACAATACAAGGGGAAAAAAAGCATTCACTAAATCCAAATTTGATTTATTAAGGCACAAAAAACAAATCCAAACCTACCTGTGCCAATGTGAATATGTAATTGCGACCTGAACCTATAAATGGGTTGTGCCACCCTTGACAGCAAAAAATGAAATCAAGCGTTTGCAAAAATTGGTGGAGTCTTTCACATCGCCGTGGAGGAATTTTGGCCCACTTTTCTTCGCAGTATTGCATCAACTCCGCCATATTAGAGGGCGTTCTAGCATGAACTGTCTGCTTAAGGTCACACCACTGCATCTCAATTGGATTCAAATCCGGACTTAAAAAAAAAAAACATTTTAAAGACATCCAGAGGTGGGCTTGCTGGTGTGTTCCGGATCATTGTCCTGCTACATGATCCAAGAGCGCTTGGGTTTGAGGATGCAAACTGATTGTCAGACGTTCTCCTTCAGGATTTTCTGGTAGACAGCAGAATTCATTGTCCCATCAATCATCAAAGTGTCCTGGTCCTGAGTGAGCAAAGCAGCCACAGAACAGACTCCCACCACCATGCTTCACTCTTGGTATGATGCTCTTTTCATCAAATGCTATGCCATTTTTACCCCAGACATAACGTTGCGCACATCTTCCAAAAAGTTACATTTCTGACTCATCAGTCCACAGAGTGTTATTCTAAAAGTCAAGATGTCTTTTGGCAAATGTGAGACGAGCCTTCGTGTTCTTTTTGGACAGCAGCAGTTTTAGCCTGGGAAGTCTCCCGTGGATGCCAATTTTGGTCAGTGTCTTTCTTATGCTAGAGTCGTGAACGCTGACTTGAACTGAGGCCGGCGAGGCCTGGAGTTCTTTGGGTGTTGTTCTGGGTTCTGGGAATGCTTCCCACTGTTCCCAGGTTTCTCAATTTGCGGATAATGGCTCGGACAATGGTTTTCTGAATCCCCAGAGTCTTGGAAATTGATTTTTAACTTTTTCCAGACTCATAGATTTAAATACCGGTAACCTTATTTTTAATTTCTTCAGCTCGAAATTAAACTCAGCTTGCCCCAAACTGTCGTTCGTCACAGTTCCTTTGTGATTTAACATGGGGTGCGGGGAAATTACTTTTTTCCACATATGTAGTTTGGGATTTTTTCTGTGCCTTAATAAATTAAGTTGGTATTTCGAAACTGCATTTTTAACTTCCTTGGGTAGTCTCTGTGGGATAGTAAAATTGGTTTGAACTGAAACCTTTGTGTGTGATAAATATGCCAAGAACACAGAAATCAGGAAGGGGGCAAATACTTTTTCACAGCACTGTACACATTGAAACATAAAAGTACCCAGTTGTTTATGTGTGTTTACCCAGTAGCAATGACAGTATTCTGAGCTCTGAAGCGATGGATAGATCCATCCTCCATGCAGAGCGCGATCACGCCTTTGCACTCGCCATTTTCCATCAGCAGGTCCAGCGCAAAATACTCTACAAAGTAGCTGGTGTCGTAACGCAGCGACTGAACATAAAACAAAAATGAAGACAAGGCTCCATGTTCAAGGTGCTCTTATTAAGGTTTGTCCAAATGGTCTTTCTCTCTTCCAAAGTGATAACAGTAAAATGAGTAGCCTACCCGTCCATAAAGAGTGTGAAGCAGTGAATGTCCAGTCCTGTCTGCGACACAGCAGCAGCGGTGGGCTTGGCCTCCTTTGCCATATTTGAGACTCTGACCTCCAAATGCCCTTTGGTAGATCTTACCATCTTCTGTGCGGCTAAAAGGCATGCCAAAGTTCTCCAACTAGGTGAGAGTTAAGGGGATTTAACATGCTGTTTTTGGGTTAAATGATCAAAGGCAGAATCCATCTGAAACTACAAATGCATGGCTTTAGGCCTATCTTCGAGAGAATGTCATGAATTTCAATACACAACGCGTAGGCTATGAAAAAGTCTATACATGATTGTTCAGATACAAGGATTTTGTTATATAAAATAATTAGACAAATATCAATACGGACCCTTTCAAAACATTTTTTGTACATCATGGAGAAGTAAATTTATTTCCATAATTCGATTCAAAAAGTGAAGCTTTCATAGAATATAGAATCAGGGTCTACAATTTAAACAATTTAATGTCTTTTTTGTTTTGTTTTACAAAATTTGGGTTTCCAGCTGATAAAACCCACGAAAACAGGAATTTTAAAAAATTAGAATACTGTGATTAGACCAAATTTGGGGCATGAATGTTGTAAACTGAGTGTCACATGTGTCATCAAATTGCTCCAGTTTGGTTCAATTGTCTGAGTTCTATTGATACACTCCTAGGTCTGGTTCCAATTAACCGCAAAAACCAGGGATACTGTACTTTAAATCAAATACATTGTGGCGTGATACAATTAACAACAAAATGTCACCATAAATTTGTATTTTAATGAGATAATCAGTAAAACTAAACATTAACGCTTACGAAAAATACTTTTACATTACTTACATTTAGAATTTTTGGTTTAAAAAAATCTGTGTAACAGTGTCAAACATATAACAATGCTCAGTTTTGATTGACAATGTCAGAGAGATACTATTGAATAATACAACAGGTTTGTTGCAGTTATTTGAATTTAAACGAGTATCAGTCTTTACCTCCACTACAGCTGCGGGAGCCTGCTCTGTCATGTAGTGGATGGCATCCTGGTCCCCGAGCCAATCAGAGCCCTTCACAGTGTCGTAGAAATGCCACCTCCAGTCATCATTCTCCATGTTGCCGAGAGCTGCATTGATTCCACCCTAAAAATATAGATTATTCAACTTATTTCACAAATACTATTAGATTTATCTTAAATTACTTACTATATATAATCTAGGGAGCCATATTGGATGGAACATTTTAAAATGAGTACTCTACCTGTGCCGCTACAGTGTGAGACCTCGTGGGGAAAAGCTTCGTGACACAGGCAGTGTTAAAGCCAGCCTCAGACAGGCCAAAAGCTGCCCGGAGTCCCGCTCCTCCAGCACCAACCACCACGGCATCAAACTCGTGATCTACAACTGGGTACTGACTGGAGACCTAAAGAGAGCAAGTAAAATACTTTAATCTTCGAGAAAAAAACCCAAAACAAAACTTAAATGTACACTGCCTTCAGACTGTTTACAGTGACCCACAATTATATATTCCAGCTATTCAGTTGTGTTTGTTTGTGTAGATGATTATTTTAACTCACATCATCAGAAACCTTTGCATTTTTCTTGCCATAGATGGAGAAGTGCAAATTCCTCGAACCTTGAACTCCTGTCACTGGGACCTGGCAGCAAAAAAGAAAATATTTCTTCATTATAAGACTACACAGGAATCAAAGATTACAGAAGATATTTCCAACTGAAAAACTAGTTGGTAAACAACCAACATAAAACCTTACTTTCTTTTTTCCATGTGATTGTTCTGACAACTGCTTGCCCTAAAAGTGTCGTCTATCAAACTATTTATTGAAGTATGACGGTACAACTCTGCTGCTTTCCGACGAATGTAAAATATGGGCTATGATGCTGTCGGAAGAATGGAACACCATCCTAAACTGAGGACCCCATGAATCCTATACAGTACTGCAGTGGTGGGCAATGTGCAGTCAAAACTGTTATATCTGACCCGCCAGATGATGTTGAGAGGGCTGGGATTATCATAAATGTCAAAATAATTACAGTATTTAAAAGCCTTCACATTGACATGGTCTTGTTTTGGTACAAAATAATCGAACCCTGCACCTCTGCACGATGAGGCCGACGCGTTCCTGACTTGATTTGAATTTTTTAGCAAAGTAATAATTGTTAGCACGTCGTCGTGCATTTCAAATGTTTTAAATAAGAAATGTATGCCAAATACTGTCAAATTAGGGAACAGATTATTACTCAACAGACAATTTTGTTATTTTGAGCATACCCTGACTAATCCTTCAGCAATAATAGGGTTTTGGAGTTATACAAATGTAAACATTGGATGAACGGGGAAAGAAGTGCAGACTAATAATATATTCGAAGATGTCTTTTTGATTTAAAAAACGTGTGGGGAAACAGACTGACCATATCGTGAACCTTCCTGCAAAACGGTGAGGCTTAATGCAATGTTTGGAAAAAAAAAGGGCTACGTTGCTGACCCCTGCTGTAATGCATCTAGAGGAGTGCTACAGTCGCTAAAAACAAAGTCAGATTTCGTATAACAACGACACAGTTTACAGAATTATGATGTACGTTAAATCTACATACACCTCTCAACTAATTTAATGATAGGTCTCCACACAATGTTTAGCTATGTAGTAGATCCTAAACATTTTAAGTAATGCTAAGAAAACAACTAAGCTAACAACAAAAGCTACAATCCTTCCCACAAGGACAACGAAGTAAACGGGCTCGTCTCATTTAGGAAAATAAATCCTGGTCAGACATAATTGAAATACAAACATATGTGAATGGTCTGAAAGTAACGGTAACAGAATATACGCTTTGTTGGCTTTTCAAAAGTCTACTTTCACTGCAGAGCTGGTGTCACATTGAAAGCAGCCCTTTGCTACAGAACGCAGGTTATGCAAGTCAGACGTCTACCAGTTACGAAAGCAATGCAGCTACAGACATTGTGATTCGTCGTGTGGCAAAAAAAACTACATTAATTTGCTACTTGGCATAGAAGGTAAAGAAATATCCTAAACGCAGTAGTACTCACGGCTTTCCTGCAGTAAAGTAACTTCTTTGAGAGGAGGCGAGAAGCAGCTTGAACACCAGCCATGTTTTCAATCAGAGGAGCCGAGCCGACACTTCTGAGCGAAGGTGGAGACTGATTTATTCCGTGGCACTGGAATATTCCACCGTTTGGTAGACGGGGGCAACATGAGATCTAAGATATTATTGCAACCATTTTTTTAGCTTTTTCAGCAGCTCATTTTACTATATAACTACGTTATGATACAATTTAATTAAAACACTCTTGTACATGTCCTCATTATGTCACGGAATGGAAAATGTTTCACAACATTAAGCTATTGCACCCCCGTTGACGTAGACAGACCGTTAACGCGTTCAAATTGTATAACCTGGGTGATGGTGCAGTAACAAATGTTTTTAAGTGACCTAGACTTTCTTTGAAGGTGAGACACAACACAACAGTACCGTTCCTTAAAACAGACAAACGTTGAGTGGCTGGATTCACAAAGCCCCTTTGGATGCATCTAGGAAATACACAAACGTGTATGAAGCGCGTACGATAACATGTTAGCTAGCTTTTTAGCTTTTCCTTAGCCTTGTTTGTGATTAGCTGGGCTGTCAACATGCAAGCATGGTGCAAATGTTGTGCCGTTTTGTCTCAATATCACCCTTTATTCCGACATTTGAATGTCTTAAGTTTGTTTACCAGTGATTTGGATTTATCACCAAATGTAGTTTTCGAATGTGTAATGACTTTGTAGTTATAGCTGGATGATGATGAGAATACAAATTGTGACGATTACTTTTGATTGAGATTGAAATCACGATTATTAAAACGAGTATTCATTCAACTAAAATTGAACTACTACAAACATAGCCTCATCCCAATTCATCCCTGCACGTTGAACTGTTTATTCTGGACCACTATTCTTTTTGTAAAGTGTCCTCGTAAATATCATGTCAAAGTCAAACATCTTGCATTTTCATTCTGCTACGTTCACACCCTTGATGCCTTGAGTATTTCCATTCATCTAAGCCTTGAAAAAGCATTATCCTGTTCTCTTTATTAATTCGATGCAAATGTCCTTTCCCGTTAAAGCTTTTGAAAGGGTCCCATATTTACTTTGGCTTTAGCGCTAGCAGATGTTTTAAAAACGAAACATGTTTTGCATTTCAATATATTCAATGTTTGTCATTCTTTTTGCTGTGTGTTCAGTTTTACACTAAAGTCCAACTAGGGCGTCAATAAGAGCTTAAGGCCCTGTCACACCTTGACGATTCAGCCAGCGTATGCCGACGTTCAGATCTTCCCTAAAACGCTGGCATACGCTGAATTATCGAATTTTTTTTTCAATTTTGGGCGTATACATAGCGCATTCATAACGGGCTGGACGTATACATAACGTATCAGTAAATTATATAGAACGTTTCGATAACTTATAGATAACTTATTCCAACGAATGCCTAGCGTGTTGCCGGCGTACACAACTTATGCCCAACGATAGTCTAATTTATGCATAGCGTGCAGCAGCGTATTGCCGACGATCACGTGACGTAGTCTATAAAAGGCTGGCGCCGACGTTTCAAGCCCCTGTCACACCTTGACGATTTAGCCAGCGATGCCGACGTAGGAAAAATTTGGCAAATACGCTGGCGCACGCCGAATTAAGTTATGGGTAAGTTTTGTATACGTAACAGCACGCTGAAGCACGTTGGTATACGCCGGCACGTCGAGATGTCGAGAAATTTTAAGCATGCTTAAAATTTCTCGTCGATGTCAGCGCATGGCTATACGTCCCGTATACGCAGGCCATAAGTAATAGGTAAGTTATGCGATCGTTGCACACGTTCAAACACGTTAAGTGTAGGTTACTCATAAGTCCAAATACGTCGAGAATACCTACTAGCTGTTCTCCAACATCCGTGCCTTTCGAACTTGGCGCTTGGACATGCTGACCAGGCTGTCACGCACGTAGTTGGCGAAGGCTGCAGTGGCTGTGATGGGATGAGCCTCTGCGACCTTTGATGAGCTCCCAGACTTTTCTTTGCCATGACGCTGATGTTGTTTGGTTTATTAATGACACAAGTCATAATGGCGTTTGATTGCTGCTTTAATAGCGTGAATAGCAACTCACAGTAACGATGGCAAGCCGCACCTTGCCTCTTGGGTTATACCATTTAACTAGACCGGGGATAGTCCCCAAACAGATGTTGGTACTGCAATGTCTAGTGCAGTTATGATTTGAAACGTCGAGCGCCAGCCTTTTATAGACTACGTCACGTGATCGTCGGCAACGTCGAGCGCCAGCCTTTTATAGACTACGTCACGTGATCGTCGGCAACGTCGAGCGCCAGCCTTTTATAGACTACGTCACGTGATCGTCGGCAATACGCTGCTGCACGCTATGCAGCAGCGTATTGCAGTTCAAAGGCACGGATGTTGGAGAACAGCTAGTAGGTATTCTCGACGTATTTGGACTTATGAGTAACCTACACTTAACGTGTTTGAACGTGTGCAACGATCGCATAACTTACCTATTACTTATGGCTCGCGATACGGGACGTATAGCCATACGCTGATATATTGACGCAGAAATTTTAAGCATGCTTAAAATTTCGACGACTCGACGTATTTCGACGATACCAACGTGCTTCAGCGTGCTGTTACGTATACAAAACTTACCCATAACTTATTCGACGACGCCAGCCGTATTTGCCAAATTTTTCCTACGTCGGCATACGCTGGCTAAATCGTCAAGGTGTGACAGGGGCCTTACAGTACCCTACCACCGGTGTCAAACCCGTCCTCGGGGGGCTGTTACCCTGCATGTTTGAGACGTTTCGCTCCTCCAAAACACCTGATTCAAATCCTGATCATTTCACACCTGTACACACTTGCTCCACACGCAACATGGTACATTCAGGGAATTTCCCTGAATGTAAACGCCATTCTGCACATTAATCTTTTTTTCGTTGATTATAAGCCAAAATCAAAATAACAATTTGAGTTTAGATAAATCGTCTGGCGGGCTAGAGAACACAACGTCCACAATTACCCCTCAAAAATTGAAATGTGGACTCGTCAAACCAGAGAATACTTTTCGATCAGCCCATCTTAGATGAACTTGGACTGAGAGAAGCCGGCGGCGTTTCTGAGTGTTGTTGAGAAATGCCTTTTGGTTTGCGTAGTAGAGTTCTTACAGGTGTAGCGACGGACTGTGGCGATATCCTTTACATATGGAAGGTCACGGGCATTCATTGTTGGTTTTAGACTTGTCCATTTACATGTAGTGATTTTTCCAAATTACGGACCAAAGATGAGCGCAAATGCACGCTGATGAGCATTGTCCTTTATTTGTTCGACTAATTTCTCATGCAGTTGCTCACAAAGAGGTGAACCTCGCCCAATCTTTGCTTGTGCATGACTGAGCTTTTTTACCTAATCATGGCACCCACCATTTCCCAGTTAGCCTCTTCAACCTGTGGGATGTTCCAAACAGGTGTTTGATGAGCGTTCCTCAACTTTCTAATTCTTTTTTGCCTGTCCCAGCTTTTTTGGAACATATTGCAGCCATAAATTTCTGAGTCACTAATCATTTGCTGAAAACAATACAGTTTATCTGTGTGAACATTAAATATCTTGTCTTTGTAGATTAAATTAAATGTAGCCTGAACATGATTTGCAAATGACTGTGTTCTGTTTTTATTCATGTATAACACAACGTCCAAACTTCATTGGAATTGGGTTTGTACAAAGTACCTGAAACTTGAAAAGAATCCTTACAGGTGTAGCGACGGACTGTGGCGATATCCTTTACATATGGAAGGTCACGGGCATTCATTGTTGGTTTTAGACTTGTCCATTTACATGTAGTGATTTTTCCAAATTACGGACCAAAGATGAGCGCAAATGCACGCATGCAAATGCATGTTTTGATTTGTTTGTGTGGTGTGACAGCAGCCTCCATGAACAACCTGAATGACCCCCCGAGATGGAACATTCAACCAGACCCACGAGAAAGGGGGGAGGGAGGCGCAGATGGCAACCAATGGAACTATGCCCTGCTGGTGCCTATGCTGGGCCTGGCTGCATTTCGTAAGTTACATTAAGTGTTTAATCTTTTCCATTACTTTTGATTCATGTTTAGGTTGATTTGTTTTGCGATCATGTATTTTGCTGATAGTATTTACTGCCTGTTTCTTCTGCATGTTTTTGGAATGCGGGAGGAAACCAGAGTACCCGGAGAAAACCCATTCAAGATAATTCTGATTCATATTCTGATTTATTTGTTGAAAAAAAAAACCCTGCACAAAATACATTTTTTTCTGTCCTATTTTAGGTCACTAATTTACGTCACTGGAACAGTTCTGAATCTTAAAATGAGGGAAAAGATGCTTCAAGATCAAGCAGTTAAAACACCTGTTGTCTTGCCAGGTTGGATCTGGACCCGAGAGTCTCAGAGAGAAATCGAGAAGGTCAAATCCAAGTATAACAAGGATGTGTTCCTGGTGAAAAGTGAGATGGAGTCACGGTACGAGGAGACGTTAACAGAGAGGCGCAGAGCCGTGGCTGCCTTGGAACTGGAGCTGGAGAAGGAGAGACAGAGGGTAAAAGGCTACAAGCAGGCCATGATCTCCCAGAGCCATCAGATGGTCGAAGAACGGAAACATTTACAGCAGGTAATCTCTACTTTTCAGGGTTCCCGGTCATCGTGGAAAACCTGGAAAATGATTGGCCAATTTTGCAGTCATGGAAAACACATGGCAAATAAGAAAAAAAAGTCAACTCTCCTGGAAAAGCGTGCGTTGTACTGGAACATAATTTTGCGCGTGTGTGTGTGTGTGTGTGTGTGTGTGTGTGTGTGTGTGTGTGTGTGTGTGTGTGTGTGTGTGTGTGTGTGTGTGTGTGCGTGCGTGCGTGTGCGTCTCCCTCATACCCCAAACAATCTGCCATCTTCTCCACCAGGAGCGTGAGTGGTTGGAGGAAGAGAAGCAAAGATATATCAAGTCCGGAGCTGGAGGGGCTGTCCTGCATCAAGCCATGGAGCAACAGAACGAGTGGTTTCAGAGAGCCAACGCCACGCTGCGCGAGCTTGAGGCGCAACTCGTGGAGCGCCAGAATGCCTACTGTTCCCTAATCCTGCCTCGAGACAAGCGCTTAGAGATGGAGAGAAACATGCTCCTGAAAGCAGTCAAAGAGCCTGTCACGGATGAACTTAACCTAGAGGCTGATCTTCAAGATATTTTTAAGAGGGATAAGCATTGTGCAAACCTGATGAACATGGACAAGAGAAAGAACGGAAGTCTCATGTGGGTGTATCTCAAGTACTGGCAGCTGCAGGTCACTGTTCAGAAACACCAGAGAATTGAGGCGGCCATCTTAGCGAGAAATATTAAGCCTCAAACAAAATGATGACTAGCTGGGGCGATGGTTTGTGTTTGACTCGTGGATCAGAAATGGAATATGCATGAAGTTGTGACCTTTTGTCACATTTTAAAAAAATGCTGCAGATTAGTTCTTCCGTAAGATATCCAAATAAGACGTTTTAAAATCATGAGTTACAAATTCACATAGATGATATCCACATTGGATATGCAATCAAAGCTTAGAACATAAACAAACATGTTCTTTTGATTTTTTCTTTTTCACGGTTTGTGTCATTTAACTTTCCAGGAAATCTAACGTTCATTTACTAAATCTTTATTCTCATCGTCACGAGGCATGCACTCGATTGTCAACGTTTAGTTTCATGCTAGCTGCTTGATTGAAAGTTATTTTATCTTGAAATTCTGTGGATTGTGTCGATACTTGCTCCTATCCAACTCCAAGTCTTCAAGTTCATCCCTGATAAGATGTCACTCACATAAGGTGACTCCTCTATTTGATCAATTGAAGAAATATCAGAAAAGGGCACCGAGAGGTCTTTGGTGATCACACGATTGCTGAAGTACCACTTGACCCTTCATACGAAGAAAATGTCAAGTTTGAATTTTCTTATGTCAATATGACAATCATGTTTTAATTTTTGCCATATCCTTGAGAATAAGTGCTCAATTTTATGTTTAGGTGCATAGACCGTAAACAATCTACATTTTGCACACAATAATGCCTTGGTGCAGGAATTGGATGCACTTTCTGTGTTCTTCCCATTACGGATGAAAACTTGTCAGTTGAGGAGGAGCTCCCATGCTACTGGTTTGCCTGAGAGTAATAGAACGGTGTGAAGAAGTGTTTGCCCCCTTCCTGATTTTTATTTCTTTTTGGCTTGTTTGTCACACTGAAATGTTTCAGATCATCAAATTTAAATATTAGTAAAAGATAACACAAGTAAACACAAAATGCAGTTTTAAAATTTAAATGTTTATTATTAAATGGAAAACTAAATCCAAACCTACATGGCCCTGTGTGAAAAAGTGTTTGCCCCCTCCGTTAAAACATAACTGTGCTTTATCATACCAGAGTTCAAATTTTCTAGCCACACCAAAGCTTGATTATTGCCACACTGTTCTCAATCAAGAAATCACCTAAATAGGACCTGCCTGACAACGTCAAGTAGACCAAAAGACCCTCAAAAGCCAGACATCATGCTGTAATCAAAAGAAATTCAGGAACAAATGAGAACAAAAGTAATTGTGATCTATCAGTCTGGTAAAGGTTACAAAGCCAATTCTAAAGCTTTGGGACTCCAGCGAACCACAGTGAGAGCCATTATCCATAAATGGTGAAAACATTACTCTAATTGCCCCACGGGGATAAATAAAGTTTTCTGAATCTGAATCTGAACACACAACAGTGGTGAACTTTCCCAGGAGTGGCCGACCGAATGAAATTACCCCAAGAGCGCAGCGACGACTCATCCAAGAGGTCACAAAAGACCCCACAACAGCCATAGAACTGCAGACCTCTATTGCCTCACTTAGGATCAGTGTTCATGACTCCACCATAAGAAGGATTGGGCAAAAACGGCCTGCATGGCAGAGTTCCAAGACGAAAACCACTACTGAGCAAAAAGAATATTAAAACATCTTGATGAATACATTTGGGAAAATACTCTGTGGATTGACGAGACAAACGTTGAACTTTTCGGAAGGTGTGTGTGTGTCCCGTTACATCTGGTGTAAGGGTAACACCGTATTTCAGAAAAAGCATTATACCAAGAGTAAAATATGGTGGTGGTAGTGTGACGGGCTGGGGCTGTTTTGCTACTTCAGAACCTGGAAGACTTGCTGTGATAAATGGAACCATGAATTCTACTGTCTACCAAAAAAAATCCTAAAGGACAATGTCAGGCCATCTGTTCGTGACCTCAAGCTGAAGTGAACTTCGGTTCTGCAGGACAATGATCCAAAACACACCAGCAAGTCCACCTCAGAATGACTGAAGAAAAACAAAATGAAGACTTTGGAGTGGCCCAGTCAAAGTCCTGATCTGAATCTTATTGAGATGCTGTGGCGTGACCTTAAAAATGTGGTTCATGCTCGAAAGCCAGCTAGTGGGGCTAAATTACAACAATTCTGCAAAGATGAGTGGGCCAAAATTCCCCCACAGCACTGTGAAACACTTATTGCAAGTTAAACGCTTGATTGATTGTAGTTGTTGCTGCTACGGGTGGACCAACCAGTTATTTATAGGTTCAGGGCAGAGGTGGGCAAACTACGGCCCGCGGGCCGGATCCGGCCCGTTGGGCTTTTTAATCCGGCCCGCCGAAGGTTGCTACACAGCACAATTAAGGTTCTATATAAATGATTGCATTCATTTCATTTGGACTTGTAATGACAGGCATTTCAACGCCAGGTGGCGCAGTTACTTGAAGTTGCAGAGCACAGGGAGGGAGGGGGAGACGATATGGAAGCCAGCAGTAGCGCCAACTCAAGCAACTCCCGCTCGATACGACGGAATAAGTGTGTCCGCGCCGCTATTTTCTATCATTGGATCCAAAACAGCGACATGCAAGTGACTCTTTGTTGCAGTGAGTTTTACTACAATTGCGAACATTTTCACATCCTGTCGATCATGGCATGATCAACGAAAAGGTACAGTAATGGCCACGGAAGAGAAAGTGAAGTGTATCTTATTAAACGAAGCGAGTTACAAAATACGAAACATTCAGGAGACGCTTGGAGTCTGCAAGACTCAAATCTACAAGACTTTGAAAACGAAAAGTGATTTGTGCTCAGTCCGATTCTGGCTATTTCCATGCCCAGAGTGAATTGCTTGCGGCTCGATGGACAGTCGAGTAAATAAACGTTTCCTGGAATGGTTTGACTGCTATCGTGCTAAAAACTTTCCGCAAACTGGACCGCTAAAAAGAGAGTAAGCGAGTCCCAGAGCGCTAACTATGAGCATAGAAGACTTCGAAGCGTCCCGTGTCTGGCTTCAAAAGTTCGCTACACGACATCAGCTGAGCAACGCTGTCATGTGTGGTGATCGAGGGGAGGTCAAGTCAGAGACAATGAGTGAGTCGAAAGAAAAACCACCAGGTCTCTTACACTCATTTTGTAGCAAATAGTCCTAACTTTGTTATATTTTGTCATATACCTGTACTGCTTGCTGCAGTTTTTGGCCAATATATTGTTGCACTTTGTTGCTTGTGTTGTCAGATGTATGTTGCTCACATACTTGAACCTTCATACAGGACATATACCATAGTTGTTTCACTGTTCTCATTAAAAAAAAAAGGTATGGGACTACTTGTTCTGTTGATGTTTGGTATGGACTGTCAACATATACATTTTTTTTATATGTACCATATCTTGTCCTGACACGGCCCACCTGTCAAATTTAGAAATCAATGTGGCCCCCGAGCCAAAAAGTTTGCCCACCCCTGGTTCAGGGGGTAATAACTTTTTCGAGGGTCAGAAAGGTTTGGGGTTTTTTTTGGTGCTTTAATAAATTGAATTGTCATTTGAAAACTGCATTTTGTGTTTACTTGTGTTATCTAATTTTAATTTCTTTGATGATCTAATACATTTAAGTTGGACAAACATGTAAAAAAAAAAAAATCAGGAAGGGTGCAAATACTTTTTCCCACCACTGTACATGAGCATGGAGGTATGTGTGGTATAGTGTGCTTCATGACGCACAAATTTACCAAAAATACCTTTTTTGGGGGGTCCACTTGCACACAAAATGAGGGGTGTATGAAACAAAGGGGGTTTTGTTCCGCAGGTCAGCACTCTCAAATTTTCAAAAGTTATGACTCAATCAGTTAATCAAACACTGCATTACAATGTCAACATAAAAGACTTCTACTTGCTCCACTTTGTAAGAAATCTGTGAGATGTAAAATGTAAAACGGTTCATCTTGGCTCAGGCCCTCTTGTATGACGTGTGCATGTTTTCCTTTTGCTTGGTGTAGGCGCACACGTTCCAAAAACATGCATGTTCAGTAAAAGTGCGGCTGCAAAATAGTCCATAAACATGTGACCTTGTTCGCACATTTCCTGCGACCACTCCAAGTTGTACCTGTCAGCAAGGTTATGCTCCAACTTCCCCGTGACCATAATAAAAAATAATATTGAAAACGGGTGATCCAAGGACATGCTATTGTTGCTTTTTTTTTCACCACATTATGGATTTATTACCAAACAACACATTTTTCAATTTCCGTTTTTGCTTTGCACATACAGTATACACCAGAATAAACAAACCAAATGCTGCTCATGGCCTGTGCCTCCAGAAAGAGATCAAGCCACAATTAATACAGACAGCAGATGATAGCACATCAGTCAGTGTGCATTAAAACCAAAAGGTGTGTACTGCATGCAGCCGGGCGGGCTACACGAGCATTAGTGGCCGAACCAGGAGGGCCGCTTCCTGGGCATCTCCACTATCCTCTTGCCTTGGTCCGCCTCGCTAGGCTTCTCATCCGCATACACGACAACGGTCTCCACACTTGGGGCCCCCAGAGGACCGCCCTCCATCGCTTGAATTTGATTGCGAATCCGACCAGTCTCTTTGGATACTTTAGCATAACAGAAGCCACACAGGATGTGTTTCTGCTTGAGGTGGCCGCACTCTGGACATGGCTCGATGTTCAGCTAAAGGAGAAGTGAATGAGGTAGAGAACATATTTAAAAAAAAAAAATGTCAGGGATACATTTACTGGAGACTCACAGTGGACACCTAAACAATCTAATGACAACAAGAGCTGCATCTAAAATGATGTATTTACAAATATGACACTGAAAAGTTTGCATTGACAGTGGCAACGGCATATTAGCACTTAAAATAAGCAGCTTTGCAAGTCAAAAATCACGTTTATGACTCAATCATAAACATTGAGATGCAAAACTGCGACTGGGAGCTGCCAAATGTTCGGGAAATCACTGAACGTCAACTCATTACACACATCCATGTGTCATGGAATTCACATTAGTTCTTGTGGCGAATAGCTACTTTCTTTATCAATGCACAAGCCCCTAATCACACTTTGGGTCTGTCAGTCGGCTTGCAACATCAGTGGCTCAGTGCAGGACCGTAGCCAGTCATGACAGGTCAAGATTGCCCACAGTTTCTCACTAAAAGAGATTTAATATGAATGATTCTTGTCAACTAAAAAATTGTGAATTTGAGAAAATCTTTCTATTTCCTGAGATAGATAAAGTCCTTAAAGTCCTTGAGGACTATTGTCTACCAAGTCAAGAGATTCCTAGCACCTCCAGAGATCTTTTTGGGAGTGATAAGCAACCCCCAAGCACCTGACGGACTATTCACAGCATTCAACGGCCCCACCTTGACACTAACCATTCCATATAAAATTACCCCATACCCTCTGGTCTTTGGAGCACCCATTGACCTCTCTTTAGCACCCGGAAACTCTGATCCTAGAATCGCCTCTGGCTGCAGCGCTACATTCAACCTCCCTGTTATATTGTCATATTTTTATTGGTTAATAAAACCCTTGCTTCAAGTCCTCAGGATGAAATGACAAAAATTGCTCCACAAATTAGTAAACTGCTCCTCAAATGAATTAATTGATGAGCAAAATTGCTCCTTGAATCAGATAGGCAAATTCATATTTACTTACAAAAAATCCATTATTGTTAGATAAGCTTCTAAGTCAGCCTCACTTCTGCGTCTGTATTTTAGTCTTGGCTGCAGCTTTCTTAACTTGGATTTGCATGGTCTCTCAGCGCCTCCTCCCAAATTCCAAAAATGTGACAATTACTTTAATTGAACATTTTAAACTGTCTATGGGTGTGAATGGTTGGCTGTAAATGTGCTTTTCAAATCCGGTGTGTGCCTCCCACTCAGTCGAGTATGACTAGCTCACCTGCAACCTTAATGAGGCCAGGCAGTACAGTACTGTATATGAAGTGGATGGTAACATGTAAAAATAAAGTAACATGCTATGTGTGGGCCAAACAGAAAAACAGTGGCTGCCAATGCACTGTAGTGTGATGTGTGACTTAACTTGTATGACTGCTGACATTTCCAACGCAAATGTTTGTTTTAAAAGTGACACGGAATTCGGCATGAGAAACGGGCTGCTACTTCTGGTGTACCTTGACTTTGACAAGTTTGGGCTCAGCCCTCCTTCTTGTTCGGTTGACCTCAATGGTGCGTCTCTTCTTGGGTGCTGCCATCCACAAGATGCTGTCGAGAACGCCGGCAGGTCGTTTCAGCCACTGCCCATCTTTCTGTTGCTGCTCATCGATAAAAGGGAGCGGACTGGAGCCATCAACTGCCAGGGCTGGAACTGCACAGAGACAATCGCATTATCTCCCGGCCGTACATTTGTAAAACAACTGTTCAAACATTTGACGACATCAATTCAGATTAATCTTCGCAAGTTGCTGTATCACGGGATGAACTCACCCAACTGTCTTTCTATTCCGGCCGCCCACAGAAGCCTGCTTTCGATGTGTAGCAAGGAACATCTTAAACTATTCAACAATGCAGGCAGATTCATGGTATCGCGCACGTTTTCCTCCTTCAAAACACGTCAAACGGTCACGGTCATTTATACATTCGTCATCAAAAAGCGACAATTATTTCTTCTTCTTTTTCATTCGACCACACATGGCAAGGGTTATTGCCGCCTAGCGGTAGATTCTTCACTAATGTTTTGTGTTGAAAAACATTTCATGGCTTGAATTATTTGTCTTTTGATGTTTTTCGGTTTATGATTTAAAACACATACATACACATACACACACATATAACGCACACATGCTCAAGTGCTCTCATTTTCGGGTTTAAATTCAACGCACGATTTGTTGTATTATGACATTTACAGCGATTTTGTCTAGGGGGCAGTGTTCTCAATTTTATATTTGCCAAACTCAACAGAAAAAGAAAATGGCGGAGCGTGGCTACAGTTTCTCTTTGACCACATTTAGGTAAACTTTATAAAATTGCCGTTGAATCACAGGTATCCTATAAACACGCGGTTTCCAATAATCGTTAAATCGTGATAGGTTAAAATATGCTTGGCCTCTTAAAAGTTTGTATCATTTTAGTGTCTGATGTTGTCTCTGCATTGTCATTGCCTGAAGTGCAATGAATCAGCTACAAACACGATTAGCGCGTTGCTAACCATTTTATATGCGAGAATTTCAAATGTGATGCAGGTCAATCCAATTTGAATGTTGACAGGTTAAATGAGGTAGTTTTACCTACCAGTCTCCAAGATTATATTGCGACTGGTTGTTTTGGATCAACGAAACGTTTCTTTTGTAGACTGTCGCCAAATGTGTTGGCGGTTTGCATCAGTCTTTGACTCCAAGCTTAACCTTACTCCTCCATTATAATTTTAAAGCACCGTCAACTTGTCTTTTCACAGCCCTTCTGGTAAACTGGTGCAGATTGAATATGCACTGGCTGCGGTAGCTGCTGGAGCCCCATCAGTTGGCATTAAAGGTACCCATTTCCCAGAGTTTCCCCAATTTCTATGTTCATTGTTGTGGTATGTACGATTAATTTGTGTTACTGGAATACGTTTTATAAAACTACTTGGATCTTTTAAGCTATTTTAATGAGTGAAGTGTGTTTCCTTCTGATTCCCATGTTATCTTTCATAGCGAATTGAATTGACATTCCCGTTTTCACCAGGTGCATGAATGTTAAAATTAGTTATTTTGGTTGATTTGGTATTTCTAAAATATACGAGTCGTTTTCCTTCTAATCTTCAGATACCACATTTTTCACAATACATAGGTTACCAGTGATAATTTTACAGTTGAGTCCCAGGGACTCGCTGATCAGAAAATTATGAGTCCCTTTATGCATTTAGAGAATCCCAAATTTCGAATTCTGAAATGGTCTACTTATTCAATTGCATATGATAATAACACAAACAACAACAATATACATTGATAATAGGTTTATTTCTGATAAACAAATGCTGCAAAAATGCAATTAATTCAGGCATACAAGATTTGACAAGAAATAGGTTCTTATTTCATCCCATGGTTCAGTCTTTGAGTTCATAAATTCTCCTCTCTCTACTCTGCTTCCAATGATGCATGGCTTTCTCAAAGTCAACTTATTATCGCAAAAAACTATCCAACTTTAGCTGCTTCCTCTGTGATATCGCCGCAATAAACTTTCGCAACACTTGTTTTAACGTTACACAACTTGGCAATCGTCTGCTTTCCGCGAGGTTGAATGCCGATGTCGCCAATCTCGTCACGCGAGATTACTTAACGCAAAATCAAAACAACAATGGTGGCGATTGTCGAACTGCGACACTGCGTTGCTGGAAAAAAAGATGTACCGGAGTTTTTTTTTTTTTTGACTGAGAAATTTTCTTGCGTCCCAAAAACGCACGTTATTTGGAACTGTGCGTCCCACGGGAAAAGTATGCGTCTAGGACGCGGGACACAGAGGTAACGAGATGACTGAGTTACTGGATACAGGTGAAAGTAATAAAGAAACTCCAATTTGTGAATGCGCTGGGCGGGCTAATGGGTTTCTAACTTTTTTCCAGCTTCCAATGGGGTCGTCCTGGCAACAGAAAAGAAACAGAAATCTATTCTGTATGATGAGCAGAGTGTTCACAAAGTAGAGGCCATCACGAAGCACATAGGCATGGTGTATAGCGGCATGGGGCCTGACTACAGGTGGGGATTTTCAACATATTCGACTGCAAATTGAGAAGTTTTTGAATGTCAAATGTTATTCCTGTTATTTAGTGTTAAAACAAAAGTTTAATAAATTTTGTACTTTGTAGGGTTTTGGTCAGACGAGCCAGGAAGCTGGCACAACAGTACTTCCTTGTTTACCAAGAACCAATCCCCACAGGCCAGCTTGTCCAGCGAGTGGCATCTGTAATGCAAGAGTACACACAGTCTGGGTGGGTGATGCTTACACTTAACATTGACCATTACCTATTTTAAGATGTTAACATTGACCAATGACTGTAGTTTTCGGCGGGTGATACTTGAGCTCTGATCAGACCAAACCCAAAATGTCGGCATTGCCCTGCGTCTTTTGTGCTTTTTCGCGAGGGTGACCACATTGGGTTTGCTTCAAGCGAGGGTGACCACATTGGGTTTGCTTCAAGCGGGGAGGAGGAGCTCCTTCAACAGAAAAAAAAAAAAAGTTTGATTGCGAGTCAATCTGGTGGTTGTGTTTGCTCCTAAATGCTGTCTTGGTTGACAGTTCAAGAGCTGTAAACAAGTCAGTCCATTCACCAGATATGCCAACTTCTCTGCTCCCTCTTCATCAAGTCTTCTTATTTTTGCCTCAGTCGCGCTGCAATTTTTATTTCAATTCATTTTTTTCCTCTGCAGGGGAGTACGTCCATTTGGGGTGTCGTTGTTGATAGCTGGATGGGATGAAGACCAGCCCTACTTGTTCCAGTCAGATCCTTCAGTGAGTTCACTTTTCATTTTCTGAAGACATGATTTATCCACTCGGCTGTGTCCTTCATGCTGTTAGTATATTTTCAAGGGGTAGATGACACTGCACTACAGATGGGTACTGAGCTTCAGGACTGAACTGGGACAGCTTTTTTTCTAAACTGCAATATCGATAAGATCCACCCTTAAAGCTTCTGTTGATGATCTTGGAGAACTTACTCAAATCTGCATTTTATTTAGGCTGTTAAGGAATGTTATTTTGCACCTTCTGCCTCTGATCTTGTATCTAAATAACAATGAATGTACTTGCAAGTACGTTCGCACGTATTTACCAGTCAAACATTTTTACTCCACATTAGCAGTTCCACACTGATTTGTTCAAACCATTTCTTTCTGTAAATTGTTTTTTTAAATATAATTACATTTATGTTATAGTTGCAAGAAAAGTACATTTATATATGAAAAATGTGTTAATTGTTGATAAGAATAAGCACCTGATCGATAAGCAGTATCATTAAGAGTACCGTAGTTGTAAAGTTAAGATCTTTATGATATGATGAAAAATCTGACTCCCAAATTCCTTTTATAACTGAAGATTTTAAAACTTAATTCTTCAATAGTGTCTGAATGGAATCATTATGTATATGAGTCACACAGTCTATTTCTATATAATAACAGAAACATTTTTAAATCCTTTATTGTCCTCCCCATCCCACCTGTACCTTCCCAGGGAGCATATTTTGCATGGAAAGCCACCGCCATGGGGAAAAACTACGTTAATGGAAAAACATTCCTTGAAAAAAGGTAGCTTGCTTCACACTCTTAATATACAGTAAATTGCATTAAGTTAGCAGTTGTATCGCATGGCAAAGGATACAGTAAGTGTACCTCAATTTCAACCAGAGGGGTTGAAAATATTTTGTTGAGAGCAACAACATGATGGCCCAAAAAGGTTAGTTACTCTCTTACTAGCTATTATTACATACCATTATTATTATTACAGTATTGGCAAATGGATCTGGAATTTCTTCTGCATCTTGAAGTTTACCATACTGCACTCTACAGGATTGTTTTTTGATTAGCTTTCATTCTCCAGGTATAATAATGACCTGGAATTGGAAGATGCCATCCACACAGCCATCCTGACTTTGAAGGTACAATTTCCAGGTCATAAATTTCCACAAAGCATGTCAGTCCTTCACATACACACCATTTACTGTATGGTTACAGGAGAGTTTTGAAGGTCAGATGACTGAGGAGAACATAGAGGTTGGCATCTGCAACGAGGCCGGCTTCAAAAGACTCACCCCAGCAGAAGTGAAAGACTACCTGTCAGCCATTGCATGAGCACCCGGTGTATCGTGACGGGGCTCACTGGCTACATGTCAACATGTAGACATGATAGGGTAGTAGCCAAGAACGGAATAAAACATATTTCTTCTCTACAACGTGACCTTTTATATCATTCCCAAGACGATTCATAGGATGACTTAGACGCGACCACCTGTGTGCAAGTACTAAATTGGAACAGCTTCAATGTCATAGCAAATTATTTTATTTCACTAATTGGCATTTTTCTTTGGCACATCATACATGTAAACTGTGGTATAGTTGGCTACAACACACACCTACTAATGTGGGCTCTGGGTGAAACCTCAAGTCTTCCACTGACATCAATAGACACAATTGAGGAAAGTGGTTCGCTGCATTTTTTTTTGTCAGCACTTGAGTTAATCTGAACACAGGAGTAAGTCAGCGTGATCAGTGAGGTGCTTGAGATGACCCCTCCTTAACAATAAGTTGGCCTGTGCAGCAGTTCTAGATATTGTCCTCTTTTATGACTAGAAAGGATACAGTTTGTATTGATCAGTTACTCATTGAAATAAAATACATTTTGTGTGGGTGCGTTAAAATCTTTGTCATCGTCATCTTAAAGCCTTAGAACAGCCAAACAGTGATACAACAAGCTTTTAACAACACATTCGCGGTCTCTTCGTAAGCGCGCGCTCCTCAACAACTGTCTGCCGCTAGTAGTGCGTCGGCAAACCATGCAACGTATTCTTCCGCCTAGTTGTAATTAGCGGCTAATTTTTAGTACATTACATCAAAGCTGGCGGTCATCAAAAGTGTAAGTGTTGATTACGTAAGGAAATGTTGTCAAATTGGGTAGTTTTAGGTTCCATTACCAATTTAGACCTCGGGTCTATATTTCCTCGCGGCAGCTCTTTTCTTACACTACTGTCGCTCTGATGACGTTTGTGGCGCCAGAAATCAAGGGTTGAGATGAGCACTACGACGTGGGTCGCAGGCGCGAATTTGCGTGTACGGTATCTTTTCTATGCAGGTGACGTCAAACTTTAGATGCATTGGAGTGCTGTAGTGACCGAGCGCCCGTCATTAATGCGTTTATAACTTGGGGCTGGAGTCGACATGGTAATGCTACGCAGCAACGGCAGTGGTGGTGGTGTTCAACCGCTGACAGCAACTCCAAACGGGAGGTCGATGGAGTTGGACACAAGCTCGGAGTTTCTGTCTCTTGTTCCCGCTTTGCAGAGAAAATCACCACGGTCAACACGAGCCTGTCGCGCTCTGGATGATAGCCTGGGCAGCCCCGAACACAACCGAGTGAGTGTGAGCTCTTGCATGTAAGCTGGATTGAGTGATATGTTCACGGCACTTGCTGTCGTTTGCTATACTGTCAAACTGACACTCAAATAACACCCCGCGGTTCACTCCAAACTCGCATCTCAGTTTGTTTAAATCGGGAGTCACTCATTTACATGTCAACTTTGCATACTGGTAAAAAATGTGTCAGTCGACCCCTTGAACAAGTTTTAAAATCCGATCAACATCACTTCGTCGTATTCACGACCGCGTCAAGGATATTTTTTAATGTAAATATGGAATCCTTCATCTTGTCTTCCGTGGCAGTCATTTTGAATTCAATTCACGCGCTGAACTCAACATGAGATCACAGTAGATTGGGTTGAATTGTGACATTTTTCACCGGTCAACGGTCCCTGAATAGGTCATTTCTTTGATGTTTTGAATGCAACGGACATGTGTCGACTGTTCTCAACAGAAATCCTCTCTCCAGAAGGGTTCATCCGAAGCGTGGTGATGGAACGCCCCGTTTTAAGAACGTGCACGCCCCCTTCCAGACATCGATGCGGAGGGCTAAAAAATGGCCTAGTTTTCAAATTCCGTTCACGTGGTCAGCAGCAATCAATGAATGTAGAAGCACAACCGCATACAGTATCAGCACTGTAAAAGTTTAAGAGTATTGAACGAAATGAAGCGCGCAATGATAAGACGTCACTTGACGCCGTAGCTGATTGGATTATACAGGCGGAAGGAGCGAGCCTCAACCAATCACAAAATCGAACTTCTCCATAGTGGAGCAACCAAGAAGACGCACGCTTTTCAATACAATACTATAATAGTATCAAGTTGTCGAAAACGGCTAAGTTATTATATTTTGTTCACGTGGTGAGCGTTAAGCAAAAAATATCTTAAAATAACGTTTGAAACTGTATATATATACAGGGGCTTATTTAGTTGTATGGCCCCAGAGCAAACTCAGGTTTGATTTATCCACATCCATCCATCCATTATCAACTCAAGTCAACTTTATTGTCAAATGTGCTCGATGTGCAACATACAGCACAGATGAAATTTCTTTCCTCTCAACTACAGAAGAGAAAGGAGCCACTGCGGGTACCGCCGTCATCAACAGAACAGAACATAAAATGACAAACTAATATAACACAACACATAAGACACAGACAGTCACGCAATCTTAACCACTTTTTCTGCATACACTTTGTTGTTTGAGGCAGTTCTAGATGAAAGAGGAGAGAATCAAAGTGTCCTTTCACTAGTGGATCAGAGACGTCATGCTGAAAATGTGCACGTCTGCTGCAAGCTAAGTTTGAAAGCAAACAAGAAGCTGTAGCGTCCATTGACGAAAAAAGATCTGCAACCGCTTAATCCTCATAAATGTCCCGGCAGTGCTGGAGTCTATCCCACCTAACTATGGGCAATAGGCAGGGTACACCTTGAACTGGCATACACATCGACAAACCAACATTTGCACTCACAATCACACTTCACGTTCATGTTGTGACTGCTACTTTGAAACTTAGCTTGTAGCCGACGTGTGCACATTTTGAGCATGACGTCTCTGATCCACTGGTGAAAGGACACTTAGATTCTCTCCTCTTTCATCTCAAACTGCCTTAAACAACAAAGCGTATGAGGGGAAAAGTGGTTAGGACTGCACGACTGTCTGTTTTATGTCATGTGTTGTGTTCATTATTTTTACTTTATGTTCGTGTTTTATGTTGTGCGTTGTATTTATTATGTTAACTGTTTTGTTAAGCGCTTTGTTACAGCTGCCGCTGTTGTGAAAGCGCAATATAAATCAGCATGTGTTGTATTGTATTGTATTGCTAGGGAGATGGTGAGCAGCAGTCGGGAAGGTGTCTCCACGACTTTCCAAGGACCAGAGGCCGAGTAAAACTAGAGGTCTCCTTTAGTGACATGCAACCAAAAGCTGGAGGCTACGCCACAAGGTGAGAGACTAAGCGTCTGTCCTTATGGGCTGATAGTTTCACAGCCTGCTTGGGATTGGGGTTGAAGACGACTCAAGAATCTCCCAGCTAACAGTTAGACCGCCACTAGCCGTGACCAAAGTGAAGTTGAACAACAGGGGGCGAATTGTCCACACTCCCCTGTGTGGTGATTTTAGTTACTATTGTTTTAGTGAATGAAGACTGGTGTTTCTAGGTGGCTATCAAATATACTGTCAAAGCAAAAAGTGTAGCCATCCACATTAATTGAAGGGATGATCCATTACTGTGGCTGATCTATGCATCCATACATCTATTTTGTGGATTTAGGAAATCCTCCAGGCTACAGAAGGAAGGCAAATCATCCTGCGATAAACTACAAGGGGGTACGTTTTGGCAAGCGGTCTTGACATGTCGCTGTAATTCTCAGTTTTCCACATCATGTTTATCAAGCATGTGTTTTTTGGACGGTATGTTCTCCCAGGCCAACAACCTGGTTTCTTGTTAATGTTCAAGATGTTCCAGATGAGGTAGAAGGGACTTCCACTCCGAAAAGAAGCCGTGTTAACTTAAGGAGCCCCGAAGACGAGGAGGAACACTCTTTACGACGTAGTTCCAGAATCATCCAGCACAAATTTAATTCCCGGAATCAGTCTGTCCTCTATGACCGCCTCATCACCAAGTGAGTTTCCTAACTTTTTTTGTGTGACGTGTGATGATATTAAAAACGTAACGAATAGAATACTGTTCAAGGCGGCGGTACGTTCAAGTCACAATTGACTGAAATCGGGTGATTTGATTTGAAGCGGCTCAGTTTTTATATAGTGGCTCACCAAATTTCTTCCGTGTGATCACCTTAGTACGGCTGAGGCTGTTCTGCAAAAGATGGACGACATGAAGAAGCTGCGACGCAGATTGAACAATGAACAACAGGTATGATACCTAATGACAAGGCTTTTAACATTGTACTGTGCAACCCCCGGTGTTTATATTTCCTGAATGAGGTCAAAGTGGGAGGGCTGAGCTTTAGTTTGCCACAATTACCGTACTCATTCCAATGAATTGATGCTTCAATTTGTGTAAATGGTTGGACTTTTGGGACTTGTAGTTCTTTTGTTCGATTCGACTTGATATGTTCATGCCGCGCTCCACTTCGGGATTGAGTATTGGGACTTGTAGTTCTTTTGTTCGATTCGACTTTATGTTTGTGTTGAATGGTTTCTTACGCTTAAAACAATGAATAATGATGACGATAATGATACATAGTGAAATCAGGGTTGATTACATTATTTATTAAACGTATTGTTAGATAAAGGTATTCATTAATGTCAATTATATACATATTTACATTGCGATGCAGAAAGATAGATATATTAATTTTTACTGCATTTATGTGTAGTTTGGGTTATTACCTGCTTCTGATACTTCTGTTACAACTACTACTACTCCTACTTCTGCTGCAAAGTGCTCCAATAAATGATCCAAAAGTACAGAACGAGAGATCCTTCCATGCTGACCGACAATCCCTAACTGAACAACCATTACTGATTGCCAGCGAGAGCCTCCATTACAAGAATCCGAAATGGTTCCAGTCAGTTGATGCAAAATTGTTTTCCTTGAGCAGCTGGGTGTTTATACCAGAGGCAGAGTAAGGCGATCTCTGAAGACCAATGTGGACATTAAGGACACCAAGGAAAACCCAGGTGAGGGCCTAAATGTATTGCTTATATTTCCCTTTGATAAGTAATGTATTTCGGCAATTTGGCTGCAATTGTTTTGAAGTGTTAATGGGGTTACATATTTGCTGGGCCCAAAATCAACAAATTGTATGAACATTTTGCCCGTTTACTATTAAAACTGTGTACTGTATTTTACACACTGTAGGGCGCACCAAAAAGTCTTCCATTTTCTTAAAAGCTCACTGAGCTCCTTAAAATCCGGTTCGTCTTTTGTATGGTCATTACGGTAATACGTCGACTCCAAGATGGCTCCTACCAGGACACATGCTTCCAATGTTATAACTTGCTGTTGGTTCAGTGAACTGTGTCGCTGCTTTATTAAATAAGTATGTGTTGCAGCTCCGAAAAAAGGAGAGCTGTGGTGTTCATTTTTTAAAACAGTCTCAACAAATACAGGTACGTCTTTGTCTATCTCCGTGCTTTCTTCCGTTCGACTCGAGAGGCGTTCAAGACCGCCACCGAAAAACGTAAACTAACGATTACCTCAATGAAACTACAAAAATGGAAAATAATACATCAAAACTGAAAAGCAAGCGAGGATATAACAAAATAAATTCTATTGCCCCCCCCTACAGAATTTATATTGTGATTTCATCATTTGTGAAAACACAACAAAGGAATAAATAACTACGACTGACATCTTGTTTTATTTTGACTTCAAGATGGCGCCGCGAGAGTGGCTGCCTTTCCAGCAGCTCCTATTTATTTTGTTCTTCTACTTCTTCTTCTCATAACTTTGCTGCTATGAAGTGGGAATTTCTCCATTGTGAGACTATTAAATGTTTTCTTATTTTATCTTATGTGATTGTACTCTTGGAGCTACGATAAAGAAAATGCCAATGGGTTTTTCGGAGGTGGTCATGAACGCCTATCGAGTTGACCGGAAGAAAAGAAGGGAAGGAGACGGACAAAGACGCACCTGAGTTTGTTGAAAAAATGAGAGCTGTGGTTGTGGTTTTATTATTTTTTTAAACACAGACTTTATTAATGGTTTTCCCAGTCTCAGCAAGTACAGGTACTGTACGTCTTTGTCCGTCTCTGTGCTTTCTTCCGTTCCACTCGAGAGGCGTTCATGGCCGCCTAAAACGTAAATTAATTCTTACTTCAATGAAACCACGGAGAAAATCAAGCGAGGAAATCACAAAATAAGTTCTGTTTATCAGGATATAGAATTTATTTTTCTCTATTTCCTCGCTTGATTTTCTGTTTTGATGCAATATTTTCAATTTTCGTAGTTTCATTTAAGTACAGTAATAGTTAATTTACATTTTTCAGAGGCGGTCATGAACGCCTCTCGAGTTGAATGGAAGGAGCGTAGCACCATCTAGTGGACGCATTGTAGATTGCGCTTTTTAGTGCGAAGCGTCTTTTCGTGCAGAAAATACGGTAATCCATTAAACCTTGGATAAAAATTTTGCTTTGGACATTTATTGTACTGAAATAGATTTGGACACGGTCACCTTACATCAGGGCTCCTTAATTGAAAGTAAGGCGTTTCAATTCAGGACAATTTCCCAAACCCAAAGTCAAGAACAGGGTTGGTTCCCCAATGAGTTTTCACTCAGGACCACATTATGTCAAGGTTGCCAAGTCAGGCCAAATTGTCTGGGAGTTGGTTTGTTTTTTTTCCCATTGGACCAGTAAACATTGTTTCATGTGCAGGGTGCAGATGTTGTTTCTGCTTTCATGCTATTCAGAATTCTTTCTTGACCAAGTAAGGGAAAATACACAAGGAATTTGTCTTCACCTGAACAACCTTTTCAGTTACGTTTTAAAAAGAACCAACACGACAGCTCATTTGTTTTCCGCTGCAGAAACTGCCCGTGTGAACGCAAGTGGAGCTGCGCCGACGCTGTGTCGGTGCTGTCACGCTCAGCAGCTTTGTACGCGTGAACACTCCACAAAATTTGTTCCGGTGTAAAATATATCGCAACAAAATACACCGGTGCAGCGCCGGAGCAAATGTGTGCCGTATGAACACCGCTTAAATGTTAATGGTTAAACTAGAGTGATATTGGCGGTACAAGGATTCCGCCCAACACCAGCGATAGTACAGGGTGTCCAAGTCTGAGTGGTACATGGTAAAAACATGCCATACTTCAAATTATTTTATTCAATTTCAGTGTTAATAAATGATATTTGAGCTGGCCCGCTATTGGTAAATTTATGATTGGGAAACACTACAGTGTGGTGTAAATGAATGAGTCTATTCATTTCTGTTCAAGAACATCTGAAATAACCACCCCTAAACCTTGTTTGGTTATTTTCACATCGGGGATGAAGATGATCACGATGAAGATGACGATGAGGATGACGACGACGATGATGATGATGATGATGAGGAGGAGGACATTGAGGATGACATTGAAGATGATGAGGATGCTGTTGATGAAGACACCCAGAAGCGTTATGAATTTAGACAGCGAAAAAGTGTCGTTCTCTACCAGGCACCACAAGATGGTAACTTCTTTTTCACATGACCTTTTCATATATTTAAGCTTTGTGCACCAACCAATGTTAAAGCTTCAAAATGTGTTCTTTATTTTGTCAATATGCCAGAGCCCAGAGAAACGAGAGAGACCAGAGTGTCCAGGAAACGCAGCATGTACTTTAAGGACCATTCGTCCTCCAGCAGACGCAGATTCACCTTTGACTCCACAACCCCTCAGAATCCCTACAACAGGAGGACCAGCAGGTCAGTAGGACAAGAGCTCACACAAATAAGGCTGCCGGACTAGGTCTAATTCTCATTAATGTTCATTCTGTTAAGAACTATTGTGTCAACACTATAGGTCAGGGGTAGGCAACCCAAAATGTTGAAAGAGCCATATTGGACCAAAAAAAAAAAAACACAAATATGTCTGGAGCCGCAAAAAGAATAAAAGCCCTCTATAAAACTTGAAATGAAGGAAACACATGCTGAATGTATGTAGGAGATTGGACTGTCTCAGAATTGTTTGTTTTTCAATCCTTTGTTCACAAACGCCACCATAGAATTTATTTTGTGATTTCCTCGCTTGATTTTCTATTTTGGTGCACTAGTTTCGCTTTTCTTTGTGTCATTGTAGTGATCATTAATTTCCGTTTTTCGGAGGCTGTCTTTGAACGCCTCTCGAGTCGAACGAGAGGAGAGAAGGCACGGACTCGGACGCAGACGTGTCTGTCGAGACTGTTAAAAGCATAACATGTATCTATATCTATTCGAGCTATATTAGCCGACTATCAAAATGACAAAGTTTGCTACAATTACACGATGAACCTTCATGATTACATGTTATTTTTTTTCCGTGCAGTGCATTCTGTAGAGCAGGGGCGCCCAACCTTTTTCCACCGAAGATCTACTTTTCGCTCAACCAATCTACCGCGATCGATCCGCGCATACACAACACACTTACAGACGCATGCCTACCTACCTTCGGTCGAGATCTGACGTGGAGGCATGGGACGCACTTTGGCAGCGTTTTTGACTATCGCAGTTCACGTGTGCCGTTTTAAAAATGCTTTTCACAATTCAAGATTCTCTTTGCCAGTACCCTCGGTGAATTGTACATAAAACGCCGTTTAAAAAAAAAAGTGTATTTATTTTTATTATTTTCTTTTTGCAACAGCCACCTACCTGCCTTGCATCCCGCCCTGCTAATCGAAACGTGTGTTGCAGGCTATGACACAAATCTTCGTTGACAGAAACGTTGAAATGTAATATTCTACACATTTTTACAGCATTGGGTAACGTTAGGAATGTTTGTGTCATGTTTGTACTCCTACAGAAACCATATTTAAAACAACAACAAAATTCCCTCCCACATCTTTTTCCATTTTCAAACATTTTTTATAAAACTCCAGGGAGCCACTAGACGGCGCCAAAGAGCCGCATGCGGCTCGAGAGGCGTGTGTTGCCAACCCCCGCTCTAGGTGTTTGACTGCTACTGTCCTCTTGTCCTGTCAACATGTCAATCTTTTGCTTCACCAAATTTCTAATACTGCTCTCTCTACTAGTCTCAGCAATGCATGTTAAATTCCCACAATTCTTTTTCTTCTCCAATTCTCTTCCACCGTCAGCAATAATACTGAGAGGTAAGATTCCTCCTGCTTGTCTGTTGGTTAGCACAATACATTGCCACATGTAAAAAAAAAAAATGCTAGTCTTTGTTGAAAATGTCATTAATGATCATCTGTATTTCAAAATCACCTAAGATGTATGCCTGCAGTTTGTTAATCTGACTGCTATTTAATATAAATCAGCATGTATTGTATTTTAATGATAAAAACTCCACATACTGCATAAAATATTGTATCTAGTTAATCATAATGGTAATCACCGTAGGTTTGATTTAACGTCCAGTTTTTCCTCATGTCTCCTGACAGGAGGAGACATGCGCTCCACAGTAGTGACTCCACATCCACTTCGGAAGATGAGACTTTTCAAACGAGGAAGCGTAAAAGCAAAAGTAAGAGCCGGAGCAGGTCGGTCACCAGGTGAGAGCTGGAGCTCAGCACAAACGCAAATGCTCAATGGACATTTTTTTACCCCCACAAGTGTCGTATTGTTTTGCTCAACTTTAAGTGTTTGCTCTTCCTGTTCTTTGATTTAACAAAGCATATTGTGATTGCAATCAGAATCTGTTACACTTTGAAAAAAAAATTAAGGGATATTTGGCTTTGAGGTGCAATTAATTGAAAATGAAAAAAGATCACACTACATTGGTATTATATCAGGATGTAGAAAATAAAAGGATGCAAATTGGAGACTGCTGAGCGCTAACAACTTCCGGTGACGCACGTCACCCACCACCGTAAGAAGTGACGGGCTTTATTTTATTACATTTTTAAAAAACTTTTTGCGAAAGTGAGACTAATGGGATGATTAGGGTGCAGTGTGCTATAGCACAAAAAATATGTAAATAACATGCACAGGGACACACAAATGTTTTTTGTTTTTGTTTTTTTTACTCTTACACCCCTCACGATCGACTTGGGACCAGTCTGCGAGCTACCGGTCGATCACGATCGATGTAATGGCCACCCTTGCTGTAGACGGATGGAACAGAATTTTTCAAAATAAAACTGCGATTGGCTGGCAACCGATTCAGGGTGTCCCCCGCCTACTGCCCGGAGACAGCTGGGATAGGCTCCAGCAACCCCCGCGACCCTAGTGAGGATCAAGCGGTTCGGAAGATGAATGAATGAATGAAAACATAATTCAGATTCTGAAATGAATAAAACAGAAGCTTATTCTTTCTGTGTGGCCCGGTACCAAATGACCCACAGACCGGCACCGCTGTTCTAGGTTGTAGAGTTTCGAGCCTCTACACGGCGACTCAGTTTAACCCACATGTCCTCAATCAGATTCAGGTTTGGAGATAGTACAGGCCATTCCAGTTGAGGTACGCCATTCTCCAGCAGGACATTGACTGGTAGATTCAAGGATCAAACTCCCATTATGAATTTTGCCGTTAAGCTCCTCTTTAGAGAATAGAAACTTGTGCGAAAAGTACCGAAACATTTAACAGTTGGTCATGTGCATTCAAAAGCTGAGAGAAGGTCACATTAAGTTCTCTTGTAAAGGTTTGAAGGCATTTTAGACTCGTCCTGAAATTTCACCGGAAAGCCAAATATCCCTTTTTGTGAGCAATGTTCGTTAATGTTGTAAAAATGTAATCTGCCTTTTTTTGTCTCCACAGATGTCTGCCTATGAACATTGTGAAAGAGGACTTGCTGGGAATTCACAAAGATCGCATGAAAACTGGAGCGAGTCTCGCCGATGTTGACCCCATGCACATAGACAAAACGGTGAGCAAATAGAGCAGCAATGTAAATGTTTAAATCACTATAAAGTGGACTGAGAGATTGATGGACGTCCTGCTCCTTCGCTGGGGTCCACGCTTGTCCGGCCACTTTTAAACTTTTCAATCCAGTTGTCCACGCTTCTTTTTGAGTGCGCTGTTTCCATATTGCGTTAAGAACCTTTGGTGAATTTCAGCCGCAGACACACCTTCTGACCATAAAAATGTGATCACTGCGCTGTTCTTCACTGGTGCATTCTGCTAGTGGAGCGGCCATTTTTACCGACTGAAACACGGGTAACAATCGATCAAACAAATACATCAACCGATCGCGATCACATGACACAAATTCCTCTGTGCAGTTAAAACTTCGTCAAACTTAAACACAAGCGCGCATTGTAGCATAAAGTGCGGATTTTGACTTACCACTCGTATTTTGTGATTGGATGGTTGAGGATGCAGAAGTGGAACTTCCGCCTGCTCACACTAGACGTGGCAAGGGTAAAAATAAATTCGCTCGCACAATTTCAGCTTGGAACATCCCCGCAGTGGAAGATTGTGTTTGTTATTTTGTGGATGTGATCAATGATGTCATTGATCAATCACCAAATTATGAAATGGCAGGAGATCACAATTTATTGTGATGGGAAAGTGTATCGTCTTGAAAATTGTGCTAATCATGACAGGCCTTCTTCTTCTTTCTGGGACTTACAAAAAAAATACGCAGGTGTGCTTTGACAGTATTGGTGGTCTGAGCAAACACATCTCATCCCTGAAGGAGATGGTGGTGTTTCCTCTACTTTACCCAGAAGTCTTTGAGAGGTTCCACATACAGCCACCCAGGTAAACAGTATTCACAGCGTAACACTGATATCTCAGAGCACTGAGGATATAACTTGACCGTAAAGTAGATTTTTAACATGCCCTGTATTGACTACGTACGCCAGTGGCCAACCTTTTTGACCGAAGATCTACTTTTCGATCAACCAACCCGCTGCAATCGATCGCAGACGCGCGCATACGCATGCACTTATACACGCATGCCAACTATCATAGCTCACGTGTACCGTTTTAAAATGCTTCTCCGGATTTCCATTCATCGCCAGCGCCATGAAACGAACTCTAAATGAGAGTAACAACAACAACAAAAGATATTGCGCAACAGCTCTGATCGCAAAATTCCGACCGCTAACAACTTCCGCTGATGCAGGTCACGCACCACCATAGGTTAAAGGTGACCTGATTTTTTTATTGTATTTAATTTTTTTAATTGTGTGAAAGTGAGAGTGAAAGTATGCTAAGGGGGCAATGTGCACTAACACAAAAATATATCATTCATAACATGCACAGACACACAAATGTTTTGGTTTGGGTTTTTTTCCCCTCTACACCCCTCACGATCGAAAGATGGGACCAGTCCGCGAGCCCTCAAACCATGAGCTTGATCAATCATAAATCTCTGCTCATCATGTTGTTGTTTTTTTTTTTTTTTGGGCCTGCAGGGGTTGCCTATTTTACGGTCCCCCGGGCACTGGGAAAACGCTGGTAGCTAGAGCATTGGCCAATGAATGCAGTATGGGAGAAAGAAAGGTGTCGTTCTTCATGAGGAAAGGTGCTGATTGCCTCAGTAAGTGGGTTGGGGAGTCTGAGAGACAGCTCCGCCTTCTGTTTGACCAGGTGAATAAAGAGCATCAACACATTTTCTTTCAGACATGTTCTTAAGCTTTGCTCATTTCAATTAAAATCTCACTCCTGCTTTATTTTGTTTCACCTCAGATTGATTTTCATTCACCATTTTCCACTTAAATAAGCATTCATTCTGACATACATTTTTTTTTATCATCTAGGCATACCAAATGCGGCCATCAATCATTTTCTTTGATGAAATTGATGGTTTGGCTCCTGTCAGATCCAGTCGACAGGACCAGATTCACAGGTGAGTATTTCTCCTTGAGATGACAAGAGTGCATCTGAGAATTTAATTTGGTGGTGCCGAGCATCGCTCTTCTAGTTCATCTGAGGGGTCTGATGGGTTCAGGTCAGGTTTTCTCCACCTCAAAATCGTTAGAACATGCATTTATTGAAATGACCTTTTGTACGCTTAACATAGTTCTTGATTTGGGGATACAACATGCAGTCAACTATTTCTTTGAATTAGCTGATGTGTTTATCTTTTCTTATTACTACAAGACAATACAATATAATACATCCTGATTTATATAGCGCTTTCACGACAGCTGCATCTGGAACAAAGGCGCCATCGTGGCAAAAAAAAAAAGAAATTACTATAAAATCTTTCATTTTTGTGTCTATAGTTCCATTGTGTCGACTCTTCTGGCTCTCATGGATGGATTAGATGGCAGAGGAGAGATTGTGGTGATAGGTGCCACCAACAGACTGGACTCCATTGATCCAGCTCTCAGACGCCCGGGCCGCTTTGACAGAGAGTTCCTCTTTGGCCTTCCCGACAGAGAGGTACTGACATTCTTAAGAGATATCAACTTGCCATTGAAAACATTCGGAGCTCAAAGAATTTAGTAGATATAATTGAACCAGGCGGCCCGCCCGGTAGTCGAGTGGTTAGCACGTCGACTTCACAGTGCAGAGGTACCGGTACCGGTTCAATTCCAGCTCCGGCCTCCCTGTGTGGTGTTTGCATGTTCTCCCCGGGCCTGCGTGGGTTTTCTCCAGGTACTCCAGTTTATTCTGCTGCTCCGCTGGCCTCACTTAGCTTCTCTCAACCAACCCTCACAGTCCTAGTGTACCTGCTTGAGCTACGGCAAGTGATGAGGGACATCCCTACTTTGCATTTTAAAATACAACAAGAAATTGCAGACAATCACATCCAGCCCAACCACATCACCAACATGCACGAGGTCTCGCTCACTTTCGACATCCCAGTGAACCCACACCGTAGGGAAGAAGGGGACCAGCACGGTAGCGATTTCATTAAAAATGTTCATGTCACGTGATCCATAAAATGAAATTCAAATTGAAATCATAGGTCAACGGCTAACGTTAGTGAAATACCGTAATTTCCGAACTATAGAGCACACCTGACTATAAGCCGCACCCACTACATTTTTAGAGGAAAACCAATTTTGTACATACACAAGCCGCACTATATAAGCCGCATGTGCCCACATTAAAACATGTCAACATATTTACAAAGAAAGACGGTACACAGAGAGAGTTTTCAAAGTTTTAATCATATAACTTAACAATAATAATATAACTTTCTTCCCAAACGGTGCCTGTGACGCGGCAGTAAAACGGTAGCAACATGGTAACAACACGCTAGCAACAGAATAGCAACACAGTATAACAGGTCTGGTAAAAGAACATACCGATACTTGTAAAAATCACGGTGAGCCGTCTTCATCTTCCTCCTGTGAACTGAAGCCATCGAAGTCACCGTCCTCAGTGTCGGAATTAAACAGTGTCATAAAGACCGGTCTTAATCTTACCTTTTCTACTCGAACGCCCCTGGCGGCCATTAGAAAAATTACATAAATTGACTGCATCACTGTATAAGCCGCAGGGTTGAAAGTTTGGGAAAAAAGTAGCGGCTTATAGTCCGGAATTTACAGTAGTCACTCCTCTTCTAAATTACTGCGGATTTGGAATCATTTTTTCAAATTCCCTTTTCAACAATATCTGTTTTGTGAAGATAGACCCACTCATTCCTGAGATGGAGGGGAGAAAGTGTTCAAAGGAGACGGCCACGCCTCTGTTTGCTGAACATTATTAAAATATCCAAACTTACCAGACCGTACCATTTTACAACATATTGTCCAATCCTACCTCTTGGTTTTATTTGTCAATTGCACGTTTTATGTCAGCGTTTCCTTGCAGGCATAATACTGTACTTAAATCAATGTCATGCATCAAGTAAAAGTACAGATACTGGTGTTTAAATGTATCAAATAATAGTCTGATAAATACTGAGTAAAGTGCGAAGTCCTGGAAAAAATACTCAAGTACCAATGCTATGATATCATTTTGTCTGGCAGGCTAGAAGGGACATTTTGAAGATCCACACCAGACTCTGGACACCTCCTCTCTCTAACAGTTTCGTCGAGGAGTTGGCTGATAAGTGTGTTGGTATGTTTGCTGACGTTGTAGAAAAATATCACTGAACTTTAGTTTAGTAAATTCGCTAAAACCAATGTGTCAGTGAAAGTCTCATTTGCTGTGTGCTGTCCACACATACTATGTTTTGCTGAAATAGTGTATTCCAAAATTATGGTCTTAATTTCCTGAAATATCGTCGCATAACACGGTATCACTCATTGACTTAATGATGCTTTCCCACTGCCGCTCTATCTGTTATTGCGTCTTAATACATTTCACAGTGACATTACACCATGCCCATTACATTGCAGCAGGTCGTGTAGAAACTAAGACGTACAACACGTATGTTAGGTGTTACTTTTGGGGCAGTATATGCCACGGGCTGCGAAAACAACAAGTCGCATTCCTGGAACTGGCACCGTTCGCTGTACTTTGTAAATCCCTGCTGTAGGAGTAGCATTTGTTTGAGAGCAAATATTGAATGTTTTGTTTGATGATTGTCTCTTGTGGTCAATGTGAAACAATTGTCTCTCACTTTTAGGTTATTGCGGAGCGGACATTAAGGCGGTGTGTTCGGAGGCGGCCCTGTGCGCACTCGGCGCCGCTATCCGCAGATTTACTCCTCATCGCAGAAACTGTTGCTTGATGTTGATTCTATCGCAATCACAGCCAAAGACTTCATGTCCGCCATGTCCAAGATGGTGCCTGCTGCACAGAGGTATGGCCACTTATGAAAGCAGTTTTGTTTCTTGGTTTGTATGTACAATTTTGACACAGATGACATACATATACACTTAACATCTTTAAATAAAGAAATATTTGCGACTAAAAACAAATTCGTTACTTGAATTGACATCTTGTGATCAGATTGGTGATCGCTAACTCACTGATCAACGATCGACACCGAATATTTTGATTACGTGAAGGCTTTTGGTAAATGTTTGTGTATAGAACATAGAGTACCGTATTGGCCCGAATATAAGATGGCCCTGATTATAAGACTATAAGATTTTCAAGACTTAAGTTTGAAAAAGACTTTTTGAACACCAAATTAATTTTGATACAGAAAATAATTACAGTACATCTGAAACAAATGATTATGACAATATATTTGAGAGAAAAAAACATGTCATTTTGCCTCATTCAGATCTCAATATCTGAACATTTAAATATGTAAACTGAAGTGCAATCAACCTAATAAAAAGTCAAATCAAATCAATCACATTCGTAAATGAATGGCTTCTGGTTTTTGAAATGTAAATTACATCATAACTTCTTCATAACTTTCTTCTTGCCACACTGCTATTTTTTTGAACACACCCCTTTGAACTATTTGCCCAATTGCACAGCCTTTGGAGCGCGCCTTTTATGAATGCTGGGTCTTGTTTGTTTTCTGAGAATCTACTGCACCTACTGGTAACTTGTCTGGCATGTAACAATAAAAAATATACTAAAATATTCTGGTTAGTCACATTGCACTGCTATTATTTTGAACAGCACTGTAAGACGACACCCACTTTTTCAGTCTTATTTCAATGCAAAAAACACTGTTTTATATTCGGGCCAAGACGGTAATTATGAGCAGAAAACTAGAATTATTAAGTCGATTTATAGAGAGAAAGAGACACACAGTATGTATGAATGTAATTCCAATGCTGAATGTAATCATTAGGGCTGTGGTGTCACCAGCCAAGGCTCTGATGCCTGCAATTTGTCCATTACTGAGCGCCGCCCTGCAGGAGATCCTCCACACTGTCAGCAAAGTGTTCCCACATGCCGAGCAGGGCTTGAAAAGGAAGAGGACACAAGGTATGGTACGTTGTAAAAAGACAAATCTCTTTCCTCAGTCGGTCTTTAGAACTGTGTGTGTCTGTGTTTCCAGATCAGTCTTGCGTGTCTGAGGATGAACTCTTGTTTAGTGACGATGAGGAGCGATCCAGTGGACAGACCCCTCAAAAGAAGACTGTCTCAAGGGAAATTCTCAGCATTGAAAGGTTTAATAAACGCATCTAAATGTGATTTGATCAATCAACTCATAAAGGGCTGATCCCATGTTTTCCTTTGTCAATCTTTGCACAGAAGTGCGTTGAGCCAGCCGACCTCTTACCGTCCCAGGCTCCTTTTGGAGGGTCGACCCGGCTCAGGTCAAAGCTCCCATCTTGCGCCTGCTGTTCTCCACTCTCTTGAGAAATTCACAGTGTACACGCTAGACATGGCAGTACTGTTTGGAGCCAGTGCAACTGCACCAGAGGAGACTTGTGCACAGGTAGGTCAGATATCACTGTTAATAGTCACTCACTCATTATGAGTTCATGAATGATGACATCAAAATACAGATGTCAATAATTCTGATTTGGTTCATTTCTTGCATTCCTTCAACCACATCTTGGTACAAGGATCGAAATAAGTGAATTTGCATTGCAAGTTGGCTAGTTGAAATTCACATTTTGCACCTCAAACAAACACATTAAAAAGCAAAGTGGAATAGGCATTTTTGTGGCACAATGCGTGGGATAGAAGAGGCCAAAGTGAAGAAAGAAAAAGAATAAGATATCCTTTTTTTTATAGGTATAGAATATAGGTGGGGGGGGTAAAGGCAGAATATGGCGAAAGTGTGGGAGCATTTCCGACTGAAAACACAAGGTTAGCACCACAGTGACCTGTAATTGTTGTAACACGGACCTTGCTCTTCGCCGAAGACCCAGGTAGGATCCAAGACAGGGTAAAATGAACAAATCAGTGAGATTAACGTGAATGTACTGTACCAAAGTAACATTACTAGGTCTATGTAAATTCTAACTAGTCATTTTTGGTTTGTTACCATTGTGACAAGTACACTATAGTCCCACTAGCGTAATACAGGGCACGGGTGTCAAAATCAAGGCCCGGGGGCCAGATCTGGCCCGCCACATCATTTTATGTGGCCCATGAAAGCAAATCAAACATGTCAAGTTTGATGCTAAAGTCTGAACCAAAATTTGAAATTGCCATATGTAATCTGCAGTAACCGTCATTATTCTTGACTTCTGATTTGAAAACTAGTTACTCATCCATTTGCTGTGCGCTGTGTATGTAAAATGTGGAGGGGATTAAACATTTATATGGTTTCCCAAAATTCATAACGACCCTCCAAGGGCAACCGTAACTACAATGTGGCCTGTGATAAAAATTAGTTTGACACCACTGAAATAGTGTATTTGTAAATTTGGTGTGTATAGTGCAGACAATAGGCACCGTGTCACATGGCCAGTATAGTACTGTACGTGACTATACTTCATGTCATGTGTATTAAAAACGTGGCAAAGGTCATCATAGAGGACGTAAGAGTCATTATGGTCAGTTTCCAAAACATAGCAGCTTTCTGGTGATTTCAAAAGAGAGTAGGGTTTTTCCTCTGCAATAGTAGCTGTGGTGTGCTATGCATTCACTAGATGGAGCTGCGCTAAAGGGAATACAATACAGCTTTCTATCGAGCCCTGGCTGAGGTTATGCTATGCATGCACTAGATGGAGCTATGATAAAGGAATACAATACAATGCAGCTTTATAGAGAGCCTTCACAACCAGTGCAGCTGTAACAAAGTGCTTTCAGAGCTTTTAAAATACTATGTCCAAGAATATTGATCCATATGTAGCTCCCTCAGGATGTAGCATGAAGCAAGACACGAAGTCCATAAAAATACAGGGTTTAATCATTGGCAAGCCATGAGAACTGGTCACGAACATGGACATGAAACATACAAATACAAATGGCATTACAACACAATAAATGAAAGACAAATGTTATGAAAACAATTGATTCAACAATAAGGCACACAAACCTCGTGGGCTCACATCCTTAGAGGCTAAATATTCTTCGGGGTCTTGCTTGTGCCCTTCCATCATTTAGCAGTACATTGGTCCGTCTACTTACGAACGTCTTTTTCCATTTTCCATTCATTTTGATGGTCAATATTTCCTCAATTTATGAATGTTTCAGGTTACAAACAGGCTCACGAAACCAGTTACGTTTGTAACTTGATGTGCCACTGTACTTTGAAACCCTCTGTTAAAAGCAAGACCCTATGCAGCTTCACCATTTTTTTTTACATTGCTTGTAAGTAGGTATAGGTGTGTTCAAATAACTTTTGGATTCATCATTGAATTACCATCCCTTGTTTGAAAAATGTTCTCCTTGGAAATCTGATGGTCACATTAGGTTTCTGTCACAACATTAAATAGAATAGGGATAGCCAATCCTCAGAACAATTTTGTGACTGGTTTTATATTTGTGATGTGATGTATTGATTGAAATATATGTCACACACATGTTCATGCCGCAATATCATATGCTCTGCAGATTTTTGTTGAGGCCAAGCGGACCTCTCCCAGTGTCCTATACATCCCCCACATTGGACAGTGGTGGGAGACAGTAGGTCCTGCATTAAAAGCCACTTTTCTCAGCCTACTTGGCTCCCTCCCTGCCTTCGCTCCTATCCTGCTACTGGCTACCTGCAGTCTACAGTACTCTGAACTCAGCTTTGAGGTATGAAGAAAGTGAAACCATGTTTTTAGGCAGGTCACCAAAAATAAGCCACTTGGAGAGCTCCTCTGCGCATGCGTGAGAATCGACAAAAAAAAGGCTACCAAACAAAAGCTGTTTTGTATGACAGTACGTCGGTGTATGCCTAACTTGTGTGCCTTGAAGGTTGCAGACGGCCATTGTTTCAAAGGCTTTGAGCATCATGTGACAAAACGACAGGTGTACCTACCTCGTGCCATGTTTAACTGTTCTAATTTAGAGGCCTGAACATTGGTGTAAAAACACAAAGTATCCGTCACAATTTCTGCACAGAAAAAGACCCAGATGGGCAAAAAGGATGGACTAAAATTGCTCATTAAAAAAAAAACAAAGCTACGTTCATTTTACCACACAGGCGGTAAGCAAACTAATGAGACATAAAATGTGATCAGCCTGACGGAAATCAACTTTCTTGTCACTGTCACTTTTGAAATTGAGAAACGATTCACGTTTCGAGATTGTGGCATGCCACATTGCCGATGATTTGCTGAGTGTTACGCTCCCTCGGATCACTTCACATGTGAGGAAAACAACACATTTGTTGAGCCGATTTGTGTTTTGCTGGCAGTGTTGGGCTGAGCAAATAACCACAAATGTCCTAACGGCATCATCTTTATGTACAAGCGTTGCACACATCTACCAAAATATCAATACAACTTAATCTTTACTGACATTTCCCAGTAGAAGGTGGTCTGTGTAAGGAGAATCAATGAAAAAAAAATGACAGCTTTGTACACTGCTTCACAATAGTTCTAAAGGAGAAGTTGGTAGCCAGGGAGAGGTCCCTCACACAAAATGTACCCGCGTGACTCTGAGATCTACAAGTGGTCTATTTCCTAAAATGAAGAGACAATAACTGTTTTGTCTTGAAGAAAGTTCCTTCACCTCACACTGTTTTCTCTGCAGGTTCAGGAGTTGTTTAAGATGGGCTATGGGGAGGTTTACCATGTCCAAGCCCCCAGCAGCCGAGAGAGGAGAAATTTCTTTGAGGACCTGATACTAAATCAGGCTGCCAAAGCTCCTGCCTCTAAAAAGAAATACAGTGAGACAAACTCGGTGCATTTTTGTTGTTGTGGAGAACATTGTTGAATTTTACATTGAAAGCAAACTCTTGACTTTCCCCAAAAGCACCCCACTCCTTGGAGGTGCTTCCTATTGCTCCTCCTCCGCCGCCACGTCAGCTGGCCGAGCAGGAGGCCCGGAAACTGGCGGTACAAGAGGAAGACACCCTCAGAGAGCTCCGCCTCTTCTTGCGGGATGTCACAAACCGCCTGTCCCAGGATAAACGCTTCAAGGCTTTTACAAAGCCTGTGGATTTGGAAGAGGTGGTTATTCCTCTGTTATTAGTTAAGTGTTCATCTGCGTGAATGACAAACACCCAAATTATTTGACATGAACAATTATGTTGAAAGGTTTCAATTTCAGTGTAATTTTGGTTTCCCCACTGGGGGGCGCCAAAGTAAGCGTGTAACGGTATCGAATATACGTATTAAGGCTTGCGCTGTTTTGTACTCTCCTCTCACTGTACCTAGGTTCCAGATTATGCTGCTGTAATACAGAAGCCTATGGATCTGTCAACTGTGCTTTCAAACATTGACCTTCATCAGTATGTAACGGTCAAAGACTTTCTTCAGGATGTAGATCTCATTTGGCAGAATGCACTTGAATACAACCCAGACAGGGACCCCTCAGGTACACATTGTGGATTTAGACGAAAGGACTGATAAGATGGCACAAATTCCTTTTGTTTACGTACTTTTTCTTCTTCCAGACCGCCAGATTCGTCATAGGGCCTGTGCACTTAAAGACACCGTGCATGCCATCATTCGACATGAATTGGATGAAAATTTTGAGAAGCTGTGTGATGAAATCAAAGATTCACGCATCAATAGAGGTGTGTGCGCGCATGTGTGAATGAGAGATACCTTGTCCCAAGCAACTAGATTGACCCAAATGTTTTTATCCCAGTTTAAGGAGTGACATTATTTAGTGACGTAGGATATTCATTAGCGAAATGAAGGTGTTTTCTAATTTGTTTTCACCTTAAACTTGTGTTTGTCCACAGGTTGCTCCATTGCACAGTACGCGCCCTCCTTTTACCATGTCGTCCCCAAACAGGCCAAAATTCTGACTGAGCCTAATAAGATGGCTGAGAACACTCCACAAAGAGAGCTGGTCAAAGCCCCAACTGTGCTCACTCAGAGTACCTCTTCCTCAACATATATTCCACCAAAAAGCACAGGTAAGTATTTTTGAAAATTAATAACATGAAATCGCAACAATTAGTCCCTAAAAATCCCCGTTTTCATCCTCCAGCGCAGAGGAAGAAACGTCGGAAGAGTCGATGGTCCTCTGGCTTCTTTTCAAAGAAGGTGTCATCGTCTCCTCACGTCTCCAAAGAGTATATGCACTTAGGCACGGATAATGACGATGACGATGCAGACGAAGAAACTGAGATAGAGAAAGGAATCTTCACGGAGCTCGACGATGAAGATGACAAAGAGGTTCAAGTGGTGGTTAAAGCTACTTTGAAGGATGGTATTCAGCGTGAAAGAGAAAAAAGGAGTGCTGAGGACCAGACGCAAAACAAAATCGCAAACAAAGATCAGTCAGCTTCAGTTACAGCACAGAACCCAGCGGGGCACACCTCAACGAGCATTGGAGAACATAACCAGGGAGAGCTGGACACAGGTTGCGGTCAAACACGCAACCAAAATGTAACACAGGAAAGCAACAGCAAGACGGCAGCACAGGAGCCAGAACCAATGGAAGTGGTTATCATAGACAATGCCAGCACAGAGCACTCAGGAGACCTCAGAGGAGAGAAGGACTCAGGTTTGGGTTTGCCGCTGTGGTTCTCAGAAAATAGGGGTGACTTCATTGCCCCATTGTGTCCCTTCACTCCAAGCTACATTCATGTTTTTCCATGTGGTTCTGTGTTTTATGTCTGTCATAGAGAAAAGCGTAAGGCGCATGACCCGGCCCTCAAAGAACACTGTTCCCCAGCAGCAGTTTGATATGGAAAAACCTCTCCAAATTGTTGACCAGGAACAACCTTCACTGGTAGTGGACAGGGACAAATTAAAGGTGGGGTGCTGATTACTGCTCATGACACTTGTGTGCTATGCCATGACTTAAGAGATGAACTAGGATAACCTTTATTAGTCCCACAGTTGGTAAATTTGCAATGTTGCCTCTATCATTTTGATTTTATTTTTATCAAGGAGCTATTGGACAAAATTGTGACTAAGACTGATGGCTATGAGGTGCACAAGTTGGAGAAACTCTACGCTCTCCTCTGCCAAAGCGTCTACAGACACAGAAGAGCCCATCATAAAGATGCATTAATCAGGGTTGGTATTGCATTTAGTAATGCATATGATTGATGACAATAATCAAGGATAAAAGTAATTAAATGTAGACCCATGAATGTTTTCAGTGTTCAGTAATTGTGTCGTGGTTATTACTAATTGCTCTTTCGATATTTTCTTTCAATAGGAGTTGGAGCAAGAGGTCAATGATTTCTGTTGACAGCGCTAAAGGAATGATGTGACATATTTAGGTTTTAACATAATGCACATAATGCTAAAAGGAGCATGGTTAGCACCCTCAGCTGCGAAAATTACAATCAGTGGTTTTGTCCTTATACTTTTCTGTAGTAAAATGGATCTTTGTATTATCTCTTGATTATATTTAAATAAATTGCTTCCTCTTTAATAATAAAATGTATCTTTTTTCACATACAACTTGGCGCAACTGAACTATTCCAATTGATTGTGTCTGTGTAAACATGTAGGGTTTTTTGGGGGTTTTTTTTTTGCTTTTGCTCTTGAATACATGATTGAATTTTGACCTGGTTGAGAAACATGTAGATACAAATTTAGATGTTAAGATTCCATTTACTCACTACAAGTGAATACATGGTTTACTCACGGTAATCATACAATAACAAAAAGTCCTATGTAAAACTTGATTTATTTGGTAGCCAACCCAGTATGAGTGGTAACTATGCCCAACGAACAGCTGAAAACGTTAAGGCTGGGTTTATTTCAAAGAGAAAAAAAAGTGCAGTGTCAGATCTGGCCTCAAGTTGCTTTTCGTGCAGCCCTGGTAGGTCATGTAAGGACACTGGCACTGCAACCGAGACGTAATGCAGCCTCCTTATTTGCACTTGAAAAAAAATGAACACGTTTATTCATTCACTTTAAAAAACTAACCTGATGACAATATTCTCCAAAATAACATCCACTGATATATCTACATCTAGTAGTGATATATTTATTACATTTTAAGAACACCGAAAGTCGCTGAGGAATGACGTCACATCACATTGAATAATGACGCTGATCATTGTTTAAAAAAACGCTGTCAAAATTTCAGAATTGGGTCAGCGAACCAAAGAAGCACTAGTGAAGACCCCATGCTTGTAACCTTGGTTTTAATTAATGAAGCGTTACATGACGCTTGCCAGGACACAACCTGCTCGGAAGAGGGTGAGAGATGGCCGGTGTTCCCAGCATCTGTAGACGGGCGTCGTAGCCGCTCTACCGGTCCGTTTGTGCTGATACCTCCAGCCCGTCGGCTTCGGGAAACCGACAGAGGAGCCCGGTGAACGTCCGCGCCGTCTCGGCCCGGCTTTGGTCGAATGGTTAGCCACTGGGTGGGCACTCTACAAGAGAGAGACAGACAGACAGACGCCGAAAGCTTCTCTGGGGACTCCCAGGAAATTAGTCCTCGCCTCGACAGCCTGGCAGCAACACGGCGCTCGCACACGCTCGTGTAGTTGTAGTAAGTTAGCCGGCAGACATGTAGAGCATTTCATGACGGCTAGCACTGGCTAGTTGGCCCTCATACACATGCTACATATCCCATTGCGAAAAAACACACCAAATAATCCCTTTAGTACCTTTTCAAAACAATCTGTTAATATCGTTAGCTCGCTTCCGATTGTCCGAGATGCACAAAATACAAATAGTCTCCGCCAGGGTTATTGTTAACGTACTCCACTTGGTCCGACGAGAAGTTAGCACAGACGTGCACACCTGTTTTACACTAAATGCACTACTGTAGCCATCACGTTAGTACACTTTTACAACAGGCAGATCATTTCCACTTGCAGAATATGATAGCCAGTAATGAGCAATACAAACGTGTACCTCCGTTTTGCTTGCTATTCTGAGTTAACATTCGTTTATTGTTATAGTTTCAGTTCTGTAGAACTGTACCGCATCAAACTCGAGTGCTGTTAGAAATAGCCCGAACCCTTCGCGTCTTTCTAACTGATGATGAGAACATTCAAATTCTCAGGTAATTGACACATAAAGCACCAAGTAATTACATATTTACGCTTACTAAACAGTATTCAGGTGATTTATACATCTCACACTGTGCTGGAGTTAAAGCACACAATAATTTGGGACACCACTAACGTTTATCTCATTATGTCATGGTTACCATGAGTTCAGATGTGAACATTTCATCAAGTTAAGGAGCAATTACATATTGTTACATTGTCGTAGTCACATTACGTATTTGTTGTAGTTTGCAATTGTGTAGATTTCACACATTAATCCTACCAAGCTGTTCTGCCATGCACTCATGTAACTAATTGAGGTGTCCAAAATAGGATGTGGCTCTAATTCTTAAGTATTTGACAGACTGTAACAAGCAACCAGATATTTGCTGTTTGAATTTCAAAAGCTTAGTTCTAAATCACTTATTCCTGCTCTCAGCGTTTGGGGAGCAGATGGACCAATTTTCACAAGGGTAGTTAGTAGGTGAGTTGCAGCTTGTATCTGTCTTTGAGAGGCAGGTTTACACCCTGGACTGGTCACTTGCCAATCACCAACCACATATAGAGAACCATTCACTCAAATTCGCATCTTTGGATAATTTAGATTCTTCAGTTAACCTAACGTGCATTTTTTTAGGAATGTGGGAGGAAGCCACAGATTTGAGCCTGAACCTCTGAACTATAGTAGACAAATTTGCCAACCACTAGGTTGCCATGCTGAAATATGTGTGTGTGTGTGTGTGTGTGTGTGTGTGTGTGTGTGTGTGTGTTGAATATATCTATCTATAGATAGATAGATAGATAGATCTATCTCTTTCTTTCTTACATATATAGCAGCTCAATAAAATAAGTGGAACACTTTGAGTTACATTGTGTTGTTGAAGTGTTCCCTTGATTTTTTTTAGATTACTAAATACTGCATATACTAAAATATATGCAGTATATATTACATTATTGATACAACCTTCTAAAATTTGAGTCAGGTAAAATCCAAAACAATGTAAAACTCCACGGTAGTCGACTGGTTAGCATGTCGGCCGCAGAGGTGCAGGGTTCGATCCCTGCGTGGGTTTTCTCCGGGTACACCGGTTTCCTCCCACATTCCAAAAACATGCATAGGAGGTAAATTGAACACTCAGAATCATAGGTGTCCAACTCCAGTCCTGGATGGCCGCTGTCCTTCGTGTTTTCCATCCCTCCCTGTTGCACCACTCCTGATTTAAATGAACAGGATCAATATCAAGGCTTCTGCAGAGCTTGTTGATGAGCTGATCATTTGAATCAGGTGTGTTGCAACAGGGATAGATGGAAAGAATGCACGATGGCGGCCCTCCAGGACCGGAGTTTGACATCTATGCTCTAAATTGTCCCCAGGTGTGATTGTGAGTGTGAATGTTTGTCTATGTGTGCCCTGCGATTGGCTGGCAACCGGTTCAGTGTGTCCCCCGCCTACTGCCCGAAGACACATGGGATAGGCTCCAGCACACCCGCCACCCTTGTTAGAATCGGCGGATTAGAAAATGGATGGATGGATGTAAAACTATATTAAGAGTAAAATTAAATCATCCAAGTAGGACTAACAAACCTTTTCTGACACATTTCTTCCACCAGAAATTGAAGGCGTCTTGCTATGTGAGCACGGCAACTTGAGACATGTGAGCCTCGACGATTCTGTCTCAGACTGTCTTTTTCCTGAGTAGAAGGTTGCCCATTTTGACAATGTCGAGCCGCCGAAAGTCGACCACGCCTTGCATGGTGCTACCCTCTGACGAGTTGGAAGCGACAGCTGAAAGGACAACGGAAGTAGAGGCGGAGGGGGTAGAGGGGACGGTAGATGAGGTTCAAACAGCAGTGGAGCTGGATCAAACTGTAGTGGTTGTTCCCACACCACCAGATACCGGTAAATGTGTTTTGGCCCATTCTGCCCTGTTTCGTCACCCCAAAACCGTCTTTAAACGTGACTTCATTGTTTTAACTCATGTTTTTCTGTCTTTGTAGGTGAGTCCAATAGCCTGGAGGACAAAGAGGTGCTCGGTCCATCAATAAACTGTAGCTCTGCTACCCCCCCTGAGAGTCAGAGTTGTGACCAGCTGAACAAGGATCAGCATTGTGATGCACTCGAGGAAGTCGATGCCACAAGTGCTGGCGCCATCTCACTAAGCAAGACGCCAATCATGAGGATGAAGACCAAATCTGAACCCAAGAGGATCGCCGTGTCCCTTAAAACTTCAGATGAAGCCGTGGAGTACTTTGAAGGAGGCGGTGAGGGCGAGTTGGAAGCGGAGCAGCAGCCAATTGAAGCTCCTCTGGGACCAACAGCGTCTGTCGAGATGCTCCTGCATGACTCCATGAAGCTTGGAGCAGGAAACCTATTGGTCAGCCAATCCTTGGAGCAGCCAAGGAAGTCATCAATATTAAATCCCACTGTTATTCCTCCTGGCCTGGCACAGGTAGAGTCTAAGAATATTTTATTAATAGATACTAAAGGTTTGATACCCCGCAGTAAAAAAAAAAACATCCAAACACAATTTTTAATAATGTCGTCGTAACACTTCAATATTTTTGCATTGCCTAAAAAAAACACATTGATATTCCTTTTTTGAAACTCCCCATCCTTATTCTGTTCAGGTACTTTCTGCTTTCCAGGCCCAGCAGAATACATCAGCTCAACCCCAATTGCTGATTCCTCTCAGCAGCATTCCCGCTTATAGTGCAGCTATGGACATCAACCCTCTGTTGGGTAGCACCTACAAGAAGTTTCCCTATCCCTCCATGGCTGAGATCAGCAGTCTGGCAGGGCAGACCCAGTTCACAGAAGAGCAAATTAAGGTAGTTAAAAGGTAGGGATGTCCCGATCCCATCACGTAATCAGAAATCGGGGCCAATCACGAGATTTTCAACAGATCCGGTATTGGTGGTGGTGGTGGTGGTGGGGGGAAGATATATACACACACACACACACACACACGTCGGTACGTATGTTGCAATATTAATTTGAGAAAAATCTGATGCTCGCTCTGTTTTCCTTAATGCTATGCCTAAGTATTTGATCGGGACTCGGTATCGGCAGATATTTAAAACCAAAGACTTTGATTCTTTCTTGGGTGATTAGAAAAAGCGTGGTTGGGACATCCCTATTAAAAGTCAATTGGTGAATGCTTTGCTGAGAAAGATCATCCTTAAAAAGGTCAAGGTTAATCCACAAAATGACTAGATTCCCTTCTCCAGGTGTGGTTCTCAGCCCAGCGGCTGAAGCACGGTGTCAGCTGGACCCCAGAAGAAGTAGAGGAGGCCAGGAGGAAACAGTTTAATGGCACTGTGCACACGGTTCCTCAAACCATTACTGTCATACCTGCTCACCAGCTCTCTGCTGCCAATGGCCTACAGTCCATTCTGCAGACCTGCCAGATTGTGGGCCAGCCTGGCTTGGTGTTCACACAGGTATGTGGATGAAGAATACCTGTATGTGCAGTCGGCGCTGACCTGACCTGCCCTCTGCGTTGCGTGATTGGGCTAATAAAGTCAACTCTAGAGAACAAATATGAATGAGCATTCTTAATATCAGGCTTACATAAGCAAATTAGTGTCGCGGTTGATAATATGTATAAAGGCAAACTATCTTTGACACAACATGACATCCTGCAAGATGTGTTGTAATTATGTGTTTATTCTTGGTGGGTGCATTCAGAACAGAGTTAACACAGTGAAATAGTGGTTCATATCTGCCTCACAGTCCTGAGGTTTGGGGCTCAAATTTCGGCTCTTGCCTTTTTGGGCATACCGTGCTTCCTTCCACATTTAAAAACATTTGTCTTAGGTGATCGACTCGCGAGCACATCTCAAAGTGCAGAAGTGCAGGGTTCGAATCTGGCTCTGGCCCTCCTGTGTGGAGTTTGCATGTTCTCCCCCTGTGCCTGCGTGGGTTTTCTCCGGGTACTCCGGTTTCCTCCCACATTCCAAATACATGCATGGCAGGTTGATGGAACACTCTAAATCAGGGGTGTCAAACTCATTTCACATTGTGAGCAACATACGGCTTCGGTAGATGTCAAGTGAGCCGGACCATTAAAATGATACCCTACTCTGCTATCAATAACCAAAAATGTCCTTCATTTGTTTTGGTCTAAAGAAGCACAAGAACATTCGGAAAATGTTGAAATTTAATGAATATATCTTTTACAAAACATTTCATGAAACACCGTAAATTTCCTTAGACAAATGTACAATTTACTTTTATCATTCACATATATGCATTGCGACTGATCCCATTGGTTGTACAAAGTCACAAAACTTGAAAAATATCGTAATGCACTTTAAGATTAAACGAGAGTTCTAAAGAAAGGCATTTTTAAACCATTTACACATTTGCATATAAAATCAGATTTAATCCCTGCCTACACTTTACAAACTAAGGAGAGTGCTATTAAATGTGTAAAGAATAAAGTATTCACATGTCCTTGCTAGCGCCTGCTGTGTTGAGTCTGTCTCAGTGACAGATTAAGACTGCAGTTGTCTTCTACTCTGATCAAAAGTGTATCCCCCTAGCGGATACTCCATGAATTGCACCTTATTAAAAATACTCATTCCGTGTCTTTTATGCATTTTTTCACTGTTACATTATCCTGCGGGCCTGATCGAACCACCTTGGGGGCCGGTTCCGGCCCGCGGGCCGTATGTTTGACTCCTCTGCTCTAAATTGTCCCTAGCTGTGATTGTGAGCGCTTATGGTTGTTCGCCTGTGTTCCCTGCAATTGGCTGGCACCCAGTTCATGTTTTACCCTGCCTACTCTGCAAAGACACATGGGATAGGCTCCAGCACGCCCTGCGACCCTCGTCAGGATCAGCGGCTCAGATAATCGATGCATGTCTTATGTTCATTGAAGACTTGAAATTGTCCACAGGTGTGAATGGTTATTTTTCTGTATGTGCCCTTTATGTTCAGGGTTTACGTCTCATCCAAAGATAGCTGAAATAGACTTTGGCTGAGCTCACCACAAGCCTAAGAGGACAAGCAGTTTCGAAAATGGATCGGTCGATGGATGGTTTCGCACAGTATCAGGGCCATGAAAGTCTCTTTGTTTGCAGCCTCTGTATTTTTGTAGCTTTTTCACAAATTATTGTGCATAGTTCATATTGTTCAGTGTCCACAGAGTGTTTAAATATGAGGGACAATCCTATGTAATAGAGTAGCCACATACCATACTATTTCCTTTCGATGTCATCAAGCCATGGATCCAGTGTGTCACTTCAGCACATTGCTTGATTAAAAAAAAGCATCCATTATTAAGTGACAAATGGGTTACCTATTTCTTACCGATTCAGGTCTGATTGAATCTTTTGTAATGTTGTGACAATGTAGTAGTGATTGTGTTTGTGATAACCTGTCAAGTTGTTCATGATGGAGGGTGGAGGCCTCCAAAAGACAGGGAGGCAGGAGGAATAGGCTGGACTGAGCAAAATGTATGTAACAAAAATACAAACTGAAGTATACTAACAAAGTCCTGAAAACCACAGGAAACCAAAGTAACACAAAACCTATGACAGAAACAAAACATGTCAGGAGCACACAGACACATACATTGATCAACAAAGACTGAACTAAATACACGCAAAGTGATGAGACCACGAGAAACACCTGGACAGGACACGAAGGGTTGAGGGAGCTGACTGGTTAACACAAGGGACCCGGATGACGGGAACAGGTGAAGACAAAAAGGCCAAGAGGGAACAAAACCAAATGTAATCCAAACAAAAACATAACCCCCGTCTCAAAAATACAATACATGTTTAGCATGTCTCCTTTGTTAATTCATTGGACGTTCTTGTTTGGAAGGCTCAAACAACATTATGTTTGAAAACGTGGCAAAGAAATTGCGTCAGAGCACGAGCGGATTACTCCAAAAGTGAACAATTTAGGTAGTTAGTATTCATCATCCCTTTTATGACACCTGCGCTGAAAGTTTTCTGGTACATAAAAATGCAGTAGACATGTTGTCTATCCTCGCAGATATCATTTTCTACTATGCTTTATACTCAATTGTGTTCCATATAAATTAGTGAGATATGTATAATGGTGAAGACATGGACATTTAGTAGTTCATTTTTTAATACTGATGACTTAACCCCCCCGCCCCCCCAAAAAAAACAACAACAACAAAAACATTGCCTTCTAATGTGCCATGTGATAGGATTATTACACAGAAACAACAGCATAAACCACATTTTTTTTCACCAACTGTAATACGTCAGCTACTTATTTAATTCGTACATATCAGAGTAGCCGGCTGTCGGTTTTCATTGTGGATAAAGCGGTAGAATTTTCTCATTCTCATGAGGAAAAGTTCAAACTTTTGACTGTTCATCTCTGACAATGTCAACGAAAACTGAACATAATTAAAATAAATAAAGTTAGTCTAGATTTTTTTTTTTACGCTTGTCTGGGAGTAGTAGCAGTAAAGGAGTATTTGGTCTCCAATTCTGTCTTTCCTAGGTTGCTCCGGGAGGGAATCTTCCAGTGACCAATCCTATCACCCTGACAGTGGCAGGACTACCAAGCCAGTCCCAGAGCTCCAGCAGAGTTTCCTGCCAGTCGACCCCAACAAATAGTGAGCTTAAACGGGCTACCACTGTACAGCCCCCCTCACTTTCCCCACAGGTATAGCTATCTTTCTGACTCTTACCTAAAAGTCAGTGATACTGTGCTCTCAGCGCAATTGTTGATGTATTCATGCATTTTGCAATATCAAACCATAACACTGTCTAACATGTAACTGCACCTTTCTCTTTGGAAGGAGAACTCTGCCCTGAGTGCGGACACGTTCAGTCTGCGGCCAAAGAAGTCCAAAGAGCAGCTGGCAGAGTTGAAAGCCAGCTATCTTAAAAACCACTTTGTCAGTGATGCAGAAATTGCCCGTTTGATGAAGATCACCAATCTAACCAAGGGAGAGATTAAAAAATGGTTTAGTGACACGAGATACAACCAGCGCAACTCCAAGAACAGCAATGTCATTGTTTTCCATGACGGAGGCGGCAGAGGAGGCGGTGGCTGTAGCAGCGGCGGGAACACCACCATTGTCATTGACTCAAGCGATGAAACACCGGCATCCCCTCATCCTCCATGCACGCTCCCTGCGAAGGAGAAGGAGACACGGCCCAAGACATGGAATCCGTTCCCAGACTTCACTCTGCAAAAATTTAAAGAGAAGACACCCGAGCAGTTGGTGGTGTTGGAGGAGAGCTTTGAGAAGGGGAGCACGCCGTCTGATGAAGAGCTGAGTCGCCTGAGAACAGAGACTAAATTGACACGGAGGGAGATTGATGCCTGGTTCACAGAAAGACGGAAAATGCCGACAATTTGCACTCCCTCCCCAGAGTCTTCTGAGGCAGGACGTATAGATGCCGGTGGAGGGAAAGCTGGAGAAATCATTGCTGCTTCTCGTGCCTCTTCCTCTTCTCGTCCTGGAGGACGGATTAAGCAGATGCCAACCAGCAGCTGCAACAACAACAACAACAACAACAGCAGCAGCAGCAGCAGAGACATCAAAGATAAGACCAAAAAGACTCCAGAGCAACTCCACATTTTGAAAAGTGCCTTTGTGCGGACTCAGTGGCCCACAACTGAAGAATATGACCAGCTAGTCGAGGAGAGCGGCCTCCCCCGACCCTACATTGTCAGCTGGTTCGGGGACTCACGGTACTCCTGGAAGAACGGTAACCTGAAATGGTTCTTTCAGTATCAAAGTGGCAACGTGGAAGGCCCGAATGTTGGTGGAAGTCACAAAATGGGAGGTGTTGGCAGTCGAAAAAGACGTGTCCGAAATCGCGGTTGGGGAAGATCCCGAACTCGAAAGCATTCAAGGCGGTTAGCATCCTTTGGTTCAGACTCGGAGAGATGCCCCCCACCAAAAAATTCAAGAGTGGGAGGGACATCTTGAAGGAGTATTACCTGAAACACCGCTTCCTCAATGAGCAAGACCTGGATGAGCTTGTCACCAAGACCAACATGAGCTATGAACGGGTAACGCAAATGTTTTTTTACTTGCATGGAGTTGTTAAGGCCTCTCCTGAAAAGCCCGTTGGCCTATTGCAGGTGTCGGCAACCCAAAATGTTGAAGGAGCCATATCGGACCAAAAAACCCCAAAAACCTAATATGTCTGGAGCCGCAAAAAATTAAAAGCCTTATATAAGCCTTATAATGAAGGCAACATATGCTGTCTGTATTCGCTATATTAGCCAACTATCAAAACTATGTTGGCTACAAATATACAATGAGCCCTCATGATTACAATTTTTTTCCCCTGCGGTGCATCTGGAGAGCAGGGGGGCCCAACCTTTTTTGACCGAAGATCCTTGTCGATCAACCAACCTCCCTTAAACGCACTTACACATGCATGCAACAAAGAGCAACAGCCATAACGGCCGCAAAGATGAACGAGGCATGGGACGCACTTTTGCAGCGTGTTAACTATCGTAGCTCACGTTTACTATTCAAAAATGCTTCCCATTCTTTACCAGTACACTCGGTGAATTGTACCTGAAACGCGTTTTTTAATTTTTTAATTTTATTTTATTTTATTTTTACAACAGGCACCTGACTGACATCCCGCCCTCCTAATAGAAACATGTGTCGCAGGCTATGACGTAAATCACCGTTGACAGAAATGTTGAAATGTAATTTTTTATTCTACACATTCTTGCAGCATTGGAAAACGTTAAGAATGTCCGTGTCATGTTTGTCCTCCGACAGAAACTATATTCAAACAAAAAATATATTTCCCTCTCCCATCTTTTTCAATTTTCAAACATTTTTGAAAAAGCTCCAGGTCGCCACTAGGGTGGTGCCAAAGAGCCGCATGAGGCTCCTGAGCCGCGGGTTGCCGACCCCTGGCCTATTGTCACAAATAAGTATTTGTACACTAAATTGTCCGTCGTCACTGTGGGTGTGAATGGTTGTTGGTGTGCCCTGCGATTGGGTGAGGCAGGAGACATTGAATCCAAGTGGACTGAAGAGGTCTTTTCGGGCCTTTTTGGTCTGCCGCACTCCGGAGGCAGCTGAACAGCTGGCCAAGCGGAACGCAGCTTCAGCAACCACCGAGGCGAAAACATGGGCATAGGAAGAGTTCCAAGCTGTCTGGAAGTCGTTTTCCATGGCCTCACCAAACAAATGCTTTTCATCAATTTGGCGTCTCAAGAAGCGGAAGCAGTGCACCATTAACAAATTGTGTGATGGAGATGGGTTGCTGCTGACCTCTGCTCAGGATGTAGGTGGAGAGAATACTTTGAAGATCTCAATCCCACTGACACGCCTTCCTTTGAAGAAGCACAGTCGGGACACTTTTGAGGTGGGGTCTTCTATCTTTGGGACATCATTGCGGTTGTTAGAAAGCTTCTCATGCCCAACCCTGTCCAGGTTGGGGATGAGATCAGATCCTGCCCCCAAGTGGAGGAGTTCACGCAGCTTAGGGTTTTGTTCATGAGTGAATGCAGAATGGAGATTGACGGGTAGCTCAGTGCAGCTTCTGCTGTGATGCAGACTATTGTGTTGTAATTGTATTAGTCTGTTGTGATGAAGGAGCTGAGATGAAAGGCGAAGATGCCAGATAACTGCCAATGCAACTACAATATATAATCTTAAGTTCCATGTCATTGCAAGCTTAATGTCATGAACTGCACTGATTGATGAAACACGGAAGAAGAAGTTTGGGCCCCGTAAAAAGCGAAATATTGTTAAATATATTTGCTTACTTACCTGGAGGCATGCAGGCCGTCTCTTGTGTTCACTAAATGTAAAAACGGTAAAGGTGGCTACATGTTGGCCTAAGATAGGTCACGTGACGTTCGAGGTAGTGTGACAGTTCAGATGACAACATCCATGTAAGTATTCCTCTCTCTCTTTCGTTCCATTAAGGTGCGAGAATGGTTTGCTGAGGTCCAGAGACGCCTGGACGTGGGCGCGGACCCCTTCCAGGAGCCGGCTTTGGGCATGGCGGACGGAGGAGAGGAAGCCAATGAAATAAGGGGGTCGACATCACACGCCAGCAAGACGACAAGAGGCGACGGAATGGGAGACGAAGAGGAGAATGAGGACGATGAAGAGCATGATGAAGAGGATACAGATGACAGTGAGGTTTGGGAGCCGTCACGCAGCGTGAGGAAATCCTTGTCTGTATCTGAAGACTAAATCTGTGCACAAAACTCAATGGAAACATTGAATATGTTCCAAGTATTTGCAAATGTGTCGACATGACTATTATTATTATTATTATCATCATTATTATTATTATTATTATTACAGACGCTCCCCAGGTTACGAACGAGTTACGTTCCGGACGATTGTTCATAAGGTGAATTCGTTCGTAAGTTGCTTCAGTGCTATAATTTGTCTGGAATGTATGTTTAAGGCTTATATTGACATCCATATAACGGGGAGAGAGCTTTTCGACACGTTCTTCAGGGCTTGAGGGTTAGCTGCCCGCTAAACTAGCAGCAGCTTCAGCGGGGGAGAGTAGACGACCGGTCGTCGACCGGCGCACCGGACGCCTCCCCGCCCGTTCCACCGTCACACGCCCGCCCCCCACGCCTCTCCCCGCGGCCGCCTTCGAACGTCGCCTCCGCCGTCCTCCTCCGCCCCGTTCGGCACTCGGAAAAAGGCGCGCAATACAAAATCTAACTTTTTTTTTTTTTTTCGACAGACCCGTGAAAATGTTCGTATGTACCGTTTGTTTGTAACTCGGATGTTCGTAACTCGGGGAGTGTCTGTATTATCTGTCTCCCCCTTTCTCAACCCTCATCTGAATGACATTATTAAAATAACCAGAGCAGAATTTTTGTCACACCCCAAAAAATCTTAAAAGAAGACATTCATCATGAAACAACCCCCCCCCCCAAAAAAAATCAATCATCAAATGGAATTGATAAAAACTGAGATATGCATATGCCATACGTGAAAGGTGGCTAGGGCATCTTGAGGGAGGGATTGATATTTTACGTCAACTGTTAAGTCCCTCTCGAAATGCATTGCTGCATTTTCCCTTGCACAAGCCCAAATTTGAACTTCAATTTGAATCCAATGTTCACTCCCGTTCCCTACAAAGTAAAATGTGACTTCCCTAATGTGTTTACAAGATAGCCCCTAATCAGAACACCTTGGGCACACACGGTGGACCTGTTCTTTTACATTGTGTCTGTATTACAGCTTTTAAAGCGATAGTCGAGAATGAATGCCTTGACGTTGATTGATCATGAAAGTCCGTGGCGGATAAAAGGCCTCAAGCAACATGAGCCAAAGTACATGAGCAGTGAGTGAATGCCAGCGTATTTGTTGAAGGATGTTTTTTCAAGTCTTCCTTTGATGGTGGTTACTAGTTGAATTTTTAACAAGGAAAATGATTAATGGTGAAAGAACTGTATGTTTAAGATGCACTTCGATTGATGTTTTTTTTTTTTGCACCTTTTGACACAACAAGCACTGTGCTGTTGTGAGCTATTATATATTCGTTCTGAAACTTTGCCAAATTGGAATGGGTTGTTTTTCAACCTCCAAAACCAAGCAACCAACCAGCCAGTGTTTAACCGCAGTTGGTGGTAGAAATAAAATGCACCCACTGCGCCTGAATCATTAGTCAAACCTAATTTACGTAAACCAGGGGTGCCCATTACGTCGATCCTGATGAACCGGTAGATCTAGGACTGGTCCCAAGTAGGTCCGAGGGGTGTAGAGGAGAAAAAAACAAACAAACAACCATTTGTGTGTCTTTGTACATGTTCGTAATATATTTTTTGTGTTAATGTACACTGCACCCGAATCATCCGATCAGTCTCATTATCACAAAAAGTATTTAAAAAATAAAATAAAATTAATTAGGTCAACCTACGGCGCGCGTGACTACGTCACCGAAAGTTTTTAGCGCCCAGCAGTCTGCAATTGCAGCTTGTGATCAGAGCATGTGCGCTATATCTTTTATCGTCGTTATTCTCATTCAGAGTTTGCTTCGTGTACAATTCACTGTGGGCACGAGCAAAGAATAGGGATCTAGAGGGCCCAGGGAAGCACTTTAAAACGGTACGCGTGAGCTATGATAGTTAACAGGCTGCAAAAGTGCATCGCATCATGGCGTGCGCGCGTGTGTGTGTGTGTGTGTGTGTGTGTGTGTGTGCGCGGTAAAGGGTGATCTCGGGAGGTTGGTTCATCGAAAAGTCGATCTTCGGTCCAAAAAGTTTGGGCACCCCTGAAACAGACAAGACTTAAACGAACTACTGGCCTGATGTATTGTTCTCGAAACAGCATTTCAGACATTTGAAATCGTGAAAGCACCTGAACTCAACTTGTTTCAAATGCACTTTTTCTGACACATGGTGGATGAAATTAGAATTTGGCACCTTATTGTATCATGCAAAGGCTCTGAGAGTCCGTATTTGTTTTATGACTAAAACAGTATTTTGCCTTTTTTTTTTCCCTAACTAGTCGTATTGTTCATTTTCCCTGAGGCGGAATCTTACCCGTTTATCCACTTTTCTAATAATATGTAAATGGTGTTGGATGTTGATATGGCTCCGTAGAATCAGCTGCCACTTTCTTTTGCTTTATTGCACACTTTGAGCCACATTTTGAATACTTTTGGGGGGAAAAACAATGCTTGGGATACCATTGTGTATTGTTTCAAATCACGTGTCTCTCCACTTTTTCATGGATTTTTGGAGGACACGTTAGCAGCGTCTTTAGGGTTGTCTTCTCACAGCAAACGAACAGATACCAGATGACACTATACATGTTCAATAATGTGTGTTCGTAGCCCCTTGCTTCACAGAAAGAAGTGTTGAAATGAACGACTACCAGCTGCCATTGCCACAGCCACAGCAAGGACAACCCCCCCACCCCCACCCCCGTACCATGTTGACTGTTGTTAACTTATACAGACATACCATACCTACATGTGCCTACTGTGGACTTGTTGCAAGAGGATCTCCCCATGTCGTCACAAAGCACTTAACGGTAGCCTTTCTCAAAACAAATGGGGACGCATGAGCAAGATGTGCTTTCAGCCGATACGACAAATGCCTGTCTGAGGTTAAACATTGTACACTTCTGTCCGTGACCTTGGTTAAACTTTGGGCTTTTGATTTACTTTCTGGTATTTTGCCACCTTGTACGTACTTGTAATCCATGTTACATGCTAGCACCTTTTAGCGATCTCAAAAGCATTTTCAGCCTGCCGGGTATGAAACTCACAAAGCTAGCTCACTGATTGCAACTGAATGAGCAGAAATCTTTGACACATTATTTGTCGTAATGTGAATAGTAAGTGCCTGGGCATGAAAAAGAACAAGATGCTGTACCTTATCTCCATGTATACCGAGCGTTTATAGCGTTTTCTCGATTACTGCATGCAATAAGTATGTTGGAACAACTGCTCATTTTGTACATACGTGTGTGGGTTTGTTTAGGTTGGTATTGTCGGCACAGTGGTTTGCTAATCTCAAGCTCAGCAAGTGGTATGATTTCAAAGTCTAACTGTATTTCCCAAATCATTAACAGTATAAACAGTCGTGTCTGTCCGCGAAGCAACCTTTCATTAGGGACCCTGCGTCCTTTTCTCACCACGTTGTCATTACAAGCATTTGTTTTGGGGTGTGTGTGTGTGTGGGGGGAGGGCGGGGGGGTCCTTTCTGTTGCGCATTCTGCTGCTTATTTTAGTCCACAGACAAGGTCTAAGCCTTCCCCAAAGTATTTTACTGGCCTGCTTGGACATCTTTTCTATGTTTTTATCAATGACAAGTGTCTTTATAACCAAAATAGGTTTGTTTACTACGCACACGAAACCATGTTCGAAAGTCAAAGTGAAGTCGAATTCATTTTGAGCTCGGAGGGTTTTGCTGGAGTTTCTTTTGGGTACTTTGGTTGCAAGGAATATAAAATCACAACTCACTTGAAAAGATGAGCACTTTTTTGAAGGTAATACTGAAAACAATAGGAGTGAGACAATGTCATTTACACCTGCTCTTCTGTTACAATAAGGCCCGAGTAAATGATATGCACAAAGAACCGTGTTTGCAACATGTATCTCTTTTTGGACCTGCTCTGTGGGTATGATGATAAAGTGCTGTCTCTTGTCAGTGGGTTTTGATTTCATATCATGTATCATATATCCGACTTGCAGTAGAGCTAGTATTGTGAGTAGTTTAGCTGCTGTCGTATTATGAAAATCCATCACTGCACTCTCTCATCCTCTTTGTTTATACCTGTGCTCTTTGAATGTTTTGCAAATAATTTCACCACAGCTTTTTCAATGAAATACAATTTGTCACAATAATCCGTTTTGTTCTATTCCAAGCTCATTTCATCTTGAAAAATCGAACACTTCCGTGTTCCGGTTCAGTCACGTAATCTGATATGTTTCACTTTGCAGTGATGGATCAACTCGTAATAGATGTAGATGTTTCATTAGAAATTGGGGTTGGCAAAGGGAAGTAGAGTCACTCCAAAACTCCCAATAAATATTTGCTTCATTATTTTTAGTGACATCGCTGGCTTTCAGCGATGACTTCCTGAGTATTGACTCAACAGTCAGTTATTTAAAAGAAGAAAAAAAAAGCTCTTGAAAATAAGATGGATGTGAATTTGACTTTTTGCACCATGAAATTGTCGATCTTGTACATGATTTAAGAAACAAGGTGAGGAAACTTGGAATGCAGGGATATTTGTACCTGTTATTAAATCACTGGCGCTGTAGTTTAAATGGGTATGTACAAATTCAAAATCTCTGCCCAGGCTTTTATGTGGAGTTCGTTCTCTCCATGACAAAAAAACCCCGCATCTTAGGTTAGATTCATTGAAGACTCTGTTGGTGTTAATTTGAGTGTGAATGGTATGTGTCCTTTTTGTGTCCATTTAGCTGGTGGTCCCCAACCGCCGGGCCGCCAAATGTTGGGTCATTTGGTGCCGAGCCGCGCACAAAGAATAAATAGCTTACATTCGTTTTATTTACCGTATTTCGGAATTTGAAAGATGTTTTATTTTGAAAAATTACCGGATTCTCTGGTTTATCAGTCTACTGTATGTCACTCTTGGACGCAGGTAAATGCGCGCTTCTCGGTCACGTGATAGGTTACCGCATAAAAAAACTAGTGCTGTCAAGCGATTAAAAATGTGTGCGATTAATTAATTATGGTCTGTAATTAATTATTATCTCATCTAAAAATTACTGAGAAACCCCTTATTTTCATTTTAAATTCCTTACATTATTGAGGCAGACTTGGACAGATGCAGTCCTAGCCATTTACTTTCTGCTGTATTTGAGACTAGTCAAGTCATACCTGCAAACTTTAGTTTCGACCACAAGGGGGAATATCACTGTTTTGTTTTTGTTTTTAAATCTCCAAAGAATTACAAAATAAAATGCAACATCAGGTCCTTAAAAAGTGCTCAGGTTAACATATCACAATCAGTAAGAACAATTTTCTGAGCAATACAAGTACTCAACACTGAACTTGCTTTAGATAATAAACAAATAAAACAGACCCTTAAATCACAGTGCTGCAAGTTAGCACTTCAGAAATAACACTGCCGCAGGGGACACATAGACGAACAACCATCTGCGCTCACACTGACAGCTAGGGACAATTTAGAGTGTTCAATCAGCCTGCCATGCATGTTTTTGGAATTTTGCGAGGAAAACGGAGTACCCCGAGAAAACCCACACAGGCCCGGGGAGAACATAGGGAAGGTCGCAGCCAGAATCGAACCCGCGACCTCTGCACTGTGAGATTGACGCGCTAACCACTGGACCACAGGGCCCACTCCATTTACCAGTGCAATCAAATTACAAATTTCATCTGTTGAACTAGGTTTATTTCCAGGGACAGAATGATTGACTGGCTTATCGGTAAAATTGCACTTAAAATAACATGACGTACCGAGTGACTGTCAATTGCAGAAAACAATACATAATTTTACTGTATGTTACAGATGTGGTAGAATAAGTACAGTACAGCCAAATAAACAACATAATGACAAAGTGGCCATCATTAACCTATACAATCTCTACACAATTCAAACATTTAACTACCTGACTGTGCAAAGACAAGTAGAAATAAAACCAAGCCCGACTAACTTAATGCCCCCAAGTTGTTGACAGCTCGATTTACTTTAACTAAATCAGCACTGACTTAGACATTGACTTTAACCTAGGGTATAATATAATACCAAAGGATCAATTGGGTGATATTGAGTAGATGTTTTCTAAATCTGTTGCTTGAATAAAACCAAACAAAAATACAAAAATTGAAAATGAAGATGTTTTGTCTGTAAATGGTACGTCGCGTTTTTTTTGGAATATTTCGAAGTTTTTAGAACAAACACGGATTTATGGATTCATGGGTCAACTGGCCAGAATAAGATAAGCTCTATGCATGTAATGTTTTCACCAATTATCTTAAAACATGTATCATGGCCTGTATTTTAGATACAGCGGTCTTTGCATCTTTCGATTTTTCTGTAAATGAGGAATTTCATCGGAACGTTACTGCACGGAACCAATATCGCTGGCTAGTGTGTCCGTACGGACGTAGTTGAAAAGCGGAATCTGTGCCGGATTCCCTCTGTAAAATATGTATCTTGTAACTATTTCAGCGATTGTACGGTATTAATGTTTCAATGACTCAAGATGGAGTTATTTGGAAGCAACTTCGACGACTCTGTATTTTCAGAGGCGAAAGACCGTGGCTCCGTGTGTGTGCTTTCTTATAACGCGAAAATCTGCGAGCCGGAGGTGAGCGATTTGATGTTGATTTGATTTGAATGTGTGTACTCCTTCGGCGGGTGTACCGACTTGGAAATAGTCTAACAAAAGAACCCAAGACCTGCTGTGATTAAAATTCAAAAATATACACTCACTTGAAAGTCACTACATTCATATTCAAGAAATGCTGTCAATAAATGACACAACGGAGCCTTACCTCCCTGCTGCGTTTGCTATTTCTAGTAGAAGAATGCATTGCAGTAAACGATTTTCCTGCGCTGTGCTCTTGTAGTGGTTTTGTGAAAGTGCTGCTCTGGACACAGAAGATTCTTTGGAGAAGCAGAAAGTTTACAAGTTTCGAGGTGACCTGGCAACGAGGCGGGGCGATTACCAGGTATTTATTCAGTCAATCTAATAACAATCTGCACTTTTCTCAAATAGCAACACTAATAATAAGCGTAATCAGGTTTGCAGCGGTCATGTCACGTAACTCGATCTGAGTTTCTTGTCATGTGTAACAAAATGTCCCTCTTCATGTGTAATGTGTGATAGGCAGCCCTGGATGCTTACAGCAGTTGCCTGGAGTGGATCTCTGACAACAACATGTCAATCAAAAGAGATATTTTAGAGGGAATGGCTCGATGTTACACCAGGCTGGGCCAGAGAGAAAAAGCAATTGACCTACTGGATCTGCTGGTATGTCTTTGGAAAAACACACTGCTCATGTGTTCTTTGCAGCTCTTTCCAAATCATTAATACTTTATTGTACAGTACAATGTTCGCCCCAATCTTCGCAGTTCTCTGCTCGCAAATCCATTTTTTGGTTGTTGGAGAACCTGTCTTCCAGTATTTGTAGCAAAACTCACCTATTCGCTGTTTTTGTGCTCAGGCTAAAACCCTGTAAAGTCTAAAAGTATGTATTTTCTCTTGACATCTTGGTGCCCACACATTTCCTGAGCCGCTTTTCCTCACGAGGGTCGTAAGTGTGCAGGAGCCTTTTGCACTGGTCTTTGTGCGGTAGGCAGGAGTCACTGCGAGCTATATTCAGGGCTCCAGACAGTCATTAAATCACGGCATTTTTGCCTTTGAAATTTTAGGCAGTGCAACAAAATGTTTCATATTCTCGCACGTGTGCCGAATAAATTTGCTGATTTATTCATTTCTTTTTCTTGAATTTTGTTGTTGCTGACCAACTTCTGTGGTAGTGGAAATGTGAATACAGTATTTACTTCACAAGTCAATTCTCCTAGATTTATGTATTGTAATTCAAGGATGGCACCAAACTCCTGAACGAGAAACTCGCATTAAATGAATTTTGCACATTTATATATTTATTGAATAAACTATTTGAAAATTGTGATATTATTGAGGTACCATGTTTGTTCTGCATATCTTTGAAAATCTGTAACAAAAGATGAGGGCTACTGATGTTGTAAAATAGGTCAGGATAACACCCAGTGTAAGTGCAACAAAGACATATTTGCCATCTAATGGTGATTGGTGATGTTACAACTTAGAACTATAGTCATATTTTGGACCATTTGTAACCTAAAAGGCTCCTGCTTGACACTAATTGACATGTGCATTGGCCAACACACACTCGAACAAACAGACGACTACTTTGTGAGCTCTATGCAGTCATTATGAAACGAAGATAATACCACAAGCATAGTTAACTACAGACCAAAATGAAGGAAGAAAGAGACAAGCAAGTCTTACAAGGATATTTAGCCCCTTGGATGTGAGCTCGCAAGTTTTGTGTGCCTTTTTGTTGAATCAATGGTCTTCATAACGTTTGTCTTTCATCTATTGTTTTGTAATGCCATTTGTATTTATATGTATCACGTCCGTGTTTGTGAGCAGCTCGAATGGCTTTGGTACAGCTTCAGCGGTTGTGAAGGTTTTGTATGAAGCTGGTTGTACTGTATTGTATTGTCTTCCTGTCGCCTAGCACCATCTAGTGGGGGCATAGCGCAACCGCATGAAAAACAAAGTTTTAAAATAGGCCATATATTGACCGTGCGCCTTATAAGCGGAAGCGCCCTATAGTGCAGAAATAGTCGCAATACATTTATAGTGTGTGGGATGGGTAAACCTATGAAAAATATTTTATATGGCTAGTCGATATTGTGGATTTTCACCAACTGATTCATCGGGAGTGTTCGCTGCATCCTGACCATTCACATTCGACATGTGTCTTTTTGTCCAGAGCAAAGAAGCCTCAAACACATGTCACCTGACCAGCCTGCTGCTGCTCAAGGTAAACCTCAAAGCGCTGTCCATCCACAGCGCCAGTGGCTCAACAAGCCTCGTCTGTGGCTGCACTGTAGGTCACGTTATCTGCTTTGCTCCGCAGGTCACCGTCTACCAACATTTTGGAGATGTCGGACCCCGGATGTCATCTTTGCAGGAGCTGTGTAGCCTGCTGCCCTTTAGCCCCTGGAATTGGTACAACCTGGGGAAGATGTGTCTGCAGCTATTGGAGCACTCCGCAAACTTGAGTAAAATGCTGTTCATTTTTTGGGGGGGGTCCTGGGTTGGTTTATGGCGGAGTTCTGCTCCGACAATGGCGATGTAATGCAAATGTATTTATATAAATGACCGACACAAATCAAGGTTTTTTTAGTTAGCGGTAACAAAAATGACCTGAAGCTAAAATTGAAAAAAAAAAAAACATTCATGAGTGTTTCAAAATAAATGAAATAACAACTGAAACTCTATTTTAATGCTGAGAAAACTCATTATTTTCGTCTTTGTCAATTTCATATGTGACCTTTTGCAGTTTATTTGAAATGGTTTCTTATTTTTATTTTTGTAGTTTGGTATCACAGTACTTAAAAAATAAATCTTTCACTTGACAATTACTCATTGGGGGAAAAAAGTTAATACTTAAACAAGTAAAAGCTTAAATAAAAACAGGAATACAATTGAACTTGTTCAAAAATGAGTTAAAATGACCTGAATTTAAAAAGCAAAGGTCAAAAGAAAATAAGAAATATAATGAAACTATAACGGTATACTATAATGAAATTATTATTATAGAGTTTAGTTGTGGGATCTTCTCTGCCTCTTCATCTCTCGGTTCTACTTTGGATGTTCATTTTGTAACCTCGAAACGTCATATGCTGGTACTGTCATAAATACAGAACCTTCTGGAGTCAACTTTTATGTTGACGTGGCTCTTTTAAAAGTCTTGGCTTTACAAATTACGCTCTTCATATTCCACAACAACATGAAATAATCAAAATACCACGCTCATATTATTGTCAAGAAAGTGTTTGACTTGACTTGCCCTTTCATCCTGTAATCTTGCGCGGCATTTTGCTTTCTGACTCTGCAGAGGAGAAAGGCAAAGAAGCTGAAGAGCAACATAAGGAACTCTCTGAGGAGAGGCTCTGGCTGAAGGCTTGCGTGTGCTTCATCAGGACCAGGTAAAGTCGCACCCAAAACGCTCGCCCGCTGGTCATCGCGGCGGTTTTCACCAGCCCTCTGCTTTCAGACTCCTGCTAAGAATCCTGCAGCAACAGCAGTCATCGTTTGTGCTGCGACACAACCAATCCGCCGTCCAATCAGCGGAGGAAGCATTAGCGCATCTTAATCCCGAAGAAACGACTCTTCTCACCCTCACTGAGGTCAGTAATGGCGTGTTGGAAGTTGGGATAGGGCAGTGATTTCTCAACGTAGGGCAGGATGGGAAATAATCACTGAATTAAATGTTCAACTTGTGCATCATGTTAAAGTGACACTGCTTTGATGGCCATCATTTTTATGATAGCTGAGTATTTATGAACAGAGGTCTAGAAAAAAAAATGATGGCAAGTTTTCATGCGGCCCTGAGTTTAACATCTGTGACTTATTAGAACGCGTCTTTTTATTGCCAGTTAATTTCAGAGGACCTGAACCCGGAGAAGATGAGGGACGACAACCAGGATGGCAAAAGTCTGTCTAGTGTTTGTGTGCAGAGCTTCGAGGAGCGCTGGTGGAATAAGATCCTACTGAGTGGAGTTCTGGAAGCTGATGAATGTCACAGGCTGAGTGACACCAATTTGTGATGTCCACCAAAAAGAGTGGTGGACAAAAAATATATACGGTATGTAACTTGACAGAGACATTTGTCGAACTTTTTGACAGCCCTTTACCAAAGGAAGACAGGGACAGAAAAGCTGCAGTTTTATTTTTTTGTAATACGCCATGGCCAAAATATGTGTGCCTTCATATGAAATGTCATCAATAAACAGATTTATTTTGCATTTTTTTTTAACACAAACGTGCTGTACTTAAATGTTAGCGGTATATTAAAAGAAATGTATTTGACTCCTCGTCATCAGCAGCAATAAGTAAAATGGTCAATGTGTCTTCCATTCTGTTTCACGTGCATGGCAGAGCAAAAAAAAAAAAAAATCAATATTCAGGGATGACTTCCACAGTAATTTACAATTAACCAAGAAGAAAAAGAGATGTTATTACAAACATTCTTTATTGAAAGTGGCCTGGTATTGAACATTTGCAAAGTTCACGAGTGAAAATACGCAAATAAAAACAAAACTATGTAAAACAGCCTTTAAAATATGTCCAATCAACATGATTCAATTGAAACAAGTTTACATAAATTATGAGCAGTACGTGAATGACGATAAGCTAAAAAAAATACAGTACAATTACAGGTTTAAGAGTTTCATCATGGCTGGTGGTCAGTGGGGGGCAGCATATGGCGTGTAGAGAGACTGTGAGGAGGCAATGTTGTCCTCTTTGGCTCTTGCGACAAGCCTCTCCCTCAGACATCGAATTTGCTTCATGAGTTGCCTCTCCTTGCTGTCCAAATGTGCCCGGCCTCTGTCCAGGGAGACTGGCAAGTAGAAGAAGAGTGGGAAGAATGCGTCTTTATCCATGAAATGACCCGTTTGAATGCTCTGTTAACTGCTCACGATGTTAATTAACCGTGTTGACTCACAGTTGGTGGCAGTGCTCTCTGCAGGGGAGCAGCTGTTCAAGCACGCCATGGTGTTGCTTTCCGCCTCCCTAAGTGTGGCTGGTTTGGTGGAGGCCATGCTGACATTTGGGGTGGTGAATCCCGAATATCCTGCAAACATGATTGAGAATGTGTTACAGGTATGTGCACCTGGCTGTTAGCAAAACATCAATCCATTCATTTATTTATTCCTTCGCCCTCAGAGTCACAGGTGACATGGAGCATATCACGGATGACTCGGGGAGAGGTATGCACACGAGGACAAATTGCTAATAACCCTCTCCTGCAGCTATGCTCAGGGATAGTTATAGGGAGGAGACTCCATGGATCTTAAATTTCTGAATGTGTGCAATTGTCACAGGAAGATCAGGCTGCTTGGAGATGATATGATAGCCTTTACCTTAACGTGATTGTCTACAGCTTTCTAAATTTTCTGAGAGAAGTCGTCTTTGCTTTTTCTGATCCGTGTTTAGTGTGGTACACAATGGCAGGAACAGGGAGAACATGCAAACTCCACACAGGAAGGCCAGAATTGAACCTTGCACCTCTGCACTGTGAGGCCAACAGGCTAACCAGTCGACCACTGTGCTGCCCTTAATGAGTTTTAGTCTTTGTTGTTAGTCAGGTTAAGTTGTTGACTGTTCAGCATGATACTATGTGGTCATGAAATTGGGCTGAGCAATAGAGCAGATCACATTTTAAGTATTTCACAACCAGCAATATTGATAACTATGCTTTTTATTTGACATATTCCACCCAAATGTTTTTTCCCCATCTACCACCTCAATTATGTCATTATGGAGGGATTCCAATGGCCAGCTGTGATGCTCTAGTGAACTCCGTGCCAAAGGGGGTTCAACTACCGGTAGTTCAAGTAAATAATGGCTCCACAAAATAATGGCACTTTGGGCACAATTTGGACATTATCGCGTACCGGTGTACTCAAATCTGTTGTCAGCAGTTTCGACAATTGGCTGCAATGGCCCTTCCTGCTTGATGACTTTCTCGTGTCCCGAGTGGAAGGAATGGAAAGGCTGTTTAGCAAGTTTTTACGGAGATGGTTGGAAGCCACTCCAACCTTCAGTGCAGTCAACTTGTATCGTAAGACCTTCACATTTCCCTTGCCAATTTCATCAGTGGTCAAGGAGTTTGAAGCCACCAAGGGAAGGCATGTCCGTACAGATAGTCCTCCCTCACCAATTAAAAAAAAATTTAAATAAAATGATTTACCGGTAAATGATTTACCAAGTACTTGGTTTAAAACCACTGCACCACTAGCCATAAAAAGGGATCATTTTGGAATAGTTTTGTTCAAAACAAACAAACCAAAAAGTGATTGGGACATCCTTAATGTCTGGTCATCCAGCATCACAAACGCCCTCATAATGAGAGTGTGACTGCATGTGTGTATTACTTGTGTCCGCTGCGGGCTTGGACTGCTGTCGCTCCACGAAGTGCCCTCTCTGACTCATCACTTCATCCCACTGCAAGCCACACAAAGCACCCATTTTTCAGGAGATCATTTTGAATTCAACCAAACAATCAAAGCTATTTTTTTTCTTGTTCTCACCTCCTTTCCCGCCACATCTTTTGGGCTGTGCGTCAGCCGGTCGCCTTCTGCCAGCGTTCGCCTTCTCTTCTCCAGCTCACCGTCCGTCTGCTGGTGGCGCTCGGCCGCGACTTCCCATTGCCCGTTGCGATTGGAGCCCGGCTGGCGCGCCTCCGCCGGGAAGCCCTCCTGTGTGAGTGCGCCAGAAGGACGTGAAAGTGAGCCAAATGCCAAAGGAGACGCTGAAGCGAAAGCAGAGCTGGAATGCGGCTTTGGTAGCTTTCTTGTTGAAAAATATTACGTTGGTAACATATGTCATGGCCAGAACCACCCCGCGGCCTCATCAATATTTGAGTTAGACAACATTCAATTGACAAACTACAGAACCATATTGCTACCATCGTAGAAAAACAGATAAACACTCATACATGTTACAAGAAGTTTGACTTCACATGTGGCAAAACCAGCATGAGTAAGTTATCACAACTTACCGTAAATTCCGGACTATAAGCCGCTACTTTTTTCCCACAAACTTTCAACCCTGCGGCTTATACAGTGATGCGGCCAATTTGTGTAATTTTTCTAACGGCCGCCAGGGGCGCTCGAGTAGAAAAGGTAAGATTAAGACCGGTCTTTATGACACTGTTTAATTCAGACACTGAGGACGGTGACTTCGATGGCTTCAGTTCACAGGAGGAAGATGAAGACGGCTCACCGTGATTTTTGCAAGTACCGGTATGTTCTTTTACCAGAGCTGTTATACTGTGTTGCTATTCTGTTGCTAGCGTGTTGCTACCATGTTGCTACCGTTTTACTGCCGCGTCACAGGCACCGTTTGGGAAGAAAGTTATATTATTATTAGTGTTAAGTTATATTATTAAAACTTTGAAAACTCTCTGTGTACCGTCTTTCTTTGTAAATACGTTGACATGTTTTAATGTGGGCACATGCGGCTTATATACAGGTGCGGCTTGTGTATGTACAAAATTGGTTTTCCTCTAAAAATGTAGTGGGGTGCAGCTTATAATCAGGTGTGCTCTATAGTGCGGAAATTACGGTATACTAATTAATTCCTCTCCCATAATTTGAAGACTTAATCCTTTCTACAATTGTACCCAATATTCTAATTTGTCCACTGCTTTCAATGTGACGACAGTAAATATTGGACCAAACTGGCGTGAATTTTGCTCACGTGAAAAGTGGCTGGCTTCAAACAAAAGACGCACCGTCCTGAGTTGCTTAACACATGGAGATGTAAATATCCTGAAATAAAAGCTGGACTTCTGAACCTTTGTATCCAATATATATTTTGATCAGAAACCCAGATACCTTCAAGTATACAATTTAAAAAAAAAAACACCTTGCCATTCCAATACTTTGGGGCGCGGGGGGCTCAGGGGGGATAACCTGAAACATGGTCATAAAAATATGTAAGAGCTAATGTAAAGTTGAATAATTGGCTTCAAGCTCTGTGAAAATATGCAAAAGAATTCAAAATGAATCGCCAAATGTATTTTTTTATGTCTATTTTTCCTCAAAACCTCTCCCAAAAAATAAAACTCACGGCTGTGTTGACTCAATTGCTCTTGCCCCCCTGAGTGGTTGCTAAGTAGGTGCTTAGTTGGCTTATGCAACAGCACATCTTTCCAACACTTTCGCCCTCCCCACCCTTCAGACACAACAGTGTTGCTCATTTCAGACCTCACCTGCACGTTTGTTTTCTCTCTTTCCGTGTTTTTCATCCTCATGTCGGCAACCTGTCGTTCTACGCGAAGCTGCTCCTTGCATAGTTGCTGCAAAAAAAGAGAGAAGGTGTCAAAGAAGAGGGTGGTGAAATAATAATAATAATAATAATAATAATACAATGCCTGCCAGTGGTATTTAAAACCAACAGCTATTATGTTTGAAAAAAGAAAGAAAATGAAAAGAAAGTAGTTCATCATTGTCATTTGGCAGCATTCCACAAAACGGTATCGCCGATTCCCATTAATGCTGAGGAAGGACCCACTAAATTGAGAGTAAATCTGGACACAAATATGGATTCAATGCTATTCTTCTCTCGCATTGGAGTGAGGGGAGCAGGAGAAGAGAGGACAGAAAGGTGTCACCTGTTCAAGCTGCTTCCGCTGCACCTCCAGGTCCATCTGCCTGATGTCCAGATCTTGGAAGGCCTCGGTTGTTTCCTGCTCACGGAGTTCCATCTGCAGCCAAACACTTACAGTCGGTCCTCATTGGCCAAGGGGTGATGAACACCACCAACATAGGAAATATGAAGTGACTGGACGCAACTTTAGGTACACCGGCACAACTAATGAGCTCTAACGCGAGTCCATCTTTGACAACGGTAGTTCTTAAAAGTTTTTCCAGCATGAGCCATCGAAGAAAATACCCAGATTTCCAAGTAGCATAAGGGTTCATCAAAAAGGGGGCTTGAACATTAACAGTGCACTTAAATACAGGAAAGACCCCCACACACACAAAAAACCTTCGACATGCATCTATTTTTTTTTTTTTGGGTCAATGTATTGTTGAATGCTCAAATAATGCCAGAAGTTGCAAGGAACCTTTCGAATGCTTCTCAAATTGTGCTTCCATCGTCGTGTCCAATTGAGGACCTGAATGCTTTTCTAAAATTGGGAAGGTCCTCCTCACCTTCTTCATGATCTCCCTGTCCAGCCTGTGTATTTGCGAGACCTGGAGGTCCTGCTGATGTTTGAGAAGACGGCTTTGATTTGCATCCAGCATCTGTAGCTCCTTCACCTTCAGCTCTCTCTTCATGGCTGCCAAACTGTCAAAGGGCCGCGTCAATTGAAAACCATTTTCCCAACTTGTCGATGCAAACATGCCCATCCGGTAAACGCCCGACGTTTACGTTTTCCTTTGCTGTGTGAGTTTCTCTTCCTCTTGTGCGAGGATATTTCTGCGCTGCTCTTCCGCCTTCCGCAACAGCTCCTGTCGAAGTCGAAGGAGTTGAGTCAGAACTTTTTTTTTCTCTTCCCGACACGCGATTGCTCTTTTAAGCTCTACCTGCTGCACATAATAGGCATCCTCTTCCGCTTGGCGCCGCACCAAATCTTTACGCCGCGACATGATCTCCTGCCTTATGAGACCAAGCGTGTTCACCTTTTACAGCTTTTCTTTCTCACCTAAAAATGATCTTTGTCAAGTGCAATATCACCTCTCCTGGAGGTACACCATCTCTTGCTGTCGTATCTTTTCCCTCTCCCGGTTCTGATATTCCACGATGAACTCAGGGTAGTGGTTAAACACGGGGTACTGGCCTTTACTCAGCGGCGTGAAGTTGGAGAGCATCCTCCTCGGATGAATGTCAGCCGGCGTGGTGCTCATCAGCCGGTAGGCGTCTTTGATCATGGCTTCCGTGTCCAAGTTGTTCCGATGGTGGAAAAAATACTAGCAGGTGGGGAAACGGGGCATGTGTTCATTTTACTTCACGCAGGAACCAAACTGGGTAAACATTTTCATTTCAATTTTCTGGAGAGGAAAAGCGAGAGTGAGAGACACGTCACCTCAAAGTCCTGTTTCTGAGAGCAGAGCAAAAGGGGCTCCCGGCAGCGCGTCAGGTAGGCCACGCAGGCCATCAGCAGGAAGGACGGGTGGTTGGAGAAGACATTGTCGAAGAGTCTGAGCCATTCGTCACGGGTCAAAACCTCAGAGAATAAAGACTCCAAAAGGGGCCACACGTAGAGCTACCACAAACACGCGCGGTTCATTAATAAAGAGCAAACTCGGGGTCGCCTGTATATTCATTGGCGGACTCCGGCATGCGCCTTTTCCATGTTGTGTGTCATCATGTGGAATTACCTGGGAGGTGATGCCACAGTCCACCAGGTGTTGCAGCAGCTCTTTGTCATGATGCGCCACAATGTTCTCTGCCATGTTCAGGATGTTCAAAGGCGGGTTAGGGAAGTACTCAAACCAGTGTTGACACCAGTTCACTGTGACACGGCACAACCAAATCAACTCCAATCATGGCTAGCGAGCCGCAAAGTTCCCGTGTCATGCGCAAGAGGCTTACCTAAGACAGTGGCCACCATCTCAAAACACAGCAGAGGATTGTTCTGAAAGAGTTTGACAAATGGAAAGGCTAACAGCGGAAGATACTCTGCCTCTCCAAAGATGGAAGCCCAATGAGACAGTGCAGATAAAACCCTGCGAGTGGAGAAAGTGGTTTCGGACACAAAATGTTGGAAGAACCTTCTGAAGGTTTGAGAATTGAGGATGTCAAATCAAAGGATGTGTACCTTTGCAGCCCTCTCTCAAGCTTTTGACTTTTGATGGGATACTTCTCCTGGAGCGCGAGATAGGCTGAGTGGAGGCCTTTTTCAGTCAGACTGCTGAATGCCGTGTAGTTCTCAGGCAAGCATAGCAAGGACCGCCACACAAATGTCCTAAAACGTCGCACAATATTCTGCTACATTCACGAGCTCCAAACTGAAAGGGAGAATTGGGAGTACCTGTATTTTGCAGGGTATTCGCCAAAGGTTTTCAGAAGTCCCACCAGTCTTGTCTTGTTCAGACCACCGGGGAGTTGATTCTGTTAAAATATTAAGAATGACCTTTATTACAACAAAACTATTATCATGTAACGGCTCGCAAGTTACATCTATAGCAGACTGAGTTTATGATTGTATAGACAACAAGGTCACTTTTTTAGCTATTTGATTTTGTTCATTTACTGTTCTTTCTTCAACACGAGCTATACTATGTCTCACTGTTGCCTTTTGTGTTGGAGAAGTGGAGAAATAAGGAGAGCATGGCATGGGTTGATTCATTTATTTTGTTCAACTGTCATATACTGTATAGTAGGTTAGCATGTTGTGCATGGCATTAACCCCCCCCACAAAAACCCAAACAAAACTCTAAATCAGTTCGGAGCAGATTGACCATTACTTTAACTCTCAGAGTGTCAAACGCACAGCCCGGGGGCCAAATTTGGCCCACCATGTCATTGTATGTGGCCCGCGAAAGTCAATCAAGCATGTCAACTTCCATGATGCTTCCTAAAATCTGTACCAAAATTTAAAATGATCGTATGTAATAAATAAGAGGTGTTGTCAGCATTTACTTGTTACCAAACCCCTCATTACAGTCACAGTTAAATACCGTAAATTCCGGACTATAAGCCGCTACTTTTTTCCCCAAACTTTCAACCCTGCGGCTTATACAGTGATGCGGCCAATATGTGTCATTTTTCTAACGGCCGCCAGGGGCGCTGGAGTAGAAAAGGTAAGATTAAGACCGGTGGAATATATGCGTCGAGGAAGACTGCAACTTCTTGTCTTGTGCATCAATTAAATTAGCGTGAACATACCCTCATCATGGAAAATGCAAAAAGAAAGGCAGATGACGCAGCTTTCAAACTAAAAGCAATCGAGCTGTCCGATAAAGAAGGAAACAGAGCGGCTGCACGTAAACTTGGCATAAACAACGGCTCACCGTGATTTTTACAAGTACCGGTATGTTCTTTTACCAGACCTGTTATACTGTGTTGCTATTCTGTTGCTAGCGTGTTGTTACCATGTTGCTACCGTTTTACTGCCGCGTCACAGGCACCGTTTGGGAAGAAAGTTATATTATTATTATTATTGTTGTTAAGTTATATTCTTCAAACTTTGAAAACTCTCTCTGTGTACCGTCTTTCTTTGTAAATATGTTGACATGTTTTAATGTGGGCACATGCGGCTTATATTTAGGAGCGGCTTGTGTATGTACAACATTGGTTTTCCTCTAAAAATGTAGTGGGTGCGGCTTATAATCAGGTGCGCCCTATAGTGCGGAAATTACGGTAGTTGAAGAAACGATTGTTCTTGACTTCTTTATATGGTTTCAGTCATAATGGCCCTCCAAGGGAAATGGCAACTACAATGTGGCCCCCGACAAAAATGAGTTTGACACCCCTGCTTTAACTGAACCCCCCCATACACTATAGCCCACAACTTCAAAACCTTGTTCATGTCTGTATTCCTACCTCTTTATCCTCTATTGCAGACGCAGCAGCAGGGGCAGGGCTCTTCACCCGTTTGGGTCCAACTGCTTGATCGGCTGGTCTCTGTATCGTATCAGATTTGACCTTTGAGTTTGATGGTGCCTGATTTGATGCATCATCAGAGACTAGTGCAACTTGTGGAAGAAGAGGCTGTGGAGAAAAGTAGGTTATAAACTACAATCCCACGGAGCATGCTCATTTCAAGCCAGAAGTTTCTCAGATGCATGTTACTTTGTTTAAATCGTCCGTGAGACTCGGAACACTAAAGACGCTGATGCTTCCGTCATCCAAGATGGCCACCACATGACGACCAGTGGGGCTGAAGGTGACTGTGTTGATGGCATTGCTGTGGGATCCGAGATGGAAGAGCACCTTGGAGGTGTGAATGTTGATAAAACGCATAATTCCATCTTGGCCCAACACACCCAATGTCTGTGAAGAGAGCAGGAAGAGAAAAGTGCGAAAACACGATTTGTGCCCAGATGCATCCCGAGACTCCCAATCACCTGTTTTGGTCAGTGAAAGGGAAACAATTGCCAAAGGACCACAGCAATCCACCACGGCAAGTGTACCTGACTGGATCCTCCATCAAAGCTGTCGGGAAGGAATTCCAGCTGTCTGACAGTCCGAACCTGAGTGGGCATCTGGATCACCTTGACCAGCTTTTGGCTGTCCAAACACCACAGGTGCAACAGATTGGACCGGCCCGCAGCTGCCAGGCTCTTTCCATCTCTGTCAACATTAGACATTTGCATCACCGTGGATGTAGACAGTGATGACAAATCATTTTTAAACTACAAAACAACAACAGAAACATGATCTGTAACAATGATTATGGGAAAACAATAATTATACACGTTTCTTTTGGAAACTGCAGTATTTTCACGACCATTCGGCGCACCGTGTTGTAGGGCGCAGTCTCAGTAACGGTTGCTATTTCTATATTTTACACATACACAAAACGCACTGTATTATTGGGCGCAGCCAGGCGTGGTAAAACATACGCCAGTTTAAACATACGGCATGCATGCACGCTAAAAACACGTTAGCTTGAAGCATAGCGTAGCATGCTAAGACATGCTAAAAACACGTTTTTAAAAAGGCAAAGGAAGCAAAACTGAGATCGGTTGTACTTCATTTAGCCATCTTACAATGTACTCACGTTATTCGATCAATCATCACCCAGAAATCCATCAAAGTCCTCATCTTCTGTATCCGAATTGAACAATTGTGCAAGTACTGTATCGGTAGTCCATAAAAAACGCCGGGTTCCCTCTCGTTGTCAGAGTCACTCTCATTGCCATGTGGCTCCACAGAAATGATGCGTGGCCACGCCCACCCTTCACTGATTGGCCGGCTGCTTTCCCGCACGCCTGGTCTCTCTCGCGGCCACTTACACGCCCACCCTTCACTGATTGGCCGGCTGCTTTCCCGCATGCCTGTTCACGCTCACTTCCGCCTTTTCTCTATATAAACAGCGCGTCGGCTCTCGGTCATGATTTGGAACTCGGCTCATACACTAGACCAGGGGTAGGGAACTCCGGTTCCTCGAGAGCCATATCCTGCCTGTTTTAGATCCCTCCCAACTCCAAAACACCTGATTCAACTGTTCATGATTGTTTCAGGCCTTTCCAAGGCTTGCTAATGAGCTGATGATTTGAATCAGGTGTGTTGGACTAGGGTGGGATCTAAAACAGGCAGGATATGGCTCTTGAGGAACCGGAGTTCCCTACCCCTGCACTAGACGCTACGCATTATAAGCCGTCCTGTCCATCTTGGAGAAAATTTAAGACTTTTAATGGCGCCTTATGGTCGTGAAAATACGGTAATGTTATTTTGCTTGAATAACACATTTCATTTTTGGAGGTTATAACTCATCAGTTCAGAGTCCATCTGGATTTTGGCCCACTCTTCCTTTACGATGGCAGCCTTTATCTGGTCCAAATATCATAGGGTGCTCAATTATACCTATACTTTGCGGCAAATATTTCCTTAATTTTTCCAAAACATTTTTCCAGCCTTACCACAGTCTCTCGTCTTTCGCTTATTCTCCTCTTTCTATATCCACGGGATTGTATGTTGGGTTTTGGTGAAGCCTTACAAAACATGCTGCTGTGGCGCACAGACATTGGCTGAGAGGAAAGAAACTCACTGCGTTACGGCAAAGGTCTTGTAGAAGAAACGGAGTCCACGTTCTGGTACCGGAAGCTGGTATTTGCACACCAGCGTGTTGCTCTCCCAAGCAAAGATGGAGTTGTCACTGAAACAGCTGAGAATGGTGTTGCTGGAAGGGAGGAAGAAAACCTGAAACAAGGACCACCATTAGATTAATTATAAACTCAAGATGGGGATGGTAATTCTCCATATTATAATATTTTTATTTCATTTCGGGAGTCTTGCTGGGGAAAAGTCTGGGGGGAAAAAAAAGACATTGTCTTTTTTTTTCTCTCAATGCTTTTGATACTGTGTGTAATCATTTTTATTTATAACTACTGGGTGAGTAGTTGAATCCATTGTGTGGGGAAAATGTTCTTTACCTTCTGTATGCCAACCGACTGATGGACGTTAAGCTTCCTCTTCCTCTGGAATGTGTCCAGGTCCCACAGCTGAGCGGTGTCTGAGGATGTGGTGAGGGCGTAACGGCCTGAGCTATGGATGGAGATGGACGAAACGGTACCTTCGTGACCCCGCATCCAGCTGATCATCTGCTTTGTGTCTGTGCAAAAAAAAAAAAAGTATATATTTCTGGTTAGCAGAGTGATTCACAAAACAGACAATGACAATTCAATGAATGACTGATGAAGCAGCTTCTTGAGAAAACAGAAAGCCGGCATCAAAAATACAACCGGACTCAATGGTGTTACTATTTGTGTATGCTTCTGTCAAACCTTGGTCAAAACACTTGATGGTATAGTCAACAAGAGCCACCAGGAACTCGGTGCTCCGATGTAAGCTTAACGCCAGAGCAGTGCAGGCCTGTCCCGTCTTCTGCACTAGACGAAATCTGTCCGAGGACAAAAACAAATTCAGTGGAAAACATCTGACACTTCGTTCAAGGAAGATTCTCAAAGAAAAACTGCGTTGCCAGAGTATGCAGCATACATTTCATGTTCATACATCAAGTATGGCAAGTGTAATAATGCTTTTTGGATGGAATACGCTGGGATTCTGAACAAAGAAATTGATTCACCTGTTTCGACTTATATCAAAGGCGTAGATGTTGCCATGGTGATCACCAGCCAGGAAGGATTCTCCTGTGGCGTTAAATGCTGCATGGAGGAAACGCACTTTAACGTGCTGAGCAGTACGTACCACCGTCAACAACACACTGTGGAAAGACAAACATCACACTCAGAAAGAAAACAAGAAAGAGGGGGAAAAAAAGGAAATCATTGCATAGTTTACCATAATACGTAAACTGTCAAAATCTGACATGCGGTTCTCTGCCTTTTTGAACACAGAGTTGTTGTTTGTAACATACTCCAATTGCCATGATATTAAATTCATCCAATTGAGACAGTCACAGCAGACCTCTGCTATTTCGTGTTGGCACGGATCGGGCCGGCCAACAAATAACAAAAATGGATCGATCAATCGAAACTTTATTCATTCCATTAGATTTGCTTGCTCAATACCCGAGTTCTTGTTGTAATGGCGTGAAATTGAAAAAGAGGACAAATTTAGCTCATGAATGCAAAATGTGCAGCAATAGCTCCACACCCAAATAACCTCTCCTTCATCTCATCCAACACGAGCAGGACACGGCAGGACTCTTGACAGGGCAAACCGCTGTTTGTAAATATTTAAGGTCAATGAGTCCTTCAGTGAGTACCTTCCAAACCCCTCCTGCATTCAAAATTGCCACGTAGTGTGTGGAGGAGAAGACAAATGTTCTGTCTATAAACCTTTTCTATTGCTCTCTGGAATGACCTCCCACTGAACATTTGACAAGCCTCCTCGCTGCCCATCTTTTAAAACCCGCCTCAAAACTCACTTGTATTCTTTGGCATTTGACTCGGCATGCTTCAGATTTGTTCTTCGTTTTGCTGTTCGGTGCTTTCTACCGTCTTTGTTACCAATTTGTTGCTTTACTGTTGTATATGTGAGTTGTTCCATGTACAGCACTTTGTATGCAGCGATGGCTGTTTGAAAGTGTTCTATAAATGCAGTTAAGTTGAGTTGAGTTGAGTTGAGTATAACCACCACCTGGCACTGCTGGCAGCCATTGCTTTGTAAATGACAGCCAGTTCCGCCAACTTCTCCTTATGGCCTCTCCACAGAGAGGTTACATATGACATAATATTTATGACCTAGATATAGAAAGTCAAAGCTTTTTCAGATGTTATTTCTAAATTCATACATTCAGTGCTTTTAAGACCCCCGGGGACGCTGCATGACCTGTAACTGAGACGACAGTTTCTGACACTGGGCAGCACTTTTCTCTCCAGAACAAGGGTGTCAAACTCATTTTGTCGCTTTGAAGTGAAGTCTCCCTCGAAGGGGCATTGCAACAGTGAAACCAAATAAATGTTTCAGTGTCTCATCATATCATTACTTATACACAATAAATTGATGGCTTACTAGTTTTGAGATTGACACCAGTGCTCTAGAATAACTTGATATACTTGACATTTCATTGTACCCTACACAGATTTAAGACACCCTGTGCCAGATGAAGCAAAGCATCCCAAGAATACAACAGAGACTCAGATTTTGTAGTAGAGAAAGTGTTCTCTTCTTGGCATGCTTAATTTTTGCATCTGTGAATATAAAGCTGATGTGCCTTGCCAAAAGTTCCCTTTTTGGCTGGGCTGGCCTGCAACCACATAGTACAGTAGGCTTAATGGAAAATACAGTACACGTTTACAAATTCCTAATCTTAATATAATTCACCATTCGAAGTGTTTCCATTTTAGACAACTACAATGAACGTGCAAAGAGCCAGAGCTAATTACCCTTTTCCAGAAGCCGTTTTTCGATGCTTGAGCTTCCCATCTTCTCTGTTTCCGATGTCTGTTATATCCATTTCAATTAATATGGTCCGTGAAAAGTTGAATTATAAATGAAGCTCTATTTGGAGCAACATGACAAACCGCAACGTCCAACAGTTGATCTAATCTCTGCTAGCGGGGCGGGCAGCGGGAAATGTTTGGACAGAAAACCAACTCCTTTGATTATGTATAAACAAACAAGTCCCAACCAATTTCTGTAAAAGCTCTGACATTTAGCCACATTTTAAAGGTCTTCTCCCGCGTTTTAAATCGTAAATTAACTAACTTTCCCGAATTTCTGTTTCCGTAGTGATTGGGAATGAATTTGTGTCGCTGAGAGACAACGTAATACATAAACAGAAAGATGCACCACGGGAGATGTCGTTTTATAGGCCAACCCATCACTCAGCATTTCGGTGATCGTCATGACGGACATGATAACTATTTTATTAAATATTTCAAAATAATTATTTGGGCACGATGTTTTTTGTTTCTTAACAATCCAAATTGGACATGTGAAAATATCATTGGCTGAAAAACTATAATTAAAAACAAATGCACTAGCTTTGGATCATGAGCATATCTTCAAAATAAAAGCACGCGGATGGTGCGAGTGGTTCATTTCTTATTCCGTAACAAATACAGTGTATACAGTTCATCTAAAACACCTAGACATGCAAACATTCCATTGTAATGTTCTTTTAATTTGTGTATTGCGGTCATATTGCGTATTTGCGTTGATATGAGCATTAAATGCCATGTTATTTTAAATATAGTAGATGGACGATTAAATAAGTGGGTCTTGTTTTTACATTAAATTGGTTGACGTCAAATTCACAATATATTTTGAAAAACTTGACCGGATGAGGATGCCGTGACTGATCACACTGGTTACCGACAAGCAGAGCTAGCCGCTTGTGATTAGCCACGTCATGTAAACTTTTGAAGTGATACTCACCAAAGACTTGCGGGCGTTGGCGCAATCTTGATAATTCATTAAACTTCTAATCGGGCTTTGAACTTCATGCTTAGCACGCTGAAATAATTATATGAAAGATGTCAGACATCGGGGACTGGTTCAAAAGCATTCCCCTCATTACAAGGGGCTGGTTTGCTGCCTCGATTGCTGTTCCCCTCATAGGGAAACTAGGATTGGTTGATCCCAGGAACCTTGTACTGAGGCCAGATTTGTTCTTAAAGAGATTTCACGTAAGTGTTTGTTGGGGTTGTATCGAGCGATCCAAGCGAATGTTTGTGTTTGCCAAATTTGTAGGGGCGTCATTAGCAGGTAGCTAGCTTGGCTGACTCAACAGGCCGAACCGAAAGCCAGCCAATCGTCGCTTGCCACGTGTGAGCTAATTTGAGACTTCCGGGTTCACTGAAAGAACGAAAAAGGCATAGATACGTAACATAAAATTTGAAAATGTAAGTTATTTCTACAGATGCATTGTGTGTACAAAAACACAAAACAGGTATTTCGTTTAAAGTCAAAACGGCCTTGTACTGAAAATCACGGTTGATTTATTTCAACAGATAAGAGCAACAAAAACGGATAAAAATTGAGTATTTCTCAGCGATAGGAGCTCAGTAATAGTCTCCAATCGGATAAATAACAGACCATTAATCAAAAACGTCATTGAAAGTGGATTCACAGGCTAATTGCGATTTTATTGCTCATGTTACCCTACCTTGCTAATATTGACAGATGAACAACATATTTTATGAAGCACATAACTAGTTTGGACCAATTAAAAGTCAAGATGGACAATTTCCTGCAGCGCATATGTTGATGTCACGCACACCGATGTGCCATGCCATGCTGTATCCCAGCATCCCAGCAGATTCACACACAAATTCTAACCATATTGTGTTGTTTCTTTTCACTCGCCTTAAGGTCTTAACATGCAGTGTTATGTTGGGATGCAACCTTTGTGGCTGATTATAGACTAAATAATATTTCTAGTGTATAATCTTTATTACTGCTCGCTATAGCTTGGCGTTTTTTGCAGTGGCACTTTACCAGAGGATATGATGATGCCGGGAGTACTTTTTTGAGATTGTGTACTGTCAAAGCAGTTTATTTGTAGTCGGACTATGTTTCTATTAGATTCACCTGCTCTGTTTTTAGCTGTGGAGACCAGTCACAGCCACCCTGTATTTCCCAGTGTACCCCAACACCGGCTTCCTGTTCCTCGTCAACTTATATTTCCTCTACAATTACTCGACTCGGTTAGAGACAGGTGAGATGGGTTACCTCCACTCGCACACAGATTCAGTTTTTGTGTCTCATGCATCTTATCTCGTTGGGTTTTTAAGGAGCGTTCGATGGGCGACCGGCTGACTACGTTTTTATGCTCCTCTTCAACTGGATCTGCATTGTTGTATCCTTTACTTCACTCTGTCTTTTTTTAACTTCACGTGTAGTGAAAGTTCTTCAAAACTCGATGCAGTCATACTAGTGTTTTTTTTTTAACTCTAAAAGCATTGTATGTGTGTTGACTGTTTCTAAGAGATAATGTAGGATTCAGCTACTCTGCCAAATGAGAAGTAGGGGAATAGGCGCATGTGAAAGTGAGCTGTTGTGATGGGTTTGCGAGTAACTTCGCCCCCCTTCCCACACGTCTCCAGCTGTGACCAAAGCGAGCCCTGTGGTTGTTGTCCTTGACTCTGATTGTAGATAACTGGGCTGCTTATGGACATGCAGGTAAGCATTTTAAAAGCCTGATTATGAAACCTGAATCTGTACTCATGTCAGAAAGCGGCGTGTCACTATCCTACGCTAGTGCTACACTAAAGCCATTAAAAATATTTGTATGGGGTGGTAAAATTAATAATTTCTTAACCTTCAACGCACACTAGCTCATAGTGTGCCATTCATAACCTTGGAATGATATAAATTAATCAAATATTTGGAGGAAAACACATCCATGCCGCACAATGCATACAAACTGGGGGGTCAAAATTAGAATTAATACAGAGTAAACAAAGCCCCCGCCCCCTTTTTTTAAACACCTGTACCAGGGGAATTACGGTCGCGATGCAACAGACACATCCACTTATGACTTACCAGAGGTGGGCATCGTCGGTGAGCTGCCATCAGTATTTCAGGCCGGCCCAGTCCGTTTGAGCTGTCGGCGATAGCCAAATAGCGTCGAACGGTTGGACTCGTATTATGTCACACACAGGTGCCGCACACGTGACACGCGGCCAAATACAGAAAAAATACCAGGCCACGAGTGGAATAAACTCATGGTGCTCAGTGTTTGCAGAAAATAATGTCAATGATGTTTTCCCCGGATGCTTACAGAGTGTTTTTGTTTATAGCTACTGATGATCCCGTTGATCATGTCTGTACTGTACATCTGGGCTCAGTTCAATAAAGACATGATTGTGTCTTTCTGGTTTGGAACAAGATTCAAGGTAACATGTTATAACACCAACACTACGTCAGTGTATTTATTTATGAACAGCCTTGTTCATGGCGTTCAGCATCTCCATATCCAAGGTATTCATTGTCGGTGTATGCTCCGTCTAGGCACATTATCTGCCTTGGGTCATCTTGATCTTCAACTTCATCATCGGAGGCTCGTGAGTAATCTCTTCTGTTCACCGCATCTTTATTTCGGTCCTTCCCATTATTCGTTCTTTCTGCAACACACACTGACATGCCTCTGCTCATTTGGACGCAGGTTTGTGAATGAGCTCATTGGGAACCTGGTGGGTCACCTCTACTTCTTTCTCATGTTCAAATATCCCATGGACCTCGGAGGACGCTCCTTCCTTTCGACGCCACAGTTCTTGTGAGTGCTGTTGTTATTAGTAGAACACCATTGGAAGCGCGGCACTGACAGTGTTGGAATCAAACATTTTGTACCGGCAAATATCTTTCAATGCATTTACAAGGAAAGATTTGATTCTGCTCCCTTATTGGACTAGTTTATATTTTGCAAGTAGCCCAAACCTTGTGGCTGGTCTGTGTGTATCAATGGTGGGATGATACTTCCGAAACTTGCCTTTTTAATAATTGTCATCATGCTTGACAGGTATCAGCTCCTCCCGACCAGGAGAGGAGGGGTGTCAGGCTTCGGCGCCCCTCCTGCGAGGAGACCAGCGCCCCAGGAGCAGGCAGGAGGAGGTGGCGGCGGCGGCGGACGTCACAACTGGGGCCAAGGCTTCCGTTTGGGGGATTAATGAGCGATGACGAGTGCAACCCATCGCCCCCTTTCAGCTTCTGCACTTGGCTCTAAATGTTTGCTTTTTCACTTTCTTCTGTTTGAGGAACTCCAAATTAGTTCATTTTAGTATGATGAGTGAAAAGTAAAATTGGCAAGTATTTTAAAGGCATAAGTGCGGTTGGTGTTTTGATGACTTTTAAAGATGAAAAAGATTTTCTTTTTGTATGTGATTATCGAACTCCCCTTCTCTTACTGTGTATTTTATTTTACTGCCTTATTTCACCCTTTGACAGCAGATGGGTCGGGTTGAGAGATGCGAAACATCCCATAGTTAACTGATTTAGGTTCTTCATGATCTTCTCCAGCCTCTCAGTGAGCATATCATTTGTCCAAATGCTGGCGGGTGAATGCTTGTGGCCAACCACAAATATTGTTGTGGGTATCGGTAGTACATACTTCTTATTATCACAAGTCATTTTTGTAAATACAACAGTTTCCCGAAAAAAGAATCTAGTCTGAGTGTGTTATTTTCCATTCTCTACTATTTATCACTTATGGGTGGGCTACCATACCTCAGGCACATGAGAGCTTTCGCAAAACGTAATTCTAATTCCAACTCGCGTCTTTTAAAAAAAAATGCTGTAAGGTGAATGGTTGGCAATGAGAACTGACAATTGCAAGAACAGAAGACGGATTTTTTGTTGTTGTTGAACACGGGCACCCCGACATGTCTTGAATGCACAGAGAAAGTTGCTGTGCTGAAGAAATCAGACATTACTCAACTACTGATGCTGAGAAGTACGTGAAATATTAGGGAGATTAGATACCCAATCTTGTTCAGGGCCTGAAGAACCATTATAAATGAAGATTGCAAAGAATGAAGAATATCCCCAATGCATTGTGTCGAGATAAAATAACCACTCACAAACTATAGTCTTCAATGAACCAAACAAGCAAGAATTTGAATGTGGGGGGTGGAAGCCGGAATACCTGGAGAAATCGTACACAGGGCCCAAGCTCAGATTCAGAACCAGGACCAGCACCATACAAGCAGTCTCACAAAATTGTTGTTGTGTAACCAGACATGGAAATCAAGCTCTCAAGTTTTAATGCATTAAGATCAAGACCACTATTGCGTATTGATTCAGTTAGAGCAGATTTAAAGTAGAAAATGAAAATGCAGGCAGTATTTCTTTGAAGCCAACCACAAGCCAGAATACGCTCGCACGCTTGAACATGAAACTTAAGCAGCGGAAACCATGTTCATTCTGCTTTTCAAACCAGCGTTATCATACAGAAGTGACAGTTGAATCTCTAGCAGTGCTTGCAGAAATGATGCGTGAGGATGCAATAAGACAAAATACAGCATCCCTTTAAAACTTGAGTACAAGTAAAAAAAAAAAAAAAGTTTGATTCTAAGGCAGTCAATGCATATTTGATCTTACATTTAAAAGAAATTGCCATTTGAACTTGTTAGAACCGATTTTACACGAACAACCAGAATTAACTAACCCCTCCCTCCCCCCACACACTGTCAGTTGAGAAGACAAAACAGGGAAAGGCGAAAGCGGACGAAACATGTTCACAATTCACAGCTGAACAAGATTCACACTTGAAACGGCTTTAGTCGTTTAATCGCTATTCATGTATCTCCCCGACGTACGTTCAGTCAAAAAAAGTTTTCTATTTCCATCATAATGAACCATTAGCTGATGTGGAAAAGACCTGAAAAAGGCAGCATGGTGTGATCAGACAGACTATATGTTTCAACATTAATAGGACAGAAAGAACATTCTGCACTGTTATTGCCTCGGGTACTGATGCAGGAGCACACCAGCTGATCCAAAAAGATACAAGTTTAGTGCATTCTATCATTCATTGGCCTAATGCAGTTTGTCTTGGTCTGCACATGTGGCTCTTTGTGGCAAGCGTGAGGCTTCGTCGCCAGCGGCGAGGCCAAAATTGCACTCCCGCAATCCATTCCCTCTCGCTTCTCTTCAAGAACATTGTCTGTGACTCCTTTTAGAAAGGGCTGAGGCAGCAAGAGGAAATTTTGAGCTGGAGATGAAGTGTCCGAGCACAAGAAAGCCTTATAGTAATGCAAGTTCCATTAAAAAAAAGAAAAAAAAATGATACTGAGCAGAAAGCAGGTTCATTTTTCCTCCAAAATAGGATTGATTTTCATCAAATAAACAGCTATTTTACATGTTGAGCTTTAAAGAACACAAACATTCTATGTCCTGGGCAGAAATCTAAAAAAAAAAAAAAAAAACGTTAAACATGCCCTTCCAAGAAAACTGTACAAACTTTTTTTTAAAGCAATACAGAAAAATATTTACAAGGATACATCTAAAAAAAAAAAGTCCAGCTTTGGCACTCCTCTACATGAGCATCTGCACCACATGTCGGGTGACACGCATGCAGACATCCAATCTGCTTCGTGACCACGACCGGCACGACGATACAACCTTGCTTCCACTTTTGGCATCTTGTACGTGACCTTCTTTGTGACACTTGAGTGTGGATTCACATCATCTAGAACAGAAATGAGACAAAAAAGGAAGTGAGCCTGTATGCCAACAAGGAAATTTGTGTATTTAATCATCGTCAAAAGAGTCGCTGTACGGTAATTTGGATCCATTATTCATCCTAAATTCACAATTAAGCCAAATCACTTCCCAGGTCCCGCTACTAGCAATTACAGCTATTGTTTTCTTGACATCATTATCAACAGTCAACGGTCGGACACGTTGAGATTTTCCCACAAATAACATTTGAGGCATGAAGTCAAAGAACCAAATGTGGCAGGTTGAACAGTGAATTGCCAGAAAAATATGTACCGGTCGAACAAATGTCCTCTTCAACAGTCATTGTCACTGAAACACTGACACCGTCGGCAACATCTCATCATGAACTGAAATGGCAGTGCCGCCTCCCTCCAATAATTGCATGGTGTGTGTGTGTGTATGTGTACGCACGTGCTAATGGTGGCATCATGCTACTCACATCACGCCATGGCATCACACTGTCCATTTAAAGGACCAATTGCAGTTAATTTGACACAAATAAGTTCCTGGGTGGATGAGAGTGCAGCTGCGGCATTTTAAAGACCCAGTCCACCATTCAGGGCCAGAGCCAATCACAGACAGTTATTTCTGTTGCTGGCCGTCCAAGGATGAAGTCCTCGCTGTGTGAAATCTGGTGTAAAGTAGGAAAACGCTGCAGCCAAAATGGCAGCAGACACTTCTTGTTTAAAAACCCGTCAAGCGGCATAACATAGTGCATGCAGTTGTGTACTTCTTCAACAAGAATTAGGTGACTTTTAGGACCCCCCCCCACGGGTTACTCAAAGATTTTGAGTCTTTTCATATATAGGGCGCGCACGGCATTATAAGGCGCACAAAACAGAAGCTACAATAGTGGCTGCGGTTGTGTTATGCATCCACTAGATGGAGCTAGCTAAAGGGAATACAATACAATACAGCTTTATTTTGAGCTTTCACAACCGCTGCAACTGTAACGAAGCACTTTATAGAACATTTAAAATACTACGTCCAAGAAATCAGGATATTGATCCATATACCGTATTGGCCCGAATATAAGACAGTGTTTTTTTGCATTGAAATAAGACTGAAAAAGTGGGGGTCGTCTTATATTCGGGCTCTAGACATTATACCCATTCACGACACCAGATGGCGCCAGATATCATTGAAGCGAATGCTGAACTTGACTCCCCAGGCCAAAGTGAACCACTGTCACGAAGAATAAAAATAAAAATAGCGGTAGCACGAAGAAGAGAAATAAAAAATAGCGGTAAGAAAGAAAAGAAAATAATAGAAGCGATAACAGAAAATGGAGAAACGTAGCGACAATCTGGAGAAAAGTGGGTCGAAGATCGGCCAGGTTAACCAGCAGCTGAGGAGAAGTTATGATGTACTGTAATTTACATTTCAAAAACCAGAAACTGTTCATTTACGAATGTGATTGCACTTTAGTTTACATATTTAAATGTTCAGATATTAAGATTTGAATGAGGCAAAATAACATGCTTTTTCTCTCAAATATATTGTTCTAATAATTTGTTTCAGATGTATTGTAATTATTTTCTCTATAAAAATGAATTTGGTGTTCAAAAAGTCTTTTTTCAAACTTGAGTCTTGAAAAAGAGGGGGTCGTCTTATAATCAGGGCCGTCTTATATTCGGGCCAATACGGTATAAGGCGCATCAGATTATAAAGGCACACTGTCAGCTTTTGAGAAATTTGAATGCTTTTAGGTGCGCCTTACGTTGCAGACAATAGGGTAACCATATTCCGTTACAGTAACAGAAAAAAAGACGCAATCAGATTACACATACATTCATTAAAATTGGTGATTATTTCTCTACTGCAAAGATATGCCATCGGCCCGGTTATTTATTTGAGCCCCGAGCCCAGCAAGTGGATAAATTGCCACAATTGGTCGAGCTCATATAGGCTGCCTGACTCCACTCATTTAGTCATTGCCAGCAAACCGGAGGCGGGGGAAAATGCTGTGATGTGTCTTCCAAACGCGGCCAGTTCGAAAGCAGAAAGCATGGAAGAAAGCAGGAACAGGTGTAGATTCTTTGGAACATACTCACCAAAGGACTGATTCATCTGAATTTACAAATAAAAGGTGATCTGTCGCGACGACTGCTAGGTATGCACCGCAAATGTAATTCAAGCGTTTTCCTCTCGTCACAAACCACACACACAATAAAGACGGCTAAACTTGTAACTGGGATGAAAGTGTTTTGTTGTTGTTTTCTTTTTTTGGGGGTATTGACATCATACATCATCATGATTGCATCATAATTACAGTGCATGTATGCCGATTATAGTTGGTAAGGTACTGCACTGTATGTCTCCAAATGTGCTATTGGTGCTCACAAATTCCAAGATCAGCAGTCATAAAATATGATACACGATGTTACATATTAAATAATTAAACTCAAAACTGCTTTGTTTTAGCTTCTTTGGGAACTCGGAATGATGCTATTCTAACCATGCAGAAGCTGGCCCAAGATCTTTTGGGAAATTGTTGGAGAGTGTCTGTGGTTCTTCTCTCCATTGTTTTTACTACAACAAATGCATGTGCATAAACGGAAAACACATTTTTGTGGGGAGGTAATAATACTGCAATAAATGCGTCTCAATTATGTTATACACAGGGGCATAGTTGTGGGTACACAATGCAGACATTGCTTTTGAATTCCCATTTCATGAGTTTTTTTTTTAAAATATAATACTTTTCAACTGCAATTCGAAAGCCATGTCTGATTTTCACTTATTAATTTTCAATGCATCTTTATTAATTACTTTATTTCTGTGACCACTGAGGTTTTGTTTGTTTTTTTTTTGCTTTCATTAACAGAGGGGTACAAACAATAATGTGCATGTATGTGTATGATATTGGAATGGCTGTTTATTTTCATTTAGTAAAAAATGCCAATATGTTATAATTCCTCCTCCTTATTTATGAGATTTGAATCATCCAATATACCATTAGTAATCCATGACCCATCAGTGGTAGCAAACAAACGCTAATACTCTGTAAACGCTGTTCATCCAACAAATGTATGCTTTTTTGCTCATGAAAGGGAACCAAACTTGGCATTTATTGGAAAAAAATAAATATAATATATAACACAAATTTCCCAAACTTCGTTTGGTTTTTCAAGCCAATTTAGAAACGTATAATAATGCCAATTTACTGACCATCAGCCAGTGACCCTCCCAGGTTGCTCCATGGTCAAAACATCAGTATCTGCTGCCAGTCGCTGTCTTTGTAATCCTCCCTCACTCTCTTTGTCCACAGCAACAGTCACTTGAATCCACCTACCAAAAACAGAAGGCAGCGTTTTCAACACAGCCAGACGCATGATGCTTTGTAAGTTCTGGGATATTTAATGTGCATGTAAGTAAGATTATTCAATAATAAATACTGTATGAGCTCGTAGATCCATAGACAGAACTTTAGATACAAATAGAAAGAGCAGTATTATTTATACAGAAAGAAATATTGATATTTGCAAGTGGAGGTAATTTGAATCGTGTGAATTTAGAGACTCCTCTAGGCATTAAGGATTTTTTTTTTTTTTAAACATAAGACACCCACCTCCCCTTTTCAGCAATGCTAGAGCTGGTCTGGTCCAGCTTAGCCTGGCTCAGGTCCGACACACTGTGAGTTAGTTTTTCAGTCAACCACTGTACTGTGTCTGAATTAGGCACCTTGGAGTTCTCCAAAGATGCTGCCACTGTTTTCTTCTCGCCAACTTCCTCAACTACACCAAAAATTTGTGGGGTTAAACGTGAAAACTCAAAAAGGCGGGACAGAATGATCAGAGTAACATACCTTTTCCTTCCAGTGATACACCATGGTGTTGTTTGTCAAAACTTTCTCCGTTCAGCTCTTGTCCAGATTTCTGCTGATCTTTTTGGCTCTGGTAAGCTTCCAACCAGGCCAGGATCTCACCATTCTTCAAGGCCGAGCGATGTTCCTTAAACCAGCGGACAATGTCGGTGCGGCCCATGCTTGTTTGCGCTTCCAGCTGACTGTATTCCTCAGGTGTTGGCCACTGGGTCCGACAGAACATCTGGCAACACAGGTCAGAGGAGCAAAAGCAAAATATTACATACGAGAAAGCTATTTCATTTGATTTACTCCTCAAGGATATCTAGAATAAATCTGTGCCGCGCTCTCACAAAACTGAACTCTTGTACATGCAAATAACCAGCAGGTGGCAGATTTAAATCTACCACCAGGACAATGTGGCTTAAGAGTGAAATAATAGCAACAACCAGTTTTAAAGGCGTTTTTCACGTTGCACTTAGGGGTCAGTGCCGACACACTTTAATTGAAAAAATGTTCAATTTGGGCCGCGGCGCGCCGTGACAACAACTTGGCACATCCAATAGGAGAGATGTTGAGGGGAGCGATTTTGGCCGACATTGCCAGAGATGTACTGCATAACGAAAACAGCAGAGAGAACATGAAGGACAAGTTTAATAATGCGGTGTCTCAGTGTCCCAAGCTCTGGGACAAGAGAAATGTTATACTGTGACATAGTGAAGGTGCGACACCAATGGACCCGTTTTTATCCATATCAGCGGGCGGCCATTTTGCTGTTGACTGAAAATGACGTCACAGTTGCTCAGGCAATCAACAATCCTGAAAACAGCTTCAGAAAACAGGTGGCTGGTGATTGGTCATTACCTGAGCAACTATGATGTCATTTTCAGTCGACAGCAAGTGGCAGAATGGCCGCCATGAAACGTGTAAAAACAGGTGGATTTTGCTGCTTAACTCATATTCTATATTTCGCGATTTTAGTCAGAATGCCTTAGGGTTAGGGCCGCATAGAACATTCCGTAAAGAACATTTTTGAGTTAGCTTCCCCTTTAAATGTTAATATCAGACAGGCTCAACAAAGAACCCGCATGAGACACTCTACCCATTACTTCAAGTTCGACAAGAACAAGAACCTGCTGTTAGGGAATGTGTGAGTGTGTCGACCGCAACCATTGTTTTATTGCTGACCTGAGCATGCGTTATGCGTGATTGCCTGTAATTACGCGGGCCACAAAAGTTTTCACAACACAACTTTGTCACTCTTGATAATGCAGTTGTTGTCGTTATATAATTGTAATCTGTCACCCAAATTCCATCACATAATGCCAATATTATTACAATTAAAGCACCGTCTAATTAGTCACACCATAACCTGTAAAACAAAAAACGAAAAGAAAACCTGACAAATAATCCACCTGTATTTCTTGTCACGAGCGACAAAACTCAGTTATCATCAGCAGTTAATCTAAAAAGGAGACGTTATCGCTTTGTGACAGCTCAAGGCGTGATGTTTTGACAAAGTCAGCGCATCAATTGTTACCTCTCGCAGAAGAGTGAGTGAGCCACTTGGAATGGGAGCGGGGCTTGTCGACAGACAGAGGATGGGAGGATGTGGAGAAGAAGAGGAGGATGAATTTAGGGTGGGAGGTGATGCAGAGGCAGACAAGGTTGGGGGATGAGGGGAGGAGGCTGCGAGCACAGGAGGGGAGCTTGAGGAGGATGAAGAAGAGAGGAATGGCGGCAGAGCCGATGATTGGAGCACTTTTCCATCCTGCTCGCGATGTGAGGAACCGTTGAGCAACACTCCCGGCCTGTCGCCTTTGTCATCTGTGGTCTTGGACGTCACGCTGAGCAAGGCCTTCTCCATGTTGTCCCTCAGGGCCCTGCGCTCAGAAAACCAGCAGTCCACTTCAGTCTTGGACAGTCTGGTCTCCTGGGCCAGTTGGTCTAGGGCGGAACGGAGTTCAAAGAGTCAGGTGAGCCGCTACCACTAAAAACCGGCACTACTGTCTCTACGAGCTCTTAGTGTGTCGGGAGTCAGGAGAGTCACTGTGAGGAAAAAGCGTGAATGCTCACACCCGTCTGTTCTTAAATATCCACAAAATGCTATTATATCCAATGAACATTCATAGACGCAGTAATGACGTGCCAGTGATGTCATCCCTTTGCGATCTGATGATCGCTGTAATGTTATCCAGTACTATAACCAGCGCATAAGTCTTTCATGAAAGTCTCTCTTTGGTGACATCCGCACACAATCCTGTATAGAATTTCATCTTAGAATGGCCAGTTCAATAAACGGCACAAAAAATAAGAAAATACTCTGTGTTTGGCAGCTTATTTCTTTGTTCTAATAACGTTTTAGCAATCTATCTTTTCCCGTTGGAAAGCCTGTTTATGTCCTTTTTAAAAGGTACCATATTTGGAAGGAACATCTATTTGTGGGAAACGCAGGAGAGCAGAGAATATGGGTTGTATCTATGGGAAAAAAAATGTTTTATCTTGTCTGCCAATGCCAAACGGCTTGTTTTGCTGTTGTCTATGTTTGGCATTCAGTGGATTGGATGTTTGAAGATTATACATTTGAGAATTGATTTCGTTTACGATCAGGAGCCTCAGTAATCAAATGTATTATTATTATTATTATTATTATTATTATTATCTCCACAGCATCTTAGCACCTTCTCCTAATACTGGTCACACACTGTTCATTCTTCAACCAGCTTTTGTCTTAAGTCAGCCAAAGAGCACACCCAAGCTGATCCCGCAAGTGTTCAATAGAGGTCAGGCCATTCAGCTCCAATGGCCAGGGCCCGCCTGGAAATACACTGCCCGTTCGGGAAAAGTACGAAACTTATGTTCCCCAAATTCACGATGGCCCGCCCCTGCTTCCCTGTGGAAAAAAAAATCTGATTTCTTCTCTAAAGCAGTGGTGGCCAGCCCACGGCTGCGCGAACTGCATGCGGCTCTTTGGCTGGTTCAATGCGGCGCCCGGGCTTTCACATGACAAGCGTTGAAAACGCCTCCGCGGTGGCGCTGCTATTCAAACAACGGCAGAATTTACGATGTTAGCCTATCATCAATCCCGTTACTTGATTGACATACAGGGCAACCAGTCAGATGACAAGTGAATCACGACTCATGCGCAAACAACGGTGCTAAGCGCTAAGCTAGTCAGCGAATTACGTCTGATTTTAAGGCATGGGTGCCCAATACGTCAATCGCGATTGACTGGGAGCCAGCTGGTCCCAAGTCGACCGTGAGGGTTGGGAGGAAGAAATGGGGGGACTCTGTGTGCATCTGCGCACGTGTGCGTGGTTGGTCGTCCGCGTGCGTGCTTGTGTGCGTGTAAAAAAAAAAAAAAAAAAAAGGGCCCTTAGTCTCTGACTGGTTGGCCACCCCTGCTCTAAAGTCATGTTTTTTGGCCAAAGTCTTGGCATTTTAAAATCTAAACTGTATTTTAATTTCAACCCCTCACCAGTTTTTTTATCCCTTAGCTAAGTCATCATGTTTATTCAATCATTTACTCTCTTCCCCAGCCCCGCGCGAAAAGTCTGACAGCAAATTTGTACCAATCTCAGCGTCTGTTGGAGCGCCGCTTCTCTGGAAACTCTCCTCAAGTGCCTTCAGTTGCTCCGAGGACTTCCCTTTCACTCGCTCCAGCAGGGGGAAGTGGCTCGGGACCGCTTTCCTAACGGGTCCATCTTTCGGTACTGGAGTCACCTCAGCTTTCACCAACACTGGCGGTGGATGAACTCCTTCAATGAGACGGAGAGAAAAATGTATTTATGTTACCCAGAAATTGAAATGTCGAACAACAGTAGAAATATAGGTCAGAGATGACCTCAATGTCTCCCACATTTTATCACGCTGAAAATCCACACAAGTAGAAGTTGATCTGAAGTTGCAAAAGGTTCATCAAGGTTTTCTTTTTTTTTTTTGGTATGAACAATGACCTGCGTTTGTCAAACATATTCGCATGTATACAGATTTGATTACAAATACAATTAGTTTTGAGTAACATTCAGTTCAGAAAGGAAAAATACATATTTAAATTGGCATCAGGTTCTTAAATAATACATCTTTTTTGACTGTTAAATTCAAAGTAGTGCTCATAAACGGCACTTTTGCAAAATGCCAAATCCATATTGGAACATTTGGGAATTTTGAGGCTAGAGAAATTATTGTACGATACGTTTACTGCTCATAACAGTTTGACAGCCATGTAGCATATATGACACATCTTGGAGTTCACATGGCACTTTTTTTTGTGTGTTTTTAAAAATGTTTCATGTCCTTTCATGAGGTTTGCAAGATAATTTGGGCTGGAAATGACCAGGCTGCCCTTTTTCAAGCATAGGGTCCAAAAACGATTTATCATGAATATTCAAACTATAAATAAGCTTTGCTCCAGCTGGACAGCTGTCCTCCCAGGCCTTCCTCCCGCAGAGCCCGCTGCCTCGTTGGCAAGACTGGCCTGGAGACGGAGGTAGTGGCTCCGTGAGCACGCACCCGTGCCCGCAGCCAGCATTTTCAATGCTTAATGGCTGCACAAGTAGTGTACACACTGAAAACGTATTAGCTTGTGTTGCGCCACATGTACCGGAGAGCAAGTGGGGCTTCCCCATACACCATTTATTTAATTTCTTAATAAAGACCTCGTGAGTGATTGAACGCGAGAGTGAGTGAATGTGCATCAATGAGAGACCAATGATATTGCTTGCTTGGTTCAAATTAAAATTGGCTCCAACCAACCGCTGTTAACAAGTAGTATTCGCCACGTACGCCAATATCCTCGCTCATCATTCTCCAAGCTGGCTCGTTTTTGGGTGCTCTCCCGGTATCGGTGGCAGACTTGAACAAACAGTTTCTAAACCATAAACAGCAACGATCACTTCTCCGTTACTGTTGTTGAGTGTTGTGAGAGGCCCAGCATATTTTTTTCTCGCCACTGATTGATTGTCACGACGCAGTGTCACATGACTTTGAATCTTGTGGTTAAGTACTTAAATACTAATAATCAAATCTATGTCACGCCACCGCCGAATAGAGATGCGCTCATTTTGCAGGCCTTTATCTTTCAAAAGCTACTGGGATCTCAAACTTAAACCATGTCACAGACTCATTTTTAACCTATGTTATGCATAAAACAGAAGAAAATAAATGCATTTTGATGGCATGGGACCTTAAAGAGAAATTCATGTATGGTCTGTGAAATTTACATCATACAGTTTTGAGATTGTCGGAATATGATATCAACCCATCCATCTTCTTCCCCTTATCCAGGATCTCATATTGTTTAGATTGCATCAGCAAATCCTTCCCTGAACTCTGTGTCCTGGCTGGCCCACCAATATTATAGCCCTTTAAAGTAGATGGTGTTTCCACGGCAACAACAGAGACAATATTCTCCTTGTCCCAAACGAGTGGATCAAAATTATTATGAAGCCGTCCTTTCAGGACTGCACGTTGTTGTTTCAAGCGGAGCATTTGAGCAGTTGGTCACTAACGTGGTGCTCGTGGGCACCAGCCCCCCCACTAGGTGACCAGCAATCGGACATTGTGATTTCCTAGGAATGGTGTTGAAGTGATCCTTTGAGAGTGTAAACACCGGCAGGGATCGACAGAAATAGAATGTTGCATATTGATATTTATCCCTTTTCTATAATTAGTGTCAGAACATGGTCAGTATCTTGACACAAATCTCCGAATTCTGAATAATAACTATCATAACATGTGATTCAAGATCATTTGAGAACATTTCAGATGTGTAGATCAAACCGGTAGCCTTTCGCATTCATCAGTAGCCAAGAATTAGCTCTCTGTTTCAAAAAGGTTGGTGACCCCTGCTTTAGGGTTAGACGAAAACCTGCTGGCCTAGGTAATTCATAACTTCAGGCGTGGGAAACCAAATACCTTTGAGATTAAGGAGCCTTTGTTCACTGAACCACTTCTTAATCTCGCCTCTGGACAGCCCGGTGGTCTCTATCAGCCTGTAGACCTGTCACGTGACAAGATGCATGTGATTATCACCGTCTATATTCAGAGCAGTTCACAGTGGTTATTCCGTTATTCCAACCTCTTCTTCCTCTGGGAAAGGACACTGCATGTAACTGGACCGCAGCACTGATAGCTGCTCGGCCGTTTTGTTGGGGTCTGCGGTGAAATTTAACACTTTGGGCAAGGCGAGCTTGGATGTGGCAATGGGCGTCGATATGGCTTGAATGATGGAGGGCCGTTTACTCTCGGAGGCAGTTGAGGGTGAGGGCAAGGGTCGTTTGAGCGACTGAGCAACCTGTAGGGGGGCGGGAATGGAGGCAAAGACCTCATGTTATTTTTTGTTTTTATTTAGACATTTCAAATGATATCAGGTTCTAAACATTTTTGGGATTATTTCTTATTTTGGATTGTCAAATGTCTATCTTTTCTGCGCACCTGGTTTGCCAACGTGAGTGCCAGTGGCGCACATGTAACAGTCGAGCCGTTGGCAACGGGAGTCAGCACCAGACTGGTCTGTCCCAGCAGCTGACAAGGGACGGATTGGAGGACTGGAGCGGCAGGCTGCACGCATTTGGAGGCTGCGCTCGTTACTGGTGGCGTGCTGGCGGATGACTGAGTGGTAAGATGAGGGGTTACAACGGTGAAAGTCTGAGGCACAGACGAGATGGTCCCATTGAACATCTTCTTTCTTGCTTCCTCTACCTGGTAAGGGAAACATTGTTTTCCTGTTACATTCATGAATACGTTCATTACAATTACCTCCCATCAGAGCGTCTTTCACTACGACTGTCTACAGTTGGCTGAAAAAATGTGTGTGTGTGTGTGTGTGGGGGGGGGGGGGAGTACAAATAAAGCATAATTTGACTGTTTGTACCTCCTCCGGTGACCAGCTAATGCCCTGTTTCAGCCTCTGAGTTGTAAACCAGACTTTAATTTGCTCCTCCGGATGTTTGGAGACAGCGGTAAGCCAAGAGAGCTCAGCTTGTGTTGGGTACGGGAACTTGTTGAAAGAAGAGATGAGGGTCAGGTTGTCGTCCAGCGATGGATTGTATTTGGTTGTGTTGAGGGGAATCGCAATCTTCGGCACCTGGAATCATAACAACACAAGCCATCCTGCTAATTGCAGCACAGTCAAATACCAACTTTTGAAATCAATGTGTTATACTTCATAAACGCCAAATGGCTCTTTGAGTATTAAAGGTTGCCCCCCAAAATTGGAATTTTCTACCCTGGTTGTGGTGCATCCTACCTGGGTGTAGTTTACAGGCCGCTGCAGGGAAGGCATGATGTGAGAAAGGCCGTCTGCTTTGAGAAGAGTCGAGTCTGGGATGATGACTGTCCCGTTGACGTTGAGTGCCGTGATCGCTTTCTTCGTCAAGTCGGGATTCAGTTTACACAACTGAGGCTCCGTCCGTTTATTATCCGAGGACGGGACTTTTTGTTTCCCCAACTTGGCTGCAGTGGTTTTGCTGAGGGAAACAGTGCTCTGACCCTCTGCTTTACCAGATATGACACCGGAACTACTGTAAATGACTGCATTGCTGCTGCAGCCCTCAATTGTCTGTTCCAAAACTGTCTGATTGTTCATTTTGATGCGTTTGAACTTGAAGTTGTTCTCCCCGGGATGATTCCTATCGTTGTGTTCAGTCAGAGAGTCAAACTTTTTCGTGTTGAAGTTACATACAGCGCACAGGTACAGCGGGTTGAGGATGACGTTGGGGTGGTTGGCATCCACGTGTTCCTTGAATGTGTTCAGGTTCTGAGTGGAGAAGGTACAGTACTTGCACTCATAGCCCCTTTGCTGTTTCCGTGTAGACTTGGAACTGTCTGACGACTCAGACACTGGGATGTCCGGTGCTGCTGGGGAGTCAGAGGTCTTCCCTATCAGGTCTAGGTCGCCTGATGGATCTGTCTCCATAGCATCTTCCTCAGTGTGGTTCTCTGTTGTCTGGAAGATGAAAACACGTTTCCCAATTACAAATAACATGGCAAAATATTGACAAATCAGTGTATCATGGAAAATAAATGCATTAGTTAATGCAAAACGTATTCTCACACACACACACACACACACACACACACACACGGAATGAATAAGGCATTCACATGAAAAACGCAACTTTACTTACACAATTTTCTAGTAAAGAAATTTCTTCCAGAACCAATTAATTTCGTAAATAGAGGTACCACTGAGTATATATATATATATATATATATATATATATATATATATATATATATCCTGGCCTCTGGTAGAGGACCCGAGCTGAATGGGGGACGGACACCACCCGAGGGGTGAGATGAGGATTTTTTTATATATATATATATTTGCTTTATGTTATAAATAAATATATATATATATATATTTTTTTTTAATAAAGCAAAGTATATATATATATATATATATATATATATATATATATATATATATATTTTTTTAAATAAAGTATATATATATATATATATATATATATATATATATATATATATATATATATATATATATATATATATATATATATATATTTATAAAGCAAAGACACAGACAAAAAAAATTCTCTCTACTTGTGCTGGTAGGATGTTGAGATTAAAAGAAATAATGTCTACAAAACATCACAAGAAAGGTGTAAAAGTTGCTCCCAGCAAGGAATTATAGAGCCCAGACAATAATAAGGGTACCTCCTCCTCCTCATCCAGCGCCACCATGGTCTCCTGTGGTCGGATCATACAGGGAGTGGAAGCCTTCCGCCGGCTCGACATGATGATGAATAATGAGGGATGGCTCACTACACTTTTGCTTGGCTAGATATGCTGTGAAAGAAACTACGACTGGGAAATCAGAGATGCTCTGGACGACAGCCCAGAGGATGTTTCCTGACTTGTACTGGGACAGGTCCGTTTTTGAGAACAGGAGTGCTGCCGCCGCCTTCTGGGGCACAATGCGTAGCAGAGAGCGGAGCAATCGAGGGTGAAGTTCCGGGCTTGTACCACTGCCAGTGTCAGCTCCGCAGCAGTAGGACCTCGTGACAATGCATGACAGGACAGCACCTGGACAAATAAAATAAATATCAGCTTTTACCTTCACAAGGAAATCATATCACCAAATTAATTGCCCCCTGACACAAGTCAAGAGAGACTGATGTATTTCTATATGTGCCTGATAGCTTTATTCAGTTTGGTTTGGCATAGCACAAAGCAACGTTCCCATCAATAGAAAGCCACGTTATAATGAAGCCAGACAGTTTTGTTCATCTCACAATGTTACAGTTTTGGAATGAAAATCCCTGACCTGACTAGCATTTCTTTCAGTGCGCATGGCCGGTGTGAAGATGGCTGAATCTGTGTCACAAATAATGTGACAAATACAAGCTTAGTGCATGACATTAATTAATGAAAGAACAGGACACAGTTCACTAAGGTGAACAGTGAAGCATTTGGCATTCTTTTCTATCTTAGCATGCGACTCTTTGTTTTAGAAAAGGACTTGTTTGCCATTGACAAATTAAGTAACTTATCACTGTGGCTTGTACCGGAAAGAAAAAGTGGCAAATTTTAGGTTGCTGAAAACCTTTATTGCTCAATAAAATCAGGGATTAAGGCTCATCCACTGGTTTTCATAATGATCAAAAATGGATTAAATATTTCTAGATCCTTCTCCTATTACTTTTTTCATGAACATAATTATAGTACAGTATCATGGCTCAATGTGAACACAGGGCCACAGAATAACCAGCACTGCGTAGAAAGCAGAGCAACTAAAACTTAAATTAAAAATGAAGACAGACGGGATTTAAAAAACCTTGCACGCACGCACACACACACACACACACACGCACACACGTCTATTAACATGTACCAGATGGGAGTCACGTTGACTACTGTTGCCAAAACGTAATGGACCATAAAAAAATAATTTAAAAAAATGAATTGAAATGTGTAGTTTCAGCAAGATACTGCATAGAGATGTTTGAGACAACTTTTTTTTTTTTTAGACCGATATCAGTACGAGGACTCAACTCTTCAGTCGTCACCGATACGATACTTAGTACTGATACCACTGCCTATCCCAGCTGTCATCGGGCAGTAGGCGGGGGACACCCTGAACTGGTTGCCAGCCAATCGCAGGGCACATGTAGACGAACAAGCATCCGCGCTTACACTTCATAAAATACACATTTTGTATAAAACACACAATAAAAAGAATTTTAAACCATAAATCACAAAATCATGTGAAAAATAAATCCAGTGACCAGAAAAAGTACCAATCAAAATATAGAATACAGATCCTGATTGCATAACGTCCACCAAAGTGTGGGACATACTGATATTGGCTGCCTTAGTGAGTACCAATACCTTGAAATAAATATTGATACCTGGTATTGGTAATCGCCCATCCCTAATACTGTATGTGATAAATCATCAAAGATCATGTGCAATTTACCGCCTCATTGTCATGAAATATATTTTAAATTGACACTAACTCCAGCAACTTCTGTCTGATCATTATCATTGATGACATTGCTGCACTGCACAACATGCTAATTGTACCTGACTCGTGATGAGAATAATGACTGTATGCACTGGACAATGCTGCAAGCAAAGAGAGAAAGAGACAAAGCAGAGGCAGTGATCAGCTTGATTTTCTTATTTTGAGACAACATTCGAAAGCAAGAATGAGAAAAGTGAGCAGCAAAGTTTCCCAGGGTAACATTACAGTATAAAAAAAAGCTAATCAGACATGAAAACATCAATTGATATTCTAGTGGCGCCACACTGACGCATCAGTCTCATATTAAAAGTATAAATCAAAGTAGTTGAAGCATCCAGTGCTCTGCTATCAAGTGATTTTCCATAAAAAGAGCAAACAGGGGATACCGGAAGACCCTCTGAAAATGTGCCTACCACCTTACTTGGGTCTCTGCAATTCTTTATGAGTGAGGAAATTAAGACGGGTCATAAAGTTGATGTGACCTCTGTGACAGAACCTCATGAATCAAAGCTTCCCAAATAAAGCAACTCCTCAAACGACCCACCGAGAAGTCATTCAAATGCAGACTCATTACAATGATGTTGCTATAGAAACAGAGGGCATAGCACTGTACGTTGTCCAGAAGCTGCTGCAATGACTGTATATTCACAGTGATCATCTGACGCATTGGATATTAAAAGTGACATGGACAAAACAAGATGAAACATCTAAAGAAAATGTCAGCCTTGCCATCTGCTTTGAGCAGAACGTATATGTTTCTTCCAGAATTTCAGGATGTTCCATTACTTAGGGTTTTCGAGACAAGATGTCATCATCTCTCAAAATATAAACAACATCCATCCATGATCTGATCTGCTTAATATCTAAACAAGGATTACGGACTTGCTGCAGCCTATCCCAGCTGTCTTCGGGCAGTAGGCGGGATCCACCCCAAATTGGTTTCCAGCCAATCGCAGGGCACACAGACAAACAACCATTCACGCTCACACTCACACCCAGGGACAGGAGAGGGATGTTGATGATGTATGACACATTTAGCGAAACCATAACTCGACTCGGACGGCTTGGTGGTTGACTGGTTGACATCCGACGGGTTCGATCCCGGCGCCGGCCTTCCTGTGTGGAGTTTGCATGTTCTCCCCGTGCCTGCGTGGGTTTTCTCTGGGTATGCCGATTCTCTCCCACATTCCAAAAAGATGCATGGCAGGTTAATGGAACACTCTAAATCGTCGCGAGGTGTGAGTGTGAGCGCGAATGGTTGCTCGTCTATGTGTGCCCTGCGATGGGCTGGCAACCAGTTCAGGGTGTACCGCGCCTACTGCTAGAAAAGGCACACACACACACACACACACACACACACACACACACACACACACGCACACACAATTATCGGCCTGATAATTATCGTGCAACCCTACTCCTAGAGTGTGTTACATTCACCTGACCTTTGGTGCAGGAAGCTTGGGGTCAGTTCCCGCTTTGTCATGGTGTTAATTTGAGTGTGTGTGTGTGTGTGTGTGTGTGTGTGTGTGTGTGTGTGTGTGTGAATGGCTGTCCGTATCTATATGTGCCCTGCAATGGACTCTATGTAGTCCGCCTTTCACCTGATGCAGCAGGGATAGGCTCCAATACCCCGCAACCCAAATGAAAAGCATATACTTTATAGTACCATTCCTGGAGGACATTTTATTTAATCTCTGCTCTTGGAAAACAAAAAATCAGTTGCATCTTCTAAAAGAAGCAGACACAGAGGCTGTGAGCGTACAATGTCACACAAATACATTCTAGTTATCAAGGCATAGCCTGCAGACAAAAATACCTGCTCCACATGTGGTAATGCAGTCTTTCACACACTAACAGCCCGGGGAATCTCACTCCATTCAAGTTTCCATCTGTGACTGTTTTGCCAGCATTTCTGTATCAAAAATAAACTTCTTAGGGCCCGAGCACTGACCGAGGTTTTTTCCCCCCAAAATTTTGAATGGTCCCACAGCAAATTGCACTATGCTTCATCCTTAGTTTTGAAATCTAACTATCTATTAACAAACTAGTTAAACCATAATTAATTGCAGGGTGTCATCACACACTTGCATTGCTGTCATATTAAAACAAATCTACAAAATCTCAAATAACATTAAATATTTTGCTGGTGTTGGGCCAAAACCTTATGCCCAAATTTGGTCAATTCCATATTATTCAGTCCCCACGTGGCTATATAAATCAGCATGTATTGTATTGCATTGTATGTTATCTATTTTTTGAACAAAGGATTGACTTAGGCGTAGAAAAAAAAGTAGTGTGTTTCCGGTAACCCGACCGATGGAGAATTTCTACCTCGAACAAAAACGTTCCGGTCGGCATTTTTTCCAAACCTTCTACATTTTTGTGTAATAATAATAATAATAGTACATTTCATTTATACGCGCCTTTCAAAACAGAACAATAAAACCACAGACAAAATTATAAATAATAAAAGGAAAGATGTTTACATCGGTGCAAACTCTCGCGATATTCACGTTGAGCATGCGCGTCATTTGCCGTCGTGTGTCAACAACATTGAATCATGGCGCGACGCGATCTCGAAAATAGTTTAGACCGCGTTTTGTGTGTTGCAGTCTAGCATTACTACACCTTGTGACGAATATTTTATTCATAAAGTTATCATGCTACAACCAGTAAATTATAGAATAACCAATACTTTTTCATAATATTTTTCACAGCGATTAGCCTACAAATCTAATGACCAATTTGCCATGTAATCGTGCCTCGCGTCGTCCGTCTCTCGCTCTCGTGTTTTGTGCATACGTCACAGGTGAGTTTAGTGATACGCCCTTCGGACGATTCATACGAAAAATCAGACTGGCATTGCCATTTCTTAAATGACGTAATTAGTAGACCTTTGTTTTTTTTTCGCCGCCATCTCAAACTTTCATCCGCGCGATTCCTCAATTTGCGGACTAAAATAGCAACCCGCATACGCACCTCTGTTGCGTCCCCCCCAACACTCAAAACGAAAGTAAATTCGAAGAAACACACCCACACACCACAAACACACAGTGGCACAGTGAAATCGCGTTGATCACACAGTCAAGTCGTGTGCGGTGACTTTAATGGTTAAACTATGTTTCGGTACCGTAAAATGGCGCCACGGAAACGACACGCTACCGGTAACTATTGTTACGTGAAATCCTCAGGCTTGCCGTAGTTTTTGTTTGTTTGTTTGTTTTCCTTCGGCGAGCGGGGTTTCAATGTCTCCTTGTTTTATGTTTTATGGTTATTTTGTTTACATTTATGATGGGGGCGTGGCAAAAATATTTAAAAAAATGAAAACATTTGTCCGACCTACCGACCCTATGCCGAAATGTAATGTTACCGGAAACACACTACTATTTTTTCTACGCCTTATCTAAATTGTTGAAAATGACTTGCTCTCTTTGATGATGCACAGTTCTTGGCTCAGCAAACATGCTTTTGTTTTCCTGACAAGTGATGGTTTTGGAGATGGAAGGTTTCCGCCTGATGCCAGGGACACGTCTTTTTAAACTTTTTAACCAATCAATTATGAATGAATCATGCGATGGAAGAAAAGAAAAGGCTGCATTAGGCTGGAGCTGAACATAGAGCACTCCTCCCGCCTGTGTGCTGAGCCCACACATTATCAGACGAGGAAATTGAATTTATGCCATATCCATATTAGTAAGCTGTGATCACAACTGCTACAGATTTTGATATTCAGTGTTAGCTGACTAATGAATTGCCGGTTAATGTCAGATACAGCATATTATCCAAGAACCCACTGATTCTTTTTGAGGACTGTGTGTCATGGTCGTTTTTCGACAGAGACAGACTCAGAATAATATAACATACCTATCATATAGAGGCATAAAAAAACACTGGCAATCTCACAGAAAAAGTAAGAAACACTAGCTTTCTCAAACAAAAAGAAACTAACACTAGCCGTCTCAAACAAAAAGAGAAAAGCCTGCGGACGCACAAACATCCTCTTCCACTCCACTCTACCATTTTTAGCTGTAGAGGGAGGAGCTAATCCACTGCCTTGTTGGTTTCTTACAAGCAAAGATATGTCATTTGTCTAAGTTTTTCTATTTATGTTATTCGCGATATTAAAAAAAAAATGTAACAAAGGAACTTAAGTGTAAACATTTTGCAGATTTTAAGAAAAGCATGGCCACCAACTGTTTGGTGTGTCTAACCTTGGTCCTCCAGTTGGTTTCTGTGTGCAGAGGGAGCTTTGTGCTGTACACCCAACTCCCGACAGTCTGGATGCTCAATAAAATTTGTATGACTACTCAGCCTGGCAGTCCCTTGTCAGACTTTTTCTTCTTTGCCTGTAATGCAGCTGTATGTGAGAATGGGGCCTTATATACGAGTGGAGCTGTCCTTTTGAGGGAGTCAGAAGATGGCAGCAAAAGCACTGACGTACACTGGCTAGCATCACAGCATGTACTGGGAGAGAAAAGATCACAGGGGAAATCGCCAGAGATATTGTCTAATGCTTGAAGTCCTAAATAATGACTCCACAGAAAACGATGACTCCATTTGGAGTATGACTGTTAGAGGAGCAGCGAGATGATAAATGCACTGTGTGGGTGAGTCACAGCAACACGTCCCACTCAGTGAAGAGAGTCGTGGAAGGGTAAAAAAGGAAAAACAATCACAGATGCCGCCGAAAAACGTGACTAGGGTAAACCAGGGTCATGATGTGTAAAACCAAAGACGTGGTGTGTCTCTGGAGAAAAGGTCACCGACCTTTTTGAAACCGAGAGCTACATCTTGGGTACTTGATCAATGCACCAGTTTTAGACATACCTCCAATAACAGATTCACTCATATTACCTTTAATAATGATATTGTCATGTGTTTCTATCAATCACTAATGATGCTCATCTATGTGAAGACATCGGGTACATTAGTGAATTCTCACAATAATTCCAAAACAGATAAATAGCCACATGCAATGCCGCACTAGTTCTATAAATATCTGCCAGCGTTCCCCATTTTCAAAAGATGACTTCCACAACATTACGAGAACATTGTTCCATCACTGGTGAGCTATTTTGAGAACAGACCAGTAGGCTACTCAAGTGGTGCTGAGGGTTACGTGGTAGCCATGGGCACCACGTTGGTGACCTCTTGTCTGGAGTGTTTTGCATGACTTTGTAGTGCATATCAAGCCTGTGTAATGAGTAACAATTGCTATCGCTTTTAAAGTATGCTGAAAAAAAAATACCAGACACGATAAACGCATTCATGTCATATACATTTAAAAGTGTTCATTAAATTAGAATGGATGCCCAAAATCAAAGCATCTCTAGAAACACATATACTTAGTTGGCCAAATTAATCAGTTAAATCAACAATTAATTAATTATCATATTAATCAACATCTATTTTAATCGTCGAATAATCTTTAGGGCCATTGTTAAACTTAAATTGACCACATCTCCTGTTTTCAGCCTCTCAAGCATAATTATTCTCTGAATTCTGTTGTACTTCGGGAAAGCAAACGGAGTATCTTTTGTGTTGAATCGAAAACTGTGAAAAACAATGATCGAACTAGTAACTAAATCAGTTTCAAAAAGGTTGGCGAGTACAACAACGCCTCTCGTGTGATATTAGTAAGTTGTTGTCTAGTTTTTCCAATCACTAAACAACACCAACTTAACAACAATAATTGGTTCATAAACAGTCATCAGGCAGAACAAATTCTTTTGTAACACACTTTAACCCTTTTGGGGACAGCGGTTACTGCAGTGGACAGCTTATCATGTTATCAGGTTACAGGCTAGAATTATTGGTCCATGAAAGGGATAAATGCAAAATAAGAATGTATCTGGTTAATTGATTCATTGGTAGAATATATCGATATTAAAACTCTTTGGGCGGGACAGCACTACATATACTCGAAGCAAATGGTATCTACACAGATGCCTGACTCATGGAAATTGTATGAAGATGACAGGTCACATTATCTCTGTTTAGCAACGTACATTATAAAGACGGAAATGGACAGCTCAAGACAAAACAAGGGTAGACATCCTGAATGCATCGGCGGTGTTTATCCCAGTCGCAGCCTCCACTGAGCTTACAACATAAACCTACACTGTCCCCACGAGTTGACAGTCAAGTGCACTAACAGCCAGCTGCCAGTGCGGTGCAACGAGTGAGAATCACAATTCCCCCAGCACTTTCAGCTCGCCTCGGCTACACAAAAAAAAGCTTCTTTTCAGAGGTGGAGCAGCCACAAAGAGGATTCAGGACCGACGCGGAATCAGCAATGTTTCTCCTCGACAGGTGGAATTATCACCTCTTTTAGATTTGTAATGGATTGTACAGTCCCAAAAATACATGAACATTTAAGTGTTCTGCAAGACTCCATCATGAATAAGTCATGCTAGAAATGTAGCAGTCTTGGCTGAGATTGACCCTGCATTTTCATACAATGCACGTCTCATGCATGTAGGCATTAATAACGGATGTGGCTTTGGTCAGAGATACGGGGAGGAGGGGTGAGGCTACATCAGACATGGGCAAACTACGGCCCGCGGGCCGCATCCGGCCCGTTGGGCTTTTTAATCCGGCCCGCCGAAGGTTGGTGCACAACACAATTAAGGTTCGATATAAATGATTGCATTCATTTCATTTGGACTTGTAATGACAGGCATTTCAACGCCAGATGGCGCAGTTACTTGAAGTTGCAGAGCACAGGGAGGGAGGGGGAGACAATACGGAAGCCAGCAGTAGCGTCAACTCAAGCAACTCCCGCTCGATACGACGGAATAAGTGTGGCCGCGCCGCTATTTTCTATCATTGGATCCAAAACAGCGACATGCAAGTGACTCTTTGTTTTACTGCAATTGCGAACATTTTCACGTCCTGTCGATCATGGCATCTAAACGAAGAGGAAGAGTAATGGCCACGGTAGAGAAAGTGAAGTGTATCTGATTAAGCGAAGCGGGTTACAAAATACTGAAACATTCAGGAGATGCTTGGAGTCTGAAAGACTGAAATCTACAAGACTTTGAAAAACGAGGAAGTGATTTGTGCTCAGTCCGATTCTGGCTATTTCCATGCCCAGAGTGAATTGTGTTACGCGGAGTGAACACCCCTCTTTTGGAATGGTTTGCCCCAGCAGCACGGGGAAGGGCGTGCGCTTGTTTGTACGGGCCAATATTGAATACAGCGGCACATAAACAACACTCTGATGTCCGGTGTCTTTCTTATGCACAAACCATACAGAAACAAATTGGTTGCGGCTCGACGGACAGTCGAGTAAATAAACGTTTCCTTGAATGGTTTGACTGCTATCGTGCTAAAAACTTTCTGCAAACTGGACCGCTAGAGAGGAAGCGAGTCCCAGAGCGCTAACTATGAGCATAGAAGACTTGAGCGTCCGTGTCTGGCTTCAAAAGTTAAGCTACGCGACATCAGCTGAGCAACGTTGTCATGTGTGGTGATCGAGGGAGGTCAAGTCAGAGACAATGAGTGAGTCGAAAGAAAAGCAACCAGGTCACTTACACGTCTCATTTTGGAGCAAATAGTCCTAACTTTGTTATATTTTGTCATATACCTGTACTGCTTGCTGCAGTTTTTGGCCAACATATTGTTGCACTTTGTTGCTTGTGTTGTCACACATGTATGTTGCTCACATACTTGAACCTTCATACAGGACATATACCATAGTTTTTTCACCGTTCACATTAAAAAAAGTATGGTAATACTTTTATGCTTTTGTTCTGTTGATGTTTGGTATGGACTGTCAACATATAATTTTTTTTATATGTACCGTATCTTGTCCTGACACGGCCCACCTGTCAAATTTAGAAATCAATGTGGCCCCCGAGCCAAAAAGTTTGCCCACCCCTGGGCTACATTCAAATCTTGCTAGTAGTTTGAATACTGCCAAAGCCCTCTTCAAGTAAATAAACTCACTTTTTGACCATTTACACACAACAACACTAAAATAGCTGCGCAGAAGAGAACTCAACGCCACTTTATTTAGAGAACACTTCACAAACCAAAACAAAGTAAAGTGCTGTACACGAGAGCAACATTTTCCTTTCAGTGGCACTATTGACTGTGCACAGGGTGTCAGGAAATCTCAATTAATTAAACCACAATACCAAGTTTCCACAGGATGGTGCCAAAGTAATACATTTTTTGCTGTGGTTGGGGCCCAAAAGACCAAATTGGCAAGATTATCAGCAAATAAAGTTTCCCCGCATTTTTTTTTAATATGCGAATGCCAAACCCGGAATATGGCAGCTGACAAACGCTGATGCAGTATCTTCATGTTTGAAGGTTACAAGATAACAACTCTACGTTCAGTGAGAAGGAGCAAGAAGTTACAGCCATGTTGGAAGACGTGTTGCGGAAGGACATGAATGTCCTTCAGAAACGATTGGTGCCAAATGGCAAGAGATAGCCGGATTAATCAGATGTGCAAGGGAGAAATACCGACCACAGAGCGAGCTGAGCCACTTGCAGAATTTGCCCAAGGTTGTTTGCTCTAGTGAAAAAAGACGGGGGACAGTCAGCCAATCACAGTGAGTTTTTCAGCATGCAGTTGTGACAGGAGTGGCTACATTTTATGAACTTGAAACCACGCTCAATATAAAACATCTGTCATTTAAACCGGGGCTCCAAAATCAACAGTAAAATGACAAGACCAAATGACTTTAAAGCAACTTAAATCCCTATCAAGAATTGCTCCTTGTGCGTTTGCAATTTTCCACTCCGTGCAACTTGTTGAACAATGCAGAGGCAAGGGGGAATGCGTGTGTGTGAGTGAGGAAAGGCTACCACTTCCAAGCTGCGTTCTAGCAGGACAGTATGAGGCAGCATTTTGGACCGCCACAGAATTAATTCAAACCTCATCACGTGGCTCCTCTAGGGCAAAGCAAAGTGCTGCACTGAGCTCTCAAGCGCCATGCTATGTTCTGCACAGCAACAGAGCAGGCTTTTACTCGGACTAACACGTTAAACGAACAAACTACGAACGTGGACATATAGAGCCGGAAGGCATAAAGATATGAACCTACTGGAAGTCACACCATATTTTACATTAATGGCAAAAATAAAAGCAGGAGGCAGCAACCCCAATGAAGTCACACATTTATGGCGCATAAGAGTCTGGTCAAGTCTCCACATTGATGTGGGGAGGTTGAAAACACTGACAGATGAATAAATTATGATAATGCACCGTTTCTTCTGTGGAGAATGTGTAACACCATAGAACACAGTTCGCTAATAGTCTTTGTAGTCATGTCATCAGATTTGCAGCCGCATGATCTGGATACTCGGGTGAAGAGAGGGGGCGAAGCTGTCAGGGATCGATCATCCCTTGGTGGTGTGTTGGTTTTGATGGTGGAGGAAGATGCCGGTCCGATCTGGCAGACCCAAACGTATTGTGAGGGTTAGGTTGGGAACGTCTGGTAGAAGAGTTTAAACTTCCATCTCCAGCAGAACTTTGCCCAGCTCGCCGGGGGAGGCAGGAGCCATTGAGTCCAATTGGACCATGTTTCATGCTTCGATTGTTGAGGCGGCCGATCAGACCTGTGACCCTGAAGTGGTCAGTGCCTGTCGTGGTGGCAATCCCCAAACCAGCTAGTGGGCTCCGGCGGGTAAGGGATGCCGTAATGCTCATGAGCGAGTGCTATGAGGCCATTTTTATCCTGTGTGACTCTGGAGGCAGCTGACAGGTACCGGCCTGACCCAACCTGACCCCAGATAAGCAGTAGAAAATGGATGGATGGTTTGATGGCACTGATGTCCATATATTATTTTGTAAAGCAAGGTTTATTTTAAGTTAGACTTTTTACCGCGTTGCTGGTGCGTAACCGTCATGCTTAGCATGAACAATTATTTCTCCGGTTAGCTTTGCTGCTTCTTTCTGACAGAATACACGTTAAAGGGCAAATTTGAGGACCCGTTTCATCCCTATTGGAGAATGTGCTTACTTCGTCACTGGATAAGTGTATGGACTTGTTTGCAGCTGTTAAAACAAGATAGCAACAGTTTTACCAAAAAACACCGGCCACCTGAATGAATGGCGATGTTTTCTCCCATTAACATCAGAGAACGAGATGATGTAAAGATTACATGTTATATTTAATGTTTATCGTCCGTTTATGACGAATTTGGGGATTTAAATGATTATTTTACGAATTATGGCAGGGGTCGACTGAAGAATAAATACACAACTTGTTTAAATGGATATATTGCTCCATCCTCTGATCGAATCGGTGATTGAGTTATATAAATATATTTCTCCAATATCACTGATCTCTGCTTGACCCCAAATATCCAGATTGGGTCAACCCTAGCAGAAACTTGTAGTCTTGTCCGTACCATACAAGACAGCTCTTGGGTATTTGTAACTTAGTCAGATGAAACAAAACTACCACAAGTAAGATTTTTTTTTAACGTATCGTGAATAATATAGATTTTTTTTTAATTAAATAGGAAGGTGGAAGGGGGTTGCTCATTTTGATCTAGCAGCTTTCAAATTAGGTCATCATGACAACATTGTCGTCTTTCTTCATCAGCTAAAATGATCTCTCATGTTTATGGATATGCCAAGAGAAAAATCGCATATACCACTGCTCAATTAGGAAAACTGTATGAGTATTCATTACCATGCGGTCAAATCTCTGCACCTGTCACTCTGTGCCTTCCTCACGTGAATTGTCTCCTCCACACGCACGCTACCAATAGAGGTGGGGGTTGGGGTGGCATTGCGCTGCCCGTGGCTGACGTGAGGCAGTGCAGTGAGCTTGTCAGTGAACACTCACTGCCTCTCCTTGCCTTCTTGCAAATTTGAAATTTGGAGGATGGGAGGCAATCTTCACTGTTGAGAAAGACTGCAATGGCCATAAATTAAATAAATAAATGCAGTTTAAAATATGGCCTGCTATGCATACAGTCACAGGAAAAAAAACTGTTTCTTCAGGTTATTGTGTATTTTAAATCTGACAAAACATAGATTTGTTTGGACAAATATAGCTCGTCAAAGTTGAATTCAGGATTTAGCCCTTTCCCATGGTTTTCTTGATGATAAGGCGTAGAAAAAAAAGTAGTGTGTTTCCGGTAACCCGACCGACCGAGAATTTCTACCTCGAAAAAAAACGGACCACCACGGGCCGTCTAGGACGCGGGACGCAGAGGTAACGAGATGGCTGTAACACCCAGCCGCTGGGTACCCAACTCTCTCGCCGCCTTTAGCGGGGGTTTCAATCAGTGGCGATTGCTCTCGGACTGCAAGGGAAGCTCGGCTTCCCCTAAAATGTCAAAGAATAAGTGATCAAATATATGAATGTAAATTTCATTGTGTGTACATGTCGTTGACTAAATATGCGCTACAACGTGCTCAACTTTTGTTCCGAATCAGCTTCTTCTTACTGGTTATGACGCGACTCCCTTCTCATTCATCCCGCAGCTTCGCTGTGCTTTAAACGGTAGTGAGTTCAGGGTAGGTTGTCCCAATGCGTTGAACGGAGACGAGTCATTGGATACAAGCTGGTTTTTGTCCCGCCCACGGACGCTCGTGATCTATGGGACTGGATGGCAGTGGGAGGGCACTGGACGCCAGGCTTTTCTGCATCAGATTGGATGATCTGTCTGAGCCTGTGTGCCAGTTCGATTGACATTGAAATGAGACAGTCACCGAGCTTTTAGTGTAGACATCCGTCGCGAGCAATTTTTCAACTCGCATTCTGTTCCGAGGTGAGCTGGAGACTTCTCCTAATCATTTTAGCGACACTCTTTGTTGTAAACAAACAACTAGCGACAAATTCATCTTTTATTTCTGGTGGGTTTTATTGTAGTTCCTATAGTTGTAGGACACTAATTAAGTACCGGGAAAAGACGCCTTGTTGGTATGACAGGGTCACAGATAATTTTCTTGAAAAGGAACGGAGCTCGAGTAGAATTCACGTCTAAATAAACGGACACATTTTATGATGTCGACCAAAATTGAGCTTCCCCTCTTTGACAGACGAGCATCCGGCACTGGTTTCAATGTCTCCTTGTTTTATGGTTATTTTGTTTACGTTTTTGATGGGGGAGGGAGGGAGAAAAAAGAGTTTTAAAAAAACTTTGTCCGATCTACCGACCCCATGCTGAAATTTCATGTTACCGGAAACACACTACTTATTTTTTTACGCCTTACATAACTGTGCGGCTGTAAATTGTGAATTTCTCCATTGTGAGACAATGAAAGGTTTTCTTATTCTTATTATTATTGATTTCTCTGCCTGCTTTGAACCCTGTCAAATCACAGCCTTTGCAATTATCAAATCGCATTTTATCATATCCCGATGACATTGTAAATGCAATCAATCCTTCAGCCCTACGAGAAACTCTCCATGTGGTTCTTAGCAACTTCTTCTGCCTCCAACTGTTCACACTCCTCTTAAAACAGATGATGACCTAACTCCTCCGGTAGCATTAGTCACAAAACAACACGTGTGAAAACCTGAAACAAAAACATCGCATCACTGTTGGTGATGTCATCACAGTGCCTAGATGAGAACATTTATCCTTCAAATGTGCTCTGACTTATATTGTGTTTCAAAAAGACAAAGGGTGGCTTGAAACTTGATTTGAATGCTTGATGGGGATGGAGACGGCAGATGCCGGAAGCCGTTGATGTCGGTGAAAAAAATGCTGCAAGTCAGCCAAAAATACTAAAATAGATGTAATGGGCTAATGCCATGGAATAAATAAGCATTACCACACAGCGAATAATGGCAACACCAGGAATGATTAAAAATGTTACGTGACTGGTGCACTGGAAGACAAATGTAAAAAGTCAAAAGGCTTTTAAATGAGCAGCTATATCATCATACACACAAAACGAGCCACCGACGTCTTCAGGCTCATCTAATTGTGCTCTTCCATATTATATTTATGAAAGGTACATAAATATTGAGACACTTGGTAAATAACATTTCCAGGAACTGAAAATGGAAGACGACATGGAGTTGCCCCCCAACCCAGGTACAATCGCTTTGGGGAATACAGTACTTTCAACAGGATGTAAGCGTGTGGCGATGAGTTTTTTGTCCAAACACTTTGTGAACATTTGAACATGGACAGCGCTCGCTGATGTTGGCTCACTATTTTTGTTTGAGTGCATTTCAGTGGTGTATGATGGAGCTGGGGCCAATGGCTCTCTCAGAGGAATTAGTTTTTCCACACCAAAATCCTCCAAGCACACAGTAAAACAAAGAAATACATTAAAAAAAAACTGAATCAAAATCAAGATTTGTCCCGATCCAGTGCAATGTGGGTTGGATCACAGCATAGTTAACCTCCCTGTCATATGCAACATCATATATACATGTATTTACTATTACTCTTCTAAAAACAAAGAGATTTGTACGACCAAATAATTTTGATGTTGCTGCAGAAGATAACCAACAAACAAAATGTGTTGACCTCATTCCACTGAATGTATTGGATTGGATTGGATAAACTTTATTGTCAAATGTACTGTATGTGTAACATACAGCACAGATGAAATTTCTTCCCTCTCAACATAAAACAAGAGGAGCCGCTGCGGGTGTCCGCGCCGCCATCAAAAGAAAAGTTAACAAAAAAAGACAAAATACAAAACAACACATGAGACACAGACAATCGTGCACTCTTAACCACTTTCCTGCATACACTTTGTTGTCTGAAGCAGTTATAGATGAAAGAGGAGCGAATCAAAGTGTCCTTTTCACCAGTGGATCAAAGACGTCATGCTGCAATGTGCACACGTCTGCTACAAGCTAAACTTGAAAGCAACAAGAAGCAGTAGCATCCATTAACGAAAAGAGATTGACTCTCTTCTCCTGTCCCATGTAAGTCCGCTTCAATTCCACAATGTTAACCCACAACAGTAGATTTGACATTTAAGTTGTCAAATTCGAATGTGATTGAGCTAAAGGATCTTTGCGTTTTGATTCTGTTTCTGCGTTAAAACTTGACATTGGCTCTTCATTCATAGCGATTTTCTATCCCACAAAATCCGAAAGACTGAGTGCTGTTCACTTTTCCCTTGTCTGACTAGAGTAGAGGGAGAAACGCCTCCGAAAAGCAACAGAGTGGATCGCCTCACAGCTGGACGAGTGGCCATGACATTCTTAGAGGTTGCAGCACACAGGCAAACCACGGTTTTCTTCGTTCACTGCTCAAACTTCAAAAACAAAATTAGCAACGATTCATGTCTGTGTCCACCCATCCATTTAAATACGACTTTATCCGGTTCCATATCAGGTACAACCTATCCCGGTTGACTTGGGGTGAGTGGCGAGCTACGCAGCACTTGATCGAGAACGATGCATTTGAATGGCAATTGTTAACTCCCAGATGCACAAAACCAGCCGCGTGATCCGCGACCATCAACCAAGTAGCAATGACGAGGCGACATCTGTACGCTTGTGAGTAATCCATGAAACATTTTTTGTCATCACTCCACCCCCCCAACCCCTTTTCCACAACACACATCTGTCATCGTCATCGTTTCAAATGAATTATTTATTGTACTTACAACTGATGTAGCTACATTAAAAGGTGCTAAATTGGTCTCTATTCAGGCTGAACGCATCCAAAGAATGTACAGAAAAATTGTGCTTTACTTTGATCAGCAAGAAACCTTTGATTTCTTATCGCAACAAGAGAAATTGAGCCCGCTGTCGCTCTAAATTACACTTGATCTCGGATTAGGCACATCACACGCAGGGAACATGCGAACAAACATAAGCCAAATAGATAGATCCTCACATGAGTGTGAGGAGACAAGTTTACACCCTGAGGAATTGCAGGTACGAGAAAGTATGACGGGGGGGGTTAACTGCGCTGTGATCAAACACACTTAGATCTCGGGCTGATTGGGTGCTGCAGCAGAATGGTGTGTGCTCAAAAAAGGGGAATGTTAGGTCATCCCAGTGTGAGGGGGGGTATTGAAACATGAACACCATACTTCTTCAAAAGGGAAGTGATATGTCATTTCAGATATCAATCCAGGCAACTGCACAAACCTACTGAGGAGGGTGTACATTTAGTGAAATGTATTGCACACGGCATTCTGCATAATTACATGATGATAAATACTGCAGTGTATAGAACTGAATTTAAAAAAACTACAAATACCCAGTGAATACACCTATGTGGTCATAAAAAATGGAAAATATACATCAAAAAGATTTCAATTAAGCATGCATTGAAAATAAATTCACCAACAGAGGGAAAAGGGTAAATCATCTCATCGCTATTGTCTGCACTAGCTTGATTGCTTTTTTTTTTTAATTGTCATTTCCAGATTCATGCGTCTGCAAGTGTGCTTTTGAATGGCGCTTACTGGTAAATGCCACTATTTTTTCCCCCAAGAACAGCAACATAAAAATAAATTGTTACATCACACTAGTGATCATGTGGTGCAAACCCCAGTGAGACAATACAAGACTAAAGGGGGGGGAAAAAAACACCACTTGATGTATGAATGACTTGAATTTGTCATAATTACAACACAAGGGCGGCCCGGTACTCCAGTGGTTAGCACGTCGGCTTCACAGTGCAGAGGTACCGGGTTCGATTCCAGCTGCACCTCCATGTGTGGAGTTTGCATGTTCTCCCCGGGCTTGCGTGGGTTTTCTCCGGGTGCTCCGGTTTCCTCCCACATTCCAAAGACATGCATTGTAGGCTGATTGAGCGCTCTAAATTGTCCCTAGGTGTGAGTGTGAGCATGGATGGTTGTTCGTCTGTGTGCCCTGCGATTGGCTGGCAACCGATTCAGGGTGTCCCCCGCCTACTGACCGGAGACAGCCGGGATAGGCTCCAGCAACCCCCGCAACCCTAGTGAGGATCAAGCGGTTCGGAAGATGAATGAATGAATTACAACACAGTCATCATCCTGGAGGGGGATCCGCCATCTGTGACCTCTTCTCAAGGGTTAATTTACGCTTTATGGGTTTTCTGATAGTTTCCCTTTCCCAGACAAGGTTGAGACCCGAAGATTGTGTCCATCTTGGTGAACTGTGGGCTTGTGAAGTCCTTTGAGACTCTTTTGTGATGAAGAGCTATATACATAAATAAACGTTACTTTAGTGAAAATGTAACAATGAAATGTTCATTATTGTGGGTGTGGTTTTGCAGTGGCGTGTCGCCACATACTAAAGGGAGTTTTGATATTCCGCCTTATCTCCTAGCTACACAGGAAACAAAATACTAGACACTCTCTAGTCTAAACATTCTGTGAAACGACACTATCTCTGATAAAACTACTAAAGTCTAGTAACCTTATAAAGCAGTTTAAAAAAAAATCGGTACACTTTATTTCATTTCTTTCAGGGACTTGATGAAGCTGCTCGATGAAGATGTTTAGTTCCCATGATGACAGACTGAACAAGACTTTTATCAAACGAAAAAAAAAACCTCGAATTACGGTTGTGCAATGTGCTTGCCCCGTTTCTGTTAGTGATTTTACACTCAGAGTTGGGATGCAAAGATCCCAGCCGCCACCAAAGAATCACAGTGTGCTACAATGCGTTGTCTAAAGCGGGACGCCATCGGCCTGTTCCAAAGTTGACATTGGAAACAGAAAGAACGGCGCCTGGCATCTTGCAGGGGCCCACACACCACTGCAGTGAAAGTGAACCCCACTCAGCGAGACTGTACGCAGCCTCAGTCTCAGCCTGCGCCGGGGGAGGGAGGAGGCGTCACCGACTGGCCGCGTTCCGCCGCCTGCATCACAAATCCAAGTAGATAAAAACAACACGGGACTCCTAAAGTTGCACTCAGACCTCTGTTCGGATGCAGCGGCGGGGGAGCCATGCCGAACGCTCTCCTCCCGTCGGAGGCGTGACCTAGCGGCGCGGGGAAACCGCTCTCCGCTCCCCCCAAACGTTCCCCTCCTTCTCGCCAGCGACGTAACAACATGTCGGCAGAGGACGGCCATGTTTAGCTGGTTATGTCGACACACACGGAGGAGGAGGAGGAGGAGGAAAAGTCGACCCGACGTTTCACGTTCCCAGACTCTCCGACTGGCTTCCTTCCCTCTGTCGACTCGGCGACAGCGTTTCAGAGTAGAACTCGACATTAGGAGGGGCACCGAAAATGGCCCAAAAACTTGATGGAGACATTTAAGCGCGCAGGTGGTGATATGCGCGAGCAGGCAAGCAAAGTTCACGCAGTGAGACAAGTTACATATTTAGACACAGATGTTGAACAGCAAAAGATGAAAAGAGAGACTGGTTCCACACACAAATGCGCTTCCATTCACTTTTGACTTGCGGTACTTTGGAGCTAAATGAAAACTAGAATTATTTCTTACCTGTCCACTGTTCTGTCGCGATGCTCGGAGGGCGTGCGTTTACAATCACAAAGCAACAGAATGCGCGAAAGCTGTTTTAAACCCCGAAGCTCCAGTAGCTAGGCAGACAAGAGGCGACAGGAGAGAGAAAAATTGGCGATCACTAGGAGGATCTACGCCAAAAGCCACATGATCGCCGACGTCAGAGTACGTATTTGCATGCCGCACCGGGGCACCGGTATCCGTCCATAGCGGCTGCGTGCTGACGTTGCCTTGGAAAGTTCACAGGAGGGCGGCAGAAAGTGGGCCAACTCTCCTGTCCGGGTGACAGAGGACGTACCGACGCATCCATGAAGCATGACGGCCGGTGTGTTTACGTGAATGAAGTCCGTGTTGTTACTTGGCTGATGTCTTCCCTCCTATGTTCCGACTTCATTGAATAGGAAATCATCATGAAGGGGCGTGTCTTTCACAACCGAGCACCGCCCCCTCTACGTCCCCACCCCCTTCGAGTCGACTGTGTGTGCGTGACACATGCACGCGCAAAAACTGATCCTTGGCGCCTGGAAATCTATCACGCAACAGTGACCTCCTCTGGATTCCTTATTGAACTGATGGCGACCTTGGCACACCGGTGCGTCTCCAGGCCGCATGCATGCATCTCCATTTCAAACTCTGATATTGTTGTTGCCCACCTGCATGGGCATGGTTGTTTTCATATTGTATTAAATCAAAGACACTATATGTCACACATTTCCTACTGACAATACTGTAGTTTGGTGGCATGCAACATTATTGACAGTAAATTTCCGCTTATTCATTTGTAAGTCAACATTAGCATTTTTTTTGTGTTAAAGCGAAACAAAAAGTGAAAAGTGCAGCGAACCGCAGCTTTATCGCAGATCATCTTTCCTGCTGTCCCACTATGTTGTGCATTTTTAATCGGCTGTTTTTTGTTTGTTTTTCAATAAATTTTACAACAGGCATTTCCAAACTTACAGTTCTGCGCAGATAGATGTCAAGCCGCTTATCCTCACGAATGTCGCAGCCGTGCTGGAGCCTATCCGACCTGTCTTCGGGCAATAGGTTCAACCTTGAACTGGTTGCCAGCCACAAGTGTGAATGCGAGCGTGAGTGGCTCTTTGTCTATGTGTACCCTACAAAAGGCTGGCATCCAATTCTGGGTGTACCCCGAAGACAGGCTCAGATAGGCTCCAGCACAGCTGCAACCTTCGTGAGATTAAGACAATTAATGGATGGATGGATGCTATCTATCTATCTATCTATCTATCTATCTATCTATCTATCTATCTATCTATCTATCTATCTATCTATCTATCTATCTATCTATCTATCTATCTATCTATCTATCTATCTATCTATCTATCTATCTATCTATCTATCTATCTATCTATCTATCTATCTATCTATCTATCTATCTATCTATCTATCTATCTATCTATCTATCTATCTATCTACTTTATATACTGTATATATACCTCCCACATTTCGAAAACATGCGTGGCAGGTTAATGGAACACTCTAAAACTGGAGTGCCCATCATGACGTTCGAGATCGACCGGTAGCTCACAGACTGGTCCCAATTATCATCAGTCAAAGTTTGTTTCTTGTACAATTCACAGATGGCAAAGAATGGCAATCTGCAGGGTCGAGAAAATCATTTTAAAACTGTTCGTGTGAGCTACGATAGTTAACAGGCTGCAAAACTGCGTTGCATGCCTCCGCGTCCGGTCTCCCACTAAGGTAGGCAGTGATTTTCTTGTCACGAACTCATAAACACTTGCGTCTACTTTATTTTTCTGTTTCGTTCATCTTAAGGGCCGTTACTGATCATGGCATGCGTGTGTAAGAGCGTGCGTAGAGCGCGCGTGCGCAGTAGCAGGTCGATCGCGGGAGGTTGGTTGATCGAAAAGTAGATCTTAGGTCAAAAAGGTTTGGGCACCCCTGCTCTAAAGTCTAAATTGTCCCTATTGGTGTGAGTGTGAGCGTGCAGTTGTTTGCCCATGTGTGCCCTGCGATTGGCTGGCAACCAGTTCAGGGTGTCCCCACCTGCTGCCCGAAGACGGGTGGGACAGGTTCCAGTACACCCCACGACCCTTGTGAAGATAAACGGATCAGAAAATGGATGGATGGGTGGATAGATTGGTTAAAAAAAGCGAGCGAGAGAGAAAAAGATTGTAATTAATTGCAATGGAAGTTAAAAGTCGCTAGATGGCGCTAAACGGTTGCCTTAAGATTTATTCCTGTGCAGTTTCCAAAGAGGTCAAGGAGGAAGCCTTGATGGCGGGATTTTTCCGTGCCAATATATAGTTGTTGCTGTCAATAAAAATGAATATAATTCAGAGCTTTACAAAGAAAAGTTTGAATGAATTGACTGAGATTCCTGTACTACACAACGTGTTTTGTGTTTTCAACTAACAATACAGAAAATCAAGAGAGGATTAAAGCAACTTGAGCAATTAAAATATACAAAATACAGCTTGTATAGAAATTGTTCAAATGCTCAAATTACAGATTTTTGTGATATAAAAAAATGGACCCAATGTAAATAATTTAAACCATCAATGAAGCCCACAACCTACAATTACATTGGGTTAGTTATTATTATTTATATATTATATAGATATTTTTTTTAATAAGTGAGACATAATTAGGCTGCAAACAGGTGCAATTCCTCATAATTGGGGAAGAGTTTTCATAATAAACCAATCACATTCAATCTCATGTTAAATGGGATTCAGTGCATACCTGCTCCCATTTAAAGTGGATGATTAACTCCAAATAAAGTTATGCTGCTCTCGTTTGCTTTTTGTGGCATTTTTGTTGTTACATGTTACAGCACAAGCCATTGTCCATACCTCCACAATATCACAATCAGAGGGAAGTCACTGTTCAAAAGCATTTTCAAGGCATTAAATATCCCAGAAATGTATGAAAAGAAGAGAAGAAAACTGGTCACATCGGCTGGCCAAAGGGCCAATAGGAGCTGCAGGAATTTCTCACAAGTACTGGCTGTTTTAGTGGCAAGATGTACGCGTTATTTTAAAAAGGAAAAACATCCAAACCAATTTTGCAAAGGCCCACATGAAATCTTCCAAATGTGCGATTTGGGGAAAATGTTTTATAGTGCGATGAAAATGTGGTTGAACTTTGTATCCCTAATTCTAAAAGATATATTCATCACCTAAAGAACACCATGCCTAAAGTGAAACATGGTGGTGGCAGCATCATGCCTGGGGGCTTTTTCTCTTCAGCTGCAACTGGGGCCTTAATGGCATCTTTATTCTCGGTTGAGAACCGACCGCATGGATGTCACAGCAGTTTGCCTTAATACTCCTCTGCAAGCCACACACATTGTTTTGAAAATGTGCTGCAGTTTCACTTCAAGTCGGGGGTGTCGCCATGGCAGGTATCGGATTGGAGAGTGGCTCTCAAATAGGGTCATGAGGACCCCCGGGGGTACTTGAAGGCAGTTTAAGGGGTACTTGAGATTTTAAAATATACATCATCAATGCAAGAAAAAGCTTGAACACAATGTGTCTCCCTGCCAAGAAAATGTTGTCAGTATTCTTTTTAATATTTAAATAGATATTCCAAGGTGTGGACGAGTGGTTAGCGCGTCAACCTCACAGTGCAGAGGTACCGCGTTCGATTCCAGCTCCGGCCTTCCTGTGTGGAGTTTGCATGTTGTGCCTGTTCCTGCGTGGGTTCTCCTGGGTACTGCGGTTTCTTACCACATTCCAAAAACATGCATGGCAAGCTGATTGAACACTCTAAATTGTCTCGAGGTGTGATTGTGAAAATACCTGAAAACATCAAATACCTCTTCGGAATTTTATGCAGCTTGCTGCGCTAGACTTGCACTGGTCACATAAATAGAGAAATATTAATTATCAGTAATGAGTTGTGGAAATATACTGGTTCCACGCAATGACGAGCATTATGTCTCAAAGAGGGCGGCCCGGTGGTCCAGTGGTTAGCACGTCGACTTCACAGTGCAGAGGTACTGGGTTCAATTCCAGCTCCGGCCTCCCTGTGTGGAGTTTGCATGTTCTCCCCGGGCTTGCGTGGGTTTTCTCCGGGCACTCCGGTTTCCTCCCACATTCCAAAAACATGCATGGCAGGCTGATTGAACACTCTAAATTGTCCCTAGGTGTGAATGTGAGCGTGGATGGTTGTTCGTCTCTGTGTGCCCTGCGATTGGCTGGCAACCGATTCAGGGTGTCCCCCGCCTACTGCCCGAAGACAGCTGGGATAGGCTCCAGCACCCCCCGCGACCCTAGTGAGGATCAAGTGGTTCGGAAAATGGATGGATGGATGGATGTCTCAAAGAAAAACTCATCGGGCTAGCATCCAGTCGGATCATTTCGGAAAGCTCAAGGGTTGTTTTAATGTGACCAGAGAGGAGCTTTCCACTTCAAGGAAATGAATGTAAAAACAGTATTTTCGTGTCAGGTTCTGCACCCTTGGAATGTATGCACAATGATATATTGGAGTGTAAACATCTGAGAGAAGGAAGAATAACACAAATCTCTTTCGGGATGTGTAAGCATCTGCCTGCTGCAACTCCCTTTGATTTTCTTTAAAACAAAACCAAGTTCTTTCCAAAACGGACCATGAATGTTGAAATAAATATGTAGCAATAATACTCAAGAGGCATAATGCTTTGCAAACTGACCTGTCATCCTTTTACAAGAAGACCATGGTTTTAGATTTGCTTAGTTTTTTTTTCAACCTTGTTAGTTGTTTGTTGAAGCCTTCTGAGTTCGTGAGACTGAACACTTGTGTCAATGTGTGTGTGTGTGTGTGTGTGTGTGTGTGTGTGTCGTGTGTGTGTGTGTGTCATATGTGTGCATCCCCGGTGAGTTGTTTGGCTCAATCGGATTGCAGAGGGGTTGGACAGTAGTCAAGAAACTGTTTGGTAGAGATGCATTCACAGACAGCGTATTCAGCTGGGATTAAAGAAACATCTCTCACAAACTCAACGCAACTTCCCTTCCCACGTTCAGGTTCAAACATGACATCGTGAATGCGGAGGACGGAAAATGAGGGAGCATTTGATAAGGAAAGAAGAAAAAACAGACCCCAAAAAATATTTTGGGGTAATTAATGCAGTGAAAAGAATGAGGCTATTTCGTGCGAGGGTACCATTCAGATGGATCGAAACTCGATTTGGGCCTCTGTGCTGAAACTAATAAAGTCAAGTTCTGGATTTTTACTCTGCTTCTTTTGAGTTTTGTGATATCAGAACCAGTCTTTTTTGACAAAGTGTACTTTTAAACAGGAAGAAATAGGAAGCATTCTAAAATGATATCAGTGGTTGTCGTTCATCATGAAAACGGAATTACGGAGATTCTTCCTCTCCAGTTCCTCCACCCTGACAGCTCTGTATGCTTTAAAACAGGGCTGCCCAAACTTTTTGGACCGAAGATCTACTATTCGGTCAACCAACCTCCCGGGATCGACCTTTTACCGCGCATACGCACACACGCAGGCCATGATGAGCAACAGACTGACGCTAAGCCATGCGATGCACTTTTGCAGCCTGTTAACGATCAGAGCTCACGCGTACCGTTTTAAAATGCTTCTCTCGGCCCTCCAGATTCCCATTCTTTGCCCGTCCGTCCCTCTGGTGAATTGTACAAAACAAACTCTGAATGAGAATAATGATAACGATAAAAGAGCGCAACAACTCTGAGCACGAGCTGCAGCTGCAGACTGCTGAGCGCTAGCTAACAACTTCCGGTGACGCAGTCACACGCCACCGTAGGTTAAAGATGACCCGCTTTATTTTACCGTAAATTCCGGACTATAAGCCGCTACTTATTTCCCAAACTTTCAACCCTGCGGCTTATTCAGGGATGCGGCCAATTTGTGTAATCTTTCTAACGGCCGCCAGGGGCGCTCGAGTAGAAAAGGTAAGATTAAGACCGGTGGAATATATGCGTCGAGGAAGACTGCAACTTCTCGTCTTGTGCATAAATTAAATTAGCGTGAACATACCCTCATCATGGAAAATGCAAAAAAGAAAGGCATATGACGCATTGCTATTCTGTTGCTAGCATGTTGTTACCATGTTGCTAGCGTTTTACTGCTGCGTCACAGGCACCGTTTGGGAAGAAAGTTATATTATTATTATTATTATTGTTAAGTTATATTATTAAAACTTTGAAAACTCTCTCTGTGTACCGTCTTTCTTTGTAAATATGTTGACATGTTTTAATGTGGGCCCATGCGGCTTATATACGGGTGCGGCTTGTGTATGTACAAAATTGGTTTTCCTCGAAAAATGTAGTGGGTGCGGCTTATAATCAGGTACGCTCTATAGTGCGGAAATTACGGTAGTTTCTTTTTTCAATACTTTTTGTGAAAGTGAGACTGATAGAATGATTAGGGCGCAGTGTACATTAACATGAAAAATATATTACTAACAGGCACAGAGACACCATTTTTGGGACCAGTCCCTGATCTACTAGTCGATCACGATCGACGTAATGGGCACCCCTGATTTAAAATATATTCCAATATACAGAACAAATCCAAAATTCTTTCGAATTGCTATATGACGCTCTGTGTCTTGGTATCCGTTGAACTTGTACCTTCAATGTCATATGTATGTATGTGTTTAATTACATTTGCTTTTGTTCCGTCATGTGCCCTTTTTGTCTTCACCAACTTACAATCAGCAAAACGCCTCAACTCCAGTCAAGCCGGTGGGCCGTGTCCTTCAGCCGTTTCGACTTCGCACTCACATCACGCCCTGGAACCCGGAACACGAAGCCCGACGCCCTCTCCCGCCAGTTCTTCGCCGAGAGGCCGACTCAACGCCCCAAGACCATTCTTAACCCTGGATGTGTTGTCGCTTCCCCGACATGGGAGATTGAAGATGTGGACAAAAAGGGCACATGAGGGAACAAAAGCAAATGTAATCTAAACAAATACATAACAAACACAAGTTTATTGGTTTTCAGGCTAAGTCAGTGGGGGAGATGGAGTCACATTTTATGGACCATAAAGAAGGCGGACACACAGAGAGGCTGCAAGCTTGATGGCTTATGCAAATATTTCACTAACTGACGTATACTTGAATGTACATTTGATGTGATGCAATTTCAAAACCTGGAAAACTCTTCTGTGGCGTTCCAACCAACCCAAGACCTGAAAAAATATTCAATACCGTAATTTCCGCACTATAGAGCGCACCTGTATATAAGCCGCACGTGCCCACATTAAAACATGTCAACATATTTACAAAGAAAGACGGTACACAGAGAGAGTTTTCAAAGTTTTAATCATATAACTTAACAATAATAATAATAATATAACTTTCTTCCCAAACGGTGCCTGTGACGCGGCAGTAAAACGGTAGCAACATGGTAACAACACGCTAGCAACAGAATAGCAACACAGTATAACAGGTCTGGTAAAAGAACATACCGGTACTTGTAAAAATCACGGTGAGCCGTCTTCATCTTCCTCCTGTGAACTGAAGCCATCGAAGTCACCGTCCTCAGTGTCGGAATTAAACAGTGTCATAAAGACCGGTCTTAATCTTACCTTTTCTACTCGAGCGCCCCTGGCGGCCATTAGAAAAATTACACAAATTGGCCGCATCCCTGAATAAGCCGCAGGGTTGAAAGTTTGGGAAATAAGTAGCGGTTTATAGTCCGGAATTTACGGTATATAATGGCTTGAATAGATTTAAATAACAGCACACCACTCACAAAGCAGAGTGCTTATGAGAAATTGTTCGATATACTGTAGTTGGAGAAGAGTCGAGGTTTGTCCTGAGCCTTGAAGGACGCTTCTTTGTTCATCAAGTGTACAACATTTGATCGAATAAGCCACGGCCACACTACTTCCGAGGAAAATCGGCCCATCAGAGGTGTAACAGTAGAGCGGAATTTATTCACCTTGTCTCAGGCAACTCGCTAAATTGGGACTTTGCCATATCCAAAGTGCACAGTTACACAGCTGACCTGGTTTGCCGCATTAAGTGCGGCGAAACAAAAGGGCATGGACAGGTGTTAAACGTTACAGTCTGGTTTATTGGCTTGCATGCTGTCTCTGTTACTCCTCAAAGGCTATGCTTCTAGCTGTAAAAATTCAGATTTAATTCCCCCTGATCCCACATCAAGGGATGGTTCCAGGATTTTTGGTCCTTCTGGGGCTAAAGGTGGGCTCAGAATATAATTTCTAAACATATCTTATAATATCGAATTTAGGGGGCTACAATCCTTTCTCAGGGGGGCTCAAGCTTGACGAAGGAACTCCGCTGGACATTGGTGTAAACAGCGTTGAAAGTGAAATAGGGAGCGGCTTGGGAGTTGTAGCGAACAAAGCATTACTAAGACTGGGAGGCAGCGCTCGGCGAGTTGTGAAAGATGTGTGGATGCTCGGGCTAACGGGTCTGCTTGCACTGTTGTTTGACCTTTCGCAGAAGATGGAGGAGCCACACGGCAACGAGACAGAGGGAACCTAACGTGTTTGGTTGTGAACTTGCCCAGCTGTTTATTTTGGATACCGAAGATGAGGATTTTGATGGATTTCAATAAAAGTACAACCAAACTCAGTTATGCTAGCTACTGTATTTTTTAAACTAGCGTATGTTTTACCATGCCTGCGTCCAATATTGAAGTGCGTCTTGTGTATGTGTTAAGCCCCTGTCACACCTTGACGATTTAGCCAGCGTATGCCGACGTAGGAAAAATTTGGCAAATACGCTGGCGTACGTCGAATAAGTTATGGGTAAGTTTTGTATACGTAACAGCACGCTGAAGCACGTTGGTATACGTCGAAATCGTCGAGTCGTCGAGAAATTTTAAGCATGCTTAAAATTTCTCGTCGTATGTCAGCGTATGGCTATACGTCCCGTATACGCAGGCCATAAGTAATAGGTAAGTTATGCGATCGTTGCACACGTTCAAACACGTTAAGTGTAGGTTACTCATAAGTCCATATACGTCGAGAATACCTACTAGCTGTTCTCCAACATCCGTGCCTTTCGGAACTGCAATACGCTGCTGCATAGCGTGCAGCAGCGTATTGCCGACGATCACGTGACGTAGTCTATAAAAAGGCTGGCGCTCGACGTTTCAAATCATAACTGCACTAGACATTGCAGTACCAACATCTGTTTGGGGACTATCCCCCCCGGTCTAGTTAAAATGGTATAACCCAAGAGGCAAGGTGCGGCTTGCCATCGTTACTGTGAGTTGCTATTCACGCTATTAAAGCAGCAATCAAACGCCATTATGACTTGTGTCATTAATAAACCAAACAACATCAGCGTCATGCCAAAGAAAAGTCTGGGAGCTCATCAAAGGTCTCGCACAGCCTCAGTCCATCACAGCCACTGCAGCCTTCGCCAACTACGTGCGTGACAGCCTGGTCAGCATGTCCAAGCGCAAGTTCCGAAAGGCACGGATGTTGGAGAACAGCTAGTAGGTATTCTCGACGTATTTGGACTTATGAGTAACCTACACTTAACGTGTTTGAACGTGTGCAACGATCGCATAACTTACCTATTACTTATGGCCTGCGATACGGGACGTATAGCCATACGCTGACATACGCCGAGAAATTTTAAGCATGCTTAAAATTTCTCGACACTCGACGCATTTCTCGACGATACCAACGTGCTTCAGCGTGCTGTTACGTATACAAAACTTACCCATAACTTAATTCGACGTACGCCAGCGTATTTGCCAAATTTTTCCTACGTCGGCATACGCTGGCTAAATCGTCAAGGTGTGACAGGGGCTTGAAACGTCGAGCGCCAGCCTTTTTATAGACTACGTCACGTGATCGTCGGCAATACGCTGCTGCACGCTATGCATAAATTAGACTATCGTTGGGCATAAGTTGTGTACGCCGGCAACACGCTAGGCATTCGTTGGAATAAGTTATCTATAAGTTATCGAAACGTTCTATATAATTTACTGATACGTTATGTATACGTCCAGCCCGTTATGAATGCGCTATGTATACGCCCAAAATTGAAAAAAAAAAATCGATAATTCAGCGTATGCCAGCGTTTTAGGGAAAATCTGAACGTCGGCATACGCTGGCTGAATCGTCAAGGTGTGACAGGGCCTTTAAATACAGAAATAGCACCCATAACTGACACCACGCCTCTGAATACGTATGGTCATGAAAATACAGTACTTTTAGTCAGCGACGTGCAGTGACGGTTGGGGTTGAGAAGGCACTCAACATCTCTTCATATGCCATAATGCAAAAGCATGTTGATGCTTTTGATAACCAGCTATCATATCCAATGGCCATCATCAAGGTGTCCAAGATCCCAGTTGTCAGGATTTGCACTCTTGATACGAAATACATCAAGCAGGTCACTTTGGTGCATACTAATTGATTGCAGCAGCCTTGAATTTGAGCTCCATCTAGTGGGCGCTGCTCTAGGTAAACGCCGCTTCACAACTTCATCCATTAAGTGAGTGCGTTTTGTTGATTTACTGAAAAATGATGAAAAAAGTCCTTCCAGTGTTTTAAAAAATGCTTTACACTCAGGCATGCTTTTTGCAAAATTCTTTTTCAAGTCACAAAATCCCATATGGATCCATACAGTATCACTCGTTGAGAATAAAAGGCAGGGAAAGCAGAAAAGACGTTTTAAATTTATTTTTTTAAATCACACAACCACAAAGCCAGTTTTGTCAGGGTTTGTTCTAGGTAAAAAAGTGTACACCAAACGGTCGCCAGACATTCACCTGTACTTTTCTTGTCGCAAGGAAATTTTGAACATGGTCACATATTTCACTTTTTTCATTTCCAAGAACATGTTGAACGTGAAACATGAACATTTCCATGCAGCAAGAAGAAACACTAAACCTAGTGGCGAACATTTGCGACCTTGAATGAACCCTGATGAACTCTGACGTGAATGCAAATTTTCGCTGCCTTCGCCATGAGTTACGAACTTGGTTGCCCCTCAGTGAAAAACGGGCTTAATATTTCTATTCTTTGAGAGTAGCACTTGGTCGTAAAAGTTCTGCCTCTGTACAATATTCACAGCACTTCTTTGCTTTCCTTATTTGTTTATGACACTGGTGTGACTGAAGTGGCTCTGACAGATAAATGTTGAAGGACAACAGCAAGATTGAAAATACTGCCTCTTTCCGTGGCATAAAGACCTTGCGCTTGATTTCCTTTCCCACTCCTCCTGAAGGCAGTTTAAACTTTTTCCATCTCACCTTTGCTGAGCTTTCTTGTCTTTGTTCCTTCTCGTTTTCCTATCCCATATTCCGATCACATCTACACTTCAGCACAAACAGAACTAGTCTGAACCATCATCACAACTTGGATTAGTGGACTGGTGAAAACAATAACAGCCTCTTTTAAACTGAAGATGAAAGGCTACAAAGGCAGAAGAAATGTTTGTCACTTTCCACAGAGCATTGATTTTCTCATTCTTTCTGCAAAAAAAAAAAAAAATACATGAGCCCTCCAGGTGGGAGTGTTGCGTGTAAAGGAAAAGTAATTGGTCGAAAATGGCTTAGTGACCCTTTTGGCTAATGGTGTCCTTTTACAGCCAAGTGAGTCAAACCCGGCAAAGGAGTGAATGGAGGCACTGCTGTGACCGCAGTCTGAGCCGGTCAACTTGAATTGAACTCACCTGGAAAGCAGGATTTATTCCAGCTTGATTCACTCACATTTACTGGTTTAATTGAAAGACTGACCCTCGGTCACAGACACGACGGGTTAAACTGCTTTCTCAAATAATAGGGCAAGATGTGGAATGAATGTAGGTACGGTCACTGAAGGGGAAAATTTGTTTGAACTCTGAAAAACATTGTTTGATGTTGAGTGTATGATGTGCTCTGCTACTTGATTTCATGCTGTTTATTCTCTCTTTTGTAGCAATTTACGGTCATTGTTGATGAGGTGACCACTTTGAAACAGTTGTGGTAAGAGTACAGCTGCGAAGGTGTTGCGCAGAATGTTTATCTTGATGAGAATCCTTTCGTTCATTTATTTAATCTTTTTTTTTTAGGCAGCATTGTGAAGTAGGGCTAAATGAGTTTTCTCCGGACACATGGCTTTTTCCTACATTCCAAAAAACATACATGTAAGGTTAACGCAGCATTAAAACCGGCGTGTGTGTGTGTGTGTGTGTGTGTGTGTGTGTGTGTGTGTTGCAACTAAAGGAAGTGGCATTCTGGCATCCTTTCCTCACCAAGGGGGTCATTTTTCATGTGTCAGTCGGTCAGGTTCTTTCACTTCTCTAACTTGAAATGAAAGCCTTGGGACATCTGCATCAGTTTTGAAGGTAAACCACATTTCAGCACCCCTCCGAGAATGAAGCAGGAACATTTTTATGACAAAGGTTTCAAAATATCAAGATGATTTGTTGCACTTGAACACTCAAGTAAACGCCATTTCTTGAATGCCACACAAAATGATTCAACCTGATCATTCTGAGAATCTGACGCTCACCAATCTGGATAGATCATCATCACGTTAACAGCTTTTGTCACTGCGGTTTTCGGAACTCCGGATGTGACTTGCATTTTACAGTATGCACCATCACACATGACTCACCACCGTTTCACATAACTGCTCATCCCACCTAGCACCAAGCAAATCTTGAATTTTGTTCAGGGACTCTTCATCTTCCTTTTTTGACACTGGTGAACTCTTTAACTTCCTCCGCAGATGGTCTGTCCCAAACAAGAGATAAAATTGACACAAATCCGATAACCACACACACACACCCACGTCTGCCCAAGTTTACTTTAGTCTGATGACTAAAAGCTGAGACAACCTTACCATTATCTAGAAAACAAACTTACAGCATACATCGGAAAAGGATGCAATGTGTCTTAATCGTATCCTGTGTTTATTTTCCAAAGACGTCACCTTATCACTTTTTTTCTGTGAGCACACCCGTAAAAATTCTAAAAACAAAAATTTGAATTTTATGAATGTGTCACAAATGATTCTGGGAACGTTTTTTTTTTTTTAGAAGGAATTGCCACAAGATTGTGGATAAACCTAATGAAGACCAAATAAAGGTTTGGACTAAATGCCTACAAAACTAATAGCGGTCCCATTAGTTGTACCGCTCTTGAAAGTTATGAAAATAGAAGACAATAGCATGTACAAAAACTTACTGACTCAGGAGAAATGAAAAAACAGTGTGGAAAATACGGTACATGGTGTCCTAAATGTAAATTGTATTGATGTAGTGTTTCATTTGCCTGACTTGCAGGCAATGTGAATTCAGCTCCCGCTCCTGAAAGTCCAAGTGTGAGTATGGAAGGGTGTCTGTCTATATTGTATATTGCCCTGTGAATGACTGGTGACCACTCGAGGGTGTAGTTCAGCCTTTAACCCAAAGTCAGCTGGGATAGGCTTCAGTTTCCCATGACCCTGAACTGGAAAGGCGGGAGGAAAGAATGGAAAACTTTCAATCCATACAAGCTCACTTCAGTTAATTGAACAATTTTCTTGAACTTAAGTGGTCTACATTGGAACCACATGGTGTTTCAAAATCATCTGACATGTTTCAACAGAGTGGCACAATTTATGTACGGGCACGATTTGATTATGGGCTCCTTTTCTGTGTGGAGTTGTAAACTCTCCCTGGCTTCCATGGGTTTTCTCTAGGGACTCTGATTTCCACCCACATTACAAAAAACAGGCTTCTTTGGTTGATTAAAGAATATATATACCGTAAATTCCGGACTATAAGCCGCGACTTTTTCCCCAAACTTTCAACCCTGCGACTTATTCAGTGATGCAGCCAATTTGTGTCATTTTTCTAACGGCCGCCAGGGGCGCTGGAGTAGAAAAGGTAAGATTAAGACCAGTGGAATATATGCGTCAACGAAGACTGCAACTTCTTGTCTTGTGTATAAATTAAATTAGCGTGAACATACCCTCATCATGGAAAATGCAAAAAGAAAGGCATATATGACGCATTGCTATTCTGTTGCTAGCGTGTTGTTACCATGTTGCTACCGTTTTACTGCCGCGTCACAGGCACCGTTTGGGAAGAAAGTTATATTATTATTATTATTGTTAAGTTATATGATTAAAACTTTGAAAACTCTCTCTGTGTACCGTCTTTCTTTGTAAATATGTTGACATGTTTTAATGTGGGCACGTGCGGCTTATATACGGGTGCGGCTTGTGTATGTACAACATTGGTTTTCCTCTAAAATGTAGTGGGTGCGGCTTATAGTCAGGTGCGCTCTATAGTGCGGAAATTGCGGTATATTGCGAATGGTTGCTTTTCTATAATGGTTGTGCGATCGTCTGGTGACCAGTACAGGATATACTCCCCTTGATCATTCATAGTCCACTCACCCACGGTCCTAGAAAACAAGCGGTATAGGAAATATCAATAGATACATATATTTCCAACAGGTCAAATCCAATAACTCTCTGCTGGTCAGACAACAGACAGTTAATAGAATGTAAAGTGATGAGGAGCGATTCTGATTTGTAACAAATTAAGGACATATGCGAGAAAAGAGTCAAAAACAGAAAGCCCGATGTTCTAGACAAAAAAAAAAAAAGTGGCTGTTCAACTTGAACCACACAGAGACTTGAAAGAGAATAATGTACAACATTTGCAAAACTTTTTAAACACCGTTGTAAAACAACATTTCAAGATGTAACTATGTTCAGTCTTTAAGCACGAGCAGGCTTTGTTCACTTTGTGAGTGTGTGCAGTTGCGTCTCAAAATATTCAGGGGCTAACTTGGTGGTGGCATTTTCAACTAAAATGGAGTGGGAGGCTAAGTGCTTTGCACACACACACACACACACACACACACACACACACACACACACACACACACACACACACACACACACACAGCATGCATATGCATCAAATTGACTGAAATACACGTGTGCACTCATTCATGCTTGCACTAGGTTCTCGCTCTTGAACAAAGACAGCGTAATCTCAGAAGTTACTTGGGGTAATTGTGTCAGTTTTTGTGGTGGAGGAAGCTGTGTGTAGGGAGGGGGTGGCGGGGGGAGAAAGAACATAAGAGAAAAAAGGAGAAAGGAGAAAGAGGAAGCTTGCTAATTGGAGCCAAATGGGCCGCAGATGAAGGGAAGTGGTTTGCTGTGATGCCTGGACTCTAATTCTCTCACACTCACTCTTCCGCCTGACGGTTCAATAGACTGATACAATGATATTGTTCTTATGGTTCATGTAATGCAAGCAGCAACATTCATTGTCGGCCAAAGTTCAAATCTGTTTAATTAACATGCTAAATGTACTTCGCGTCATTTAATGGGGTTGACCACCTGGTGGCAGTAGAGCAAACCACTGTCAATTTTGAAGTCCGAGACTCAGCGTTTTCGAAATCCAATGCATGTAAAATGTACAAAGTAAGGTCGTAACTTTACCCCCCCCCCCAAAAAAAAGGGGGTTGTAAGACTGTAACTCTTGATCCTAACTGTCCTTACAGTTCAAAACCTTGTCAGTGATCTTAAGTTTCAATACAGGAGCAGTATAAATTGTTTTAGGTGTAATTCAGTTTGTGTTTTCACGACTCTGATCAAATTCTGCTCCAACTGAACCCACCCCAAAACATCAGCATGGTAGGAATGCGTTAAATCCCGTTGATCCAATTAGCTGCTGGCCTGCCGTGTCACAGCCTCTCGAGACAGAGGGCACCATGGGGCTGACAGAGCCAAACCAGAGGTCATACACTAATTGGCCACTTGTTTTTAGTTCTAGCCGACTGCAGCGGTGCGATGAGAAACAACAAGAATCATGGCTCATGGGCATGAAGTCAAATAACAATACAGACACCTTTCCAGGCGAACATTTGAAGCAACAAGTGTAAACACACAGTAAGCCATGCGGTTGATTCCAAACTGTTGAGGCTTGACTGAATGATTGAGCATTACTCCACGGAGTGCAGAGACCGAATTAAAGCCATCAACATCTATTTAAATACCCCAGAGTGACTGAATAAAATACGACAACGTGGCATTTGGCTGTGGGTAGATTTTGTGTTGCTAGGCACTCACCGACGCAATTTACTTTTTGAAATGATTTAAGCCTCTCGCCATAGATGATAACCCCCCATATAACACAGAAAGAGATTTTTATGATCGGTCACTTAAAAAGAAAAATGCATTTGTTTAATTTAAACCCTCATGCCCTGCAGGTCCACATCATGTACACCTGACATGCGTTGTGTTGCAAAAAAAAAATGCATGCCATGCATGGGTTTTAATGCTCAATGACAGCTCATAAAAACAAGGGTCAGCCAAGCATGTGCTTCCTTATTTGAGTTTAATTACCACTTGTTAACAGTAATGTGTGGTGAGGATCATGACTGGTGAACTACCAATTCATCGGACATGAAAATACGAACAAAAAAGATGAGCCTTTTTTAAAATGTTGACTTTAATTGACAATTAAGGTCAAAATAGAATTTTTTAACATTTGGTTTCAAAACTTTTCATGATGCTTCAATCAATTCCACACTGTTCAACGATATGATTGCCAAAAAAACAAAGAAACAATAGAATATTTAATATATTGTCAATGACCATGTGGTTCTTTTTTGCTGATCTCTCTTTTGTGTAAATTAAAAATTATTTTTCTGCTACCTTTATATTTAACATTTCGTGAAAGATCCGACTATAAAATTACCTCCGTCCTAATAAACCAATCTCTGTCAAAATCTGTCAAGAATTTGACGTTCACATTTCATAGCGATTTTCATCTTTATGGACTTTGCTCTCATTTCATTGTTCATTGTTCAGATAAAATCATGCAGGCACATCTTTTGAGTACCACTCTGAGATACGAGAGAACATTTATAATCACAATCTTAGCAATGAAATGAGCATTTCGAGCTTCCCCCAGACTTACTGGTAAACCGCGTTCCACACAATGTGGCATTTTTGCTGTAGAGGCAGAATCAATGTGTTCAAGTCAGGTGCACTTATCAAGTGGCAACGTAAGATGGTTGTCAGTGGCTTCACTTTACGCTACAGCAACTAGGCGACATTAGCGGTCCAGATTTTTTGGACACTGCCGTGGCTGGAGGACCTCAATTACCCGAGGTTTCATCTTGTGGTTATAAACAGTATCTCAATGGCAGCCTTGTCCAAAGTATGGTCCAAAGTTAGGTAGTGCATTGTTTATGTACAATAATCGGATGTCAGATGCTGAGGGAGGGTCACAGTCTGTGGCAGGAGTAGAGGTGGGGGAGTGCGGGCAGAACAGGGAGGGAGTTGAGTCTCCTGACCGCCTGGTGGAGTAAAGTGTTCTTGAGCCTGCTGGGGTCACCTGCGATCTGGATGGCTTTGCGGGTCAGACAAGAGTTATCAATGTCCACGAGTGTGGGAAGAGAGACGCCGGTGATCTTCTCAGCTGCTCTCATCATGCACTGCAGACTCTTTCGGCCACACGGTGATGGAGCACTCACACTCACATTCATTCATTCATTCATTCATATATCCTCACAAGTGTCGCTGGTGGTGCTGGAGCCTATCCCGGCTGTCTTCGGGCAGTAGGCGGGGGACACCCTGAACCGGTTGCCAGCCAATCGCAGAAAAAACACAATTGTTCAGCTCAATTTTTCACAGATGTATTTGGCTCTTGATGATTAAATCAACCCAAACCTTTTCATTCAACTCTTTAATTTGTATTTTGTGACTTTAGCTCATCATTGAGAATCCACTGTTGACCGCAATTTTGTTTTGAAGAATTAATGAGTAAACCTCATTGTTTGGGTGAAGCCTTTGATTCACAAATGTAATTCATCAGTGGATACATGAGGCACGTCACCATTTAGTATTGTATTCTACCACTGAACACTTTAACTCTGCTTGATACTTGCACATTGTCTCACAGCTGTCATTGGGTGGTACCACCGCACAACGGTACACTTACATAATGTCCTTCCATACTTATTTGTCATGTCCTTGTTTATGATGATACTAATGCAGCGTGTACTACCGGAGACACATTCCTTGTGTGTTCTATATAATTGGCCAACAAAGATGACTCTGATTTCAAACATGTTTATTCATGCACTGAATTCTGAAAGTTCAATGGCTTCCTTCTCTTTGTTTGTCAATATGCAGGAAGGCTCTTCTTGACAGTCTATAAAAAAACACTGAAATCAATTTAGTTCCACATAGCAGAGTAAAACACAACTTACACATTTAAATCAATTCGTAGTGCCCTTCAGTGTCATCGAGGATGCACACAGTCACTGATGCAATCCGTTTGAAATCGGCAACAGAACACATACAAACCAGAACTGCTGACTCACGCCCATACGCTCCACACTCAAGATTGCCTGTCCAAGTCACTCTTCCCTTCCTGGCTCATCCCCTCTCAAGTGGCCCCGCCCTCACAAATAACAATGAACAGATATTACACTGCCCTCCCCTTTATGAAACCCCTCACCCCAAGGGGTCGGAAAAAAAAAAAAGTGCTCAAGCCGATGTGGTCTTCGCCTCTATCTCTGGAGTTGGCCTTGATCGGGGCCAATTCCCCCTCCAGCCGGCGGAACAGGGACAACATTGGTGGGATCTGGGGAAAATGGATCAACCACATGTCCTGAACTGGCAGGTGAAACAGATCCTGCCTCAAAAACAGGAGCACCACTGCCCCGGTACAAAGCCACCTCTCCCGATGAAGGGCGACCCTCCTGCCAGGGGGAACTGCCTCTCGATAAACTACCTCCCACACCCACTCGAGTACCCGGTCTGTCCCACTGGCTAATTTAGGGAAGTATCCCTTCGTTCTTTTGGTGTGTACACCCAAACCAGCTCATCGATCTGGAAGTTACGCCCCTTAGTCCGCACGTCATAGTTCCGTCTTTCTCCAGCTTGTCACAGGAAAACGCATGTGTTGCCTCCAGCCAATCCTGTAGTCTCTGGGCATAGTTCAGCCCCGGCCGGGGATCCCAAACGGCATCTCTGCCAGTGTTCGGATCTCCCAGCTCAGCATAAGCAGAGGAGGAGTACAGCTTGTGAAACTTTGAACACCTGAACGATAAGGCATCAGCACCAGCGAAATGTGCTTGTCCCAATCATGTTGGTGTTTGGAGGTGAGGATGGCGAGCTGCTGATGCATGGTGCGGTAATACCGCTCCACAAGACCATCACTCTGCGGGTGCAAAGGGGTGGTGCATGTCAGTCAGTCATCACCAGTCACTGTGTTCAGCGATCGATCTTAAGATGGTTCCCACTGGAACAACATCAGGCCTCATAATTGTGGCTGAAGACTCAGTGTCCAAAGGGGCTGTGCAGGGAACATCCCCAATCTGCACACAAAAATACTGGGGTCCCTCATGTCTGTCCCACCCACCAGTACTATGGTCTCTTCCCGGACGTGGGGGTCCCTGCACATAGCTCCTACACACTTACTACTGACGAGCCGCTACAGACAAAACAGGTGTGTGTATGTGTGTGTTTGTTTTTTAATACAGACAACAGATACGTACGTCGAAAACATTGAACTCATTTGCAATACTGAAGATTCAAATCTGGACCACATATGGTCCAGAGCTGATCAGGATGTAATTTTCCAGTGACGCACGGGTGCCAGATATGGGCTGTGTATCAACTTCTCTTCTGTTGCTCTGGACCAAAGTCACTAAACCAAATCAACACTTTCATGAATTTGGGCTGGATTTTGTAACACATCCAGGCAATGTCCGTCCCAGTCAGACTTTGCTATATCTGGGGAGGCTCTTTCAAGCGTTTCAGAGGTTAGGTAACTTTTTAAGTTTTAGGGGACAGCCAAATGCATCTCAGATTTTTTCCAAACAGTGGGTGTACAAATTGATGTAGAATGTCAGAAGAAAAATCGAATTATCCACTTTAATATATTAAATCTGAACATAAATGATGATTGATCACTTTTGTCCAAGATGGACGGAAAATTAACACCTAAATCTTACATGTTCTTGAAACTGCTGTTCTCAAAATAGATTTAAAATATAACTTGGGCATTGTTATTATGGTGTTTATTTAAATGTCAGACATAAGGTTTATGCCAACAAAGGTTTTTTGATTCCTAGATGGCATGATATTTACAGGTAGAATATGTCGGTGTCTCAAATGGACTGAGCTAAAATAGTCTCGGACCCACAAGACAAGATGGATTTAGTTTTCTCAGATCCATTTAGATTATTTATTTATACCATATTTGTACCATATTTGCGCACGGTTTTAAGTCTGAATTGCTCAGATAAAGAAATTGAGCGGCTTTCTCTGAAAACAGTGCAGAGGTGCAGGGTTTGATTCCGGCTGCGGCCTTCCTGTGTGGAGTTTGCATGTTCTCCCCGTGCCTATGTGGGTTTTCTCTGGGTCCTCCGGCTTCCTCCCACATTCCAAAAACATGTGTGGCAGGTCAACGGAAGACTCTAAATTGTCCTTTGGTGTGACCGTGAGTGTGGGTCGCTGTTTGTCTATGTGTGCTCTGCCATTTGCTGTCAAGCAGTTCAGGGTGTCCCCTGCCTACTGCCCAAAGACGGCTGGGATAGGCTCCAGCATCCCCCGCGACCCTCGTGAGGATAAAGCGGATCGCAAATGGACGGACTGATGCATCTGCGGAGAAAGTATCCTGGTTCTCTACCACATGGAAGTACATAGAATGTGTGGTTTACCTCAATAAATTGAACTTCCAGGCATTGGCATCAGCTGGTTCTTGCGCTTGTCCAATATCGCACGTGGAGATATTTGGCCTGCAGCAGGCAAACCATTTTGAAGCTGAAGCGGTGGTAGTGGATGCAAAAGTCTAGGGAGGATATCAAATTCAACACCGTCCCTGTGACAGTAGGGAGATGTGGAAATTCTGCACAGAGCAACAGTTCTGACGTGGAGCTTATTCACACCCATTTACCAACGTGGAAAAACATCAAAAGGGAACCAGGGACAAAAGCACAATTATTGTCAGTAGATTACTAATCAAATATAATTGTTTGATATTTAGTAAAATAGAATATGATATGAATCCTGGAATTACAGTTACTATTGCCCCAAAATATGCTTCTTTAAGCTTGCTTTGAGAACGTTTGAAGATTGGAACTGGATTTTGACATGTTTCGGATGGACTGCTGTTTTTCTCAAATTAACTACAGACGCTCCCCAGGTTACGAACGAGTTACGTTCCGGACGATTGTTCATAAGGTGAATTCGTTCGTAAGTTGCTTCAGTGCTATATTTTGTCTGGAATGTATGTTTAAGGCTTATATTGACATCCATATAACGGGGAGAGAGCTTTTCGTCACATTCTTCAGGGCTCGAGGGTTAGCTGCCCGGTAAACTAGCAGCGGCTTCAGCAGGGGAGAGTAGACGACCGGTCGTCGACCGGCGCGCCGGACGCCTCCCCGCCCGTTCCACGTCACACGCCCGCTTCCCACGCCTCTCCCCGCGGCCGCCTTCGAACGTCGCCGCCGCCGTCGCCTCCGCCGTCCTCCTCCGCCCCGTTCGGCACTCGGAAAAAGGCGCACAATACAAAATCTAACTTTTTTTTTTTTCGACAGACCCGTGAAAATGTTCGTATGTACCGTTTGTTCGTAACTCGGATATTCGTAACTCGGGGAGTGTCTGTATTTTGAAGTTGCTCAAAAGCAATATATTTATTTTATACCTATTTTCAAATATTAAAGCAATGCTTTAACTTTAGAAAAAAATATTTGTGAAATATTTGTATCAATTCATCACCCAGTTCAGATCACGAATACTGTATGTACCTGAGACAACAAAAAAAAGTACAGCACATTCTTCAAAAAGACCTCCTTTTAAACCCCTCACCTCCCCTCCCCCATTATGTTTTTGTGCCCAGATGCATGGTAAATTATAGGTAACATTGGCCAATTTATTGAGGGAGAATTTTCATAGGATAATCACGAGACCTGACACTTGCACTTGGTGGACAAACTGATGCAATTTTCACATGTGCTTCCATTCTTGGATGGTAGCAATGGTGCTAAATTGCAACCATGCCACCACTGGCATGTTTCAGCAACAGTGGATTGACAAGTGATGTTGTGATTATACTGTTACCAACCATATGTCGTTACTGAGGGTGTACAACATTTGGGGGTTATTCATTTGCATAGGGACCTTTCTGCCAATCGCTCGCCGTTCATCAGCTTCCCTGGAAGGGTTTTCTTCCCTAAACTGGGGTCATGATTCAGAACTGAAAGGGACGGCCGATCAGTGGCCTGCAGGAGGAATTTGGTCGTTGCCTGATGGCCTTCTGCAGGGCTTTTGATGCGCGTTACCCCAGGGTGGATTTTGACAAGCCAAAATGGCCGTTCGCCATTGAAGTAAATGTCAGAAGTAGTTACCTCGTCGCTGCTAAGAAGGAGGCAGTCCCTGAAAGGGTGCAGACAAACACATCATTAGCACACCACCACATGTAGCATTTTCCCACAGTCGATAAAAAGTTATGTTGCAGGAAAAAAAATCAAGAGAACAGGCACCATTGTGTGCTCAGTGGTAAGACAAAGATGCTCAATACAAGACAGATGTTTGAGGTTTTTCGAAAATGCCATTGAGACTAGTAACCGAACATCACTGAGGGAAAGGAACAGAGTTTTGGGTGAAAGTATTACGCGTTTCATGCGAAATGGCATGACATCCAAATGCCCACAATTCAAATGCAATTGCTTTGCATCAGAATGTACTTTAGGTACACAAAAGAGCATGCGTGCGTGCGCAGCTTGTGGAAATGTGAAATGAATGAATGAATATCCCGAATTTAATTACTTTGTTTCAGCTGGTTACACTAGTGATGCTGTAAATGTGCACTTCGATGGGGAAGTACCACATTTATGCACTTGAACGTTTGCTTCTCTTCAGGTAATCTGTCTGCATGTCTTCTGTTCTCACATGCAAACATTTTGATGAAGGGAACATTAGGTTTTTGGATTGTGAACCTGAATTATTTTCACTGTAATTTGTTTTCAACTGTTTTTCATATAGGTCAGGGGTGTCAAACTCATTTCACATTGTGGGCCACATACGGACTCGGTAGATGTCAAGTGGGCCGAACCATTAACATTATGCCATACTGCGCTATGAATCACCAAAATATCATCTCTTTCACCAAAATATCATCTCTTTCCTTTGTTTTGGTCTCAAGAAGCATTGATTGGCGCTTTCATATCATTTGCTGCGTTGGTTCTACCTCGGTGACTGACTAAGACTACTGTTTTCTTCCCTGATCAAAACTATGTTGTCTTCTACTGTGATCCAAACAGTGTGCCCCCTAGCGGATAATCCACGAATTACATTTAACTTAAAATATTCATTCTGTGTCTTTAATGCATTTTTTTTCACTTTTAAAAGATCCCGCGGGCCGGATCGAACCTCCTTGGGGGGCCGGTTCCGGCCCGCGGGCCGTATGTTTGACACCACCGATCTAGGGTGCACTCGCAAAAGGAAAGTCATACACTTTGTGCTTCCATGCAAGCTCGGGCACTTGTGCACATGCAGACACGCAACATACTAGTGTATACAGTAATCTGTGTGATCCTCCCCACAAGTCATTGATGACAACCAACATCTTGCATTATTAAAATAACCAGAATGACATGGGCTGTTTGGTTGCTGTGTCAGATTTGTATCCAATGGAGGCCGGACTCCACCAAGGGTGCCCTTTGTCATCGATTTTGTTCAGAACCTGTGCGGACAGAATTTCTAAGTGCAGCCAAGGTATTGCGTTGGTCCATTTTTTTTCACACTTTCAGTGTTGCATCTCGCTTTTTGCAGATGAGGTCGTACTATTGGCTTCATCAATTCACGATCTACAACTCTCACTGGAGCGGTTCGTAGCCGAGTGTGAAGGGGTTGGGCTTCCGTGATAAAGCTGCTGCTGCATTATCTGACCCCAGAGAAGTGGAGAAGAAAATAGATGGAAGGATGGACAAATTGACCAACAAATGAGTAACTTCCTCTCTGGAAGTGAGGTGCATTGTCAAGTGTGAGAGTGTCTTTGCTGCTACATAGCTGTTATTGTCTTCTGTTTTTGTTCATGCATGTTTACAGTGACTGTGGTGTGTTGTATTGACTGAAGCACTTGACAAACACTGTAAATATGGTATACTTGACAAATAAATGAACATACAGTATATGAAGGGCCAACGACAATGTCGTCTGTATCCCATGGATCTGAATAAAAATGTCAATAAATTGGCGAGACCCACAGCGGTCACTTTGTTGGATGCTCCAGCTCAGGGTTGCCCAAGTCCGGTCCTCGAGAGCCCCGATCCAGCCTGTTTTAGATGTTTCCCTCCTCCAACACACTTGATTGAAATGATCACGCCATCAGCAATCTTTGCAAAGCCTGATGACTATCCTGATCATTTGAATCAGGTGTGATGGAGGACGGAAACATGTCAGGGTAGGCCTCTCGAGGACCGGATTTGGGCACCAAAGTCGGTCCATGCAACAAAGTGATGGCTATTTGAGGTCATCGTGTTATCTGAAGCCGTATTGTTCATTTACATACTTGAAAAAGCACTACCCGCCAAAACCAATATCAAACAATATGGAGGGTGTGTTTAGACAGCTGGGAACTGTTTTATACTGCGAAAAAAAGTGGATGACTTGAATATTTCATTCATGGTCCATAACACTCCTATCCCCCCCAAGTACAGACAGCCAAAGTTAGTTGAAACATAATCCACAAATAACCATTATATGCAAGTCAAACCAACAAGTGGACTTTTTTTTCCCTCTGGATAAAAATTACCCCACCGTAAAAAAAAAAAAAGTAGCAAATGATTCCACAGTGAATGTATGACCGTCCTATCAGAGAACAGTACTCTCCCAGCTGACCTTGGGCGGGAAGTGAGGTAGCCAGCCAATCGCACGACACATACAAACAACCATTCACAAATGCACCTGTTCCAACACACCTGAATGAAATGATCAGGATCATTGTCCAGCTCCTGCAGAGCTTGCTGATGAGTTGTGTTGGAAAAGACAGACATATAAAACATCCTTTGAGGACCGGAATTACCCACACCTAATTTTGAGTCTTCAATTCACAGAGGTATGTCGTTGAGGTGTGGGAGGAAGCACCCATCAAGTATATGGAGAACAATGCAAACTCCACACAGGAAGCCTGGAGCCCATATTTGAATCCTCAATCTTAGAAATTGTGAGACAGATGTGCTTGGTCACTGCGCCACCTAATACATCATCATATCATTCAAAAAAATGTGAAATACAAGAAAACGACAGGCAATACTATCCCCCCCCCAACAAAAAAAAAATTCTGTCATTTCTTTCTCCAAGTCAGATTTTTTTTTTTAATGCTGTCATCCATTTTCACACAGTGAAATGTGTCAAGTACTGTTACCGTGCTGAAAAGAGCTAGCGGTTTGAACTCGACCTGTTTTAGGATTTCAACAGCCAAACATTTCCACACCACATGAAATCGGGTCAAAAGAGGAGACTTTTTTTCAAGCAACGATCTGACAGCTAGACAAGAAATACAATTTGAGTGGTTGGCGCACTAGAGAGTCTCATTTCTTGGCAAGACAGCACGTGTTTATTTGAAACATTCATTGACAACAATTTCATCCCTTATTTCTAGCGAGGGCACCAGATTAGCAACAGGAGAGGTATACTTCTGAATGCCAGTTGAACTACGAATTTACTAAACCGTACACTTAGCCTCATGATTGTGCATTAAACCACACTTTCAAAGTTTATTTAGATGACTTCATAGAGATAGTTTTATGCACTCAAGCAAAAAGCCCTCAGAGGCATGGACAATGACAAAACCAGAGCGCTGGTTCCATACTGGTAAATTGCCTGAAACAACATTGTGTATTCAACCCACACAGAGAATGGTGCAAGGAGGAATGCGAGTCAACCCAGTGAGGGTGAAAATGACGGGACAGGTAGTTGGTGGTTTTTGTGAGGGGTGGGATCGTAAACTGGGCATTTAAGAATTAGTTTGTAGTCTGGAATGGCAGACATGTATGACACATTACCTCCCGAGTCCTCCAAATAGGGCAAAGGTTCTTTCGCAGTGGGAGCCCTCTCCTCCCAGGCAACTTATACTTAACAGTTATTTATCTGTACTAAAAACTTGAAGAGAGAAATACATTTTAAAATGCAATAAAAAAGTGCAAGATTCTGGACTGGAATTTTCTGATTGAAGAGTAAATCCCAAGATGTGATGATTAGCTCAGTGACAACTCTAATTTCCATTGTGTGAAGTAGTACACCCTCATTTCAGTCATCATGTGTAAACATGCTACTTATTTTCTCTCACCATTTTCTGCCCCACCCTTGGAATGTAATCAGCCAGATGTTGCAATATCATCCCCGAATTTGGAGACGGGTTCTCTTATCGCTATGGAGATGCTTGTTTGCTAAACAAAGGAAGAGAAAAACCGTGTGTCCTTTAGATGTCACACAAGAGTGCTACGACATTTTTTGCCGAGATAATTCTAATTATTCATCCTTATTACCGATATTTGTTCCCTTGCATTTCAAGAAGCTGATGCAAAAATGATATTAATCATCCCTTATCCTCTTGGACTAAACTTATATAGTGACATAAACGACGAATGTTTTAACCCTTTCATGCACCCTTGTAACCTGATAACATGATAAGCTGTCCACTGTAGTGACCACTGTCCCTCAAAGGGTTAATGGATTAATATATCATGGAAATTCTTAAGGAAGATGATTACCGTAAATTCCGGACTATAAGCCGCTACTTTTTTCCCAAACTTTACTTGTTTGTACGCTCGAGGGGAGCAGTTGCGGAGTAGGTCCGAAATAAATCTGCCCGTGTGAACGGCCCTAATGAAAAGACTTAGAATTAACTTAGACTTAGAATTAAGAATGACAATACGCAGGCACATGCACTAACGTTAGGGATGCCCTGAGGTCGACCAAGTGATCGGACATTTTGGCCGATTACGTAATTTTCAGTTGCTCAGAATCGGGGGGGAAGATCGAGTTTGTCATAAAGTCATGGTTTCATTAATTGTTTTAATCTTTTTTTTTTTTATGGCTACAAAGCAACGAAATAATCCGAATATATATGAGAGATATTGGCAATATATGTGTACCTTAGTTGTGGTGCTACTTTCTTATATATATATATATATATATATATATATATATATATGGATTGATTACAAGAAAGCCTACGACTCGATGCCACATACATGGATCACTGAATGCTTGGAGTTGTATAAGGTGAACAGGACCCTAAGAGCCTTCGTTGCGAACTCGATGAGGATGTGGAAAACCACACTTGAAGCCAATGGCAAGCCACTTACCCAAGTGTCCATCAAATGTGGCATATACCAAGGTGATGCACTCTCCCCACTGCTGTTCTGCATAGGACTGAACCCCCTAAGCCAAGTAATCACCAAGACAAGCTACGGATACCGCCTCAAAAATGGAGCTACGATCAGTCACCTCCTCTACATGGATGACATAAAGCTGTATGCTAAGAGCGAAAGGGACATAGACTCCTGATCCACACAACCAGGATCTACAGCAGCGACATCGGGATGTCATTCGGGCTTGAGAAATGTAGTCGGATGGTGACTAAGAGAGGAAAGGTAGTCCGCACTGAAGAGGTCTCACTCCCTGAAGGAACAATAGCAGACATTGAGGACAGCTACAAGTACCTCGGTATACCACAAGCCAATGGCAACCTCGAACTGGCAACAAGGAAAGCGGCTACGGCCAAATACCTCCAGCGGGTGAGGCAAGTCCTAAGAAGCCAGCTCAATGGCAAGAATAAGACCCGGCAATAAACAGCTATTCCCTGCCAGTGATCAGATACCCTGCAGGAATAATCAGGTGGCCAAAGGAAGAGATTCAGACCACGGATGTTAAGACCAGCTCCTAACCATGCATGGAGGGTTCCATCCCAAATCCAGCACCCTGAGACTGTACGCAGCCGAAAGGAAGGAGGCCGGGGACTAGTGAGTGTGAGAGCCACTGTCCAGGATGAAACATCCAAGCTCCATGAATACATCAAGGAGAAGGCTCCAACGGATGATGTACTCAGAGAATGTCTCAGACAATGGGGAACAGAGGATGAGGTGCTGGAAGAGGGACCATCATGGGAGGACAAGCCCCTACACGGGATGTACCACCGGACCATAAGTGAAGTGGCTGATCTCAAGAAGTCCTATCAGTGGCTAGAGAGGGCTGGCCTGAAGGACAGCACAGAGGCACTCATCCTGGCTGCTCAGGAGCAGGCCCTGAGCACCAGAGCCATTGAGGCCCAGATATACCACACCAGACAAGACCCAAGGTGTAGGTTGTGCAAAGAGGCACCGAGACGATCCAACACATAACTGCAGGGTGTAAAATGCTGGCAGGGAAAGCCTACATGGAACGCCATAACCAGGTGGCTGGCATAGTCTACCGAAACATCTGTGCCGAGTATGGACTGGAAACCCCAAGGTCAAAATGGGAAACACCTCCCAAGGTGGTGGAGAATGACCGAGCGAAGATCCTGTGGGACTTCCATATCCAGACTGACAAGATGGTAATGGCGAACCAACCGGATATCGTGATCATTGATA